>OY987306.1:12400000-13600000 GCA_963920635.1 Pseudeuparius sepicola
TCTTTGTCTTACAACCTCCTACGAAACGTGCGTTCTCTCTCGCGATACCGATCGGTGGGTGGGTCACCAAACGGTGTAGCTACCACCTGTCTTTGGTATGAAGTCGCGGAAAGCTGTTGCATACCTATAGCATTGGTTTTGCGAGTCTATAGATGGGATTGTCTTTGCTCCCGCTTAAAATTCATCCCAATTCGCCTGTATGTTACCATTCTCATTAGCCAAGACTTAAATGTTAAAATTAATTTACAAATTACTTACATTTTTGAAACACAACAATTCCTGGAATATTATGTTCGAAAGTACGGTTTTATCTCGTCAACTTCAATATGGACACATAATTCATTAAAGTCAAAGTCTTCAAAGAAAATCAAAAGGTTAATCGGCAAAGATGCGGTGGAGGATGGAATTTTGCAGTAAAAAGTTTCTTAAAGAAATGTTCGATAGGAGGCTACATGTTAGCAAATGGTCCGAAGTGTGTTCAGGTACCCTGGGCGTTAAAATATACAGTGTGGTCGTTTACGTGTGCAACATATGGATTTTTTTATAATTGCACAACGAACATACAAATATTCCCGAAAGTTGGTGCATGTCCGATAATCATATTAGGCGCACTTAGAATGGTTGCAAGTCAAACAGCATACAGAGTAGGTAAAAAAATATAAAAATTGTACAAGAGTAAAGTACCCTTATTTTAGAAAATTCAGCAAAATGTTATTAAGAAAAGTTGTCTAGAATTAATTGTTATGCCCAAATACCAAAACATATCCTCCTAAGAAAAAAATATATATTTTTGAAAAACATTAATAATTTCCTCAAAAAAAGTTAGTTTTAATATTCACCCTAAACAATTTCATAAATCAATCAAAATTCCGCATAACTTTGTTCAAATTCAAGCATACATTGTATGTATATGCTTTTTTGCATCCGGTGCGGGAATGTTATTGTGCACGGGTTGCTGTAGCAAACGATGCGGGAATATCACTGTGCACGGGTCTATACGCGATTATACACGGGCGCTGGTGAATGACATTTCAGCGTTATTAATTTTCTGTTTACATAAATTTTTTAAAGTGAAGAAAATCAATTAATTATTAGCAAGTTAAAAGAAAAATGGGAAGTTCTAGTGGAAAATGCTGAGAAAAGAAGAAAATGATTTGTTATTGGCTTTTCTTGACGATAATTATAGGTAATTCATTTCCTACTAATAGTATGAAAGTTTGTGGCACGAGCCGCAGGCGAGTGCTGCAAATCGTATGACTGGGAAATGAACATTCCGTGCGAGTTATACACTATACTTTTTCTACCACTGTCATTATAAGTGTTTGAGTTCAAATTTACAAAAATTTCTAGAATAAAATTTTCTGCGGTCACATTTCTTATTGCCGCTGGGACTTTCCAATTTTCTTATAAGTACATATTCCAAATAAAATTGCAAATGTTGTTAATTAAAAAGAAGTGTTATTTTGTGTAGCTTCTCCAAACTTTCAGCAAGATAAACTCGACAATAATATTTATACAGTTGCGTTTAACGAATAAAGCAATCAAGTTACGTGTGCAAAATATTTATTGGAAATTAATGTATTTTCCACTTTATGGCACTATTTCGATAGTTGTTATCCAATACCAAACATATTTAAATGAATTTACAAGTGCTTTGTTTTTGTTGATAATACATTTATTGCTTATTACAACCATTCATTATTCGACATTCTTTATTTTAAAGCAACATGGTACACTTTTCGGTTTTCTTCTTGAAAAACTATAAATAAAAATCGTGCATAAACACTTTGATACAAAACGAGGTTAAGGTGGGTTTCGTCAGTTTGATTTAGCAATAAGCATTAACTATAAGCACACTATAAGTCATAAATATGTCCTCGAAAAAGTTCCCATCACAGAGGGAAATTTTGTAATATGACTGTGGGTAAATGCCAAATGACCCCACTCAAACGTAGTCACGTGACTTTCGCTAACTGTCAAAAATTTCATTTATAAAATAAAATCGCCAAAAATTGGCTTATACAGTGGCAGAAAGTACGCACCATATGGGATTTTTTTTACATTTATCAGAAAATTTTAATCTTGATAGGAGTTTTTGCATTCCTGCAAACTCAAAACGCAGTTTTCAAAATTTGAATATCTCATTTCATATACGGGGGAGGTTTGAAAATATGAAAAAGGCTCAAAAGTAAAGCACCCTTATTCTTGTTTTTAGAGAAAACATGTATTATGAAAATCTGTTTGAAATGAAAAGGTAAGCCCGAAAATGAAGTTTCTATTCCATAAAACACCTTTTCGGCATTTTTTATGATTTACCCCGTATACTTATAGAAAATAAATAGTATATTTCATTACGAGTCTGGAAATAAAGATTTTTCCGTGCGTGCGTGACAAATTCCCGTGTGAGGCGCAGCCGAACACGGGAAGTCATGCAAGCACGGAAAAATCTATTTCTGGACGTGTAATGAACGATATTTTTTATTATACTTCTTTGAAAACGGAAACTTAAACCATTTTATCGGCATATTATAATAAATTTAATTGACAAAAAATAAACAATGCAGACTATATTATAGTGTTTGATATGTATGGTGCGTTTCCATGGTTACTCTCAAATTATTTCAAAGGTGCTTTGTTGTAAATTAGTTATTGTCAGATAAGGTGAATAAAACGTCAAAAATATTACAGAAATGTATCTAAATATTGAAACACTTACGAATTAAAATACAAAATAGGTACATGTTAAATATCAGAGAGCATATAGAGTTTCTTAAATTTAGTTTACTTTGCTGTATATTTCTATTTTAAAGCCATATATTCGGTATTTTTATTCAGCGCACGGAAAGTTTTTCCATGCGCTGTTTCGGTGCGCTAGCCCGAAAAACCCTATCTTTCATTATTGCTAAAGCAGATGAAAATAAGGTGTTTTCAAAGAAGTATAATAAAAAAATACTTGTTTATTATACTTCTTTACACGTCCAGAAATAGATTTTTCCGTGCTTGCATGACTTCCCGTGTTCGGCTGCGCCTCACACGGGAATTTGTCACGCGCGCACGGAAAAAGCTTTATTTCCAGACTCGTAATGAAATATACTATTTTAATATGAACAGTAGTTTTGCCTCCTCCAAAATAAAAACAAAAAATACAAATTTTTTGGTACCGACCTTGTTTTATTTCCAAGTTCATAATTTTTATGGCACTCACGTTTATAAATGATAAATCCTCTCTGAAACGGAACTGGCATAATAAAGTGGTTTTATTTTCTATGCGGGGAAAATCATAAAAAATGCTGAAGAGGTGTTTCATGGAATAGAAACTTTAAACTTAATTTTTGGGCTTACCTTTTAATTAATGTTTTCTCTCAAATTAAAAATAAGGGTACATTTACACTCACTAATCTTACATTCTTATTGTCATTGTATCTTGGGTTATGGGGATTTCCACGCAGGTCGCTTTAGCAGCCTTCGTGGCGATATTAGTACAAGCTCCAAATCCAGGGAATGTGCTGACTGAAGCTGCAAATGTGCTGTTGGCTCCTGCCCGGACTTCATTTGTTGCTTTTTGCTTCCCATAATGGCTATCATTTTGATTTGGTTAATATTGTGCTGACTGAAGCTGCAAATGTGCTGTTGGCTCCTGCCCGGACTTCATTTGTTGCTTTTTGCTTCCCATATCATGGCTATCATTTTGATTTGGTTAATATTACACCGTACTGCTAATTGCCAAATATGTAGCATGAAACAAAACAATTTATTAGTTCATTGTTATGGCATGGCTTTACCTAATAACTTTTTCCATATCTTCACAAGTAAAGGCAGTTTACCCTTGAATCATTTTAAGTTTTTTTTTATTTTTTTGAACACTCCTTACAAGAAATGTTAACTATTTCTACGCCAATATTATTTTAAGAACAAGCAAAACTTTTTATCAAGAGATATATTTGCTGACGGATCCTAGAAATCCTGTCTTCAGGAAAAAATGTATTATTTATTTAGCCGAACACCCCTCATTTTCTTCAAAATCTTTACCTTCGCGTCCACTCAAGACCTCTCAATTTCATTAGGGGTTAGGGGCACCTGATAGGGAGTCTACATAATTTCCTTAGTGGTTTACCATAGAATGGTGATATTCTAAATCTGTTCCAATTTTTAGTGAACTAAATGTACATGTCTATGCACACTGCACAGGTACAATGTAATTAGGTAGATCCCAGCCTATATCGTAATCTGCACGGCAGGTAGTGACGGTAGACCTATAATACCAAAGTCTAGGAAATACCACAGAAAAACAGCATCGCTTGCTGGTTTTCTGTGGGAATACTAAAAATCCGGTCACTTGGCCTGTGTAAACAAATATTTCCCCCCTGTTCGATCCCGCTCCCCTCGCCTTAGCCCTCGATCGATATCCCGCTGAGCGGGCCGTTCCGAGCGTCAGTTTGTTACACAGCGTCTCACGGAGCGGTGTGCTTTATATTGTGCCGAGTGCGCGTATATAATATATTATATCCAAAATCGGTTGCCAGTAGGGATGGCTCATCACGGTTCTTATTGCAGTGCGGATGGCTGTAAAAGGAATTCAAAAGACTGTGTGTCCTTTTTTCGAATTCCTAATTTAAACCCCGAAAGGTAAGATTTAGTTTGACGTATAATTAAGAAAAATGACTTAATCAATTATTTCTATAGTCTTGGAAATATTATTATATTTATTACATAAGACTCGTATTATGCATAATATTATATGTTGAATAATATAAAGCCAACATGCCAAAGGTGTGTCAAAGACCATAAATTTGCGAATATTGCACCTGAAGAGGCACATGGCCGTTATTAGGCTTTTTGCGCAAATGCTAATAACGGCCATTGTGATAAATATTTTTAAATAATTTTTGTCTCAAAATGTGAGTAATTACTTAGATTAAAATTTGTATTGACCAAAAGTTTAAAATTATACGTGCCGCTCGCTACAGATCGAAAAAAGCCAGTTTATGGGTCAAAATGTTGAATCACCACGCACGTGGTGTACATTCAGTCTTCATATTAAACTAATAATGGTTAAAAATTGCGCGGCACGAAAGTTTTTAAAGTCAAACTGTTTAAATAAATGAAACAAAAATGGAAGTAACCTGCCAATAATTATTTGTGCAGTAACCAGAAAGTAGAATATAGAAATATTAACCTTAGTGATGTGGAAGTAAACTTATGAGTCAATATCTATTGAAAAATTTATTTTAAAGGACCACATTATAATATATATCTTTTGCATAAACACACTTTACTGACCAGTGTCGTATGTTGATATAGCAGGTACCTACAGAAATTTGTTAGGTATTGTTTTTTAAAGCTGGTATTCGACAAAGTAGAGGTTACTCAGTGTTCACAAAAATGCGCCCCGGTGAAATCTTTTTGAAATTTTGATGAATCAAGATGTATTTTTGCCTTTTTTTTTTCACCGAGGGTGGTTTGAATCTCCAAGCTAAGGGGAGGGCCTTATCTAGCCCTAGAAAACTGTTTTATGTTAATTGGTTGTGACGCACTATTATCATTATCAGTTTTCATGTAATATGGCAAGCTTATTTTAGTTCCTTTTTGTTAATGTATTAAAAAAATAACGGTACATTTCCTTCAAACAAATAAAAGAGACCCAGATGTACCTAGCGAAATTACAGGAAAATTTTATTTTCACGTGCAACAACCCAATTTTAACGCAGTTATGGTGCGCCTTTTATGTTACTCATACTAAATAAGGGCCGTGTAAAGTATCCATAAAAAATAGTATTATTTCAGCTAGACATGGCATTGCTAAATTAAGAATTCGAAGTTTCAGAATGTGGGATATTTTTGTGGTAAACACGAACCTAACCTCAAATTAAGTTTTATTTATTTTTACTTTCTAATTAGTGGCCATAATTGTTATCTATGGGAATGGGAAACCGGAGATAGGGGGTACCAAAATATGACAATTGAAGCCAATAATATGACTTATAGAAATGTTGTTTGTGAGATACAGGGCATTGAAGTTTTTTTTTGAAATTTAATTGTAATCAAGTTGCTGAACTGAAATTTGGCACTACAGTGTTTTTTTTTGGATAAGTCAGCTAAAGATGACACCTTCAATATATCTCATAACAAAAACGATTTAATTCCACCAAATTTGGGCATCCTATTTCAACGTGCCCAAGGGCCCTTAAGAAGGGGCATATTATTTAAAACTGTGTAATACACTGTATTTTTCTTGTAAGGTCTCCAAATAAAAAAGAATATTGAACAAACTGCCAATATTGTTTCTACTGAGTTCTCCTGATCTTAGGAGATCTTAGAAGCGAATCGCCTTCTATACGGTGGAACTTATTTCAGGTACAACCTGGGGTACATTGGCATTGTTTTTCACAATTTTCTTTACAAAGGTACAAAAAAAACTCAAGAATATTTTTTTATATAGAATTAAATTATGCATCCATCGTTTATTACAGAATGTTTAAACTTTTTGTGGAAAAGCAAATTTTATCTTACTTTTACCAATTTCATTTTTTACGTAAAAATACTAAATATTATGAAATATATTGTATCATGTATTCAAAAAAAGTTTTAATATACAGGGTGTTTCAGAAAACCTGGCATAACTTCTTGACCGTACAGAACAAAAATAAAAATAAAATTCTTATTGATCATGTGTCTATCCTTTTTATTTTCTTGGATACAGGGCGTCCAAGTTTACTTTTTAAAATTGAATAGTGACCGTATGTACTACTTTATACTAGGTACATTATTAAAATTTGGCACTGCTGGGTCAATTTATACATTATACATATCTCACAGCGTGCGCCACTCGCACTATTTTTGGCTCGTATTTTTACTCGTAATTTTTTTGAGGTTATCTTTTTGGCTTTGCAGGTCCATCATTTTCGTGCATCTCGTTCTGCAACAAAAAGGTACTCTTGTTTTGTTTTGGAATTTAGGCATAACTTAATTCTAGACAACTTCTCTTAATAACTGCTGAATTTTCTAAAATAAGGGTACTTTACTCTTGTACTGTTTTGACTCGCCAGATGCCTTTAAAATTCCTATTTTGCTCAACTTTGACACCCTGTACAATGAAACCGCAGTATATTTTTTGTTCAAGTTTGGTATATGGAGGTTTTGGGGTGTCCTGATTAACGTTGTGATGTCAGATTTTAAATAAAAAAATCGCTAAATGGTTTCGTGAAAGTCGGTGGTCTAAAAAATCATAGCCCTCCTTGGATATGCATTTTGAAAATAGTTTCTAGTTACACGATAATACTTAATATGCTGCCGGTAACACTACAAAATCGTAATGACATCTCCACACGATCCAATTTGCACGTTTTCGGTATTTTCTTGGTTTTTAAGTAAGAACAAATAAGCCGACAGCCAGAGTTACCTGCTGGTTAACAAAATAAATTATCCTATAAACCTTCTGTAATTATTATTAACCAACTGGTAACTAGAGTTACCGGCTTGGTTTTGGTTATCAAAAGAAGTCAGAAACCCTGTAATTATTCTGAGCTACTTTCGCGTGCAGTGTTTCAAGTTTCCAATGTAATGAAACACTGTCTTATATGTCAACGTCATTATTAATTATTATTAGCCACATGATACTATAAAATAATAAGATAAGTTCAGGCGCATATTTTGACTTTTCGAATATACGTCATTCGGCCACAAAAATCATTCAAATTAGTTTAAATTACATTCAAAGCCGGTTTTTGTGGGTTTTGGGATCAAAACAAATAATTATTGATATGGTTTGTTGAGTATTTACAGATTGTTCAATTACACATTATAGAAAAGGCACAAATTTCTGCGTTTTCGTTATCGCCTCTCATATCGACTATCAGCCGGCCCCGCGCCCGCAACGCCTAGAAGAAGGATAAGAAGGAGCGAGTACGGCAGTCTTGAGGCTCGACGAACGTTCTCGGTTTAAATCTCTGACAAATATTTTATTATTTGTCTGAGGTTTAAATATGACGCGCAAAGCATTGGGAAGTTTGATTATCGACATACATTTTGTCACCGGATGACGGCATGCGCGAATCGGTTCAAAATTCGTTCCCCAAGTGATCCTATCTTATCAGTTATGGTCATAGTCAGTGTTACGATAACAATGGTTATTGTATTATGTATACGCCATTGAATATAAGAAATACGCCCCTATAGGCTCAATGCTAAACTAGTCTATGGGCCATGCCAACAAAGAACAACCCAGTGTAGACCCAATGCTAGCAGCGTTTCCATGGTGACGATGGCCCATATATTAGTTCGCATAGTCC
Source organism: Pseudeuparius sepicola (assembly GCA_963920635.1). Classification (NCBI taxonomy): domain Eukaryota; kingdom Metazoa; phylum Arthropoda; class Insecta; order Coleoptera; family Anthribidae; genus Pseudeuparius; species Pseudeuparius sepicola. Next base: position 12,408,289 of record OY987306.1, read on the forward strand.
CGTCGGGGCGTTGGCATCTTAAATTCAGTCGCGTATCATGATTATTTCCTGTCTCATATTAATGAAATAACTGACAACTGAGAAAAAAGTATTGCTTTTTGATTTGTTTTTATAATTTTTCTGTTTTTTTCCTACCTGTTTGACCTTCGTCCAAAGATACGTTGACCCACGAGTACAAGATGTCCCAAATAGGATGGTTTTGAGGGTTTCTCCTATTTCCCAAAGAGATAGACAAAAAGGTATCTAAAGTCTATCCAAGTTACAGAGGCAGTGGATCAAAACATTGGCCACCACGTGACCTATTCTCTTATTGGTCTGGCCGTCATAAAATGTCGAGTGTTTACGCGGCGAGCAGAATGCAGGGCCGGCTCTTCTCTCAGTCGAGTTTAATGCATATTTGAGATCGGATCGCGAGCAGTATATTCTGTAAATTTATTTTGCTACTTAATTTAAGGAAATTTATAAAGATCCATGAAAGGTAGAAACACAAATTTTAGAACTTCTAAAAGAATTAGTTCAGAATTACAAGCCACTTGGAATCTCATGTTAGTCCGACCCTGGTAATCGATCGCAACTCGCATGTGACTTTGTTTATATCTACTGCCGCTGTAACTTGGATAGACTTTAGAGCTTGATTTTTGAGTAACTTTTGTATGTCTTTTTTCATTTTCGTAAAAACATCCTTATTGCACTTTTTATGTGGAATTTACTGAAGTAGAGGACAAGTTTCTAAATATTTCCATTTTGGACGTATAAAAAAATATATTTTTTAATGTTATAACATATAAATGACAAAATATTTTCTTGAGAGAAACGGAAATATTTGCAAATAAACAAGTGACGAAACTGGAGGCTCGGAAAAAATGGCCTATATAAACGTCGATATCTGGACAACCCACAGATTTCTTGATACTTTTTGATTTGTGAATATTTTTCATTTATTTAAAAACATTTTCATACAATCTTTCGCTTAACATGTATTCGTGAAGATCGCAGTATTTTGTATTTTGCCGTTTTTAAGTTAAAACAATTTAATTAATATTTCCCATTAAAAAAGACTGCTGTTCTAATACTTGTGCATGTTCGGCAAAGAAGGCCGCCGTGTGCTTACAGTAGATTGATTGTGATTGTGAAGCCAATAATAAAGCTGGGTTTTAGACGGGACCCTAGTAATAAAGCTGAGATGTTGATTGTAAATGAATTCCTTTTTTTTATTCAAATACACCTTAAAAAAGTGCACGTAAAAAGTGGACACTCTTAAAAAAGTGCACGTAAAAAGTGGCTGTTGCGGCACCCCTGCACCTGTAAAACCGCGATGATACGTGGAAACTCACCAAAATGTCCAAAGACAGTAATATCGAAAAAAACGCAAGCTAGCTTATAAACAAAACAAAAACACGCATGACTCGCACGACGTAAAACCCCACAAAACGGCAAAACCGACGCTTGGAAAATTAGGTTATTATTCTTCTTCCTATCTTTTTATGGCCTCTGCCTTTCAGCAATCTAGCCAATATGGGGCAATCTCCACCTCATCGTTGGGACGGATATGTCCAGCTTTTGCTGTATCCGCCCAACTTGGAAACTTGATCTATTTTTCTTATCTCTTCCACTGGAATTCTTTTGTGAGTATAAATCTTCCTAGTATTTCCTCTTCGCAGGGACGGATATCTTAGAAACTTGAAATTTTAAGCACTAATGAATATCCTTCCTAATTACTGTTTCCATGAGGATCTTTCTCATACTTTTATTAGTTCAGCCTATTTACCAAGTATTATCAATCCTTTCCTTAACAGCTTACAATATCCATATGGATCCCCCTCATTTTTCAACCTTCGCAAATCCGTCTCTATCTAATGCATCTCATCATCTTTACGGAAACAAACTTCATTAGACCACAGACTGCGCACCACTATATATTATTCAGGGTGTCTACCAACCTGGAAAACCTGGAAATGTCAGGGAATTATTTTTGGTCAGGGAAATCAGGGAAAAGTCAGGGAAATTTATCAAATAACCTGGAAATTTCTTGTTTAATAGATATAAAAATAGGAAATCTTTAATTCTTACAAAAACTAATCAAAATAATATCTTATATTCATTTTGATTCTACTCCACAGAGATCACATTATGTTATTTATTTATATGTGATCCCTATGCTTCTACTATACTCCAAAGATAACTAAATAAGATTTTACGAAGCTATTTATTTTTGTTTTGAAGGTGTTTATTTTTTATGTTTTTTATTATTTTGGAGAATGTGTAAAAGATATTTGTTTGTTTTATACCTGATTTTATATTTTTACAATAAATCTTGTATCTTTATTTTTTACAGGGTGGGTCATTATAAATGGACACCCCTCCTTAACTTGCTAGTTTTTGGGGTTAGAAAAAAAGTTTTTTTTACAAAAGTTATAGATACTAATACAAAGTTTTTTGTGACACTATTGGACCGTATACGGTGTGTTCTAGAAAGCCGTGGCAGACATAACTTATGTTTCTTTAAATGGAACATCTTGGATATTTTTGTTATATGTTCGCTTCAACCGTTCGTTCAGAACTAAGCCTTTTTTGAGGGATTACTCCTTGGGTGACTTGGGTCATAGGCTGCCATGAAAGACAAATGCCAAATTATAGTAATAGCTGACAGTTTGCAAGTATATTCATCCTTTGGAAAACAAAATGGGCTCTTTTAAGATTTCAGGGAAAATGAAGGAGGGAAATTGAGAGAAATAAGAAATTTTAAATAGTAACATAGGTAATAAACTTCGTCAAATTTATTGTTTGTAATTTAATTTTTATTGAAAACGACAATGACATTTAGAAAAAGGATATATTTTTATATGTTTTTGTGGGGTTATTTAAAAAACAGAATTTATTATGACAGACCGAAAAATGTAGAAACACTGAAAGGTAGAATTCGGGAAGATATCCACATATTAAACACAGAACACAGCAATTTTATTGTTGCTCCAATAAAAAGAAACTTAGTAGCAAATATCAATAAATTCATAAGTATATCCTTTTTCTAAATGTTATTGTCGTTTTCAATAAAAATTAAATTTTGAACAATAAATCCAACGAAATTTATTAACAATGTCACTTACTATTTAAAATTTCTCATTTCCCTCAATTTCCATTCTTAATTTTCTCTGAAAACTTAAAATAGACCATTTTGTTTTCCAAAGCGTGAATATACTTGCACACTGTCAATAATTGTTACTATAATTTGGCCTTTGTCTTCCATGGCAACCTATGACCCAAGGAGTAACTCACAAAAAAGGCTGTTCTGAACGAACGGTTGGAGTGAACATATAACATATGAGTATATATAAAAATGAGTAGAAAATATACAAGGCGTTCCATTTAAAAAAACAAAAGTTATGTTTGCCACGGCTTTCTAGAACACACTGTATGAGGTCCAATAGCGTCACAAAAAACGTTGTATTAGTATCTAAAACTTTTGTAACAAAACTTTTTTTTCTAACCTCAGGCACTAGCAAGTTAAGGGGGTGTCAATTTATACTGTACTTTATTAACCCCGTTAGCAACAGTTTCTGCCAAAAAGTTGAAATTCCCAGCCACTTTATAACTTTCTTCCAAAAACATAATAGGACATAATTTGCACATTTATTTAATTAATGTCAGATGACATCACTAAAACTAATAGTCCGCTTTTGAATTTTTTTGTTAGTAAGCACGATCGTTCAGAGTAATTTCATCCTCTTCCATTTTATTTACATTCGCATATTTATCTCAGTAGGTAGGTATTAGTCAGGGAATTTTTTGCTTTTTGGTCAGGGAAAACCTGTAAAAGTCAGGGAATTTTAAAAACTCGATTTGGTAGACACCCTGATTATTTTACCATACAAGACTATTCATGGCCCTTTTGGACCGAATTATTTAAATAAATTGAACATGCACTCGCGGAGGCGGCTACTCGGGGGCATTTTTCCGTTTCCTATACGGTTAGCGCAACCGAGTGCGCTAATCGTGTATAAAACGGATGCGAGACCTGCATCTCCGTTCCCTAAGGTATTAGCGCACACACATGCCAATAATCACTCTGCAATGAGCTTTCTAGGTGCACCCTCTTTATAGGTACATCCAGAGTGTTAATAAAGTACCTAAGTCACAAAATTTCAAAGGAAGATTTTTGGGCCGATTTCAAGAAAAACTTGATAAGAACAACAGAGCTCTTTAAGAGTTTCCTTTTTGAGATGCAGGATGTTGAAATTTCCAGAAAAATATCGAATATTTTGAATAGCTTTTGTGTAAATCATGAATAAACCGAAGCCAAACTTAAAAGGCAACAAGTTTGTTGCAATAATGTGTTATTTATTTAAGTTATCCTACAGCTGGTTGCAACTGTGCATTAGCATTAGTGAAATAACTTTAATAATTCCATCACAAAACTCGTGTCGTTTGTTGCAAATTAAGTAATGTGGATCCTTCGTAACTACGCCACTGGCAGCCCCCATAAGGCTAGTGTACGAGGATCGATCAATAAGTATGTTTAACGACAGGTGTTGCTAAGGGAATTTGACATTACCGTCCTGTACTGTCATCTGTTAAACCACACCATACTAAATTTCAGACTCATAGGTTAGTTTTTATTTGACAATTATTCTATCTTACCATTTTCGTGTCTTTCGATAAAATGGCAAAAGAGCAATATCGATCAGAAATTCGCTTTTTATTTTTGGACGGAAAACATGTCAAGAAATAAAAGCAAAGTTCACCGTCCCCATATTGGTTTAATGAATTCAAACGTGGTCAAATTTTATTTTGAGACACGAAGCACGTATGGACTTTCATATAAAAACTAACCTCTGAATCAGTCAATTAGTATGATGTGGTTTGACAGATGACAGTAAACGACGGTAATGTCAAATTCCCTCAGCATCGTCACCTGTCGTCAAACACGGGTACTTATTGATCGATCCTCGTACTACCATAATTTGGCACTCCAGTTAGGCCTAGCGACTACCAAGTTTGGCTTCGATTTATTAATTTACAGAAAAGTTCGATATATTTCTGGAAATTTCAACACACTGCAGGGTAGAGGAATAATATAAAAAATACAGATCAATATTCTGAACAACGAGTGAGTACTGTCATGACTTTTTGCATTTGTTAACTAATTCTTTTAGAAGTTTTAAAAATTGTGTTTTTACCTTTCGTGGATCTTTATAAATTTCCTTAAATTAAGTAGCAAAATAAATTTACAGAATATACTGCTCGCCATCCGATCTAAAATATGCAGGAAACTGGACTGGACAAGAGAGCAATCATTTATTTCAAATAAAGTTCTCAGAAAAATAAATTGTAAGATTTATTGGGGGATTTGTTGGACGAAAATTGTTATTTGGAAAACAGGCCTTAATAAGTAGTATTGTGTATAGGCGCATGTAAGCCTGCCGTGGTTTCAGCACGGCCATAACTGGGCCCTCCTCAAGTTGGTGGCGCTCCGAGGTCTCTACTTGTTTTTTCTTTTCGTGCTGTATACACTCAACTTAATGACCTTGTTTTGCCTTGATTTTCTTGTTTCAGCCTTTCCCTTTTCAAATTTGCTCTTCCTTTTTCATAATTTATCTTCTTACGGGATCTCCTTAATTGTACTTTATCTCTTGTGAGATTCGTTGGGTCTAAAATGTCGCTGTATCCATAGGCGCCGACTTCTCAAAATTTGGCTGGGTGCCCAAGGTATAACCCCCCCCCCCCCAAAATGTTATTTAATTTTTTTATTTATAAGTATAAAATAAAAGTACATAACAAAAAACGAACAGTTATCACCCTGATGATTAAAAAAACAAAACCTAAATAGAATGAAATAAAATAAAGGTATTTCTATAAGAAAGGCCTCGTTTTAAAATTCAGCGAACTCTCATCCCGATGAATCAGCTGGATATCTGTCTCTTACTTCCTCCAAAGGGAAACAAATGAGAGGGAGATATCAGAGCTGATTCATCTGGATGAGAGTCCGCTGAATTTTAAGACGCGGTCTTTAAACAAAAACAAAAAAAAACAAAAACAAAAAACGACTAATTACCTAACTTTGCGTAATTAACGCAAAAGTGCTTAGTCTTATGGACGATTTTATAGGAAACATTTGATATATTTTTAAATTGTTTAGTTGTCACCTTGTCACCTTTGCTTGAGCTTTCAACAAGTACCTAGCCAAACTTTTGGCCGGGTGCTCGAGCCCCGCAGCACCCGCGGAGTCGGCGCCTATGGCTGTATCCGTCCAACCTGGTACCAGTCCTATCCTTTGTTGCCCCTATCCCTTTAGTGTCTTTTAACTCCAGCCTGCCTTCCCTCCTCCGCCCGTCGACTCAAAGGAAACGGCAACGACATGTGGCGCCACGTAGTACCACCATTTTATCGCCGGATGGACCGATTCCCGACCTCCAACCGCTTTCCCAAAACAGCCTTCATCGCTTTCTGTGGGTCGGACAGAAATTTCTGAATTTTGGAAAATTAAAAAATGAACTTTATATTAAGCTAGCAGAACCATTTTCCCCAACTTAATCTGATGACTTTTGATTTTCAAATCTTGCAATTGTTATTTTCCTAACAAGTGCAGAAAGCTGACTTCTCTGGACCCGACTGCAGTCGGCCGAACGACGCGAAGCGGACTTCAGTAAAGGACTAAGGCAATTCAAAGTTCATATAATTCACATTTCAGATTTCAAATTTTGTATTGAGGCCTTATTTTGGGATAAAAATAAATTTGCCTCAATGTTACTTGCCTCTTAAAGCATTTTCGTGTTTTCTTAATTTATTAACATTAAAACTGTGTACATTTGATCTAAGATATCTATATTGTTTTTTTTAAGAAGCAATAATTTTATAAATAACAAGTTTGTCGTAAAATCAATAATAATTTTTTCTCCTCTTGTCAAGTCCATCTGTGGACACATTTTTCATGGCTTCTACTTACTTCAGAATTAAAATATATATTTCTGAGTTTTGTTGTCTATTGTGTAATCTTTTTAGTTCTTCCTTATCCTCCAAGCTCTTTATCTTCCATCTTAAAAAAATAGGAATAGCTTCAAAAAGAACACTTTTATGTGCAAAAGTAATAAATGTAGTTGAAATTTTAACTACTAACTACAAATGTCACTTATTTTTAGAGTAAATGGCCTTACTCCTTCGCTAACTATTATCCGATTACTGTAAGAAGTCCCGATTTCGTCGGATGACATTCTCCACAAAATCCCTAGGAATTTTCTGTTAACCATGGGTATAACGTTGGTATATTGTGTCTCACCCAGTTAATGACGTCACTCATTGATTTATGATGTGAAAAGTTACCTAAGTGATATGAAAAAAAGAACATAATAAAATAAAGACCCTATTGCAGTCACGATTATACCGCTACAAATAAAAATAACTTTGACTACAACTCATTTTAATAATAATTTCAAACGTCATGGAAACACTCTCATTTTGGTATAATCAGCTACTTTGCGGCTGCGTCTATGGTGCGTACTCAGGTAAATTTTATTTCGGTGTTGTGAAAGTGACAGTGAAGGTTTTCCGGATCGTGCAAACTAGTCCAAACATTCGGCAGTGAAAATATTCGCGGGTTTTGTAAGTTTCGTGAGTTTTACCGTTATCTCTGTTGTTCTTGTTCGTGTTATTAGTAGGTAGTTATCCATTGTGCAAATGGGCTCGTTACTGACCTGGACTTATGACTCGGTTGCATTTTTTGCTGCATTGATGCCAACTTAGGTTGGCGAAATAGCAATTCACAGTCCCAGTAAGGACTTCTTCAAATAATTTTACTATACCAGAATGAGTATACTATCATAACTCACTTGTTGAATAAAATACTATTTTTTGTTCTTCGGGCTGTTTTAACAAGAAGACCAGTAAATACGCCTAAAAACAAAGATATAAATATGAGCCTATCAAGAGTCTAAAATTATGGTACACAAATGGGTTGCAAGAGGATTTGCTAGGTTTAGAGTGTCAATATTATGTTAAGGAATTTTATTATACACCTTTAATTCCACGTGATCAAGTATAGCAAACATAACCACACGATTATTACGCAGTTTCGGAAAAAAACATTGATATTTCAATACCGCATAGCACTCCCATTAAAATTCTATTGTTATGTTGTTGGTTCAAATCCAAAGCCTGCTATCTTTAGACGGGAGTGAATTTAATAAACAGATTATACGCGATGTTTTCATACCGCGTTCTAAAATCGTCGCGAGTCTTTCTTTCTCAGTTTCGTCCAGCCGGTTCGGATCTTAACTAAATTGTTTGTTTACTTGTTATCGGCAATAAGCGAGGCCATCCTTAGCAGTAGTAGCAGTAGCCCTGTTCGCGTTTAAGAGAGTATTTACGTTGGTGCCAGTGATCTCTTAAAATCGAGAGCTGCCGTACGCAAATCTTTGTTAGGATGGGTCAGAGTTTGTCAACTTATCCCGCTCATTTCCGGCACTCCTCGAGAAAGGACCAAGGTAATTTTAAATTGAACATCGACATTTGCAATTTACATTCAAGTATATTGTAAAAACTGATCGTAACAAAGCTTTTGTGGGAATATCTTTGTATTATTCTGAACAATAGCAACGCATAAAAGTTTCTCATGTACAGATTAAGTGACTACGCAAATATTATTTATCTGCTTGTTTTCGCGGATGGCGATGTGAATTATAATTTTCTTAAAATACTAGCTAATATTTTTTGATAATATTATATAGTCTCATACTGTAACTTGGCGAGCAATCAATTTATCTTGGGTAATGTTCCGTGTTGCTTATAATTTACATAATACAAGTTTGGTACAACTCCAGATTAACTTTCTATTGCGTTAGTAGTAGGTACAATTATTATTAAGCACATGAATAGATACGACCAAAATTACCTAGTCAATGTCGAACCTCTGACGTGCCAATATCCGTATGGACCGCAGATTTTACAATATTTTGACCAAAGGTATTTCCCGTAATAATAACTATTTCTAAAATTAGAATTAGGCTATATAAATTTTGCAAAACCGTGTCATTTCCCGCTACTTGAGATACGTATTTAGATAAGAAAAAACAAAACAATGCTTTGATGTTTTTAAATTGATGGATTTGGATAATATCTAAATGGACCAGATATGCCTATCTATCTTATTTTTGTGATAACTTTCTTAACAAAGTGAACTAATTTTCATTTCTCCTTCACATAGATAAAGCATACAATAGTGTTGTTGTAATCCGTAAATCAAAATTTACTAAGTACTGTTAGATAAGAAATAGCAAATCATATCAACAAGTCAGTTTTTTACAGATCTTATACTTAGTAAGTAACACAGGATAACGATGAAATTCCTTTTTTTATGAAAATTTGCTTTTTCCGAAATATCTTTTAACCACCCCATGTGAAATACCTATGATATAATTCATTTTTCTAGCTCAAAAATAGCGCAAATAATAGAGAATGAGCGTTCAAATTGGACCACCCTGTACATATTTGGATCTACAGGAATAATGAACCTAGGGGTGCATTTTAGGGGCATGTTTATAGGATTTTTTCTTATTTTGACGAATCCTATCTCCTCTTCATTTTTACCCTTATTCTGGGGCGCCCTGTATATCCTACCAGCCGAAAGATTTAGGAAACAAAGGGACATTCTTTGGCCTTCAAAAATATTCTGATTTGGAATCCACGACAAGTTATATGGAATGGTAATTCCACACGAGTGAAAAGTTTGTAATCCGAGCGGACGGCGAGGACTAAAACAGTCCGAGTGTGGAATATGCGATTCCAAATGTGCTGTAAACTAAACTTCCTCCGCGACTTGCTCTGACAAGAACAAAAACTTAAAAACGTCAAACGCCAAGCCTGAAATATATGCCTTATTTATAGCGACGTAACCATAGCAAAATACTTAATATAGAGCCACAACCTTCTCAAATTACAAGTCCTTGTCAATCATGTGACAACGCTGCAGCGGTACGGTTCAACAACAGATCTATGCTGTCATAATACGGGGCTCATAGCGATCAGCCTTTTTGACGAATTTTTGGACACTTTGGCTTTAATTTCTCTTTTCTAATAAATTTGCAAGGCTGTAATTTGAATTATAATTAAATGTATTTATATTTATTCGACAGGAATATTAAAAGCAGTAACAAAATATACACAGAAGTACAGAACGGGACACCAAAAGCGGGCGGAGTGTGACGCTGAAATTACTGTCGACCTGTAGTACCCCTACATCGACCCAGGAAACTAATAGTGTATTTTTGTAAAGTACACTTTTTTCGCATAAAAATTTTATTTACGTCATAGTCCACCGGAATTAGACGTCAAAAGCACGTTTTAGCGACTGCAAAAACTACAGCAACCTAACCTGGTGGAAAAGGTAGGTTTTGAAATTGCAAAAAAGAATGTTCACACGCAAAGTCATCCAGGGCTTGGCGCTCAGGAGGGGGAATGAAAATGCAAGAATTTTCGTGTTTTTTCGCTGTGTTTCGCGTTTTACTAGAAAACTACGCATTCTAGAGGAAAAAACACCTCGGTCAAAAATTGTAGCGCAGAAAATTTCCTATCGATCTATGTTCCTGCACTCGTTTATTAGTTCTTATTTCTGACGCTAGAGCGCGCGAAAACGTTGAATATTCATTTACTTTTTGTTTCTTCCCATTCCCATTTAAATTTATGCGCGCCTCTTTTTTCGCTTTTCAAATTTAATGGTAATACGAAAAATTTAACCTACCTTTTTTAACCTACAAGAAGCTCGTTTTTTATATATATAATATTCTCATTTGCTCTAAGTAGGCAGCAGGAGGTGATTACAGCGGATTTTTTTTGACAGTGTATACAAAAATAAACTAGGAAAGATAACTATTTTAATCAAATTGAATAAATTTATAACAGTGAATGGAATTTTATGATTTCAATTTCAATTCCAGGATACCACGAATCTTGATCCCTGCGTCACAATGGCCAATGTAATTTCTATTGTCGACCATTGTGACGCAGGGATCATTAATTGTGATATCCACTATAAGAAAAACGAATATTCTGATATCCTTCTGAAAATGGGCCTAGAGACACAATAATACAAGACGAACACACTTCCGATATTTCCAAGGCAAACCCGATTTCCCCAATATTTAATTTTAAATCCCAAATTTGACAGGCATGGGTTGTGATGTTACGACCTTCTTTAGGTGAAATAGTGTACCCAAAACATGCACCAACATATTCCGTAATCAGATTTTAAAAAATATAATAATAATTTTTTCCATTCGGTGCAAACTATGAATAGCACATATTATATTATATGGGTATTTACAAAAAAAAATCACTTTTTCACCCGCAGGCTTGAATACTTTGCCGTATTAAAAAAATCAATGAATAAAGAACCCCAGGAAGGAGCCAAAGCTTTATGGGCATTATAAAATACGTGAGACGGAAATCGCCCTGTATGGAGACTAATTTTGACAAAATATTTTTATATTTGACAGTTGTCACGGTGGTTTGTGCTATTAGATATTTGTGTAGTTCTTCGATAAGTACTTTTTTGGAGATCTATTATGGTTAGCTGTGCAGCTTGCAGCTATTCCGTGACTACCAGAACAAAATGTTTGGGGGATAACATTCCATCGGTAAGTACTTTTGTAAACCGGAAACGGCATGCCGCCATATGCAGAGACTGGGCCCGTCCACCGTAAAGCCCAAATTTGCTCCTTCCTGGGGTTCTTTATTCATAGAAAAAAAATACACATACACAGAGAGATGTGTACCTTCAGGGCCAAACTTGGCTAGGCAAGATTCTGTATCCTTGTTAATATGGATGGAAAGAGCTAGATGAAATCCTGGTTCCAATTTCACATCCTTATTGTTATTACATCCCTATTGTTATATGGGTATATATATACATATATTTTATATATAAATATATTTAGCAAACGTGTAACAAGTAGGATTTTTTAATACGGCAAAGTATATTCAAGCCTGGGTGAAAAAAGGGTAAAATAATGCTTCTTTTTGTAATTGCCCATAAAAAAAATCGCTTCACAACTTTGATGCTTTATATTCCATAAAAGCGCGTAAATTGTGCGTTTGAATGCAAAGAAACAAAAAGGAAATGAATATTCAACCGTTTTCGCGCGCTTTAGCCAGGAAATAAAAATTAGTAGGACAGGACGGAACCACCGGTCGATAGGAAATTTTCCGAGCTACAATTTTTGACTGTGGTATTTTTCCTGTAAAATGCGTAGTTTTTGTGTAAAATGTAAAAAACAGCGAAAAACGCGAAAAATCGTGCATTATCATCCCCCTCCTGAGCGCCAAGCCGTAGCCGACTTTGCGTGGTCCTTTTTGCATTGTCAAAACCTACCTTTTGCACTCTGTCAGGTTGCTGTAGTTTTTGCGGTCGGAAAATTTTCCTAATTCCGGTGGATTATCAGAAAAGTCACTTGGACCCAACAAAGTTAGGTACGACGTTTTAAATCACGTTAAATGCTGTAAGTGGCGCCTCCTATAAAATCACATTAAAGCTATGCCAATACATAGTTGAATTCCTCGCCAAAATATAACTCCAGTTACCAGATTTAGTGCAAATCTCTCGACTCGTTTAAAATTTATTTGAAAAACTCTAAAATAAAATTAAAATTTTGGCACCCTGTATCTTTCTAGATATGCGTTTTTTGAAAAACCCTGTATAGCAACGGCAGTTATTCGATTTTTGGGCCTTAATTTAGCCAAAAATGAAAATAGAAATTTAAATTTCCATAACAGTGACGGCACTGTTCCGATCCATAGGGCATTTCGAGAATACATGGAATAATAATTATTATACAGTGTGATTCAGTTTTATTCTAGTACACTTCAACGGTTGATAGAAAACCATAAAATATGACTATTTTTTTTGTGGTATAACTTTTTATTCACATCCGCCTCGTTTTCAAACTACAGGGTGTGTCCATGTTTCAGGGCACAATTGACATCTGGTGCGATAAACTGCTTGGCTTGGACGGCAATTTCTGTTGTAATGAAATCTTCATAAAAAGAAAACCGATCGTTTCTTTTCGTGAATAAAATTTGGTATACAGAGGTTTGAAGTAACCTCGTCATTTCAGACCAAATAATCTGTAGGTTAAAGATCTGCAACAAATTTTAGTTGAAAGCTATTGAAAGAAAAACCACTTGGCCCAGAAAACGACCGAACGGGTATATCGATATTCGAGTTTAATTTGGGGGGGGGGGGCAATCAGTTATAAATAACAAAACTATGTCAATAATTTTAATGAATAAAAACAGATCAAAAACATATTTTCTAAAATAAATAAATACAGGGTGTCCGGAAATAAATGCACCAACTTGAAAAATTAAAAAGAAAAATGGAAAATATGACGAAAAGTTCATATGAACTCCGCAGATGTTTGGTTTTCGAGATGCAGGGTGTTGAAATTGAAATTTTATTTTCGATTTTTGTATGTAACTTTTTGAGACGACAAAATTGTCTTCCAAAATTTGGTAGCCGAGGTTTTTTTGGGAAGAGAAGTCATAATTTGGTATTGTTTTTGGTGCGCTATCATTATTTAATTTAATTTGCTTTAACTTTTTTGGCAGTAAACTTTTACGACATTTTGTGAATGTATCCTCTTCCCACACGTTTTCTAAGCAAAAAAGGTATACTTGGTGAATAACGCCAAAGGTGACCGTTTTCGAGAAATTTTAAAATTTCTGCATCGATGCAGGTGCAGATCGACACACGTATGCAATTAAATTCAAAATAAAATTTAAATAAACAAGCACATTTATTTTTTGACAGTTTAATTAACTTTTTGTTATTGTTTTTTTGCAAGAAAATTTTGTCGTCTCAAAAAGTTACTTAAAAAATCGAAAATAAAATTTCAATTTCAACACCCTGCATCTCAAAAGCCAAACATCTGCGGACCTATGTTCATATGAACTTTTCGTCATATTTTCCATTTTTCTTTTTAATTTTTTAAGTTATTAAGTTATAATTAATAATTCTCTTCGAACCAGTAAAATTTATATCACAAAATCAAGTATTCTTTTTTTGGTCTTGAGCTCGTCAAATATTTTCTCTGGAGATATGGGTATTTCAGGGTACACATAAAGGAGTGTTAACCCATTCAGTCGGTTTTCGCTAATATTGTTTCTGATATAAATTTTTAAAATTTTCAGTTTTGAAAATGTTCTTTCTGGCGTGGCGGTGCACACTGTAATTGGGCAAAATATATTTAGTAGCAAGATCTATAGACAGAACTACTAACCTTGGTTTAGTAGGTTGTTTTGCCTAATTTACGGTTACGCGCTGCGACCGACGGAGTGTGTGCATAATATACGGCGGCGCGTTCTCAAATCCACTGCACAGGTTTCAATTTCGAGAAGACAAGATGAAACAAATACCAAATTGTAGATGTTTGATGTTTACAGCCTTTTCACATTAGACCAGGAGTATATACTTTTATTTTATATTTATAATAAAAAATGTTTTTTTTTAATAACATTTGGGGGGGGGTTGTATACCTTGGGCACCCAGCCAAATTTTGAGAAGTCGGCGCCTATGTAAAAGGGACAAGGCTACAATGAAAGAATGACGGAACAATAGCAAAAATAATAATAAGAGACACGGGCGTAGCCAAGGGGGGGGTTTCGGGGGTTCAAACCCCCCCCCCCCCCCGAAATAAGCAAAATATTACCTAATATTATACCGAAAAAATACGAGGAGTGAAGAGTTAAATTATTATTACGTTTGAATATATGTAGTAATAGTAGCGCCTAGCGCCATCTTTTGACGAGAGGCAGACGCAGTTGCAGCCGAACTATTTTGTATTGTAGGGACACTTTGCGTTGTTTCTCGATTATTCGCCACGCCCCTCGGTCGAAATGAGCGGAACTTTGTGGAAGTTCGTGGAAGTTTCTGGACGGCTACTGGGCTATATAAGCGGCGCGTGACCGCGCTTACGGCAGTATTGTTCCATGCGAACTCGAAGCGAATAAAAGTGAAAAGTGGTGAACGAATAGTGAAGAAAATTAAGTGTACCGTGTAAGTGAGTAATTATTTTAGTGCACTGTTATTCGATGACCTTGTTAAGGATAGATACGTGAATCATTATTACTGTCGAAAAATGGAGGGGAAAAAAAGGAAGGGTGATAAACCTAAAGGTATGGACTACTGGAAAAAGTGGTGTTGTCAAGGTCAAGGGGTTTCTAATAAAGAAACAAATTTGGATTTAGCTATCAAAGCTTCAGCTACCTTGCATGCTGATAAGAAGACTGCCTACCCCGAAATCTAGTTTGAAATGCCTAGATATGTGCGATAAAAACCTTTATCCTAATATTTACACATTACTACAAATCTTCGCTACCATTCCTGTATCCACTGCTACCCCAGAAAGGTCTTTCTCGAGCCTAAGGAGACTGAAAAACTATTTACGAAACACTACAAGTTAAAACAGACTTAATGGTTTGGCTCTAATGAACATTCACTATGGAACAGAAATTCATGCAGATGAAGTAGTGGATATATTTAAAAGAAAAAGCCGAAGATTTCTTCTTTAATGGTTTTAGATTTAGCGCAGAGGAACGAAGTTAATTTATCCATTTCATTTAAAGTTAAGAACTTTATAAATATGTCATAGTTTTTCGGATGAATATATAGATATTAAATTTCATGTAAGTATATTTTTGTTGTTTTATTTACTTCTCAAACTAAACCCCCCCCCCCAAAACTAAATCCTGGCTACGCCCGTGATAAGAGACAGTAAGAAAAGAAAAGCTGCTGCATCTTTGCACCTGTGGGCAAACACTTTTTGCCCCGTCATTGATGTTATTGGTAACTTCGTTACCGTTATCGGTTGATTGACGCACGTACTCAGTCTGCTTGTTTGTTTGAATTTCCGTGGCAACGGTCACCGCGTGCCCCGACCGGTCGCCGCTCGATCCCGCAGTCCCGGGATTCGGCTTCGCGCCGACAGCATCGCCGAGCGCCCGCCAACTATCTTCATCAAATTTTTCGCGTAAACCTATCTGTGATCTTCGCAGGGACCAATCTTCTGCATTGAGGTATGGGGATCGTCATCGGGTCCTGTGTGCCCGAGGAAGAGGCGGACTCTAATGCCACCAGGTTTCACCACCTCGTTTATGGTAAATCTGTTGTTTTGGTAACCACCTTCAATAATGACAATTGTTACTGTTTTCATCTCTATAAATAAGCGAAGTAATTGCAATACTTGCGCAGGAGAGGAGAGGCAACAATTATTACTAATTCTTTCGTCTTCATTATATTTGTCCATAGAAGATACCAACTTCTATGGAAAATTCCTATTAATAACTTGTTAAAAAGCATTGACGTATATGGTGTGAATCTTTACTAGTTTTCCGGTTTTTTTTTTCGGCCTTCAACTACGTGGACATACAGGTGCGGGTATTATGGGAACTGTGTATTCCGCGGACTAAATTTCATCGGACATTGGCACAATGAGGAAAATATTGGTGCCCGTTGTCATAAAATATGGAAGCCCTAACTAAAGCAGCAACACTTCCTTAGTGTGATAGTGAGTTAGCTTTTACGGTGAATATCGGAAACGACATGGCATAAACTACAAATGCAACACATTTAATTAGTCCACATACAGTGTTTCCCCGGATAGGTGAAACACTCTTGTAAGAGAAAGAACAATTGTAGCTGCAATTTGATCTTCCGGGGTTCAGCCTTGCTGGCATAATTTTAGTTCCGAAAAATCACATATGCTTTGGAAATTTTGAAAAAAAATTTTTTTTGTTACACGCTTCCAAAAATAGCTATTTTACGGACTCATTTAAGTCCTTAAAATGCTTCTTTTTCGGCCTAGTCCCTAAATTAATGAATGACAAGACAAAATTATCAAATAAACAAACTTGTTGCTACGATATCAATTTCTAAGCCAACTTTTTCGAACATTATGATTTCAAAAATTATGGAAAATTTGCAAATTTAAGCGTTCTGAAGAATTGTAAAAAGCGTATAACAAAATTTTCTGAGCGTATGACAAAAAATAGTGTTTGTCACACGTACCTAAAATGAAGTTTTTCAAGACTCATCTGCTATTCCGAAGTCGGCTAACGCCTCGTTCGGAAACAGCAATGATTCGAAAAACTTCATTTTAGGCACTTTTAACAAAAATCACTATTTTGCACCAGTAAAGTGCCCTTTTTCAAGGTTGGCATGATATACTGTGTGACCCACTTAAAACCGCGGAATACATAAAATTTGTAATTGTTGTCCGATTCGGATCGGCTTTTTTTAGGCGATAGAGCATCAAAAACTCTACTTTAGTGCAAAACGGCTAGACTTATTTCAAAAAACAAAGGCTTACTATGACATATTTTTGGCGCCAAAATTAGAGAAAACAGCTATTTTGTATATAAATTCTGACTACGCCACTGTATTGGACATCCCTTCAAACGGGTTTGCACCAAATTTTATTAACAAATAACGAACCATAAAAATTCTAGAAACCAATGAAAATCCTGATTTAACTACGTATTTTACCTGCCTACTGGCTTAAATCAAGTTGCATGTGAATTAAAAACAATTAAAACTGTTCAAGTGTAATAGTAATATCAATAGGTGAAACTATATTAATTAATATATCAGGTATACCTAATACAAAAACTATATACAGGCTGAGTTACGTAGGCCGCGGTGGTCTATATCTTCTACATTGTTAATGCTAGAAAAAAAAGTAAAGACAAAACTTGTAGAGAAACAGGAGTGCTACTTTTCGAAAATATTTTCCAATATACAGCGTGATCCAATAAGTAGTGGCGACCCAAAGTTTTTTTTTAACGGAACACCCCGTATTTTGTTACATTTTTAGAAAGCCCTTAAAGAGTATGTTCTTTTTGGTACAGGGTATTAAGGGTCTATCTTTAAAGGTTAAGGAGATATTTTAATTTAAAACGAAAAAAGGGCTACATTTGGAAATGTATTACTCAGAAACCAAATAAGATTTTTGGCTGTAACTTGGACTGGACATTGCCTGTTACGCCTAGTTAACAATTTTGGACTGATATTGAGATAAAGTTCTAAAAAACATACCGGGCGATTCACTTACGCAAATCCTAAGTTTACTCGCTAATTTTAAATGGAACACCCTATATTTTATTACACGTGTGAAAAGCCCTTAAAAAGTAGATACTTTTTGGTGTAGGGTATTATTGGTCTAACATTAAAGGTTAGGAAGTTATTTCCATTTTATTCTAAGAATGGGCTTTAAAAGGGCCGATTACATGATTAGGGTGTCAAAATGTCACTTTTAAAGCTGTAAAAAAATAAAAAGGCATATTCTTGTTAATTTTTGGTGCATTGGAAATAGTTGAAAACCTACCTGTAACGCCATAAATAAATAACATAAACCGATGTTTTAATTTATTATGGGGTAACTTTATTTCATGTGCAGACGTGCAGTAAATCTGGTTGAATTTGTTTTTTTTTTGCAATTACAGTTCTAACATAGAAGAATCTACTACGACTAGATTCTTCTATGGTTCTAATAACAAATTTTAAAAGTGATTTCTCTTTTAAACGTTTTTTCAAATTTTAGAAAACTGGGCATTTATGGGAAGAATTTTATAAAAGAACGTCGTTCCTTATTTTGGACGGGCGTCAGACGTTTTTTTTTTTTCAAAACTGAAAATTTAGTATTAAAGCGGTAAATTACAGAAAAAAGTAATTTCAACATTAGGTTTTTCATAAGGTTAAGTGCTTGAAAATAATTGAAAAATAATTATGTTTTTAACAACTAAACATAAGTCACGTTGCTAAATAAGATTTCTTAGAAGCATTTTTTAATGGTTAATTTTATTGAAATAAAGTAACCAAACATGCCAAAGCCAAAGCTACGAGCACAAGCGAGGCTACGAGTATGGATACATTTTGATGGGTGTTTGTTTTTACTATAATAGGTACCTATATTATATTTACATTTATTTTCTAGAGCTGGTCAATTAATTATTTATAAGTAAATATCAAGATTTGGATATACAGGGAGAGTTTTTTTCGATGCCCACTATGGGGATCTCGGAAACTAGCAGAGCTGGAACAAAGGTTAAATGGGGAAAGAATTGCAGTTTTGAATGCTCAATCTAATGCCTCTTTTGGATTTTTAAAAAAGTTCATGGCTCACTAGATATTTTGAAAAGAGTGATTTTTTGCTATTTCGTCAGATCTCTGTAGATCCGATTATACAGAAAAACTGTAGAGACAAAAATTTTAGATAATTTTGAGCTTAATAAGATAATCTAACCCAATTTTTTATGTTTGTGGTTTTTGAGATATGCCATAAACTTGTGTTTTTTTAAAATGTAAATCATAGTTGGCTGTGGCCTTATAAAATCGGCCATTTTTTGAGCTTTCCAAAGATATAATACTCGGCATAGTTATTATAAAAATAAAAAAGCTATGGCTAATTTTGTGATTTTTTTAAATTTTCACATAGTCAGCCATGGAATATTTTCATAATTGCGTTCTATTTTATAATTAGACATACTTCAAACTTTCTAATATTTTGTTTTTAGCTGGTAACAAAATGTATCAAAATAAAACAAAAATTAAAAAACTCAAATTCAAATTATTATTATTTTAAAAGGTCGCCTTTATTTTGTACCGTTCCCCACAAAAATAAATCCAAAACAGACAAATCGGGGGATCGGAGCTGCCAGGAAATAGGTCTATTTCTTACGGGCAAATAATTATGTGGTGGAGCTCCATCATGATAATTTTTGTTTTATTTTGTTACATTTTGTTACCAGCTAAAAATAAAATATTTGTTTTGAAGTATGTCTTATTATACAATAGAACGTAATTTATGAAAATATTCCATGGCTGACTGTGAAAATTAAAAAAAAATCAGAAAATTAGCTATAGCTATTTTATTTTTTATAATAACTATGTCGAGTATTACATTTTTGGAAAGCTCAAAAAATAACGGTGGATTGTTTGAACACCTTTTTAATTTTAAAAGGTGACCTTTTAAAATAATAATAATTTGAATTTGAGTTTTTTTATTTTTGTTTTATTTTGTTACATTTTGTTACCAGCTAAAAACAAGATATTAGAAAGCTTGAAGTATGTCTAATTATAAAATAGAACGTAATAATTATGAAAATATTCCATGGCTGATTATATGAAAATAAAAAAAAAATCAGAAAATTAGCCATAGCTCTTTTATTTTTTATAATAGCTATGCCGAGTATTATATCTTTGGAAAGCTCAAAAAATGGCCGATTTGATAAGGCCACAGCCAACTATGATTTGCATTTAAAAAATACAAGTTTATGTTATATCTCAAAAATCACAAACAACATAAAAAATTGGATCAGATTATCTTATTAAGCCCAAAATTATCTACAATTTTTGTCTCTACAGTTTTTCTGTATAATCAGAAATAACGAAGCTACAGAGATCTGATGAAATAGCAAAAAAATCACACTTTTCAAAATATCTAGTGAGCCATGAACTTTTTTAAAAATCCAAAAGAGGTATTAGATTGAGCATTCAAAACTGCAATTCTTTCCCCATTTAACCTTTGTTCTAGCTCTGCTAGCCCCATAGGGGGCATCGAAAAAAACTCACCCTGTATATTTGATATTTTGATATTTATATAAATATCATGATATTTGCCAACTTTGGTTCTACGGCAAAATGCTGTTTGGAATGAAAAACTGAGTAGTTGTGCAAAATTTCAAAAGCCTAGATCTAGTTTGATTTTTGGCCTTTCCCTCCGGTTTTTTTTTTTTTAGAAAAACCTACCTGCCGTGTTCAGATAGACCAAGGGAATATCGGTTTTTTTGGCAATCAACTCTCCTGTACAAGAGACTTAATAAGGCAACTTGAGAAATATGACTACTAAACTGATACTGATATACAATAAAAACTGCTAAGCAAGTAGGACAACTTGTTCTATACTGCAGCGAAAATACAAAAATACTGGAAAATAAGAAGCGATAGCGCTAAAATTTGAATAATTGTTGATTCCCCACAAATTTTCCAACAAAATGTTTCCAGATGAAAAAAAAGAGACTTTTGCCTACAAATAAATTAATTTTAACGCTCTTGTCAAAATCTGATATTGCTCGTGCCCAAACAAAGATTTAAGAAACTGGCAGACTGAAGATATATCGAACAAAGCTGTTCTTTTTTCGCCTAATTCGTGAAGATCAAGTGGAATTTTTTAATTCCCCGTCACCTATTTTTTCCATTTCGAAAATGATCACATACCTAGCTTTATCTTTCCTTCAAATATATAGCGAGGAAGCAAAAAAAATATTATAAATAATAATAAACTGATTGTTTCGACCACTTGTTTCATAAGGCCCTAGCTAGGTCTTCTCGTTAATCACTCGATCAATTTGTAATTGCGCCAACGGTTTCTTCTTTTTTTTTTTAATATGTTTGAACTTCCAGGAAGCCTTGATTGGTTGAAAACCGTGTCATACATTCAGGGAATAAATAGTTTTATGTAAAAACAGGCCCGGCAAGGGGAGAATAATTCCATGTACCTACATCTCGATTTTAAAATCATATCATGTCCTTCATGGCAACGAAATGCCAGTGTGAAGCAGTCAATAATAATAAAAACGCCTACGTCGTAATTCAGGCATGAAAAATAGGGAAAGCGATGAAAGCAATAATAATGCCCTTTGGCCTAAATCGATTGCCATACTTTTCCTTCCTTTTTAACCTGCGATTGCCTTTAGAGGTCAAGCTCGACTAATTTAATCCATGAATTTTATATGATAACAATTTGTACACGTGTGGACCAATGACATGTGAGGCGAAGTTTTGTAATTTCTGCGATGACCTCATTGGATGGGAAATGGGAACGTATAATTTTTACGTGTATGACTCCCGAGAAATTGTTGGATGGTAGCTATATACAGTGTCGCCCATCATAAAGTCCGCATCGTATAGGAAATTAGGTGCCGGTCTAGTATGCGGTCTACCGCAATAACTCTGGTCTAGTATGCGGTCTACCGCTACTACTGCGGTCTACCGGATGAAATTACACATTATATTACGGGTAATTGATTGGGTAAGAATTGTAGGATAATATAGCTGATACAAAACAACCATAGGTAGCGAGGTAGCAACAAAATATTGATTTTCATTTATTTTCTGTTGTAAATACCTATTTTATTATGTGTGATATACAGTTCTAACATCATTTAAGAATGTAATAAATCAATCGTTTACATTTGTATGTATTTTCCTACCTATATAATCTAAATGTGATTGTAAATGAGTTAAAGGCACACCCCGCATTTTTTCAGGATTTTTACTTTGGCGTCTAACCACGATCTTTCAATCGCTTGTGTGTGAGCTCCTGTCACGGGATCGACGTAATTCTGATGAATGACAGATCCTTGTTGAATTTCTCTTTGTATCAGTGGAATCAATGTATTGGCATCTCTCCTTTCAACGACGAAATACTTAGCCTCTGCCTTGTTCCTTATGCCAAACACCCACGGTCCGTCTATGCGTCTTCCATGGTTTCTGTTGTTGTCAACACTTGCGTCGGAATCTTCGGAATTTGCAGCATGGTCTCCCTGAAGCAGTCTTCCTCTTCCATATTTTCGGCGTCCAGCAAAACGAGCTTCGTCTATTTGTATGGGATCATGCGGTGTACCGTTGAGTTGTCCACGAGATCTGTATGACACAACCTCTGTACAAACCTCACGACACATATTGAACCAATCAACTTCTGTGGAACGTGCCCGACCAGTTATTGTGATTGTTGAGTCTATGGGCATACCCAAAATGAATGAAAACATTAACTCCAATATTTGACACAAGGATAACTTCGAGTTGGCTCTTCCATTGAGGTCGGTGTAATGGAAAAATCCATTCCCTTGCCCTACACTTCTTGTAGTTGGTCATTATTTTTGGAGGGAACGAAAAACTGGTCGAAATTCTCCTTTCCGGTCTCTTTTCCTTCTATTTTGCATTTGCGCACCACATCTATGGCATTCTTAAATGTCAACTTCATTGTCCAGCAAATCGTGTTGTCTACGGCTGATTCCTCTGATAAAAATCACGTAGCAACATCTTCAACTTTTACTAGCAATGTAAACTGAATATTGTTCTAGATTTTAGCTTCTTTTTATAACGAACTTACCTCCCTATATTTATTGCATATTAAATTGCATCAGGTAGCCGCAATAAATAGATAATTAATTTGAAAAGAATAGGGGATTGAATTTCTAGGTAGACCGCATACTAAACCGGAGATTAAATCAGGTAGATCGCTCAAAAGCAATCACTTAATTTTCTTTATCTGCCAAATACGTTTTTTGTTTTTTTTTTCTGAGGTGTTATTTCTAAAAATTCAGAAAAACATATGGAAAAGTTGTTCGCCTTTCAATTTTCTACCTCTACACTAGATTTCAGACCTATAACAAATATTTTTAATTTTTTATTCTCTATACTTACGCATTTTTATTATTAAATATCGTTTTAAACTAACTAGCCACTTATTAAGATAGCCCTCGTCCCTAGTTTTCCTGTGATAGCAGCAGTAGTCACCATTGTAATAAATATGCAGGTAAAAATAGTTTTAAAAGTAATAACAATATGTTTCTATGCTATCTTTTGTTATGAATGTGGATATTCTTACTTCACAAAATATTGACATAAAGCAAATGTTTTTGTGAAAACTATGGAAACTACATAAAATTTGCATCAGATTTGACGAATTTTAAAGTGAGAGTTTTTCTTTGTCTTAAAAAAGTCGGCAGTAAACATAGTAAAATTGAATGGTTTTATGTAGATGTACTAAAATTCATTTGAATGAAATATGTTTGAAAAAAAAGTTGAAGTATTTTCTAGAGATATGAAATATGGTATATAAATTGAAAGAACAAATTTTCTATACATTTTTCGAAATTTTGAGAAATAATGCCATTTTTACTATTTTCAGCAGTTTTTTGTTTGATCTTTTTTTTTAAACAAAATAATTGGCTACATCAATTTTCTTAATTTGAATAATAAAAAAAAAACACATTATGACGCGGATTTTATGTGTCACACTGTGTATTTACTGCATATTTAAAACTTTTTGAGATCACAATAATGTTTTCCTTGGAATAACCAAAAAATAAGCCTCCCGCAAACTAAATATAATTTGCGGGCATCTCTATGCTTCAGATTTATTATTTTGCTAAAATACACCTACGAGAAAAGATTGCACGTTGCCAGATTTTTGAAAGGTCAAATACCTACCAAACAAAAGTGGATTTCCCGGAAAAAGCTTTCATATCACTTTTTATTATTCCTTCATCTTTCATTCAACGCTTTTTGCCCAGGTATATAATTTCGTCAATGCCTTTTATAAAATAAAGGGTACCTATACAAAATTTCTGGTGGAATGGGAAGGCGAAGTCTGCAGGAAACAAAGTACAGTCGCGGACAGTTGGTATCGAACGACCTGAAGAGGTTTCTCGTGGCTATCGTTACAGGGCGCGCGGAGACGGCAACAGCGCGCGCCTTCGGCATCGGATGGTTCGAACGGGTGTCTTGTTCCGAGAATTCTTTGCAAGCGATTAAGGAATCAGTATTAAACTATTTATTAAAACAGTTCACAAGTATACAGTATGATTTTTTAAACTACCACCGCGATTTCCTCGCTTATTTTGCGCCCTACAAAAAAAACATGAGAAACAAAAAGGTGACAATTTTGGACAGCTAAGTGGCCCTGAAAAAGTAATCAACATCCATGGTCAACTTGTCGCGCAATATAAAAAAACCTCCAATTGAGCAAAATTATTAAATAGCCGTAACATACCTATTTATTTTAAGATACCGAAGAAAACTTTTATATTGAAAATTGATGGCACTGAGAAGCTTTATGCAACTGGGTGCTCAGATAGTTTCTGAAAATTACACAGGCTCTTCGGCTCTGTTGAGGCCATTGTTTTAGTTATTAAAGGCCATTGTTTTAGTTTATTAAAGTAGTTATTTGGCTCCCTACTGAAAAATCTTAAGAAACAAAAACGTGTAAATTTTAGATAGTTGGTTAATGTTAAAAAAAGAAGTCGGTATCCATGGCCAACTTTTCGCGCAATACCAAAAAAAACTTAAATCAACAAGAATCTGAAAACAATCAATTTATTTTGAAAGTCGAGGGAATATTTTAATTGGAGATTAGCGGCAATTAGATCACGCAAGAACATTGACAAAAGAAAATTTTCATACAATTTGTACTAGTTTTCCCGCTAATTTGTTTAAAGTGTGAAGTCGAAATAGCAATTAAAAACATCAACAGTTATTCAAATTAAAGACAAATTTTCTCATATTAAAGATCTTGTTTGATCAAAAAAAAATTAAATAAATTGATAGTTTTGTTTTCACATTTTTGTCGACTTGAGTTTTTTTTTGTATTGCGTGAAAAGTTGGTTATGGATGCCGATTTATTTTTTAACATCACCTAGCCGTCTAAAATTGCCATATTTATTATGCTTATATAAGCTTACTTACATAAAAAAAATATATTTAATGCAGTGATAGGGCCAAAGCGAAAAATGTTTTTCAAATAAATCAAAGTGTGCCAATTGTTTCTAAAATTGGTAGTATGGAGTATCCTTTACTTTTGAACAACTTTTCCTAGCAACTTATTTCCACATAAGAAATGTTAGCAAAGTTTTTATCAAGAGTAACTTTTTGCGGTAAAATTAAAGATAAGAAAGTGTTCCTATTCAACACCTCTTCTGTGGACATACTGTATATACATAGTGTATTTGGAAATGAAAGGAAGGTTTATGGCTTATTATAAATATAAATGCAAATTCTTTATCAGAGGCTCGAGAGTCCGTCATAAAATACTACATAACTCATCAGATTTTTAGCAAAAGAGCACGCCACTGAAATGGTCGAATTTTCCTTCTCAATCAATATTTATGGCCTCCTTTCATTTCCAAATACACTAAGTATAGTTGTCAGCGGTTTTAGACATTAAGTTAATAAATATTTTGCGTTGCAACAAAAATGTATTTTTATGTTATAATAAAAAAATATGTAGTAACACTAAAAATATATTTAGCTAATAACCCTAGAATTAAAAAAGTTAATTAAAAGGATTTTCATAAATTATTCTTTTCTTTGCAAAATAAGTATTTGTTCCAACATTTAGTTGTTAGGTCTCGTAGTCCTAAACATAAATGATTATAAAATAAAAGGGGTGTCCCTTTTATTTATTTTTTCTTATTTTTGAAGAAATTGGTCAGAAGTTTTAATAAATTGGTTTTCGTGGTGCTGCAATGCTCCATTGTTTCTCATAAAATGCCCTTCAACAGATAAATGAGATTAGGGGGTCACAGACATAAAATTACCCTTGTAACTTAATAGAGAGTTATTGCAGAAACTGTTTTTGGCATTAAGCAGTATTTAAGACGACCTTATTTGAATACTCTCATACGTTATTTATGATTCTGACAATAGTTATTGCAAGTCGTAATTTATGTATCCAAATTAAGGGCTTGTTTACGTTTACGTTATTGTTTTGTATTTCTACACTTTCACTAGAATATTATGTGCTTTTATAATTTTGCTCCGGAAAAAACTGGGAAAACAGCCAAATAACCACGGAACACCAAGGTGAAAGACTAATGAAAACAAACAAGGTGCAAACGCAAACAAGCAACGAACATTTTAGGTTAAGTCCTACTTTCACAGAACACTAGCGTTTTCTGACAAATCAGAATTTATTTTAAGAATTGTGACAAATAAGGTAAAAATAACGTATATTATGGTATACACAATAAACAAAAATAAAGGAAAATAACCTTATTATGGACGACCTTATGTCAAACTACGACTGCGCATGCTCAAATGTCAAAATAACGTCAAAAAAGAGCGCGACGTTATTTATTTCTGCAATAACTCTCTATTATTTAAATTGCATACCTTTATCAATAACATCAGAAGACACACAGCAGGGACACGTGTCAAGCTTTACACACCTCCCTGGACCTCAATGTGATTACCTGGATAAAATAAAATAATTTCAGGTGATTGAGGACTTCCACAAGCTGGATATAATGATTACGAAGTTTTATTAGAACCACCGACACAGGAAGAATCCGAAAAAACTATAAACCCATTAAAATCTTTATGACTATAACATAATTAAATAAAGGCAAGAAATCAAATGCATTTTCCATTATTATATTATATGTATATTAATATTTAGTATACCCACCTTGGGATAGGATGACTTTCTGAACTCTCCTGCTCATCGAATCTATGAGTTGGCAGCAGAGATCATGGGTTACGACTTCATCCCACGTTTGTTGAATCTTCTGCCAAAGTGCCTCCCTATTTTCGGGTACGAAGTTCTCCATTGTCCGCGCCATTCTGCCCCACACATTCTCGATGGGATTCAAGTCAGGACTCTTCGCCGGCCATTGCAACTTTTCTACGTTGTTTTCGGTGAACCATTCGCGAACTATTCTTGCTGTATGCACAGGAGCGTTATCATGCTGGAAAACGAAGCCATCGGGATACATTTCCGTTGCAGTTGGTAACAATCCGCCTTCGAGTATCTCGCAATAGCGAGCTGCTGTGAAGCGGTCGTCGATTCTCCAACAAATGCCAGGTCCACGGTAGCTTATCCAGGCCCATATGTTGACGGAAAAATGCCCACTCCTTTTCCTGGGTGACACAAATCTTTCGTCATATCTTGAACTCACCGAAGGTCTATATACTCGCACTTTGCCATTGTAATGGCTTTGAAAGATCTTTTCGTCGCTAAATATTACCTTCTCCCAATAATGTGGCGGTAAACGCTGAAACTCTCGGCATATCTGCAACCTGACTTCCTTATTAGCCTCGGTCAGCTGAATTTTGTTGCTGGCCGTGCGAGATTTCAGATTGGCTGCATCTAATCTCCTTCGGGCAGTTCTAACACTTGCTGGAAATTGTGTTGCAGATACTGCTTCAACGGCGGATTTAAACGGATTTGCAAGGCAAAAATTAGCTAGTTGCTCATCTTGTTGGTCAGACGTAATTTTCACATTTCCTCCTCTATGTATGTTTTCCACGCTTCCGGTTTCGTCATATTTCTTCTTTATATTGAAAATGGTGCTTTTAGATACACCAAATTCTTCGGCCAGTCGGGAAATAGCCCAACCATTTTCTAGTTTGGCGATGATACGGTGCTTGACGGATTCACTCAAACGAGGCATAACGAACACTGTTAGTTACTCTCTCGAATTAGGATACTGACTAAATAATTTTAGCCCACCCACCTTAGTATTTATACAAAGGGCTAGGAGCAGGTATAATCGATATTTTCAAAATCTACATCCAATTCAATATTACAATTATTAAGTTAATCCCCTAAATTTAGTTATATTAAGTGCAGTATAAATATCTATGCTAAAATATTTCAACTCAGGTAATCCGATAATCCATTAATTTTGTGCCATACATTTTCTAATTAATATTAAGAGCCCCCATATCTACTTTTAAACATATTATACAAATCCTTGAAATCTTTAATTTTTGAGATAATCGCTTGATCTGTTTTTTGTCCGAAAGGACTTCAAAAGCCGCTTATTTTAGCAATCCTGCCATTTTCAAATTGCAAATCCAGGGCCGGCTACGATTTTTTTATTCCCCCGATTTTCACAAAAACCATTTAGCCATTTTTTTATTTAAAATCTGACACCACAGCGTCAATCAGGACAGTCGAAAACCCTTTATATACCAAATTTGAACAAAAAATATAGAGAGAGTTCTATTCTACAGGATGTCAAAATTGAGCAAAATAGGAAATTTAAAGAAACCTCTTCAGGCATCTCTGGCGAGTCAAGTCATAAAAATTCAGCATTTTCAGATGGGGCAGAGAAAAATACCCTGTATTGAATCTTTGCACACCAACACTTTGAGTGGTTCTGTTGACAATTAAACTATTTTGACGGGATTCCATGGCACACTTGACTCGCCAAATGCCTGTAAATTTCCTATTTTGCTGAACCTTGACATCCTGTAGAATAGATCTCTCTCTAAATTCTTTGTTCAAATTTGGTATATAAAGGGGTTTTAGGGGGATCCTGATTAACGCTGTATTGGTAGATTTTAAATAAAAAAACACTCAAAAATCGTAGCCGGACCTGAATTTGCCTTTTGAAAATGATAGGAAGGCTAAAAGAAGCGATTTTTGAAGGCCTTTCACACAAAGAATGTTCAGGGATTATCTCCAAAAATAAAGATTTTATTAATTTGCATATGTTTAAAAGTAGACACCCTGTATATTAAATTATTGTTTTTGAGAAATTCTTCGGAATTCTATTGTGGCTCAAATTGACTATGGATTTACCTAATTTCATATTCCTAATTAATACAGGGTGCTGGCAGCAAAGGAAGGAAACTCGAGAAAAAGCAACTTTTATTGTGGTGTTGATTCTAATGTCAGCCTTGATATTTATTATTTTTTTATTTCATTATCATAAATACTAGACGGTATAGTAACATGATAAAATAGTACGAAATATTAAATACCAACACTGGGGTTGGAATTATTACCAGCACAAAGTTGCATTTTCCTCGAATTTTGTTCCTTTGCTGTGAGAGGCTGGAGGCTGTAATTTGCATTTTATGGTTCTATTTTTAGCAGACCGGCCGGCTGCAGACTCCAGCGCGATGTTGCCGTCTCCGCGCGCCCTGTAACGATAGCCACGAGAAACCTCTTCAGGTCGTTCGATACCAACTGTCCGCGACTGTACATACAATGCCGGACTGGGGCCGAAGGGGCCTACCGGTCGAATTATTCATGAATGAACCTTTCGTTTTTTCCTATTTCACCATCTGTGCGTAGTGCGTAGGACCTACTGATCAATACAAGACTGTTTTCAAAGTTAAACATATTTTTTGTTTTGTGTAAAAAAATAAGTTTCAAATCATTCCAAAAAGTGTGTGTAGAATGGGTATTCGATTAGGTATAATTATTGTTTCTAAGAACGAACAGCGACTGCATAAACAGTATCACATAAATAATTGATTATTAAAGCAATTATTGGCTTTTTAACAAATCTCGTCCCATATTTATTTTTCCTTCTAAAACCAAATAATCAGTAATCCAAACAGGGCAACTATAAATGCTCTGTTTGAGATTAGATATTTCTGGGATATCCATTTATTGAAATAATGCAATATTTTATGATCTAATGAAATTCTCTAAAGATCAAGGATTATGACCTGCTTTAACAGTCATCGCCTATTTTAAATAAAAATATTGATTTACCAGTACCCTCATCCATAAATTATTAGAAATGATCCAAGAATAATTAAATTCTCAAGTACTTGACATCTGAGTTACTTAACAGAAAATAATTAAAATCCCTACCTACTTTAGTTTCTTTCATATTGGTAAATTATTGAGCATTGAAAGGATATCGATTATTTTCAGATCCCCTAAACTATTGGGAGAATGGGCCTTTTTACTTAAAAATTAAAATATTTTTTTTACTATTGTCTAAAACCAATTCCTACTAAGACATATTATTAGACAAATCATATTAGGCATATTTTTATAAAAATTCTGACTACGCCGCTGGATTGGGTATCCCCTAAAACTAGTTTGTACCAAAATTTTGTTAAAAAATATTGTATTATCAAGCATCTATTTTACCTGCCTACTCCCTTAAGAGTGCACAACTCGACGTTGGCTCTAGAAATCTGTCATATAGCTATGCGTGGAACAGTAGGTATTGGGGGCGGGGTTCCATACGAGGCTTCTCTGCCCAGACAGGCCGAACGTCGTCGTTACGATAATTTTTATCACTGACGATAGATTATTACAGTGCAAACCATCCGGCGTGTCGTGTGTGGATTCTAGGCATTTTGCGTTGTCGTGTAATAAGAAATAAGAGTAGGTACATACATAATAGTGGTTGTAATAGATACCAGTAAAGAAAAGAGGACAACAACCGTAAGAGCAAAAATGTGGACTATTTTTGAGTATCCCAAAAAAACTCAAGTTAAATATCAGGGTAAATGTATGTGTAAGAACTACAATAACTTATTCACGAAAACAAAACAAAACACAGGGTTTTCATTATATTTCCATAGTTATTTGTAATTTTGGGGTTTTCCTTGTTAATTTCGTTGTTTTTCGGGACACAAAAGAAAGCTTATTTATTATCAAAATTAAAAACCCTTGGGGTGCTGGTCCGGTATGCGCTCTACAGTATGACGAACTGGTCTGGCTTGCGATCTACAGTAATTATGTGATCTACAGTATAAGTTTAATTTTTTTATTGATTGTTTAGATTAATATTAATAAGAAATAATAGACATTGGTATTACTTAATTTTTTTTATTAACATGAAAAATAATGATATACTATATAATTAATCACAAATAGACTCTTCTAATGTCTTCCAAAAATGATAGGAATCTACATGGAGCGTCTTTCCTTAAATTTCTCCATGCCACAAAATCCAAGTGGCTCTGTAGCATATGGTGAGGTACACTTCTTTTCTTCTTCATTAATGCCACTTTAGCATCCAACCATTTTCGTTCTATTCTTTGGGTGCGCGCTCCGGAGTCAGGATCAACATAGTTGTGTTGGTGATTAACTGAATTGTGCACATATCCAAGCCGTGATAAAGACCGGTAAGCGGGCCATTCATCGGAATGGATATACGATCCTGCTTCAACTTCACGCTGAATGATGGGAATCAACGTGGCAGCATCCCTCCTTGCAACGACGAAAAAACGGACATGCGTTTTTGTTGCCAACCCAAACACCCATCCACCATCTACTTGACTGCCGTGGTTCCGATTATTCTCGACTTCGGCATCAGAATCTTCGGATTCGGCTGGCTGATTCTCCTGCAAAAGTCGTTCCCTGTTGTATTTTCTCCGGCCTGAAAATTTGGATTCATCGATTTGGACGGGATCATCCGCGGTTCCTCTCAGTTGTCCTTGTACGTCAACTGACACCATCTTGCTGCACACCTCCCGGCACATGTTGAACCAATCAACGATTGCATCTCGACTTCTTCCTGTATGCTGCATTGCATCTTCTATGGACGTATCGAAAAAATAAAGTACCAAACCAATTCCAAA
The DNA here is from genome assembly GCA_963920635.1 of Pseudeuparius sepicola. NCBI lineage: Eukaryota > Metazoa > Arthropoda > Insecta > Coleoptera > Anthribidae > Pseudeuparius > Pseudeuparius sepicola. The sequence goes on from OY987306.1 coordinate 12,440,393, forward strand.
ATCGAGCACAAGCTGAGTTTGAAGTTTAATCTGTCATTGATATCGGTATAGTGGAAGAAACGATTTCCAGTCCGTAAGGACCTCACAGTCTGGCATCCTCTTCTGGGGCAACGAAGAACAGGATAAAACTCCCCTTTCCTGTTTTTCCGCCGCTTCTCTAGCATCTCGGATCCACATCGTGTGCACGGATCGGCATCATCAATTTGCAGCAGGTGATGTTCTTGTAGATATGCCGTAGCTGCGGCCTCGGACGGAATGACCGTGTTGTAAAACTCCTTGGTCAACATGATGTTAGCGCAGCAGATACAAATTGCAGAATAAGATGTCAATGAAAATTTACCCCTATTTATACTCCTATATTAAATAAAGATCAAATAGCAGGTGCCTATCCAAATATTTATCGTGAATAATAATGACAATACGGTTATAATAAAATCATAAAGGTTAATACGCATAAAGGGTTCTTATTGACCTGTTTGGGGTGCAAAGAACAAATATGCAAATTATAATTATGAAATTATTATTATATTTCTATTAGCATACTTGTTGGCGACAGTTCTTTTCTCCCCAAACAGGTGAATAAAACGGTATAATTTTAACGTAGATCGCATAACAGAATAGAGTACTTGAAGGTGTAGATCATATTTTCACGTAGAGCGCATACCAGACCAGCACCACCCTTGGGCTATTATTAAGTAATAAGTTTTAAATAAATAAATATCAATATAGCAGCCAAATATGTATATGATTATAGGTAGCTAGAGTAGAGTAAAAAATAAAATAAATCAACAAAAATTTAATTAGGAATCGTTTATCTATTACCTTATACAGTGACCGGCAGAAAGTTGGGCACAAATGGAAAACTTTTTTATTATTAATTTCTCAGAAAATTTTATTCTTGATAAAAGTTGGTGCATCATTTCAAACTAAAAACGCACATATCAAAATTTAAATATCTCTTTTTGAATACGAGGTAGATTCAAAAATGTAAAAGAGTAAAGTACCCTTATTTTTTAAAATACGGTAAAAAGTTACTTACAAAAGTTGTTTGGATTCAAAGGTGGATGTCAGATTTAAGGTCACAGCCACCTAGTCAAAAAAAAAAAGAAATTAAACTTTTTTAGAATTTCACACACACACACACACACACACACACACACACACACACACACACACACACACACACACACACACACACACACACACACACACACACACACACACACACACACACACACACACACACACACACACACACACACACACACACACACACACACACACACACACACACACACACACACACACAAATAATGTTGCTGTTTATAATAGTAATAATAATTCCCACCCTCACAATACTCCAATTGTTACCATTTTTGTCATAGTGACATTTAGTTTTACACTTATTCAAACGGTGGAAACAGCCAACAACCAAAGAAACACGTTCTGTCTAGAATTAAAGGACTTAATTTTATACTGGATGTTCCTTATTTTGTTATATTTATGACACTGGTAATTATAGCTGGTGTTAGAGCGTTTAATCGAAGCAACCCCAACAAAGTCTGGTCCGAGCTGGTTGAGAGCCAGTGAAAAGGATTTCTAGTGGAAATCAAGAAATTACACAAGAGAAACGAGAGCTGAACTTTGTCAGTCGGAACAGCGGTACAAGAGGAAGGGAGTAGCGAGACGGCAATAAGGAACTCGCGGGAGTCAGCCAGCAGAAATAAAGGCCATCTCTTATTCCACCTCTGTTCAGAGTAAGAGTAAAATGTTCAATAAATTCAATAAGTTTCCCACCTCAGTAAATACCGGTTTAGTCATCAATAAATACCCAAGTTGATTTTAGGCATTTGTTTTCCTCCATGGTCTACCCCTTCGTATTTTGCCTACCTTGCACTTGCATATTAAATGCATTGATTATTATGCCTCTACTCGTTTGTTTTTTTTTTTAATTTTTTGAACTAAGTATACTTTTATAATTAAAAAATAATAAAATTATGAAAGTTTATCATTAAATCTTAAAAAAGACAAATAAGAATAAACACCGGTGTAACAGCGTCTTTTTAAAATTTTATGATAAAACTAAATTTTCTTTCTTTGATTTTTCAGCTAGAAATAGGATATCGAGATACGGTTTTCACTAGCCTATTCACTACATTTTTATGAAAAAAAAAGTAATATTATTGCATTTAATTTTTTTGAGAATTTTGCAATTTTCTGTTATTATATCAAAAAACGCGCTCTAGCGGCATCACTGAGACTTAGACATATCACGGGTAAGATGGGTTTGATGGACCAATAAATGCTTTTTCCATCGAGACCAAGTTTGTTAAAATCCGTTCAGTCATTTAGGACCTCTTTATTTTAATAGATATGTCAAAAAGTGTTAAACAAATATTACTCGAATAAAGCTTACCTTTAAAAAGCATATATTATTTTGGTAACATTACTAGGTGGATTTCATTGAAAAATCACTTTAAAAGTTTAAAATGGCGGTTACGCCCCCTGGTGACTATCTTGGAAATCTGAAAATAATTTCCAGGTTTTACTCTTGGCCACTTTATTCTAAAAAAATTTTACCGCAAGTCTCTACGACGAATAGTTTCCGAGATACAGCACTTTGCATTCTTATCTGACCACCCTGTACATGGACGATTTACTGACAGGGGCAGACACAGAAAGGGAATTATTAAAATTGCTAGGGGAATTTCCTACATTCTTGATAGAGCTGGTTTCAATTTATGAAAATGGCTTTGCAATAGAAATGAAACTTTAGATAGATTTGATGTCAATGATCAGTTAGAGATGAACTTTGCAAATCGCGAACACAACAAAACTTTGGGAGTTTCTTGGAACTCAAATAAGGATATGATTCAATATAAGATTAATAAAATAAATACTTGTCCAAATCAAATAACTAAGATAGTAATATTGTCGGTTACTTGTCAAATTTTTGATCCAATGGGATTATTAGGTCCAATAATAATTGTAGCGAAAATAATGATGCAAGACTTGTGGAAATTATGGTTAGAATGGGATGAGACGGTGCCGCAAGGTTTTGCAAATAAGTGGATAGCTTTTAATGATAATCTACCTAAAATAAAATAAGAATCCCTAGACAAGTTTCATTTTCGGAAAGTGTTAGGATAGAAATACACGGTTTCTGCGATGCTTCCGAAGGAGCCTATGGAGCATGCATTTTTATAGGATGCTCAGGCAAAATAACTTGTGAATTAGTGTGCGGTAAATCCAGAGTTGCACCGACTAAACAAATAAGTTTGCCTCACTTAGAATTATGTGGCGCGGTATTGTTAGCTAACTTGGCAAAAAAAGGTTAAATCCAATATGGAAATAAATTTCAATAGTAAATATTATTGGACAGATTCGATAATCACCCTCGGGTGGATCAGAAAATGTAGTAACTGGAGGACGTTCATTGCGAATCGTGTTACTTGTTTTTCGGTGATTCAAGAAAATAAAATTATAATAGAATTAATGAACAAATTTTCATCCTTAATAAAGTTGCAAAGAGTGTTTGCTTATGTTCAGAGATTCATCTCAAATTCCAGATTAAAAGAAAAAATGAAAGACAATTAAGAATATTAAGTACACAGGAGTTAGAAGATTCATTGAACGAGTTAATTAAGGTTATTCAAATCAAGAATTTCCCAAAGGAATATAATAATCTGAAAAATAAAGGGTCAATAAATAAAAATGGTCCACTACTTCCTTTAAATCCTTTTATTAAAAATGAATTACTAAGGGTAGGGGCTAGGTTGAGAAACTCACAGCACAATTTTGACATGAAATATCAAATAATCTTACCTAAATCTAGTTAATTAACCACATTAATACTTAGACATGAGCATGAAAGGTTACTCCACTGTGGTGTCCAATCCTTACTATGTTCCATTAGAGAGAGGTACTGGCCGATTTTGCGACGAAATTCCTGTAAGAAAGTAGTAAAGAGTTGTATTAAATGTTTTAGAGCAAATCCGAGCGATACTACTTAGCTTATGGGTGATCTTCCTGACATCAGAGCTAATAGATATTCTCTATTTTCTCATGTTGGTATTGATTATGGCGGTCCATTCAATATCAAGGATAGGAAGACTAGGGGAGCGAATTACTGAAGGCATAAATGTGTTTGTTTGTTTGTATGTATGAGCACTCGTGCAGTATACATCGAGCTTGTTTCTGAGCTGGCTACCAACGTATTTTTTGCAGTGTTAGGCAGGTTTATCAGTGGGCGTGGAAGGCCGATCACAATTTTCCCAGATAATGGTTCTAATTTCATAGGAGCAAATAATGAGCTTACTAAATTATATGAATTTTTAGAGTCAAATAACTAATTAATAACAAATTACTTGGCAAATAATGACAAGATCAATTGGCGATTTATACCTGCCAGATCTCCAAATTTTGGGGGAATCTGGGAAGCCGGGATAAAAAGTACGAAGTACCATATAAAAAAACTTGTAACTCAGCGTCCGACTTATGAGGATTGCTCCACATTGTTGGTGCGAATTGAGGGTATACTAAACTCGCGTCCACTCTGTTCTTTCGGGAACGGACCCGGACGAACACCCATATAAAAGTTGGGTCAGTGGCCCCCAATTAATGTCATTGGCTGATTTTCTAGTAATGGCATCTAGTTGGGTGGACCTTCTGGTAAAAAAAAATTACTTAGTGCACTTAAATACATCAATAAATTTGAACACAAGCTCATTGGCATGTGGGTGCATGCAAAAAATGATTTGTATTGTGAAAAGATCTGTTGTTATGTAATGACTGTTTTGCAATTAAGGACCGGAACCGTACATACACGCATGCGCTTCCTGCTGTGGTCCACTGGGCACAGATCCTCAGGTGGCCGCAGTCCCGAAAGGGTTAAGTGAAGATCCAAATGACCCTGAATGCACTGACTCCCGCGCATTTTTTGGTTGGGAAAGAATTGACAGCCCTTCCAGAAGTTGACTTGACAGAAGTTCCAGAAAATAGTCTTAATAAATGGCAGCGGGTGTAAGCAATAACTCAACACTACTGGACAATCCAAAGGGTGAAGTGGAGAACTCATTGCCAAGACTTACTGAAGGTTGGCGCCTTAGTGCTTATCAAGAATGAAAGGATGCCAAGCATGTTATGTCAGCTAGGCAGGATCTCCAAGCTTCGACCAGGCAAGGATGGTGTAACTCGTGTTGTGGACAAATGGGTGCCCAACGGTGAGGTGACATGTGGTGTAAACAAGATATGTGTCTCTCCTGTTGACGTTGAAAGCAGCAGATATGTATCTCGATTTAGACCAACCCGATGAATGACTTTATTTGTATAATGTAAACGCTAAGTAGTTAAGAGTTTTAATAATTTAATAATTTACTTGTATCTTGTTAATTTATTTGAAAATACTTATGTATTGTCAAGGCGGGCGGAATGTTAGAGTGTTTTAGTTCGTCTCCTATTTTGATATCGCAGCAATGTAATTGTCATAGAAAAAATAATAATTAACGTCAGCTCTAATAAGAGGTTCACAATAAATAGCAAAAAAGGAAAAACAGTTTGTATCAATCGAAGGAACCCCAACACCTGGATCTCTGCCACACATTGATTGTAGAGCTTCTATATATACAAAATAATACAGAAACTACTTAACCTATTTCTAACTAATATAAGATTAATTATTATAGAAAATCACACAATAAATACAATAATGTTTAGACGTTTAGTAGGTACAGAATGGAACTTATGTATATTTTTTGTTCAAATTTGGTATATGGTGGTTTTGTGGTGCCCTGATTAACGCTGTGGTGTCAGATTTTAAATAAAAAAAATCGCTAAATGATTTTCGTCTTTTGTTTTTAGAAAAAAATTCGTACTAGGCCTTGAAAATTGAGATTAAGACGTGAAATTTTGCACTAACGTAAAGAGTTTTTTGTGGCCTATTATTAGAAGAAGAAAAAACGGCTAAAATCGGATGAAGAATAAAAATTTTACAGAGGTGTCTCCAAACGGGCCACACTGTATATATATAAACATTTATCTCTAGGTGGCTCGGAAGCCTATTTGTCATCAGTCATCAGTATCCAATGTTTTCAAATATTTGCATCAACATACTGCTTTAAGGAACATACAATTTAACCCTCTTTGTAACCATTTTTTCATCAACATCAACAATTATGCCCTGTTAGAAAATTTCGGAGTAATAACTACTGTCTGCATCTCATACTATTTTACAGAAAAATTGCATTATATTAATTAATTTTATATTCAGCCATGGCCAAATGATATAAACTTAGTGTGATAACAAAACCACTAGCTGAATAAACATAAATTACGAGCATTGTTAGCTACAATTATACAACCCTTATACACATAGGTTGTCTGGAAATAATTGTATTATTTGTTTCAGGTATAAAATGTCCCGTATGCAGCAAATTTGTTATTCCAGATGACATCGAATGTCACTTGGTCATGTGCCTAACCAAGCCTAGACTATCTTACAACGGTATGTACATTTTTCATTTGGTAGATTGTAGATTTTATAAAAGTAACAAATCTGTATAGAGAAACAAAGGAATTATTAGGGAGAGGGAGTTGGATAAAACGAGACGCTAAAGCAATATTGTATTGAAATCTGGATAGCAATACTTTAAAAAATAATCAGTCATGTCATTAAACAGTTAAACCTTACTAATTAAAAGTACATCGGATAAAACAGTAAAGCTGTATTACCTGCCAGTCTTTATCACCTGACTAATGTCTTCTAGTTTCAATGCCCATTGGTGTCAAAATTGAGAAGTAAAAGCACAAAGAAAATACTTATGTGTTTAGCATTTTTTGATAAAATGTTTTTTTACTTTGGTTTTTCTAAATACGCTTTACCTATTTCTCATGTTTGTCTTATATCTTCATAGATCATTGAATCATTCTTTTAATTTGCAGAAGATGTACTGACTGATGATAAAGGAGAATGTGTCATATGTTTAGAAGAATTAAGTCAAGGAGATGTGATAGCTAGACTTCCTTGTTTATGTATATATCATAAAACGTAAGTAGACTTAACTTTGTTTAAAATGAACATAGCTTTAAATGTCTACTAAATACAAGTGTAAAATATCTGATTAAAGCATTCGGGCAATGTATGGGTAGAGGAATACATTTTTAGTTTTTGCGACCTGGGTTTAGGGTTTTTTCCTATTTCCTTGAGTGATAGACAAAAAGTAGCTAAGGTGTACTGGGCTTGATTTCAAGAAGAGTTCAATGCCACAAACCGAATCCTGATTTTATTATATTTATTTGTTTGAGCGTTACAAAGTGTTTTTCGTGTTTCTTAAATGTTCAATAACTTTTTTGTTTGTGAACGAACAAAAAATGTTCTTACTGAAATTGAAAATATTCACAAAAACATCGATAGGATAAGGATTTTTTTACATTACGATAGGTACACATCTATAAGGTGTTCCCTCAGACGTAGCGGTGTTGGAATGTCTCCTCCGCATATAGCTTGATGTAGTGTGGAACTGTTTTGCCTTTGCCTGGGGTCGAACCCGAACCCCTAGCAGAAAATCCTTTTTAATTTTTCTGAGATAATGTCTATTTTCCTTTCTTTCATGTTCATTGGTTTACACCCTTTACATATGAAAGTTCTTCTCCACTTCCATTTTAATTTTTAAATGTATATTTTGATATATCTTTTTATTAGAAAACAATGGATTTGATTACAATACAGAATGAAATTAGGATTCACATACTCCTTGGATTCTATCAATTAACTTCTAGTATTTAGAGGGTTTGGGTAGACGTTGTATTGCAAATAGCACCACACAAAAAGCATAGCCAAATGTTCAGGATAATTATTATTGTTTAGACATAAATAGTATACAGCATAATGTGCAGAAGCTCAGTCCATCTGGAGCGAGCCATTCATTTAATACATTAAGAGGTATGTCATCTAGAATATCTAGGAAAATGACTAATGCATTTAAAATTATTCTTAGTCGCAAATTGATAAGTTCTGTATTGTGACAACATTTCACGTAGGCTTATTTTACCCACCCCTAAATGATTCCAGTATAAAGTTGTTATTTTGTCTTATAAAGCACAAAGGTAAAGACCTGTATAAATTTTCAGTTGTTTCGAAAATATTCAAAAAACCATTTTCAAAAATTTCAATCTGAAATCTCAAAAACGTATGCACTTCCCAACCAATATACTTTACTTTTTATTTTAGAAAGTTCCATTTGGCTGGTGCAATCCGGAATAAGCTTGGCCAATTCATTTACCTGAAATATTTGGCTTAAGAGCATCTTGATGTCAATGTACAATAATGAAAACTGTTGATTTTGTTAGATTATTCTACTGTTAAAATTTTTTCATGTCTAACATATAAAAGAAAATTTACAAGAAAAATAGGACATTTTTATTTGGGATAGTTGTTCCAAATTAAAACTTTTGTCTATAGTGTCCAATTTAGGCTAAGTAAAATTGGGGTTATGTCAATTGAAAAAGTGACAGTGACGTCATATCGTGAATAACTATGGCATTTGTTGCGTTCAATGCAGGCCGAATTTGGTAATCACTAGGTAACTTTGACAGCGCCGTAATCGCTGCCGTGGTACGTTGAACGACCAATTTATAACTAGGTGTTGTCTCTCATTAGATTTTTTTGTAGGTTATGTTTATGTATTTATTTTCGGTATTTTCTATTTTCGTTTTTAGAATAACTTGATTTTCCGTGTCTATATTTTACCATTTTGGCTAATTTTTATAATGACGACCAAGAACCAAGAAATAATAAACAACTGCACAGAGTTAATAATACAAGAAGCAGTTATAACCACTTTTCCACAACTGTCTCTTACAATTTCCCAACCTTCCATTTTTTATTTATTTATTTCGTGAATAATTATTCTTTTGTGGAAAAATAAACAAAATTAACGATAACCCAACAAGAATTTCGAGGTTAAGCATTTCAGAATAACAGAGAGAGCAGGAACGATAAAAAAGGATAGAAACATGATAAGTCCGCTACCAAGAAAATCTAGCAAAAATGAAATCACTGCCGAACCGAGGGCAGCGATAGCTAGCGTTATCTGTCATTTCCGCCCATTCAATGCGCATTGACGTAAAGCGCTGGAAGCGATTACAGAATTCTCACATAAAGTCCAATCTCATTCCCTTACATTTTTTTTATTTAAATTTTGCTTGACATTTTTTAGATGCGTAGGGTGTGGGAAAAATTTGTTTAGCAGCCAGGTTACATAAAAATAAAAAAAAATAAGTTAACATGGCAAACAAGAAAGTATTTATGCACTAAATTAATTTACATTTAATATTGAAATCGTGATTTTGGGAACCTTTACTAAGCCTTCTTTTCAAAGTAAAAGTTAGTTTATTATTATTTCAAGATCAATTTCAATTTATGACAAAATTACATAATCATGAATAAATTGACTCGTCGATAATCAAGTTGTGCATCTCTTCCCAGTAAATTTTCCAATACAACATTTTAAATACTTTCCAGATGTTAACGTAATTTCTGTAAGCACTGCTATTTTGTTATGTTGTCTCTATCTAGGAGGGTAAAATATAGCTTCAGATGCAGAAATAAAATTTAATTAGGTTGTTGTTCTGCCCTTTTTATAAAACCACAAAAGTAATAAATATTGTTCGTTTTTTATCAGAATGAAATCAACAATAAACTAGCCAATCATAACCTAAACACAGCATAGTCCCCGCACCAAATTTAAAATTTTTGTTGCTAATCAGTTTATCATTTATGCAACCATCATTTCAGTAACGAAATTTGATAATTTCAGTTAACAAACATGGATGTTATCGAAATAACACAGATTATTTTTTATAGTCTAAATTTTCGCGCTTCATTTTGTGAGAAATGTAACGAATGTGTTATTTCATGAAATTACCAGATTTTATTTTAACAAAACATGTCATTTCTGGAACTAATGTCATTTCGGTAACACAACTTTAATAATTAATTAATGTTCATATAATAATATTGCATTGAAAATTTTAACCCGTCTTATTCCTGAACTAAAAGTCTGTTGTGTAACAAGTTTTATCAAAATCGGTCCACAAATAAAGATTTTACAAGCTTGGTAAGTCCTTAGTGGACGCACTGTATGTGGGAATGACCCCCATGTCATTTATGAAACTCATGTTTAATTTATGTCAAAAGATGCAAACTTAAAAAATAAAATCAACATATTTAGGCATTTATCTTTAAACTGTACGTGCTTACTGGGATGGTATGCTGCATTCCATTACAAAATGGTGCGATATGCGTTCAACGCGCCATTAATATTTTATTTTAATTAGTACTATTATTATTTCAGATGTATAGATCAGTGGTTTGAAGTAAACAGGTCATGCCCGGAACATCCAGGAGATTAGCGGAGCTAACTGAAATAACTAATAAGATATTTTTGTATATATGTAAATATTTCATTGATGAAACAAGAAAACTAAGGAATTTTAATATTACGAAATGTGGGGAATATTGAAGTATTGGAGCGGTTTATAAGAATGTTATACTATTTTAAACATATTGTCAAGTTTTATGTAAGCTATACTGTTTTATATTAGGTTATTTTTTAGTGATAATAAAGTGTGAATGCGTGCTGTTGACTTTGAGTTGAGATGATTTAATATCTTGTTTCTGTGATAGTTGAAACTTTATTTAAAATTTTAACCTTACATTTTTCTGTAAATTTTTTTCGCAATTTTGCTTTTAGTTTTATTTTTTATTGCTCAACATGAGAGGTATTCTTGTATTATTTGAAAAGGTTCTGAAATAATTAAAATTTATATTCCTTAATTTCATTATGTATATGGGGAAACTGGTTTACGTGAAGGTCTTTGTTTCAGGTTTAAGCACCAGTTGGAATGATCATTGTGTATTCAAGTAATGCTTAAACAAGAATATGATATATCCTAATAGTAATATTGGAAAAAATCTGAAACAAGGCTTTACATGTTTATTAATTACTAAGCATTATTAAAGCAGTAAACATATTTATATAGTTAGACAAAATGAAGACAATCTTTTTATAAATTATTTCCATTAAACAATTATTTAGATGGTATATATTTACAAAAGTATGCTGAATAGTATTATTATGTTATTAACTGAATTTTGTTTGTTATTTATTGTGCCGAAGGCTGCCAATGGCCTAAAAGTTTCCCCAACACAAAATTTGCTATCTGTATTTTATAAATGCTAACTTTATATTTCATTAAATGGTTTTGTTTTAAATAAACCATAGTTTTTTTCAAACTTGCTTAAGTAGGTATCTCAATATAAGGTGAATTACATGTGGTATACAATTTCTTCCTAGTGTAAGTTTAAAAACTGCCAGCGTATCTTTGTTACTATAGAAGCTGAAAGGTTTTACAGTGTAAAAGGTATTATAGTGTAAGTCTGCATAAGTGATAATATATACTACTAAGAGAGCCCCACAGAATCTACCTGACTAAAAAAGTTAATAAAAATAAATAAGGAGAAAGCTGAAAATTCACACAAATTATTAGGCACATCCTATATTTTTGAAAAAAATTCAGTAATAGAGTTTCTAGCATCCATGTGGCGATTCCTTATTTTCTTGTAAAGTGCCACTACTCTCACATACACTTTCTAAAAACATTGTACAGAATGTTTGTCATGATGTAAATAATTTTAACCACAATGAGGGAGACCCATTAAAAAATGCGAAAAAAAATGTCAAGTTGGAAAGGTGGGACAAATCAACCTTTAACAACTGAGTAACTCGACAGTCATAGTTGAAAGCAAATGACCAAGGCGAATCCTGGAGGCTGTTGCTGCCAGATTTCATTATTCAATCTTATCGTTGAAGGCAGGATCGGCTTGTCCAGGCAGCGCCGTCGCAATGACAAGGCCAAATTCAAATTTCAAGATGTCTACTTGGTAAATTTGGTAAAAGAAAACACTTTAAAATGATTGTTTACATATACAGGGTGAGTTTTTTCCAATGACCACTATGGGGATCTCGAAAACTAGCAGAGCTAGAAGTAGAACAAAGGTTAAATGGGGAAAGAATTGCAGTTTTGAATGCTAAATCTAATGCCCCTTTTGGATTTTTAAAAAAGTTCATGGCTCACTAGATATTTTGAAAAGAGTGATTTTTTGCTATGTCATCAGATCTTTGTAGCTCCGTTATTTCTGATTATGCAGAAAAACTGTAGAGACAAAAATTGTAGATAATTTTGGTTTTAATAAGATAATCTAATCTTTTGTATGTTTGTGATTTTTGAGATATGACATAAACTTGTGTTTTTTAAATGTAAATCATAGTTGGCTGTGGCCTCATCAAATGGGCCATTTTTTTATCTTTCCAAAGATAAATACTCGGCATAGTTATTATAAAAGATAAAGGAGCTATGGCTAATTTTCTGATTTTTTTTTTAAACTTTCACATAGTAAGCCATGGAATATTTTCATAATTATGTTCTATTTTATGAGACATAGGTACTTCAAACTTTCAAATATTTTATTTTTTAGCTGGTAGCAAAATGTAACAAAATAAAACAAAAATTATCATGGTGGAGCTCCACCACATAATTATTTGCCCCTAAGAAATTACCTAGATCAGCTTTATCCAAATAGTTGCATAGGGAGAAAGACTTATTTCCTGACCGCCCCGATCCCCCGATTCGTCTGTTTTGGATTTCTTTTTGTGCGGAACAGTACAAAATAAGGTGTTGAATTAAGAGCTGCTGTTTTAGAAGCAACTGACAGGTGCTCTCTAAGAAAGTCGACAAATTCAATTTTAAAAAGATGCAATATTTGCATAAACAATAATGGTGGATTGTTTGCAACACCTTTTAAAATAATAATAAATGGAATTTGAGTTTTTTTATTTTTTTTTTATTTTGTTACATTTTGTTACCAGCTAAAAACAAAATATTAGAAAGTTTGAAGTATGTCTAATTATAAAATAGAACGTAATTATGAAAATATTCCATGGCTGACTATGTGAAAATTAAAAGAAAAAAACAGAAAATTAGCCATAGCTTTTTTATTTTTTTATAATAACTACCGACTATTATATCTTTGGAAAGCTAAAAAAATGGCCGATTTGATAAAGCCACAGCCAACTATGATTTACATTTCAAAAAACACAAGTTTATGTCATATCTTAAAAATCACAAACAACATAAAAAATTGGATAAGATTATCTTATTAAGCCCAAAATTATCTACAATTTTTGTCTCTACAGTTTTTTTGTATAATCAGAAGTAACGGAGCTACAGAGATCTGATAAAATAGCAAAAAATCACTCTATTCAAAATTTCTAGTGAGCCATGAACTTTTTTAAAAATCCAAAACGGGCATTAGATTGAGCATTCAAAACCGCAATTCTTTCCCCATTTAACCTTTGTTCTAGCTCTGCTAGTTTTTGAAATGCCCATAGTGGTCATTGGAAAAAACTCACCCTGTATCGTGGTTTTACAACACTGATAATACTCTACGAGAGTGAAAGTCACATTTTCAAGGGCTTTTGGTGCATTTAGATATCTACCGGTAAAATTTTCGTAAATGCCAATTATTTCTTATTTGCGTGCCTAGATACAACTAAATTCGAATGAATAAAACCATATAACTTTATGATTTCAAGGTGGTTACGTTTATTCACGTAAAATTGTTAGGTATAACACTCTCCAACAGTCCAAACCAAAACCACAGCTTATACCCTAACATGGTAAGCTATGCCAAAACCCTGGAAGACTGTGTAGGAACAAAATCTCTCTTGATGGCCTTAACCCACTTTTCCCTTAAAATGGGGTCTTTAGGGAGGAAAAAGCCGACACTTTAGGACCACCTTTGTAGTTTACCTTGCAGTTGGGAACAAAACACGTCCACGGCATGATTTAAATAAGTCTGAAACTATAGACACAACCTAAAACCTATAAACCAAAATTGAATTTTAATCACTATTCTGAACCACTGCTGTTTTACCACCTTATTAATTAAACTTCGGTGCTGGACGGTGCCGGTCCAGGAGGCCTCTGTAAGTTACCAATTTACTGCTGGAGAATCATACAGGGTGTCCCATAACTTATCCGCCATAGTGCAACAGGTGGTACTAGACGTCAAAATATACCGTGTGAGCCAAAAATGCCTTAGTAAAATGTTGCTCGTTTAAAAGATACAGGGTGTTGAAAATGAAAAATAATTTCCGAAAATTGCAATAATTCTAAAACCGTTGAAGGTATCTAATTTAAAATTGACGCACTTGGGTTTTCAAAGGTGAGAAATCTGAATTCGGTACTAGTTTGAACCTAGTTCCTAGAGGGCACTTGTGCGAACTTCGTAATGAATTAAATTCTGCATAATATTTTACCCTATGAACACGATACACAGATAACAGTATGTCCACGCGCAGGTGCTGTGATGTCAACGGTGACGCTTATTCGGCAAAATCATGGCTACCTTTTATCTTTGAACTGAAATTTGACTCGTTTATAGTGTGCTAGGCAATTACATATACACCAATCTGTCTCAATGTGCGTACATTCTGTTTTTGGATTTAACTTTATGTGAAATTGATTACTGACGTATGTCAGTGAGACTCATTTCAGGACTACTTTTTATAAGTTGGCCGATCGGATTTGCAGTTCGGCATCGCCGCGCGGGTTTGTCCGTTTGGTGTCGATTTCTTAATATGATCAATTTCTTCGAATTTCCAAATTGTCTAGCTTCTAAAATAAAATCGATTATATCGATTTTATCAATAAGATCAATTAGGTATATCGATAAGATAGACTTTATCAATAAGGTCGATTTTATCAATAAGATCGATTTTATCGATAAGATCGATCATATTGATAAGATCGATTTTTTCAGTATCGATTTCCGATACTGAAATTCGGAGATCGAACAGCCCTACTCAAGACACTTTCTTAGGCTCTTTATTAAATGACGCCTCACATTCGAGCTTCATTTTCAACACCCTGTGTCTTTTAAACGAGCAACATTTTACTAAGGCATTTTTGGCTCACACGATATATTTTGACGTCTAGTACCAACTGTTGCCCTAATGGGGATAAGTTATGGGACACCCTGTATAGTTGGTTTGGGCGGGCAATGATATTACAAAATAATTGGGCAATATTTCGAATGAAGTAGGTTCGACAATAGCCACACGCCATCTAACTTTCAGATGGCGTTGCAATAGTGCAATTAGCGCAGGCTCTAAGTGAGACGTGTCCCCGGCAGAGGGAGGTTTTTAGGATAGTAAATGTATTCGGCATGTGGAGGGTATTGTTGTCCTTGTCTGACACATGCCGGGATAAAACGGTGTGAAATCATTTCACTCCTTCACGTTAGATAAAACAGGAGGCAAAGACGCCCATTTACAGAAACATCCAAAACAATGCAGTTAGTACACTAGCTTTCTTAAAGAGTAAAGCAAAGTGTTGTTTGGTTAGGATTGTTCAGTGTTTTTTTTATTATTTAAAAAATATTGAGATGGAGGTCGAAGAAGAGAACTTGAGAAATTGTAAGGATGTCATAGAATTTCTGATAAAAAACAATTAAGGGTTTGGGAATACCCCATTCCAGATTTAAGCAAAACATTATAGTTAATCAGGGCAAACCACCCCAGGGTTTTGTAAATTCTTGTTACAGTAACTGTAACTGGTAGTGAACCTTAAAAAAAGTTGTTTCGTTTGCCCTGTGTTTTATTTCAAAACGCGGAGAAGTTTGGGCGAACATCATATTCTCAAAAATTTAGACCGATACCAATCGATAGAGGCACTTAATAAGTCAAGAGCACATATTATTAGCAGTACCTACCTCCTTGTAAATGGCATCGCAAGTGTCATTGATTCTGCAGACCTAAACGAAATTTGAAAATTTTATGAGTCAGTATTCACATTTTCCCGAGTATTTTCCTTCCCATCTTGGCAAAATTTCGTAAATTATATTTTATTACCTTTGAATATGATCGATGAGAATTTTAATTAAACTCTATTTTCATTGTGTCACATTGATCTACATTTTTTAGTAGTAAAATAAGTCCACGATATCTCTACACCTTCGTGTTGGTTTGCTCGAGGTTTTTCCAAACAAATAAATCTAGCATTTTTTTCTTTTTTTTTTGTGTGCTTGGTGTAACTCGATATAACTATTAGCAGGCGCAGTCTCAGGGATACGAATATTAATTATCTAAGCTACAGTGTTCACGGATTGAGTTCACAAAAAGTGTAAATAACAAAAAATTTGAGCTTCTGGAGATCAGCGCTGCTTGGTTTGAAACTAATTTGTGACATAATTTTACTTTCGAAAAATCACCTTGTAAATTATGAAGAAACTAATTTTACACATCAGTAAAGTGCCCTTTTTGTAGGTTTTACGGCAAAATGATATTAAGGAAACTTGTTCAGAATGAAAAACTGAGTTTGCGAAATTTCAAATACTTTGATTTTTTGGCATTTTTCACACTTTCTTCAGAAAAGTGCATTTTGTGTAGTTTTTACATCAAAATGTTATTAAGAAAACTTGTTGACAATGAAAAACTGGATAGGTCTGAAAAATTTCAAAAGCTTTGATTATTTCTGCTTTGATTATTTCTGCTAAAAAATTAAATTAAAACACACAAAAATCAAAGTAGACCTAGACTGTTGGAATTTTTCACACCTATCCAGTTTTTCATTGATAACAAGTTTTCTTAACAACATTTTGACGTGAAAACTACACAAAATGCACTTTTCTAAAAAGACTTTCAAAATTTCGCAAACCTACTCATCTTTTCATTCTGAACAAGTTTCCTTAATAACATTTTGCCGTAAAACCTACAAAAAAGGCACTTTACTGAGGTGGAAAATTAGTTTCTTCATAATTTCCAAGGCATAAGTACAAGATTTTTTGAAAGTAAAATTATGTCACAAATTAGTTTAAAACCAAGCAGGGCTGATCCCCAGAAGCTAAAATTTCAACTCGAAAATTTGTTGTTATTTACACCTTATATGAACTCAATCTGTGGATACACTGTATTATAACCAACGCTCATGCAAGAAATTTTGTTTACATAATATTTACATTGAGTAAAGGATATAAATATATATATATAATATAAATAAATATATATCCTTTACTTTACTTAACTGCACCTGACTATTAGGTACTACCTATGGAGGGTAAGGAGGGCCATCTTATATGGGTGGTCGGCTTAAAAACTGTCCTCTAAAAGCATTAAATAAGAATGGCGCTCGTGTTCTCCCCGGGTATGACCCGAACTTAGCAGTTTTAGTAGAGATGGGTAATTCGTTCATTTAACTACGACCAAATCGATCGGTGACCGATTTAAAAAAAGATCGAATCATTTCAATCATTTCAGTCACAGTAGTCAGGAGCATGCCTGTAAACTCATACGGTATTGGCTTAATTCAGTCTCGAGGCTTTAAATAAGCTGTTTCTGTTTTACAATTCACGAGATGAAACATTCGTTCGGTCTTAGTTCGTTCGATCGTCGATCGTTCGATGTGTGGACTGTGGAGTGTCAGTAATAACCGACTGCTTCATGATTGGATCATTTCGATATGTTGAGATTTGGTCAATCGATACTTTAAAGCCTTGTCTATCCATTTAAAGTGATCGAATCACAGTGACCGAATATCATTCACGACTGACACCATCTCTAGCAGAGTGGAAAGTAGCATACTTCGGGGGGTAGATTTGGTACCCGGGGGCAACAGCAGCGCCATCCTAATTTTATAATTATATTAATTGTTATTTTATAACACAGAGATGGTCCTCCTTACCTCTACCCTCCATAGTACCACCCAAGCGGCCACCTAGGCAGTCTGGTTTGCTTCTGGCAAATACATTTAAAATGAAGATCCTAAAACCCTTTCTTGGATAAATAACATTCATATTCAAATTTTTTTGTACATGAAAATACCGAGAAAAAAACGATATTTTTTTAACAAGTAAAGGCATTTTCTTTATTAAAAAGTCTGCCTCTCGAGATCAAATTGGCACGAGCCGCTACTGGATGAAGGCTAAAGAAATATGAAATTCTTACCTCTCATATGCATTATCGATGTTCTCAGTTTTAATTCTTCAAATGGAAACCATATAACTTGACACACTTGAAACACCTTGAAAAAATTTACCTATTCACATTGCAAGCACCAGCATTTATTAAGGGCTTTATCATGTATTTCAGTAGACATTTCTCATCGTTTTTAAATTACATGAGAACATTGCTACCAATTACAAATACACCACGGTATGTTTTTGCATTTTCAGTTTTTTCTTTTTTTTTTTAGTAGGCAATCGAGAAAATAACCGGATCAGTGGCGTATCTAGGATTAATGTCTGGGGGGGGGGGGGGCAATCAGTTATAAATACCAAAACTCTGTCGATAACAAAAACATATTTTCTAAAATAAATAAGTACAGGGTGTCCATAAATAAATGCACCAACTTGAAAAATTAAAAAGAAAAATGGAAAATATTACGAAAAGTTCATATGAACATGGGTCCGCAGATGTTTGGTTTTCGAGATGCAGGGTGTTGAAATTGAAATTTTAGATATTTTCTAAAATTTATTTGTGGCGCAAACAGATCCATTTAATTTTTAATTGGGTTTTTCGCCACCAAACTAATTGAAAGACAACTTTTTCAAGTTGCCTCGAAAATTCATAAATTCTTAACACTGAATGAACGAAACTTTAAACGTGTAACTCAAAAAATAACTTCAACAAATTTGTTTTCTGAGCTTTCGGAGAATAAATCTTCCTCCTTTCTCAAAGATCATGTCACGTCAAAGTGAAGTGACCATAGTTATCGTAACACCGATGACTATGGAAGTGACAGATTAATAAATTTTAGGTTAAAATGTCATGACAACAGAAACAATAGCCTAGCCATCTGCCTGATATTGTACCATGTGTTCTATCTTAATTATTATCTATACTAACTTCTCCTTGAATAAGTGGCAATAATATTTTACTGAATTCCACCGAACATTCAGCAACACAGTTGCCCGTATTTCCTAGAATAAATGCAGATTCATTAATTTTTCGTCTATTTCCTACTTCTTCTTTTAGAATTGGTTTGGAACTATCCCACAATATCCTATGATTGTTATTAAAGGAATGTTCACATATTTTTGACTTCGAAGTTTGATTTTGCCTGATATAATTTTTATGTTCTTTTAAACGAACGTTAAATGGCCTACAAGTCTCCCCAACATAGAACTTTCCACATTCACAAGGAATTTTATAGATGCAATTTTTTGAACTTTTTAACTCATTAAATGGTTTTGTTTTAACTAGCATGTATTTTTGGTTTTAAATACTGTTCTGACATTAAAACGATTGCTTATACGTTTTAGCTTATCTGATAGTCCAGGAATATAAGGAATTATTAAATTTACTGGTCGGTCCACCAGATTTATTTCTCTAATTCTATTAGCATTGTTATTTTGTTGGCAATCCTGAAAAACTTGCTCAACAAATTCAATAGGATTACTATTCTTCTCAAGAACATGTTTTATATGTTTAATTTCCTCCTCAAATTTTGTGTTATTAGAACAAATCGTTCTAGCCCTGTCATACAAACTTTTAATTACTCCTTTTTTAACACTAATATGATGATTGGAGTTGAAATAGAGATATCTATTAGTATGTGTTGGTTTTCTATAGACACTAGTTTCTATATTATCTGATTTCAGTATAGAAACATCTAAGAAAGGTAGTTGATTATGATTTTCAAGTTCTAAAGGTAATTGATTATTATTTTCAATTTCTAGAAATGATGATTTTTCTAGAAATTGAAAATAATAATCAATTACCTTTCTTAGATGTTTCTATACTGAAATCAGATAATATAGAAACTAGTGTCACTAGAAAACCAACACATACTAATAGATATCTCCATTTCAACTCCAATCATGATATTAGTGTTAAAAAAGGAGTAATTAAAAGTTTGTATGACAGGGCTAGAACGATTTGTTCTAATAACACAAAATTTGAGGAGGAAATTAAACATATAAAACATGTTCTTGAGAAGAATAGTTATCCTATTGAATTTGTTGAGCAAGTTTTTCAGGATTGCCAACAAAATAACAATGCTAATAGAATTAGAGAAATAAATCTGGTGGACCGACCAGTAAATTTAATAATTCCTTATATTCCTGGACAATCAGATAAGCTAAAAAACGTATAGGCAATCGTTTTAATGTCAGAACAGTATTTAAAACCAAAAATACATTAAGATCGATGCTAGTTAAAACAAAACCATTTAATGAGTTACAAAGTTCAAAAAATTGCATTTATAAAATTCCTTGTGAATGTGGAAGGTTCTATGTTGGGAAGACTTGTAGGCCATTTAACGTTCGTTTAAAAGAACATTCCTTTAATAACAATCATAGGATATTGTGGGATAGTTCCAAACCAATTCTAAAAGAAGTAGGAAATAGACGAAAAATTAAAGAATCTGCATTTATTCTAGGAAATACGGGCAACTGTGTTGCTGAATGTTCGGTGGAATTCAGTAAAATATTATTGCCACTTATTCAAAGAGAAGTTAGTATAGATAATTAGATAGAACACAGGGTACAATATCAGGCAGGTGGCTAGGCTATTGTTTATGTTGTCATGACATTTTAAGCTGAAATTTATTAATCCGTCTTTGACGTGACATGATCTTTGAGAAAGGAGGAAGATTTATTCTCCGAAAGCTCAGAAAACCAATTTGTTGAAGTTATTTTTTGAGTTACACGTTTAAAGTTTCGTTCATTCAGTGTTAAGAATTTATGAATTTTCGAGGCAACTTGAAAAAGTTGTCTTTCAATCAGTTTGGTGGCGAAAAACCCAATTAAAAATTAAATGGAATTGAAATTTTATTTTCGATTTTTTTCAGTAACTTTTTGAGACGACAAAATTTTCTTGCAGCATTTGGTAGCCAGGTTTTTTTTGGGAAGAGAAGTCATAATTTGGTATTATTTTTGGTGCAATCCGTAGAGTGCGCTGCGTATACGCTATCATTATTTAATTTAATTTGCCCTAACTTTTTTGACAGTAAACTTTTACGACATTTTGTGAATGTATCCTCTTCCCACACGTTTTCTAAGCAAAAAAGGTATACTTGGTAAATAACGCCAAAGGTCACCGTTTTCGAGAAATTTTCAAATTTCTGCATCGATGCAGGTGCATACCGACACTCGTATGCAATCGAGGGGGAAATCGGTACCCAAATCTTGTACACTACTCGAAATTTCTCGAAATGCGTCGACATGCCCCAAAATGCACTGAAATGCCTCGAAATGCCCCGAAATGCCTTGAAATTCACCGAAATGCCGCGAAATGCCCCCTATTTGTACACCGAAATGCTCCATGAATTTCTCCATCGGGACACTCTATTTGCTATTTTTTGGCAATGCAAAAGTTCAATCTTTGGCAAAAGAGGTTGAAAGGTGGGATATACCTACCTAGTACCTACCAACTAAGACAAAATCACAAGAGCAATAATTTAAATACCATTTATTGTAAAAATAAAAATCCTCTTTTAAAAATAAATAGATATACACTTTAAAACATGAAACAATATGCCAAAATAAAAATACCCTATGTTGTAAAAAATAATACCTAAATAAAATATTTGAAAGATAATAATCGAGATAATAATATATCTCTTGCCTATGAGAAAATGCCTATCTCTGTTTAACTCGTATCTTTTCGGCCTATCTTTTTCAAAATGCCCACTATTAATCAAATTGAGTAGCAATCTTGCAGAAATGTCCTTAAAAGGATGTCTTCTCTTTGGATACAGCTCGTAGTATAAATTGCTCGTTGCATCTGCATTTTCCCCGGATTATTATAAAACAGACTATATCCCATTTTTTATAACTTTCAAATTTTTGTATAAATTGTATAAAGTTTATAAATTACACAAGAATAGAAAAATCTTTACACTGCTTTAACAGCTTAACTGAAGATTTGACAGGTAGCAGTAAACATTTTTCCACGGTTTCATTGTCTCACCGTCCAAAGCCTACTTGTTGAAAGGGCGCGCTACCAATTTTATACATGAAATCATAAAAGTTATTAGTAATTGAAAACTACTTATGTAAACCATTAAGAGTTGTATATTTTTGGAATGGTAATTTTTTGCTCAATTAAAAAATACAAAAATATATAGGGCGTTCCATTTAAAAAATAATTTTTTTCATCGGTAACTCTTAAACTATTGATAATCCATTTTCAGTAAATTTTGCTTCATTTGTCCAAATAATATTATTCAAAAAATGATTCTTTAAAATTCGTCAGAATAAATTCTGCAAAATTCACTCGTTTAGGGAAGTCGATGGGTTTCAACTGTTGAACCATTGAAAATGAAAACGGGCGAAACTTATGTTTTTGCAATATTCTGTTAATCGAACATCTTGATATTCCTGACTCTACATAGAACACTGTCTTATAGATTTATTTGGATATGCCGCGAAGAATCCCAAAACGGCAATTTTATTATCTGTGTTGTTTAAAATTGGCTTATTCTTTTGTATTGTTGCCTTGACGGCACCGAAATTTTTAAAGTTTTGCACTAGGTTTTGCATTATTCGCTTAACAGTGTTTGCTAATGGTTTCTGTTTTTCCGGATATCGAACAGCAAATGTATTACAAGTTCTTGATATAACTCTGTTGCATTCTCCATAAATAATAAATAAATTTAAATAGTCTTCGTTTGTGTAATTTAACCGTGCCGGCATTGTTTACAATAATTTTAAACTAAATGACATTTCTTCATTCCCTGACAATCGTATAATCAGCCTTGGCCAACCATGGCTGATTATACGATTAAGTTTGATATATCTATATCTATATACGATTAAGTTTGATATATCTATCAAACTTAAAAAACGCCCCCGTGATGAAGAAGTTTTTTGTAAATAAATCGAAAATGATAACATTTAGGTATAGGGAACCAAACACAAACTTGCCCTAATTTTTTCTGCTGAATACGGCTACTACAAAAAAATGGGGGTTTCTATTTGAAAATTTTGAGTTTTTGGCATTTTTTAAATTAATATTTTAATAATTTTTTGTGAGCACCCTGTACAAGATCGGAAACTTTCTTTATGGTATTTCTCTGCACCAAGTCTTTGACTACAAAATTCCAAGAGCGCGTTACGAAATATGTAGCCGTTATGAAGAAACTGTCAATTAAGTACGGGTCTGCGTCTGTCATTTTTTCTCTAAAATGGCAAATATCTCAATGACGGTTGAATTTAGGTATAGGACATGATACATGAAATGTACCTAGAATTTTCCGTAGAATCCAAAAATGTAATAAAATATAGGGTATTCTATTTAATATAACGAAGTTGTCATCGACTTCCGATATAACCGGAAGTGCCGTCATTTTGAAAATATTTTAGATGAATAGTACTAATTGACATTAGTCAGCTGGCAAATTTTCAGAAAAATTCTACGTTTACTTTTTGAGATATCGATCGATGCAATTCGTGGTGAGACACCCAGGACACCCTGTATATGTACGCTCGTAGGTACGTATATTACTCGGTATATTACATACGTAGCACAAAAGGCAGTCAAGATTTGACGCGTTCGCCCAGGCCGACTGTGAGTGCAGGTCTGCGGGCTGCAGCGCTGCCAACCTTGAAGTTACACATTACCGTATTTTGGGGTTATATCTGGTTTGCACGACTGCCATCTTGTATTTAAGAGTGAAATTAAGTGCTTTGTGTTTGTGACACAAACAGAAATAATTAAAAATAAGTACAAAAAACGACATCTATCAATCATTGCAAATATTTATTAAAACTTAAATTTGTCTTTCCAGTTTGCAAATAACATTCAATAAAATAAATAATATTTAAACAATATATATATATCTATACTGTATAATTACCGTACAATTGCGTACGGTAGCCGCAGCCACGTTCGGACCATAGACCTTATTTATGTTTAAATACCGCACCACTGGCGGGCTGGGAACGACCAAATATAGCGGTTACCGGTTACCTAGCTTGGCCTTTCTCCCCACTTCCCTCTTTGCGCATGCGTATACGTAAGAAAAGCACCGAAATGCACCAAAATGTCCCGAAATGCCCCGAAATGCACTGAAATGCCCCGAAGTGCACCGAAATGGCCCGAAATGCCTCTGGCTTGTACACTAAAATGCCCCAATGATTTCCCCCTCGTATGCAATTAAATTCAAAATAAAATTTAAACAGACAAGCACATTTATTTTTTTGACAGTTTAATTAACTTGTTGTTTTTTTTTGCAAGGAAATTTTGTCGTTTCAAAAAGTTACTTAAAAAATTCGAAAATAAAATTTCAATTTCAACACCCTGCATCTCCAAAACCAAACATCTGCGGACCTATGTTCATATGAACTTTTCGTCGTATTTTCCATTTTTCCTCTTAATTTTTTACGTTATTACCCTGTATAACATAAATAATTCCTCTTCAAACCAGTAAAATCTATAGGTATCATACAATCAAGAATTATTTTCTTTGGTCTTGAGCTCGTCAAATATCTCCTCTGGAGATATGGGTATTTCAGGGTACACATAAAGGAGTGTAACCCATTCAGTCAGTTTTCGCTAATATTGTTTCTAATATAAATTTTTTAAATTTTCAGTTTTGAAAATATTCTTTCAGGCACACTGTAATTGGGCAAAATATGTTTAGTAGTTTTTGCCTACTTTACGGTTACGCGCTGCGACCGACAGAGTGTGTGCATAATATACGGCGCGGCGGCGCATTCTCAATCTACTGCACAGGTTTTAATTTCGAGAACACAAGATGAAACAAATAACAAATTAATTGTAGTTGTTTGATATTCACTGCATCACTGCATTTTCAGATTAGGCCAGGAGTATACATATAATTTGTGGTATTATTAATTTTGATATTACAAATCTCGTTTATCTTGACAGCTCTGGGGGGGGGGGCAATTGCCCCCTTTGCCCCCCCCCCCCTGAATACGCCACTGTGCCTGATGAATATTATAATTGGTTCCTGAAATGTACAATTTTGGACAAACCACCGTGCTTTGCAAGTCTGCTCCTCATATGGCGCTACTGTTTCCACTTTAGTATTTATTTTTGAGATTTTTCAATGACGAAACCGAAATCTACATATTTTCTATTCACTAGAGGGCCAAGTTCTGTCACGGCATGAGTTCCACTCACTTTAAAGTACCTAGATATCAGAATACTGGTTGAGGCCAAAATGGCGTCAACTGTGGTAAGT
Organism: Pseudeuparius sepicola; assembly: GCA_963920635.1. NCBI lineage: Eukaryota > Metazoa > Arthropoda > Insecta > Coleoptera > Anthribidae > Pseudeuparius > Pseudeuparius sepicola. The sequence goes on from OY987306.1 coordinate 12,465,659, forward strand.
ACTCTGATATATCTTTAGCACTTTAGCTCATTATGAGCTCGTTGAAGAAATCGAGGAGGTCTTGAACTTGTATTCAAAGTACGATTTCCAGCTATCAGTAAAAAATTTACAAAAGTTAGGGGTTGAGCCTCATTTCGTTTACTTAACTAAAAAAATTGCTCTATAAGTAAGATTCAAAGTAGAAAAATTGTGTTTTTTGCTTTAAGTAAAGTGACTTTTTCTAATAAACATACCTATAGTTAAGGCTATACTTTTGAAAATACGGGGCCTAAAACATTTAGGGAAGATAAAATTAATGTCATGCCCTGTATCCCGAAAAGTAAAACCTTCAAGGGGATAATAGGAAAAAGTTACTTTATTTAAAGTAAAAAACACATTTTTTTTCTGCTTTGAGTCTTACCCATTGAGCAAATTTTTGGGGAAATACCCAGAAATAATACAAAAAAAAAACAAATTTTCCATGAAACCATGACACATGAAAAATTGCTGAGAGGACATTTTTGTTTACAATTAAAATCTACATAAAAAAGTAAATATATTTTATTACTATACGAGGTGATTATTCCACATATTTTTTAAAACTAACACCCTGTAACTTTTTTATAAGGGCTTAAAAATATACAGTTTATAGGAGAGAAAGTGCAGTTATTTTTTGAAGATCTATCACCTATTACAGTTTGGTCCCTTAAAAGTGAACCACCATGTATAATGCCAAATTTTTCTCAGCTCTTCCGGAATATTCACAAGCAAGTGTGGACACACTGTATGGACAATATTATGCTCGAAAAACTAAACTAGTTGGTCGAACTACCAGATTTTCTGGGATATAGGAAATCATTGACATGGGGAGGTCCTATGAAAACATTTTTGAAACGGCCTCTACACCCGATAATACACCGCCAGGACAACGAGTTTGTTTGAGCTTTGTTTTCCGCTATCATGACAAAAGACATAAAGTTCACGCTTCACAGATTGAGGTACTCTGCGGTGGGCTCTGATGGCCCAAAACTGGCCCCACTTGAAAAGGTTGAGTAAAAGAATCATCTGCTTCAACTTGATATTAGACTAGCTCCTGGATGAGCTCAACTCCCGGGACTTTGACTTGAACCTGGGCAACGAGAGGGTGGTGGCCCTAGCTTATGGCCACGACTTGGTGTTAATCACAGAATACAGGGTGTCCCGAAATTAGCCTGCCATAATTTACCAGCGTGTTTATAGGAACTTTTTAATTTTTTTGGGTCGCAGAACACGCTGTTAAAATATGGCAGGCTAATTTCTAATGCACATTTTCATGGCCCTCTGCAAAAAATTTCAATACAATTTTACTCGAAAACGGCGCACACTATCACAGTTCAACAAGAGCACAATTTTTTCGTAGAATACCCTGAAATTTTATAATTTGGCAATAAATTTGGGGAAAAAGCACGCAAAAAATTTAGGGTATTTTTAACCCCTTAACCCCCCCATTTAGGACGCCTATGATTAAGAATGTCTAACTATCGCTACCTCGGCAAATGTCAAATCTCGCAGGTACACCACATACCAAATTTCAGAATTTTATTTTTGTTCGTTCTGGAAATATTTAGAAAAAACCGTTTGTGAAACTGCCCCTTTCGGGGGCTATAGCCCCATTAGGGGGAATTTTTGAGGCCATGTATATAGTAACTTTTTTCATTTTTTAGGTCGTAGAACACGGTAAATTATGGCAGGCTAATTTCGGGAGTCCCTGTATAGAGGTAAAGCAAACAAGCTACTGAAAAGCTGAAGGAAATGCTTAGGAAAGTGTAATTTGAGAATAATAATAATAATAATAATAATAATAATAATAATAACAACAACACGAACATCTACAACATGGGAGCCAAACGAGAACTAGGGTTCCACCCACCGAAGGTGCTGCGCGGGAACTTCAGCCAGCGTTCACAGAGGCGGGATTACAACGACGACGCATGAAATGGACTGTGTCCATGAATGAATCGATTATGCGTATTTTCTACAGGGTGACAAACTTAGGACAAGAGATTATCGGCTACCGACAACAACTGCATGCCGAGTTCTGCAGGGAGTTTCCACACATGCAAGTGTCTGAACAAAGAGTGTCAGATCAGTATCGAACTATTCTAAGAAATAACCGAATTCCAGAAACGCGACTTAACGCTATCAAACGGGAAGTTGAGCTAGAGATCCACGGCGAACACATAGACATAGATGACAACAACAACAATGGGGAACTTCAAGAGCCTGGACAACAACTAGAAGCCGAAACGGTAGAACCAACAACCGAGAGTCTGGAACGGGTTAACGAAGAACATTTTGAAGGCTTGGACACACATATGAGACAGGCAGTATTGCGATACGAAGGCACAGACCCACTTAGCAGGCCACCGCTACCAAGATTAAATTCTTCCAGGAAACTTGCGATCGTGCTCGATCTTATGAACACAAGAATTTTACCAAGCTATGTTTCAGTGACACCAACATTAGAACGTATGCACATGTTAATCTACTGTGCCGCAACGGCAGTCATCACTGTAATGGGTGCCAAGATCCGAACGGCCCAAGAGTTGAATCGTGCAAGACCAGAACCACGAATGGCTCAATGGGAAATGCGACTAAATCGGAAGATCGAGAGTCTCCGTAAAGACATAGGACAAGTGACGGAATATATCAGAGGAGTTAGAACTAGAAGGATCCAGAGGGCGGTGCAGGCAGTAATGAGCCGCACCCAAATGCATTCTCGGCGTGACCCCGCGAACATCACTGCTCAACAATGTCTTGACACATTAAAACAAAAACTTTCTGTTTTCGCAGGGCGTCTGAGGAGATACAAGGCTAGTAACAACAGGAAACGAGACAATAAACTCTTTGAACGATCAGAAAAGGGTTTCTACCGTGCTTTTAATTCTAGCGCCGATGCCACAAATGCGAGTTACCCTAGCAGAGAACAGGTCGACGGTTTCTGGAGAAATCAACTTGCCACACCAGGTCCATACAATGTCAGTGCAAGCTGGATCAGCGAAGAACGCGAGATGGGCCGGAACTATAGCCAGATGCAACACGAGCAATTCACAACCGCTGAGGTCTCCGATGTCATCAAGAATTCCCACAACTGGAAGGCACCAGGCCCAGATCATCTCCAAAATTATTGGATTAAGAAGTTGTGGTGCACGCATGAACAAATAACTACCTTAATTAATGAAGTCTTGCTCGATCCTCTGAAAATGCCATTGTTTCTTACACAGGGTGCAACTTACCTGTTACCAAAAGACCAGCGGAATACGGATAACCCTGCCAAGTACCGCCCAATAACCTGCTTGCCTACGCTTTACAAGATAATCACATCTTGCCTTACGCAGCGAATATATGCTCACTGCGAGCGGAACAACATCATTGCAATGCAGCAGAAGGGCTGCTCGAAGGGCGCAATGGGATGCAAAGAGCAACTCATCATAGACTCTGTCATCTGCAACCAGGCTCATTCCAAGCAACGAAACCTCCACATGGCTTATGTGGACTACAAAAAAGCATTTGATTCCGTACCTCACGACTGGCTCACAGGTATCTTAAAGCTGTATAAAATAGATCATCATACAGTTTCCTTTTTAGAACACGTTATGACAACCTGGCGCACTAAGATACAACTCAGAACCGCAGACAGTAACATCGAGACCGACATAATCAACATCCGAAGAGGGATTTTCCAAGGAGATTCACTCAGTCCACTGTGGTTCTGCATGGCGATGAACCCTCTATCACATCGGTTGAACTCTACAAAATATGGCTTCGCTATCAAAAGCAACAACGCAGAAGCGATCAAGTTGAATCACCTATTATATATGGATGATTTAAAACTGATCGCCGCAACCAAAAACCAACTAACGCAAATGCTTAAAATTGTAGAGGAGTTCTCCAGGGACATCGGAATGCTGTTTGGACTGGACAAGTGCCGCACCCTTAATATCATCCGGGGAAAGCTCGAACAAAGCGCACACGAGATGCAGGACGGCCAGGAGATCGAAGCAATGAGCAAGGGAGATACATACAAGTATCTCGGGATGAAACAAGCTCAAAGGATAGATCATCGAACAATGAAGACTGATTTAACGAATGAATTCATCAAGAGAGTAAGACAAGTAGTGCGAACTGATCTTAACAGCAGGAATTTGTTTAAGGCCCTGAACACGTATGCGTGCTCTGTACTCAGCTATTCGTTCGGAATAGTGAATTGGACCAACACGGACATCAACAACCTGCAACGAAAAGTTAGGACACTACTGACAAAAGCTCATAAACATCATCCCCGTAGCGCCGTAGAAAGAACAACTCTGCCACGTCAACTAGGAGGAAGAGGATTGGCAGATCTCAGCAAGCAATTGGACCAACAAATATTAAATCTGCGTAATTATTTCTACAGGCAGGCCAACAGCTCCACACTACATAGGGCTATATGCGGAGCAGACGTCTCAACACCGCTACGTCTGACGGAACACGAGCATCAAAATCACCACCGAACCGACAACGATAAACTACAGAGGTGGTTGGGGAAGCCGCTGCACGGGAGACATCCTAATGAGGTTAACCAGGAACATGTCGACAAGTTAGCGTCGAACTATTGGCTGACCTCGGGACGAATGTTCCCCGAGACGGAAGGCTTCCTACTGGCCATACAAGATCAGGTTATACCAACTCGCAACTACCTAAAATTCATTGTAGGAGATGCATCGGTAGTGGATGACAGATGCAGATACGGGTGCCCAACTTCAGAAACAATCCAGCACATAACAGGAGGATGTCAGATGTTCGCATCAACGGAATATAAGGAACGACACGATTCGGTTGCCAAGATCTTGCACCGGGAACTGGCGGAAAAGCTGCTGCTTGTGCAGACAGAAAGGGTCCCATATTACAACTACACACCTGAGCCTGTTCTTGAGAACAGCAACTACAAGATGTACTGGGATCGTACAGTTCTGACTGATCAACGAGTTGCCCATAACAGACCGGACCTTATAATAGTTGATAAAATTTCTAGGAAGACAACTCTGATTGATGTGGCCATCCCGAACAACAACAACCTGCGTGTGAAGCAAGTCGAGAAGATCGCGAAGTACAGAGACTTAGAAGAACGAATTAGAAGGCAATGGGAAATGGAGAACGTCCAGACGATTCCAATCATCATGTCAACAACTGGTGTTATACCAAAAAATTTGCTGAGAAACATCAAGGAGCTGAATCTAACTGATAGTCTTTACAGGTCCATGCAGAAAGCGGTACTACTTGCGACAGCCCGAACCGTCAGGAAATTCATGGGGAATGCAGGATCGTCCAAGAACATCAATGTCACCTAGGGCCCGATAACATGGCAAGGGTCTCGTCCGAGCCAGATCCTTTTGGTATCCGGGATGCCCGGGATCTGAGTGAATGTTCCCCGTAGAGGGAGTGCGAATGCCTTTTGGCTAAGTCGATATAATAATAATAGCATTTATTGCCTAACAGTAAGTAACCATTAAAAGTAAAAATTGTTATAAGTAAAGCCACTAAAGAGAAGAAAAGAAACAAATAAGAAGAGAAGAAACAAATAAACATATACAGGGTGATTCAGTTTTAATCTGCAACACTTCAACAGGTGATAGAAAACCAAAAAATAACCGCACTTTCTTCAAACTATATAATTTTAAGGCCTTATAAAAAAGTTACAGGGTGTTAAAGTTGCAAGAAATATGTGGAATTTATTGAATATTTTACAAACTAGTTGAGATACTTAAGTCATATTTGGTACACGTTATAACGGCATGGGTTAGCATAAAACCTGTTAATATCAACCATCTTGAACAACCAGTGGCGTAGAAATGGGTAATTAGTATAATTTATTTTAGAAAAAAAATAGAAGCACCTTGTATAGCAATAAAATGTATTCAAATTCTTATGTAAATTTTTATTGTAAACAAAAACGTTCTCTTAGCATTTTTTCATATGTGTCATGGTTCCCATAGCAAATTTGATTTTTTCGTATTATTTCGGGGTACTTCTGAAAAATTAACTTAAAACTTTTCTCCATAAGTAACACTCAAAGTAGAAAAAATGTGTTTTTTACTTTAAATACAGTAACTTTTCCCAATAAACTTACCCATTCAAGGTTTTTCTTTTCAAGATACAGAACGTAACATTAATTATGTATCTTCCTTAAATGTTTTAGACCCTGTATCTTCAAAAGTATAGCCTTAAATAGGTGAGTTTATTGGAAAAAGTTACTTTATTTCAGGTAGCAAACACATCTTTTCTACTTTAAGTGCTACTTATGGAGAAAAGTTTTAAGTTAATTTTTCAGAAGTACCCCGAAATAATACGAAAAAATCAAATTTGCTATGAAACCATGACACATATGAAAAAATGCTAAGAGAACGTTTTTGTTTACAATAAAAATTTACATAAGAATTTGAATACATTTTATTACTATACAAGGTGGTTCTATTTTTTTTTCTAAAATAAATTATACTAATTACCCATTTCTACGCCACTGGTTGTTCCAGATGTTTGATAATAACAGGTTTTGTGCTAACCCATGCCATTATAACGTGTATCAAATATGACTTAAATATCTCAACTAGTTTGTAAAATATTCAATAAATTCCACATATTTCTCGCAACTTTAACACCCTGTAACTTTTTTATAAGGCCTTAAAATGATATAGTTTATAGAAGAAAGTGCGATTATTTTTTGGTTTTCTATCACCTGTTGAAGTGTTGCAGATTAAAACTGAATCACCCTGTATAGCACTGCCACTTAGTACACTACAATAACAAACATAATTAGAATAAGTGTAAAATAAAAATACAAAGTACAATTAAAAGTGATAGTTATTATACTACAAATGCTTAAATCCTCTGCAATCCTTAATATTGCATTCAAACTGTCATGATGGATGTCACAATATTTAAAGTTCCTAGCTCTATTACAATAAAAGGTCGGTGTTAGGGGTTCTCAGGAAGGGAACAAATAATAGTTATTTATGTACCAAGGCACTGAAGTTCAACTTTTTATGACTCATGTGGAGTTTAGTTGCCGAGGCCTCTGGCCGAGGCAAATAAACCACATGAGTCATAAAAAGAACTTCAGTGCCGAGGTACATATTATATTTTTCTTGAAATCGGAAAAAAAAATGTTTTATTAGGCAAGAAAATAATAATAAGGGATCACCCGTCCACGAACCGACTACGCGCGGCGTTGCTTGACTTTACCGATCTCTCTACAAGTATAATGATGTACGGCACCTTCTGACATAAAAACCAAACTGCTGCTTCTTGTGCAGTCTACACAACAAATCTATTGATTTTCAAATTTACTAAAATATGTATACTGAAGGATTGCGCTTCTATAGGAAACAATTTCGCAATGTGTACGAAAAGTTAAATGAGCCTTTATCGGCCGGGTTTTGAATATTTGGTCACTTTTGACGGGCAATTTCTCCGCGTCTGACGTTTGATGTTTACATCTCGCCAAGGCCTACTTATTGAAAAAATCGTACAATAATGGGCTACATTATTGTACGATTTCTGTGCTTTTAATGACGATTTTGGGACATTTTAATGCCGATTTCAAGAAAATTTATTTGTGTCAAAATATCAGTGGCATCTATTTGGCTATGTAATAATTTATGCAAAAATATTAGTGAGGAACATTTTCTTCTAAAAACCAGTGACTGGAACAGAAAATGTATTCAAATACATCTCATATGGCAATCCCCGTTCAGGGTATATCCCATCCAATTTGAAAACTAAGAATTTAAGAAATTGTCTTTATACACTTTCGATAGATTCTTTGTAAGAGTTAGAAGAGCACCAAATTAGTGATGCATATTCAAATTTGGATCTGACATAGGCTAAGTATAGAGCAAAGAACGCAGTGAGATTAGTGAATGAACGACAGTTTCTAACAATGAAACCGTATGACCTATAAGCTGCATTTATTTTGTTAGAAATGTTCTATAAACGAGAGTCTCGAAACGAATATAACACCCAAATCATTAGTTTTGTCACAGCGAGAAATAACAGTAGTCAGTATGGTATAATTGAATGGAATAATTGATTTTTTGCGGGAGTAAGTAACCACAGTACATTTAGAAGGGTTCAAATGATGGGAACAAGATACTATTGTGCTAAAGGTTCTGTACAAAGGAAATATCAAAGTCATTCGTATATTTTTTATTTTGCTTTACTAATTTTAAAATGGTAAAAAGAAAAACAATATGACAAAATTGTATTGCGATATATAAATGTATATAAAATATGTTTTTTGTTCACAACAAGCTTTTACAGTTCTACATTCAAACATAAATATGCTTAGGTACATATTATAATATATAAATATATACATACTAGGTATTAATACACAAATTGATGAAAGCGGGGCACCAAAGAATAACATTTAGTGAAGATGAAGATACTGTAAACTTAAACCAGACGACATAGAAAACCATATCGAATGCAATTGTAATACAAAAATATTTTATTTTTATTCACCCACATCAAATATAATTTTTCGTGGTGTTTCAAGATTCCAAAAAGCAACATTTTATGTATAATATTTACCAAGGTCACTTTTTTATAATTATAATTGTTTGATTGGCCATAGTGATGTCCACGTAAATGAAGTACAGGTACAACAGAGTATTTTAAGCTGTGGGTACAGTAGGAATTTTGAATTATTTATGAAAACACAAACAATTTGATAAATAGACGAATAAATAAATAGACTGATGTCAGCAAATGAAAATAATATCTTCTCAACAATAAAAGCTGAAAGCTTTAACAGAATCTGATGAGCCATGTACACCATATTATATTTTGGTATAAGAATATATTAAACCTATACTGTTCGAAACCGTATAAATAACGTGGAGGACCTGGACTCTAGGACAGTTGATTCTGATCCACCTCGGCCTACATTATTCTTCTGCATTTATGCAGTGTGCTGGCAGTTAGAACTTGTAGCATATTCTGCATCTATGCAATTCCTGCTGGAGAGTGCTGGCAGCAATATTTAAATTTACACCTTTGCATCTGTGCTACTCCTTGGGAAGCAAAAGGTAACACCAAAGTTGAATTTAAAAAGAAATCATTAAATAAAAATTTTACCACTATGGTGTGAACTTTTTGGAGGACACTGTATAGTGCAAACTCCCAGGACAAAATAAATAATCTCATTGACAAACAAGCGGGAATTGTGGATATTTTACCGACAACCCACATCTAACCGTAACCAGTAAACATCTCCTGGGCAGTTTACATTTAGGAAAATTCAACTACTGTTACAAGAATATGATGGAGATGCAATAGATACAGTTATCCAGATATTTTTTGGTGGATTGTAAGGTACGAAAATTAGTAGGTAATGACAGGGCAACTTGGATTTCTGGCACCATCTGTCATATTAGCTAACTGGCTTCTCCATAAACAAGCATATTGCGTGGTAACATTTTGAAATTTTCGTGTAATGTTCCCAAAAATGAAAGTTTACAATTTAAGGGGGGGTTGCTGACAGAGAAAGTGAAGTTAGATTTCGTATTTTTTTAAGTTGTATAGCATAAAATCTTTTAGTGAAGGAATAACAAGAGGCGCATCTAATGCGGGGATTTCGAGCCAGATTTCTACGCCCCGGCCAACTGCTTTAGGGCGACTAATCGACGAGAAACCGCATCAAGTCGTCCTAAAGCAGTTGACCGGGATCTCTCGGCGATGACATTTTAGTCCCGGGCGACGCCGTAGCACGACACGATCGATGAGAAACCGCTTCAATTCGTCCTAAAACAATTGACCGGGATCTATCGAAATTGAGATTGTGGACTCGCTATTATACGTGACGGTAGCGCCTCTTACTATCTTCACTCAACGATAAAATCTAATAACATTTTACCTGGCAAAAATTTAGTACAAACATCTGTCTTCATTTTAAGCATAAGATCTTACAAGTAGTGTTTTGTTTTATAGGTTATGAAACCCTTGGGAAAAAAATAATTCCAGTGCATATGCTTTTAAGATCTTATGATTAAAATGAAGACATAAATGTTTGTACTAAATTTTTGCCAGGTAAAATGTTATTAGATTTTATGCTATACAACTTAAAAAAATACGAAATCTAACCTCACTTTCTCTGTTGGCAACACCCCCTTAAACCATACCTGTTTTTAACAACCTATAAACTTTTTTGCCTGGCCGCATTTACAGCTTTATGGTAACCACAATAGCAAAATGGCTATAAAAGAAAATATGCATGCAGCAGCTTACCACTTTAAAAATATTGCTGTGTTCGCTTCTGACATGATTACAGGTGAATGCATGATATAAATATTACTTAAAAATATCAAGTCTTATAAATCCTGTAATTTAATTCTGGCCTTTAAAAAACTAAGACTCATACGATATTTAAACATTAAAATAAATAATAGTAAACTGGAATAGAAAACTTAGACTTGCATTTTGTCATGTTTTATCCTTTCAAAATGCAGTCATTTACGTTTCCGGAGCCTATATCCGAATGTTATTTATTTTTTACATTAATGCTGGTTAGAAATAGGTCATACTGGAATAATTGAACTAAAGATAGTTTAACTTATAAAAGAATAATAATTACAATACTGTATTTTGTTAGCTATTTTACACAAGCCTATGTAACACATGCATAATAATTAACACCTAGGGAATGGGTAAGTAAAGAGGAGTTACCATCATATAAGAAATGATTGTTAAGTACTTACAACAAAAAAGTAACAATGGACTAGAGTAAAATTCGAATTGCGAAGATATAGATATTTTTTATCCAATTATTGGATATTTCTAATGCCTATGACTGTTAACAAAAATACGTTAAGAAATATTTTAAATGGTAAAGTTTTACGAAGGTTTGCTTAGCCTAATTCATCCATTCACTTAAAAATAATGGAAAAATGTGTTTGGAAGTAGGGCACTGTGCTTTATCTTACAGTGAAACTTAACCTAAACCACAATCACGCTTTTTCTTAGCAGGCAAATAACTTAATGACAGATTTGGCTTCTTTCTCTTAAACTGTATGTTTACAAATTAATTTGCAGAAATGATGGAGCTTCAATAAAAAACAATACTATAAACTTAATAGCAAATATTAATTCATGACAAAATCCACAAATACAATGCAAAGACAAATTTATTTTCAATATATATTAATATTGGTAGCGTTTAAGATTCCCAATCATACCAAGCGCTTTGATTGCTGCGCTTTATAATTTCGTTTGCTAGCGCTAGCGTTTCGTTAAACGGCTAATTTTATGTCAGTAAAGCTAGCACTCGAAATGTCGCAATATAAAAATAAAATAAGCTCAAATACAGCCTCAAAAAAGTAAATCACGAAATCGAAATTTTACAATGTCTTTCACCACAACAAAATAACGTAAATAGAGCCAATCAAGGGAACTGACAGAACAAAGTAAGGTTAGAATAAACCACTTATAGCAATCGCGAGTGACCAAGCCGTTCAAAGCGCGCAAGCATCAATCCGCTTGCAAGCGATTGCAATCGCTTTGTCGTCTTAAACACACCCATTGGCCTGTTACTAATACAACAGAAAATATAGTTTCACAACAGAAAGCTCCTTAACAATAACTGTCAAATGCTAACTTCATACTCCAAAAATAAGCAAATGCATTTCTTATGAAATGATATTTTCCTAAAATATAATCTTCCCAATTCATAGATTAGCCAACTAGTCCAATATTAGTCATGATACAACAAAAGAGAGATATGATATTGCGCAGGTTGGACACAATATTGGCGCGTCACGCGGTTATAAACAATGATACAAGTTGTATTATCTGGTTATAAACAACCGAAACATCAGAAACGTCTGAGTGTCATTGTAGTGTGTTCTCTGCATTTTCAGCCGATTTGCGGAAAAAAAAATGAAATTGCTCTTTGTGAACGTAAATTCTAACCAAGCGGAAACTTTTATGACGAATGACTTTTTTTTGCATCTTATTTCACTCTTTGGTCCATTTGTCCCTTTGTAAACTCAATCAGTGGACATACTGTAATACTTTGCATGTCATAAGTGGGCGGGAACTTACCGCGTGACGTAATTGCGCAGAAGGGAACGAAATTGAGGCGGCTAAATATCATATCTCTCTTTTGTTGTATCATGAATATTAGTGGACTGGTGGAGCTGGAGTCCATTGGACAGCTGTCATTAAGGAGCATTCTGTTCTGAATATATGTCCTGTGGGGTCTCAAAGCAGAGGAAAAATAAATCAAGAAGTATAAATGAGGTCCCATTTTGGGCCAAAATTAAACAGCTTGCAGAAAGTTATTTTAAAAGCTGTAACAAATTTAACTTCGTGTGCGACCTCGGTTCCCACATAAGACACTTTTAGGAGCAAATTTAAATTTAACCTGTTGTGAATGTCAATACAGAATCCCAATAATATGATTATTAGTGGCCATATTATTGAATCATTACATAAAGCTAGAATTTTCTTTGGAACAACTAAAGAAAATTATTCATCAAATATTTTATATTTCAGAGACACTCTTAACATATTTCATTGTTATTTTTATTTTTGAATGACATGATTTAGCAAACGGACGGTACTACTGGGTAACTAACCAAAAATGCCAAAATTATAACCTAATGTATACTTCAAAATTGTGGTGAATGTAAACAAAATAAAATCATTATAGAATTTCTGTCATATCCTTATGTTAGTGTCAGATATTGGCTAACTGGAGCAGTGTGTGGTGTGTTAGAAAATTGATTTATTAAATACAAATACTATTCATTTAACAGATTCACAGGTAAGTTTGGATTTCCCATAATGTCACTTGGTAGCCACAATATTCCTATCGACCTTGCTACCTCAGCTTCCCTTATCACAATGTTAGTGTGTAAATATTTGGTAAAATTTATGAATGAATTGCTCCGTGTATTGTTTTTTATATGTCTATGAGCTAGAGTATCCTTAAACAAGGATAGTACATAGCAAGTCTGGAAAACAGGTCAGTGCTGAACCTGGGCCAACACTATATTAAATAACTACTGTGCAAAGCGCTGTTTCAAGAGATCGCCACTGGTGCCACATGACGAAAAAAATCGACATGGTGGTTTATGTTAAAAAAAAAAACTATTGTTGTAGAATATTTTATCAAATAAACAAGCATGCAAATGTTTCGTTACAATGAATTTAATATCCGCAATAAAATAAAATGCTTGCTGGTTATGTCCCTTGAATTTGACAAATTTACATAGAATATTTCCATACATTTTCTTAAGAAACAGTTGAAAAAGCAAGCAAGAATATTTTGGTACCTTTTGGTTTGAAATGAAGTCCATGGCTAGTTGTAGTGTAAGTATAAAACATATTCGATTTTTCAATTTCTTCTTTATAATAATGGACCATTGTTCGCTTTGGGCACAGAATAGCCACCGTAACAGAAGCCGCCTTAGCATTACGCCTGTAAGAATAGTTACAATGTATGAACTAGATGGCGCTGGCAGGCTCTTATCCCATTTATTTAAATTCACCGCAATTTGCCCGTCGTCTGCACATTTTGTTCCGATAGCAGTCCCCGCCCATCTATTAGCCGTGTTGCCGGATCTACTCAACGTCGAACACTCGTTTAATAACCTTGATCGCGGTCGTATCGAATCAGCGAACGGTTGAAGCTATTGGGGATATTTTTCAAATTATTCCTATTCTAGACATTGAGCGGGCACGGCAAAGCGAGATAGGGACAAAAAGCATTAATTTTTAATTAATTCATTGTATTGATTTGAATCAACATTTGGTTTGTTTTTATGGGAATGTGAGTTTTTACAATATTTCAAAGTAGTGAAACCCCCAAACGAAAAAACTCAGGTGCGTACGTGCCGATCGGGGGGATCAAAAATTAAGAAAAATTCTATTTTCCACAATTGATTTTTCGCCAGCTTGATTTTTTTACGAAAATGGCCTTAGAGGCATGCTAGACACTGGAGTAGCACAGAAACGAAAAAACTCAGGTGCGTACGTGAAAATCGTGGGGATCAAAAATTAAGAAAAATTTTAATTTTCACAATTGATTTTTCGCCAGCTTGATTTTTTTACCAAAATGATGTTAGAGGCACGCTAGACACTGGAGTAGCACAGAAACGAAAAAACTCAGGTGCATACGTGTCGATCGGGGGGGTCAAAAATCAAGAAAAATTCTAATTTAAACAATTGATTTTTCGCCAGCTTGATTTTTTACCAAAATTAGAGGCACGCTATATACTGGAGTAGCACAGAAACGAAAAAACTCAGATGCGTACGTGCCGATCGGGGGGATCAAAAATCAAGAAAAATTCTATTTTCCACAATTGATTTTTTGCCAGCTTCATTTTTTTGCCAAAATGGCGTTATAGGCACGCTAGACACTGGAGTAGCACAGAAACGAAAAAACTCAGGTGCGTACGTGCCGATCGTGGGGATCAAAAACCAAGAAAAATTCTATTTTCCGCAATTGATTTTTTGATTGATTTTTTTACCAAAATGGCGTTATAGGCACGCTAGACAATGGAGTAGCACAAAAACGAAAAAACTCAGGTGCGTACGTGCCGATCGGCGGGATCAAAAATTAAGAATAATTCTAATTTCCACAATTGATTTTTTGCCAGCTTGATTTTTTACCAAAATGAATATTGAATTTTTTTTGAACCTCCGGATCGGCAAGTACGCCACTGCCTTTTAGACTTTATCTGTGCTACCCCAGTGAAAAAATCAAGCTGGCGAAAAATCAATTGTGGAAATTAGAATTTTTCTTAATTTTTGATCCCGCCGATCGGCACGTACGCACCTGAGTTTTTTCGTTTCTGTGATACCCCAGTGTCTAGCACGCGTATAACGTCATTTTGGTAAAAAAAATCAAGCTGGCGAAAAATCAATTGTGGAAATTAGAATTTTTCTTAATTTTTGATCCCGCCGATCGGCACGTACGCACCTGACTTTTTTCATTTGGGGGTTGCACCATCACCATAGTATATAAATTTTGCTATTTTCATCATTTCTTGGTAAATTGCAAGATGTGAAAACCATCTCTGGAAATAAGAATTTGAAACAATTTATTTCATTCTCAATAATTATTATTACTGGGCTATACAAATAGGTACACGACCCTTTTAATTTTTTCAATTTTTGTTTTTTAATGTTGTAGTGACTTTACTTCGTCATTCATTTTATTTGAATTTACTTATTCATTAAGTATTTTCCCAATTTGCGGTAGGCACTACCACAGAAAATATACTACGATATATTTTCTGTGGCACTACCTACGCGAAGGAACAGTACTTAGCTGGTCCGCTGTAAAAACGCGATTCTTGATTCCGATTTCGTTGCTGTCTTCAGGGACGTCTACTGTCTACTTAAATATTGTGACAATGTTCTTGGAATGAGGCAAATTCATTTTCTTGAATATTTTTTGTTCCCATTATCGGTATCGAACATGTGATTTGTAGGTATACTTACAATCAGGATCCATTTATTATTTGGTGTGCTGTGTGATACAAGATACAAGCATATATTGTTCCGCTACCATAACAAATGAAACATTTGTACAGGTGTGCCATTTGCTTTATTTTGACGTATTTCGCGAAATATGGACGGATTTTGATTATTTAAAAAATAATTCGATGGAGACAAAAGTCAGGGATGCAATCACGATGGAGCCCTGAACAATATTGATTTGTGTGAAATATTGCAATTCACCGTTAATTGTAAAAGTATAATATAAAGGATTTTTTATAACAGCAAGACCCATCTTTTTGGAGTCTAAAAATTTAAATTCATACATACAATACCTATTATCTTACATTATCATACATACAATACAGTAGTATAGCAAGGGGTACTCCAGGGCGGAAGTGACGTCACAAGATGGCCGCCAAGGCGGGAAATTTGAAAATGGCCTTGACCTGCGGGTTCAATGAACTTTAAGGGGTCACGTTCAGTAAACCTTGACCTGAAGGTTATCTAGAGGTCAAGGGGTTACCAGATCGATAACCTTTAGGGGGTCATTGACCCGCGGTTTCAATGAACTTTAAGGGGCCACGTTCAAACCTTGACCTAAAGGTCAATGAACTTTAAGAGGTCACCTTGTTAACCTTGACCTGATGGTCAATAAACTTTAAGAGGTCACCTTGTTAACCTTGACCTGAAGGTCAATGAACTTTAAGAGGTCACCTTGAATTAACCTTGACCTAAAGGTCAATAAACTTTAAGATGTCACCTAGAGTTAACCTTGACCTAAAAGGTCAATGAACTTTAAGAGGTCACCTTGTTAACCTTGACCTGAAGGTCAATGAACTTTAAGGGATGAGGATGATTACATTTAAATACGATTGTGCCATTATTTTATCTCGCTGAATTTGTTAAATCACAAAGTTATTGCCCGAGGTTCCCGTGAGTTAATATAAAATCCTGGTATCAATCATAAAGCAGTAAGTTTGGCAACCCTCCATATCCCCACACCGTCCCCACTCCGTACTCCATGAAAACGAACGTTGAACCAAGCGCCATCTATTAGGCAATAGCCTGAACTACTGCCGACCCCCACTCCTGTGGAGACTCGATTTTCAGGGCGAGTCTCCTTTGCGTTCCTACTATTTTATACACGTAAGGCGGCTTCTGTTACGGTGGCTATTCTGTGCTTTGGGGCTTTAAAAAATTTTCCTATTTCGACTTTTGCATATGTTGCAAACTACTCTTCCAAAATATAATATCTAGAATTTTCACTTCATCACCTGGTTGAAGAGATCATCGTGTAATTCCAAAGTAGTGTTTATTCTTCTGCAAAAATAGTTGTGCATCTCCAAAAAAGATTTTCCATTGGTTGCCTTTCGATGTGACACTAAAAAGTGCCTAAAAATTTTTCACTAGAAATTTCCTGCGTGCGAGGTGGCAATGACCTATGTTAGGCAACATTCTATTTCGGCCACCTTCAAAGGAAAATTTTCGGTTTAAAATTGTCGTTATCATCTTCAAACTTGAAATTATGAATAAAGAATGGCAATTAGATGTCTTTTGGAATATTTCTGAACAATTTTATACCCCGATTACTGTAAGAAGACCCGATTTTGTCAGATGACATTCTCCACAAAATCACTAGACATTTTCTGTTAATCATGGGTATAACATTGGTATATATGTGTCTCAACCAGTTAATGACGTCACTCATTGATTTATGATGTGAAAAGTTACCCAAGTGATACGAAAAAAAGAACATAATAAAATAAAAACCCTATTGCAATCACGATTATACCACTAGAAATAAAAAGAACTATGACTACAACTCATTTTACTAATAATTTCAAACGTCATGGAAACGCTTTTGATTTTGGTATTTTGCTATAATCAGCTGCTTTTGGCAGCGTCTATGTGCGGACTCAGGCAAATTTAGCTTCGGTGTGTCAAAGTTACAGTGAAGGTTTTCCAGATCGTTCAAACTGATTCAAACGTTTGGCAGTGAAAATATTCGCGGGTTTTCTACGTTTCGTGAGTTTTACCGTTATCTGTGTTGTTCTTGTTCTTGTTACTTTTTGTGTTTTCAGTAGTTATTCATTGTGCAAATGGGCTCGTTACTGACCTGAACTTATGACCCGGTTGCATTTTTTGCTGCATTGATGCCAACTTAGGATGTCGAAAATTACCAATTGACAGTCCCAGTAAGGACTTCTTAAAAGAATTTGACTATAGAACACTTTTTAATTATTTTATTCGACTACTGAAAAGCTCCAAAACCGGACTTAAAAATTACGTGATTCTGGTCCGATATGCTTTCTGGACCCGATTTGAAGCTTGAAAATGTAGTCCACATGCCATCAATATGCTGAATTGGCACCTGTCACACACAAAAAGCAAATTTTTTCGGAAAAAGGACGTAATAACTTTTGTTTATGGAAAATGTAGTATATCTCTTAATAATTAAGTCACGCACTTGTCTCTTGCATCAAAATATCGTCAAAAAATCAGATATTAATTTTGTTTGCCAGTTATTTTTAGTAGGTGGGAAAATGGAGGTCTGTGTCTGTATCTATCTCTGCCTTAATTGTGCGATTTTTTTTGGGGAAATATCGTAAAGCGCCTTTACATTTTCGTTAATATTTCCCCGAACAGCCACATCCGTTCTGCAAAATATGGCATATAGAAGTCGGGGACGAAGGTCACTGGTTGGTTAATTAAAAATACAAAGCCAACATGTAATATAAACCTGTTAGAGATACATGTCCAGAGCAAAACTTTTGTATACAGTATGTCCCAAATTCGGGGACAGCTTTAGACAATGTTATGGCCAATTTGATGCCTCTGAGAACTCAAGGCTAACGGCAATCGTTTTTGAGTTATTTCCAAAAAAAAAAACAATTTTCCCATGTTTGTTTTTGATAAATATCTTAGAAACCAATGGTTTGCAAGATAGGGCTTTGACATTATTAAGGCGCTTTTATCCGACCTTTTTTACAGTAATGTCAATTTTTCAACAAAAGTTTTCGTTTTCGAAATATAACACAACTTTTGATTTTCTCATGGACGCCATCTTAGATTTGTAAAAATTTTAAATCTACGTACAACTCTCCTTCTGATGATGTGTCACACTAATGATTTTTATCAGTAGTTGTTAACAGTTAAAAGCGTTGTTTTTATCTAACACGAAGTAGACCATGATAAGTCTGTCAAAACAAATGCGACAAACTGTCAGTTGTTGTGTTCTTACATAGCTCTCGGCTGTGTTTCGAGCAATGCGTAAAAATGCCATTTACTTATAGTGAAGAATTGCATTTGTACAATTACTATTACATCAAAACCAACAGGAATAATACAGTGACAATATACACACTCTCAGGCAGACAATTTTTCTTACGTTGTAGTAGGAGTAGGAACAATATGGGATGACGACCACAACTGACAGCTACAGCTATATAACAACACTATAGCTGCGGCTACATAACAACCCTGTTAGTATTTTGTTTAGTTTGTTTAGTTATTGTGGTTATTGTTAACTGTTTCTGCCCCTGCAGTAGTCCTGTTGTTTTTGATGTGACAGTAATTGTTCATATCGGATTTTTCACTATTACAGGGTTTTTAGAATTCCCCAATTTTTCCAGATTTTCCATGAGTTGCAGGTGACATTTTCCAGACAGGCTTCGATAAGTAAAATATAGTGATGGGTAAATGTCCGGTTACGATATTTTTGTGACTGACCGGACTATCATTGTAGGTCACGCAAGTGGGCAAATTCAAAAATTGAAGAAACGTGTGCCATTTGACCGGTCATAATTTTCTCATCAAAATGGTATAAATACTTTACAATTTGGAACTTTCATACATACCATTTTACTCGTTTTAATATAGTATTTTTTGTGCTACCTAGAACTCCCAGACTTTTAATGTGAAAAGGAAAAACTCCAAGACTTTCCCTGACCCATTAGGAATACCCTGACTTTTCCAGGATTTCCAGGTTGCTGAGATCCCTGCATAAGTGAACGGTGTTTTTAAACGTTTAAGGGAACACAGCTGAGTGCCACATAAGAACGAAGCAATTGACAGTTTCTTGCATTTGTTTGGCCAGACTTGTCATGGCCTACTTAGTAGTGATGAGAAGAACCGAATTAAATAATTCGAATAATTCAATAATATAATGAATCGAATTATTTCGATTATTTTCAAATATCTCGAGATAATTTTTTTAGCAGATAATATTAAAATAGTAGCGTACAGTGTACACTGTCGAGATCTTACGACTCGAAAGTGAAAGTGAGACATTGAGAAACTTGAAACGCCAAATATTACTAAAATCGAAATCGAAGCCGAATGCCGAACTTAAATTCTCGAACTGACGAAAGAGACAGAGACATAGGCAATAGGCGGACTAGTGGATAGCAAACGCGGTGAGAAAGTGAGAAGGCTATTAAGTGCAACAGAGATAGATATAGAGAACGCTGTAAAACGCAGATCATTGGCTGTTGTATTTTGTTGGGAGTATAGTAGGTACAATCCCGGTTCATTTGCGAAAAATTAAAAAATGGTAATGGTCAATAAGAATAATGCCATTTAATAATATTTGACATCGGATGACCGAACACCGAATGGACTGAGACATAAATATAAAAATATATATATAATTCGATTAATATCTCGAATTATTATTTCGATTATGAAATACTCAATGTTACTAATGTCTCCATTATGAAAATATCCCGATTATGCCCATCACTACTACTGAGTGTCATATCTCGAAAACGAAAACCTTTTTAAATACTGACATGACTGTAAAAAAGGATGAATAAAAGTTCTCTAATAATGTCAAAGCCCTGCCTTTGCATAGCCATCGGTTTCTAAGATATGGAACAAAAACAAAAATGTGAAAATTCGTTTTTTTTTTAATATCTCAAAAACAATCACAGTTAGCTTTGATTTCTCAGTGGCATCAGATTGGCCATAAAATTGTCTAACCGATTCTCTATATCTTGTTGTTGCTGTTGTTCCTTTAATGGCCTCTATTCTTGTGAATAATTTAGCCAGTACTGGCTTATACAGTGACCGGCAGAAAGTTGGACACAAATGGAAAACTTTTTTATTATTAATTTCTCAGAAAATTTTATTCTTGATATAAGTTGGTGCATCATTTCAAATTCAAAACGCACACATCACAATTTAAATATCTCTTTTTGGATACGAGGTAGATTCAAAAATGTTAAAATAACTCCAGAGTAAAGTACCCTTATTTTTTAAAATATGGTAAAAAGTTACTTACAAAAGTTGTTTGGAATCAAAGGTGGATGTCGGATCTAAAGTCACAGCCACCTAGTAAAAAAAAAGAAATTTAACTTTTTTTGTATTTTTTCGACCACCCTGTGTATTACAAAAAAATAAAATACCGCAAGCACAACTTATCATCGGATAACACATAAATTTGCTACTAAACTTTAATTTGGTTCGATTAGCAGCTAGAAATTTAAATTAATCAAAATCACAGTTTAAAAATATAAAATTTTTGTGTCCAACTTTCTGCCGGTCCCTGTATAATGTTCGGGAAGGCGTCTGGGACTTTCCTCATCTTCCCTTTATCAAATATACATCTCCCTTGTTTAATGCCTTTTTCCTCAAGATTACTGTAGGTATCCATGTGGATCCTCCACCGTTAGCTTTTGTAAATCCGTTAATATCTGCTGCATCCCATAATATCTTCCTAGTCAATCCTTTTTTTCTTCAAAATTATTGTGTTCATGTGGATTACCTTTCATTATCAAATCCTTCATTTATTCAACATTCCGTCATTCTTACAAGAATCTTCCTTAACATTCAAACATCAATTACTAATCACACAATTAAAACACCCACTAAACACTACTTATCCCACCCTTCCTCGGATTTGCATGCTCGGACAGAAAATTCCGGTGGAGGTTGCTCTATCTTGAGTCGAATTTGAGACACACTGTATATTTTCTAAAAGTAAAATTCCCAGTGCCGGTGGAATGATTTATCTTCGCTCATTGAAATTCAAAATTTTATTTTTATATCTATAAATATCATTGCAAAAATTTTTATTAATTAATTTAAAAATTAATTTTTACCCTCCACTAGAAAAATATCAAAAAGTCAACAGCATTGTGATTCGTCAATTTTTGCAATGATACACATTGTTAATTACGATAACGGTCGTAATAAATTGTGGGTTTTCATTTTTTCTTATTTTGTATTAATCTTTCTAGTAACTCAAAAAAACTCCATCATTTTTATAATTCGAGATACCCAACTTTTCCTGTTATCTAGTTAAAATAAGTCCAAATTTTAAATTTGTCGTCAATTGCCATTAACACTCGTCAAAAAACTGATTTACCAGATAACAGGCTTTAAAAATCAATAGTAGCAAGTACTCCTTAAATATTTCACCGGTTGATCTTTTGAGAATTATTGAGTAGATCTTGAAGATAGCAATACAGGATACCAGCCTGAGCCATTACATCTACGGTGCCCGCTGCCAACGTGTCCCTTTGCTTTGCGCTTTCACTCTTAATGCCTGGACGAAGCAGTGTTGGGCCAAACACTGTCGCCAAATTGTGCAGCGACATTTTATTGTCAACCTCATGAGCATGCACCCTGAAAACAACATTTGCAATGTACAACTTTGATCACACCGGCATGATTTTCATTTTGATAATAAACAAAACAAAGTAACACTATTCTTATGCCGATTCTCTCTTCTAAGCTGGACTCTATCTTATCAAAACATAAAAGGTATACCAGGTTTTAGTGTCAGGATATAGACATTTTTTAAATATTTCAGGACCACGGACTAAGCAGACTTGGCACATGGGAACAAGGTATGAAGCCGCCAATTAGCCCATCAGAAGCCTTGCAGGTGGACAGATGTCAGCATAGATCAAGACGTCGACGTGTAAAGAGCTTCAATTTTTTCGTATTTTATACAGGGTGTCCAACTTTAAAACTGTGCAAATCCGTAAAATCTTCATTTTTGGAGATAATCCCCAAAACTTTTTTTGTTTGAAAGGCCTTCTAAAATCGCTTCTTTTGACCTTCCTGCCATTTTCAAAATGCAAATCCAGGGCCGGCTGCGATTTTTTTATACCCCCGATTTTCACGAAAACCATTTAGCGATTTTTTTATTTAAAATCTGACCCCACAGCGTTAATCAGAACACCCCAAAACCCCTATATACCAAATTTGAATAAAAAATATAAAGGGGGTTCTATTCTGCAGTGTCAAAGTTGAGCAAAATAGGAATTTTAAAGGCATCTGCCAAGTCAAGTGTGCCATGGAATCCCCTTAAGGGGGGGGGGGGCTCGCCATTGTATGTTTGGTTGCCTGTATCAATGTATTTTTATTTCCAACTAGCTGGAAAAAGTAGCGAATTTCAAAGGATTACAAAAAACACGGGTATTTTTGAAATATCCATAGATACTAATGACACTAGTTTAAAAGTTATGGGCGAGATTTTTTTTTGAATTTTAAACTTTATGCCGGCATAAATTCGTCTATTTTGTCTCTTGAGCCGGAATTTTACCTTCGTTAAGATTGGCATAGGTTTCGGAATATGCTCGGAACGAAAACACGGTAATAAACATAGTAATTATCCAGTCTTGTTGTAAATAAAAAAACATAGGCAAAATACCCCTTAAATTATGCAGCGGGGATGCAAAAGTGTGGCTATTGGTTGATGCTGTTGTTAGGTCCAGTTTAATAATTACATATATTATGTTCATATGATCAATTTTACGTTTTGGCGATATAATATTTAATCAACTAAGCTGTCTGATTACTTTTTTATTTTTTTGTATTACTTCCATATTATTATATACTATGAATTGCGAATTTTTAATATTAAAATAATATAAAACTTCAAAAGGTATATTCGGGAGACCCTCGTAGCTCAAAGACTCGGATCTGTGATTTTAACCCCTCTCTTTTTAGCAATGGTTCATTGATTTTTAGCTTGAAAGGTACACGGCGGCACTAAAAACTGCTTTAGTTGACTTTGCATTATTTATACATACGTGTGGGTTGGGTACTGTTATCTTCTTATAGTTATGTCGCCGTTATGTATTTTTCATGGGGAAAACACAATCGTTAGCATATAAACTGACATTAGGGGAGGATTCATGTCTATGTCTCTATATGTATAGGTATGTCGAAAATTATCTATACCGGGTGTTCCATTTTAATAAATGCAGCGATTATAAATATCTCAAAAACGAAAATCACATAAAAGTTGAAGCATATTATGAGGTGCAATGTAAGACGCACGTTTTCACTTGTAGGCAGACGACGTTTTCAAGGTCACTTGAATGTCTACTGTGTTTTTTACTGTTAAAGGCATATCTTTAGTTAAAGAATGTGATTCGGCACGTTTTCTGTGGGTAATGAAAAAAGAAAACGATATATTGATGTGAAAGAACACCTTCTGTACCTATATGTTAAACATCTACAGTGTGACCTCCGTTAAGGAGTTACCACCCTGGTAAAATATCTTTATTTGTTTACCGATTTTGATAATCTTTTTTTTGTTAGGTTCAAAAAGCACATTAAACAATGTGTGTAACTTTACTTTTGGGCTGTAATCATGGCCACCTGTCAACACATGGGCTCAATTTCAAAAAGTACTATTATTTTTTTAATAATATTTTTATTAGGTACAGGGTGTCCGCCTGAAGGTGGTAGGAACATTCAATTTAACTATTCCTTATTTTTTGAAACAAATTAATGATTTAAAAACCATTTTGTTGCGGTTTTTTCCAAACAATGTAATGTCGTTTGGAAAAAAACAATCGAACGTCAAACAAAAGTTATAACCAAAAAACCTTTTTTTATTAACGGATAATAACAGAACACATATGCAGTTAACTTTGGGGTTACCTTTCGATTAAAAACGAGGAAAAATAACCGACTCAAACGTGGTCAGGTGACTTTCGCTATCTGTCAAAAATTATATTTAAAAAATAAAATCCCTAAAAATTGGCTTATTTGTTACAATTTCAAAACTAATTTCTTAAAATTATAAAAAGTTATTACTTCGTAAAAACTATTTTATATCACTAGCTATACAACATAATATACGAGTATCATTCTATAATTTTATTAACTTTTTATTATTACTAAAAAATGTCGATAAGAATATGTCTTTTTCAAAAGAAAATTATATTAACGCTTTAAAATTCTATTATGTTTGACACAAAGTTGATGTACCGGCAAGCATTTAGGTAGTACCATAGAAGAATCTACTACGTAAATAATTCTTCTATGGTAGTACCTATAAATATTGTTACATAAGCGCCTATTTCCTATTTATAAAATTTCTTAAAATTATAAAAAGTTATTACTTCGTAAAAACTATTTTATATCACTAGCTATACAACATAATATACGAGTATCATTCTATAATTTTATTAACTTTTTATTATTACTAAAAAATATCGATAAGAATATGTCTTTTTCAAAAGAAAATTATATTAACGCTTTAAAATTCTATTATGTTTGACACAAAGTTGATGTACCGGCAAGCATTTAGGTAGTACCATAGAAGAATCTACTACGTAAATAATTCTTCTATGGTAGTACCTATAAATTTATTTACATTACATTTTCCATTACTCTAAATGTATGCCAAAATAATACATATATTAAGATATCAGCAAATAGTAGGTATTTCACGTATCTAACAAAATTCACAACTTTTCGTCAACTTTGGATCAAATACAACAGAATTTTAATTTCTTTCGGTTTATCAATATTAAGTACTTAATGAAAAGTTAATAGAATGATAAAAGATAAAACTATAGTGACATAAATTCTAAATGTCAGTTAGGGTAAGTATTGTGATCATTCATGCGGTTTTGAGGGAGAATTATTATGTCATGACAGTAGATTTGACAGCCGGTAGGTAGTCCTCTTACTTAATATTTTACTCAACAATATTCTTAATAACTATGAAAAAAATATAGAAAAATAAAGGAGCGTAAATATTCATATTATTATTTTGTGTTTAACAATTCACAGTTTCAATCCCAAAATACGCCAGGATGGGAGCGATGTGGTGTTATTTGTATAAAAAAGGGGGTCGGTCCGCCTGCCTCCCCCTAGACCCCTGGTTCCGACCAACGACCTTGACGGGCAACAAAACAACTTATAAGGAACGGAAACTTATTTTAGCAAGGCGAAACATTACTTTTTATTCTCGCTCTGTACCAATGGCCGCTCTCCAACTCCAGCGCCATCTTACAGACACTTGCGCAATTTTTGCACTCCAGTACCCAATTTCTGTTTTAGCAACATTTATCCTAGTTAGGAACACGGTCAAATGAAGGTCGTCACGAGGTGATGACGTTTTATTTCCGTCCTTAAAACAGTTGAATGGTCAATAGGACCACCCAAGGTGTTGGTGTACAAAGGTCCAATACAAAATATACAGAGTGTTCTTATCTGTGCCATCTCAAATTACTGAATTTTTGGAACTTTATACGGGTCAAAAATCGAGTATATCCAAACCGCTCCGCACACTATAAACGAACTAAATCTAAAAAATACAGAAATCTGCCAGTCACTAAGTCCATATCAGTTAAGGTGGCTGGTGTGCCACAACAGGAAATGCACAGAAAATGTTAGACAGTGACTTTGTTGAGTAAGGTCCAATAATTTAAATTGTTTTTATTTGTTACTTGGCATTTTGTAAAGAAATACATTCATGACCCGTATAAAGTTTCATAAAAATTCAGCATTTTGAGATGGCACAGATAAGATCACTCTGTATATTTTGTATTGGACCTTTGCACACCAACACCTTGCGTGGACCTATTTACCATTCGACTGTTTTGAGGGGATTCCATGGCACACTTGACTTGGCAGATGCCTTTAAAATTCCTATTTTGCTCAACGTTGACACTGCAGAATAGAACTCCCTTTATATTTTTTATTCAAATTTGGTATATAGGTGTCTTGGGGTGTTCTGATTAACGCTGTGGGGTCAGATTTTAAATAAAAAAATCGCTAAATCGTTTTCGTGAAAATCGGGGGTATAAAAAAATCGCAGCCAGCCTGGATTTGCATTCTGAAAATAGCAGGAAGGCCAAAAGAAGTGGTTTTTGAAGGCCTTTCAAACAAAAAAAAGTTTAGGCGAGTATCTCCAAAAATGAAGATTTTACGGATTTGTACAGTTTTAAAGTTGGACACCCTGTACATAGGTTAAAACAACCTAATATAAGAATGAGCAAATGTATGGTCGAAGTGTGCCCTAACCGAAGCGACACAGGTTCTGGGTCAAATGAAAATTTTTAATTTTTTTTTCATGAATTTTATGGAACCAACGTCTTGGTCTTGATTAATTGCAATTCATTTACCATAAGCTATACAAAGCTACATACACCATTGCTGAAATTCCCACGAGGCACATAGAATATTTTGCATAAAATTTTATATAAAAACTAATAACTAAATTACAAAATTAAAGTTTAAAAGTTGGTGTGCCGGGATTTTTTGAGGGCGATTTCAATATTGTCTCCAACTATCTACAGCTATTCATAAAAAAGACGTACATTGATATACAGCGTGTCCCGCTCTGATGTCCGGAAGAGGGAAAAGTTTTTTATTCGTGGGTTTACGACAAAGTCACTCTTTATAAAAACTCCTGCTTGTTCCAAAACACCCAAACTTTTAAAATATTTTTGATTTTTTATACAGGGTGTGCAGTATTTCGAAAAATTTAGAAAAAAATTGTTAGTCACCAAGAGTAAAGGGCCGTTGTTTTTGACAATATTGAAAAATATTATCAAGGATGTCATTTAGAATCCACAGGGGGTTACAAATTTGAGGTTTCAGCAATTATTCATGTTGAATTTTTTTTAACAAGGCGGGCACCTAGCTGGTTCGTGTGTGTATAATAGAGCAATTTAAAATCACGGGTGGCTGTGGCTATGACAACCAAATAATGTTTACCATGTTTGCAAATATTCCTCTACACGAAATACAAAATGTGTATAGAGAATTTATTAGAAGAGTTGAAATTTGTGCAGAAGTTGGAGGCAATAAATTTTAGTGAAATTTATTTTTGTAAATTTTAATAACATTATTCCTTGTTTAAGTAAATTTTCCATATTGTTAGGAATAAATTGACGTAATAGCATTGAAGAAATTGATTATTGTATAAATTCTGCAAATATCAAATAAAACGGCACAAACAAATGACCTGCCCTTGTTAAAAAAATCAACATAAATTGCTGAAACCTCAAATTTGTAACCCCCTGTGGATTCTAAATGACATCCTTGATAATATTTTTCAATATTGTCAAAAACAACGTTCCTTTACTCTTGGTGACTAACAAAATTTTTATAAATTTCTGAAATACTGAACACCCTGTAAAAAAAATTTAAAATATTTTAACAGTTTTGGTCATTTTTGAACAAGCAGCAGTTTTTATAAAGAGTGGCTTTTTGCCGTATACCTACAAATAAAAAACTTTTCCCTCTTCCGGACATCAGAGCGGGACACGCTGTATATAATTTTGAAAATTTAAATTTTCCATGGCCCGCTATAATTAAAAGAAGACCCCCAAAATGGAGTATATTAGTCATTAAATTTTACAAATAATATTTTGAAAATCGAGTTTTTTAAAGTTGTTTCGGCCACTGCAATTTTTATTAGGCTAATTCACGATTTATTCGATACACTAAATTCAACAAATATTAATATAGTCCAAGAGCCAGCAACAAAAAAGTGCAAGAGTTTTGGAAAGGCTGATACTTTCAGATAAGACAGTATTTTGGTCATGGACAGCGACGGTACAGTCAGCAAGCCAGGTAGCGGGACACCTGGCGCTGGTGCGCTTGGAAAGGTGTAATTTTAATTAGTATCTCCAAAGTGTTTTGGAAAAGCTAAAAATTCGTAAATAGACAGTCGATACAATACAAAAACCGGAAAAGCTGAAATTCGGGTATATATTAATACAGTTAGTCCTATACATGAAACAAATAGTCAGACATCGATTTGATAGAACCCGATCAGTCAGCAGCCAATAAAAGGCAAGAGAACGACCGCGTGCACTTCACGGTAATGAGGGGTTCATGGGTGATGAAATGCACTTTTATTTACTTATTTTACAGCTGAATGAAATCTCGATAATTTTGCAGCTCCATACCGTAAAAAATTAAAAAAACATTTATTTATTAATGAACGGTGATCATCTTTAATTCATTTAAGAAAAAACATTATGAAAAAGTAAAGGTTTCCGAGTAGAAACCAGAGAAAAAATGTTGGGAATGTCTGCTATTTTGAGATGCAAGATTATTTACATAGTACATATTATAACGAAACAACAATACACTGGATGAATAACAAAATAAAAGTCTGGAGTCTGGCACAGCAAAAGTACATTCTCCGACGCCCGTCTCATCTCTCTTTCTCTCGGCAGCAGGCACGGTGTGTTCGCTCTCGCTTGCGCATTTAAATTTCAGACGGATTTTGTGGGGGCACAAGGCGCAAGATTCCGCAAGAGCAAGCGATTCATCGAAACTGGTGAATTTAAAAAGGCGCGTGCGGTGTTCGCCGTGTTGCGTAACGTTGCGTTGTCAGAATGTTAGATCTATTCTGTTTACGAGAAGCATATCTTCGCACATCCTTTACATTTTAGGGAGGCCTAATAGAAATGTAGGGGGGGCTAAGCCCCCCTAGCCCCCCCCCAAGTTACGTCTATGTTTGACACTGATATACTCTCAACATTTCTTGCCATATGATATGATGGTGCTTACAAATAGAAATCGATGACATCAGAGTAGTTTAAAAAAAAGGTGATTTTAAAAATGGAATTTTTTTAAAAACCATGTACATTTTCTCACAGAAATAGTTCACAATTTGTTATGCAACAGAGTCCCCGTATTAACTATATCCATATTAGAAATTGTGAAGTTGGATTTTAACACGAAATGTTAGTAATGAGTATACGGGGAGTAACGAAAAAGTGTCGGTTTTCATTTCTGACTTCCGGTTGAGCATCACTTTGTCAGATTTTTTGAAAACCTGTATATTTTCTGCTTTTCAGGTTATTTTTCTCCTCCCAATTCCAACGATATATACTTTTATATAGTTATCTCTTACGATATATTTTTAGCATCCCATGCAAAGATGTGAATTTATCACATTTGTAGCAATTTATCAAAAAATAAAAATTTATTGCTTGGTTATTTTTAGAGATAACTATACAGAGAGCACGTAAAGGTTGGAATAAATTCGGTAAAATGTTGTACTCTTCGATTAAAAATAAAGCCTGCTTAAAAATGGAACTGAGCAAAAAATAACCACTACAATGTAGGTACAGTCGTCTTATAAAATAATGTCTAAAAACTTATGAAATTTTTTTTATGTAATATATTATTATTATTTGCGTACCGATACAAGGAAAGTGCGTTCTTTTAAATGACGCTATCAAAAATAGTGGTGTTTTTTGAAATAACTTTTTAACAACACCCGGTATATTAAGTTTGGCGTCACAATCGAATTCCTCGGAAAATTCTACACAAGTCTGGTTTTTGAACTATCGATTTATCTTTAAAATTACCGAGAAAATCGGGTTTATCACGTTAACTGGGACACTCTGTACCCCTAAAAACTCCTAAAAACCTAGTTTTTTCCACTTGGAGTGATAAATTTATAAATGTGACTCACCTAATCAAATGATCCAGGATACATTTAATCGTCTCATGATTCTGCACTGGCAGCTTGGCAAAAATACTTTTCAACAGTTCAGTTCTTCTAATTAAGTTACCATTACTTTGGTTGAAGGCCTCTAACAGTTCGGGATATAATTGGTCGGTAAATAAGGCCTCTGGTAATTCCCGCAAGTATAACTTCAGGATTCCAGTTACTGAATGAATATCAACTTCCTTTAACAACTGTTCTGCCTCATAAGAATCTGCAATTTAATAGTAGTAAATTAAAACAGACACCATAGTAATTAAGTATAGAAATTACTGGTTTCAAATGATTTCTTGAGTTTAGTGATGTCACTTGCAGATCCAGATACCCTATATACCCCAACTTCTGCCATTCCTCTTCTTTCAACTTCTCTTATGCAAGCTTCGACAATAAATGGAATATTCCTCTTTTGTCTCCTAAAATTCAATATATATTTTTAAACTTTACCCATTAAAGAGAACGAAGACGTACTTGCAGACTTGCTGAATCTTTTCACCAAACAGGGCACCAATCTTCCCTGTCGGAACATTTCTCGAGCTCACTTCGCAAGGTATAAACTTTAAACTTATCCTCAATTTGCATCCGTTGATAGTAAGATTTTTCTCGCATAATTCTTGACGAAGCCATTTCCTACTCAGTTTCTGGGTATGCTTTCCAAATAGGGTGTATCCGGACTGGCCCTCTCTATAAACCAGGACCCGAAGATTCTCGCAACCTTCTAGATCAATGTTGAAATGCTCATTCCATACAGGATTCATGGAATTGCAAACCTGCTTTGTTTTTGCCTTTTGGAAAAAATGTCCATAGAAGTCTACTTCAATACATACATACAGATCTGGAAGACAAATAACTAATGAATATCAAAATGTTTAGGTATATTCTTTATTGGGATCTACAAGGCAGGGTGTTCCAACGTAAACTCCCTTCTTCAGATCGAATAAAATAAATTCGGTAAATGGCGCACAGTAAAACACATGTAGGGATTAATTTCTGAATAATATAATTTTTTTAAATCGGCATTAAAGAAACTCCAAATCGTCATACTCCTGCAAGTTAGTTGTGCCTTACCACATTGTGCTCAGTTTAGGTATATAGAGGCAAAGCAATGCGGTCTAGTCACAGTTGGATGACCCTTTTTAAATTATTTTGCCAAATAAAACTTCCATATTCATTTTAAGTTGAACTTCAGAGCCTTGGTACACAAATAAATATTATTAAAAAACAAGAAGGGGCATGCACATTAAAAAAGTTGCAGCAGTTTATAATTGTATACAAGAAAAATTGCAAGTGAAAAGTGGCTTTAAAGAAACTTTTCGATCCTAGGACCGTTGGAAAGTGGCACATCTTATGAGTGATCAATTTAGGACAATTTTTGTGATATTGTGTATAATTTTCATACAAAACCGTCCACACTTCGCACAGTGCAATGAAACGTGCATGTAATATTCCTTTGCTTTGACAGATAACTCTAGGTAAGCTGAAAGACGACTTCATAAACCGCCATCTCCCTTCTACCCCCTCTATTTCTGTGTCTGTGACCCAGAGAATAACATAATAAAATTTAAAAAATATATTGCCCAAATGGTAGAATTCCATGAAATCCTGTGGGGGGTCCTTTAATGTCTTAATAGCTATCATTAAATAAATGCTTGGTGCATAATATACCCTTGGAAAGTTCATAAATCTCAAAATTATTATTGCTAAAATTGCAAATTCAACTTTCCCGTTAATGGCGAATCGAACCATATCGGGCGATTGCCCGTGAAGTGCTGACTCGGTTTCCATTAAAGGTTTAAAAACCGGTGGTCCGCATTTCAGGGGATCAGTAATCGACAATTGGTTCCAGGTGGTTCGTGCTGCACAACTGCTCAACTCCACTCGACTCCGCTAGATACTCTTCCGGACAAACAACAGATTAAGATAGAACTTTGGTTGGCAACTGGCGACTTCCCCCTGTCGGCGACATGTTGGACCCTGGACCAAGCATTATTCTAATGTAAGTCTATGTATTTAACTCCCTTCTGGGAATGTCACATTCCGACCCTACATGAGAAAAATAAATAATCGTTATATTTTCTAATTAAATGTGTTGATCTACCTCTGATGCACACCCCCAGTCACGATTCCGGTTGTGACAATATAAATTTTTGACTTGGCAAAGTTATAGAACTCGCTGAGCTCTATCTTTAGGTGTATTCGACTTAAATGTTCAATATTTTTTGTGTTAAAGATATCGAAAAAAGTTATCAGGAAAAGTTGTTCAGAACTGAATTTTTACCCAATTTTGCATTAATTTCAATACCGAAGTTTCCAATTCTGGGTAGGTAGCCATGGAAACCATTAAAAATAACAGAGATAATTCTTTAATGGTAATAAGATTAAAAGAAAACAAAAGAACACCAAAATAATCTCATTATTATAAAAATAAACAAACAAATTAAAAGTCGAATATGTCGTTGAAATTAGGTATTTGGGGTAAAAATTCGGTCCTGAACAACCATTCCCAAGAACTTTTTCGATATCTCTGAAGCGAAACAAAATAATATTTAATATTGGTTCTATCCGCGAAGTCATAGTAGGCTGAGGATGCACCTGACATTTAAGTTGAATACAACTAATAACAGACATTTTATTATCTCGTTTACCTCCCTGGGAATTATTTTTGGACCAATCGAAAGGAAAAAATCTCCGAAATAATATTCTTAAGGGGTACCCTCTTAGAAATGACCAGAAATTAATTAAAAACTACTTATTTGTGGATCAAATGTCAATTTCAGATATAAGTGACTTCATGAAAACAATCTTCAGAAGTGAATATATAGCCTAACAGGAAACAGCGTGTGCCCGAAGCGTCATTTATTTCATCGTAGCTTCAAATCCAAAAACAATGGATTTTCTTTTGTTTTTTAATTATACTATGGTAAAAGTAGTAAACAATAATAATAATATAATAATAATAATAATAATATAGCATTTATTGCCCAACAGGTAACCCCCATTTACAGGGCAAGTACGAGTAAGAGAATCACATGAATATTAGGTACTAATAAACTACATAAAAGACTACATAAAAAAAGCAAGATAAAAAAGCAATATAAAAAACCCAGATATAAGTGACAAAACATTACAATGAATGAAGGCAAATAGTTATGTTTTATACACAGAACACAGAAAAGTTTAAAAAGTGAAATTGTCTAAATTATTAGCAGCCGCTCTTAGAATTACATTCAGATTATGAAAATTAATGTCACAATGTTCACTCAGCTTATTAAAGTTATCACACATTAAAAACAAAGGTGTTCTAAAAAATAAATTTGTTCTCGCTCTATCACAATAAAAAGTGTTTGAGTTGCGAGTTCTAATGATAGATGGAACATAAAAATTAATTTGAGAGACGAGATCACATGCATCTATCTCGTTATGCAGAATCTTATGCAAAAACTTCAGTGCTGCACATTTCCTTCTCAAATCTAATGACTGAATCTGAAACCTAGTTGTTAGCTCAACATACGGAGTACCCATCACGGGATATATTCCGTCTACCTTAAAAGCCAAAAATTTTAGAAACTTTTTCTGCACGCGTTCAATGGCCACTTTATGGCATCTATAAAATGGACACCATATGATTGAGGCATATTCAAGTTTTGAGCGAACAAAAGCTGAGAACAAGACTAACAAAGAACTGAACTGTGTGAAAGTACGACAATTTCTTACTATGAAGCCATATGCCTTAGAGGCCTGGCTAACCTTCCATGAAATATGGTCGACAAACGACAACTTTGAGTCAAAAATGAAACCTAAATCCTTCACTGAATCGCAACGAGAAAGAGCACATCCGGAAACACTATAGTTGTGTGCCAAAGTCGATTGTTTTTTAGTATAACTCAAGACTTTACATTTAGCAATATTCAAGTGAAGCCGATTTTCATTGCACCACTGATGAATACGATCAAGATCAAGCTGTAAGTGTATGCAATCCACAATGGTATTAACCTCGGCATATAATTTTAGATCATCAGCAAATAGCACTCTACCATAAAATGATGAGTAAGCATTTGGTTAATAGAATTAACCAAAGAAATGGATTCCGCAGCAAGTACACTGCAGATCACCGCCAGCAAAATTATTGAAGCCTATCAAAGAAGAGCGTAATTAGAAATCATTTTTGAAGCAAAGATTAAAGTGGTCAAAATTGAAGTTACCAAGTTTTCTTTCGCTTGTATTTTCTAAACAAACAAAATGAAAAAAATGTCATCAGTAAAAGTTCTAAGGAATAAAGCAGACTGCCTAAAAATTCAGAAACAGGTACTTTATACTATGTTTTTGGAAAACTCAGAAAAATAAAAAACGTAGAACTGGCTTTGTACTGGCAAGTTTGTTCCCATAATAAAAAAAATAATGTTTACAGTTCGGGTGACAGATCTGGTGCTAACGATTACAAGGCAGTGGCGTACCTCTTATTTTTTTAAAATAGTTATAAAAATAGGAAAAATATATTTGCCTTTATATCTCAATTTTTTTTATATAAAAATTGAAGTATAACCCCGGGTACAACTAGTACGCGTCAATTCTAAAATTCAAACTTATCAATGTTATTGACAGTTACTAGTTGGGGATTGTTCGGCGAACACAATATAAAAAATAAAAACTTTTTAAAAACAAGCTTTTATTTAAGCCATGAACTAAAACGGATAAAATAAGTTTAGGTTTTCGTTAAGATAATTCAATGCCACAATGCGGCAAGCTTTTTTAAATCAAAAAGCTCGTCGCGCGAGATGTACCAATTAATTTTATCGGACAGTGATTAGTTGATAAGCAAGTACATGCCAAAGAATATATTTTCTTTACAGTTTGCGCGACAAACTTTTTGATTTAAAAAAGCTTGTCGCAGTTTGGCATTGAATTATCTTAACGAAAACCTAAACTTATTTTAAATAAAAGCTTTTTTTAAAAAAGGTTTTTTATTATTTATTTTATTTTGTGCTTCTTTAGTACCTATTTGATTCCCATCTCAGAAGGGTGGTAAAGAAATTTAATCCGCCATCTTGGGGCATCGGGCATCCGCCCTATTGGATTTAGTATGACGTCAGTCACCTTATCGTTTTCTACTCTTCAAATACTTTCATTTGATACCCATGTCGAGGATGTTGTGAAGAATTAGGCAATCCACCGTCTTGGGCAGGCCGCCATATTAGATTTATTAGGACGTCATTCACCTTATTGTTTTCTACCCATCGAGCCCTTTCGTTTGATACCCATGTTGAGAATTATTTTCCCTCTGGTGATAAAGGTATCTTTTACCGTGCCCCGAACTAGGGGCACGCCTATGTACTTATGCATGATATGTAACCTCCTTTGGCGAGTTGCTTGATTTGCAAACAATACACTTTTTTGCCCATAACGTATAACTTAATTGTCTATATAAGCATTTTAAACCGACGAATACTTAAGAAACACTTAAAAACAGCGAAAAATTGCTTCTAAAAGACACAGCACCAGTTATGTCAAACACAAGGTGAGGCACACTCTTGACCGATTTGCGCGTTTGTCAGATTGTGCAATTGGTATTGGTAATTGTAGGTACCTATATTATTGTTTCCTTAGTTGTATCACAGTACTACACGTACTACACGTAGTATAGAAATACTGCCTAATAAGTGTCTAAATAATTATAAATCTAGATTCACCTATTAGTCAGGCAGACCTTATCTCATCAATACATAAATAACATATATTATCTACCATTATTTACTTCAAAGCAAACGTATTTGCAACTGATTGGGTAGGTATGTCCCTAGTCCCTACATACAACGGAAACCACTGTTGAAAAACTATTATTTGCAATTTGATCTTGAAGATTATTTTAATTATTATTACCAGGGAAATAAGTTTTTCATTATGAATTATTGGCAACGCTTTTAAACTTTAAGTAGTAAATAAATAATAGAGTATAAAAAGTGCTACCCCTTACAAACATTTCAATCTACAGATGCCATTTCTATGTTTTTTATTTTTCTGAGTTGGAAAATATGCTGTTATTATTAAAAATATTAATTACCAAAAGTAAAAGTGTTATAAAAATGATAGGTTATTTAAAAATATTTTCTTGTTTTTCGACAGGGTGCCTACCAGATCTGAAAAACTGAATTACCTGACTTTTCCAGGTTTTCCATGACCAAAATTTCAAAATTCCCTGACCCATTCTCTTGGAAGAAAACAGAGATTAATGCACCTAGCTGAAGTTGTTAAAAATGTAAAGTGAAAAACCGAACCCAAAAGGTACTTCATCATGTAGCGTAACCCATAACTACTTCCAGATCTAATATACATACAGATATATCATTTCATACCAGCCATGTATTGCAAGTTTACAAGTTATAACTTGACTTCAGGATAACAAAAAAATATTATCATTGCACAAGAAATTATATTTATTTTCTTCTTAATTTTAAAGACAATTATCTTTAAAATTTATTTTTGACATTTCCCTAAAAGTCTTAGGGATCTTTTCAGTTTTTAATATTTTTTCCAATAACGTTACTAAAAGTTCATTTATTTTTCGATATAAAAAAGGAGCCAATGGAGAGCTGATTTGGAGTTTCTTTAAGAAAGGCTCCAATACACTAGCCACCATAGAGAAAAATGCAATTTTGCTGGGCATTAATACATCGCCTACACCATTTGATACGTTTTTAACAGACGCAGTATGAGGCAATTTTACTGAAGGGTCCAGTATATATTTTTTATTGGTTGAAAAAAGCTGAAGCGCGCGGCTTGCTGCAGCGGCGCCTTCCACCCAGCAAGTTTATTATTTTCAAATTCCCTGACTTCCAGGGCCCTTATTTCAATTCCCTGACTTTTCCAGGTTTTCCTGATTTTCCAGGTTGGTGGGCACCCTGTTCTATGAGTAATTATTTATAGTGTAGGCAAGTTAGACAAAAAAACGACGTTTAGAAGAAAAAATTTATAAAGTTTTAAAATTTTGGTTGTGAACTCCCAGTAGGAACCCGAATACAGATCCGAAGAGTTCCCACCCCCCCGGGGGAAGCTTCATCCCCTTTTGCCCAAAAAACCACCCCCCAAACGTGACCTTGATGGGGTTTTTTGCGTTTTGCACGTAAACCGTAACTCTGACGAGAAAAAGTTATAGGACTTTTTAGATTCTCCATTAAATTCTCCACAAAAATGGTCATAAAAATTTTTTTTGCGTATCTCCCTCCCAACGCGAATAAATGACTTTGGAAAATATGCATAGTTTTCAGCGCGAACAAAAAATAAGCCTTGCGCCGTCTTTTGAGTCGATTATCTCGAAAAGTAGTAGCGCGAGCAAAAAAATGTATAGAAGCAAAATTGTAGAGCAGTTCTTTCTCTACAAGATTCATATTGGATAAAATATTTTTGAGAAAGTATTAGTGGACATATGATGATTTTTTATACCTGTGTATTCTGCACTTTGAGCGTGTTTCCGCACCACCCTTCAGGTAGCGCTCTCGGTGTGTTTTTTTTAAGTGATTTCCTCTATTATAGGCCTATTCCACTAATGAAATATAAATATTTAATCAATTGCCTCTGCAAAATGGTCCTGCTCAATGGAATTTAGACAACTCTGCCTATGACAATGAGAACACGTTGTAGAGCAGTTCAGGACAATCTTCAATCTTTACACAGCCCCATTCAGTTGCTCTCAAATTTCTTCCTTTCCACAAATGAATTTGATGAAAAACGCGATAGGAATGTTGTCTTACTGCATCAGATGTAGGTAGTCTGGACAAAACGACTGCATTACTCGACTGGCCAACTAGCTTATTAAATAAAATAAAGCGATAATGGTTTAAAAATGTCTCTTGTCGGGGTGCCTTATATAGAGCAAGCGTAAATTTCTCCCCAGCTCTTGCACTGTCATCTTTTGCCAATGAAGGATTATTGAATACGGCGACCACTTCTTGTAAAGCCTTTCTTGTATTTATTAGGCATACGGTATGTGATTTTCCTTTGCAAAAGAAAGCAGACGTGGTGTCGCAGCCGCACTAAACGCATGAGCAAATAAAATATTATCTTTGCAATATTTTAAAACTGTCGAATTTTGTAAGTCCTGGGAACTATACAAGCTGAGAACTATACACCCAACTATCGCTCTATGTCCCCCAGAGAAAGACATTCGCCTTTTTAAGAGACACCCAAGCAAATATTAAGGAAAGGGTGTATAGTTCCCAGGACTTACAAAACTCGACAGTTTTAAAATATTGCAAAGATGATATTTTATTTGCTCATGCGTTTAGTGGCTGCGACACCACGTCTGCTTTCTTTGGCAAAGGAAAATCACAGACCGTAAGCTTAATAAATACAAGAAAGGATTTACAAGAAGTGGTCGCCGTATTCAATAATCCTTCATAGGAAAAGATGACATTGCAAGAGCTGGGGAGAAATTTACGCTTGCTCTATATAAGGCACCCCGACAAGAGACATCTTTAAACCATTATCGGTTTATTTTATTTAATAAGCTAGTTGGCCAGTCGAGTAATGCAGTCATTTTGTCCATAGCCTACCACCTACATCTGATGCAGTAAGACAACATTCCTATCGCGTTTTTCATCAAATTCATTTGTGGAAAGGAAGAAATTTGAGAGCAACTGAATGGGGCTGTAGAAAAACTAACAACATTCTAATGCCAGTGCTCACTACTCAAGCACCAGCTCAAAAGACGGCGCAAGGCTTATTTTTTGTTCGCGCTGAAAACTATGCATATTTTCCAAAGTCATATATTCGCGTTGGGTGGGAGATACGCAAAAAAATTATAGGACCATTTTTGTGGAGAATTTAATGGAGAATCTAAAAAGTCCTATAACTTTTTCTCGTCAGAGTTAAGGTTTACGTGCAAAACGCAAAAAACCCCGTCAAGGTCACGTTTGGGGGTGTTTTTTTGGGCAAAAGGGGATGAAGGGATGAAGCTCCCCCCGGGGGGTGGGAACTCTTCGGATCTGTATTCGGGTTCCTCCTCCAAAATTTCAAAACTTTATAAATTTTTTCTTCTAAAAAAAAACTTGCCTACACTATTATAACATATAAGAATAAAAGATATAATGTACAATAATTATATTATTTCTCTTTATGATGATGAAAATAATAATGTTGTTTTGGCTAAGCTTTATAATTTCTCAATCTAGTTAATTGCTTCATTTCCGGAATGCATTAATAACATAAAACCACGGGCCTCGTAGAATAAACTGGACTGCTATTCAAATACTACTCATCTGTACAATCGCGAAGTAGGACAGCTGTGTGTGCACAAGTCATTGGATGGTTGGTGGCCAATTACAATACGGAGTTTTAGAGGGATATTTTAAATTTGAATAATGTCAAATGCACGAGGGCCGTGGTTGGCTGTGATCAAATGTCATTTTGTGTAGCCACCACAAATTTCGCTTCCTAAACTAAATCCCCTAGAATGCATCCAATATGGCGGCTATCCAGGCGGATGCCAGCAAAACCAACAAAAATCTTGTACACGTGCGGCCTCATAAATCGTTCCACTAGGCATGAGAAATAAGCAAGAAATCAAGAATTTCGGGTAAGTGCGGCAACGTTGCGCCAATTCAATGGCTTCTCAAATCAACAACTTCCCCTACATTCCCTCGTACCGACCCGCTCCTCCCCGTCGAAAATAAAAATTGCGATACGTCAGTCAACGAAAATAGGTTAATAAATCGCTGCATTATCATTATAATAAAGTGGATTTAAAGCTTTACACAGTTTCTTGGTGTTTTGAAATTCACGTAACATGAAATTACGCGGATTTCTTTGATGGTCAAAGTGGTATTAGTTAAATCAGGTATAATATCTAAGTATAATTATTGTGTTATTATAGAAGAATCTCGTAGAGTTTTTTTACATTGGTTTATTACACTTCTTTATCTTAACCGCGAACCAAATCTTTGGTTTATTTCAATTTTTAAAGCTTCCCTGGAGTCCTTGGGTGAGGTTCTGATGCTTCCCGGGTCCCCGAAAAATCGAGAAATTAGAAAAAACAAGCAATTTCCAATAGTGGTTTCAGAGGATTTTTCGTCGGTTTCGTTGATTCTACAGCCGTCCCGTTTCTCGAAAGTGGTTAATCGTGAATTGGGAATTTCTCTTAGATATCGGATTTTCGAGGTTCTTTTTGGTACCGGAGGAAAGTACGACACCCAATTAAGAGATTTACCACCTTCTTCGATTTTTAGAACGGCTCTATTCGAGGTTGTCGAAAGACTTTTGCGAAAAAAAAAAAAGCAACCAATGTCCGTGGGGAGGGTTATAAGATTTTCCACTATTATTCAGGCAATCTAAGGCCAACCTAACAGCGCCGAATTTACTGTTTTTTGCACTGTAACTGGCAATGTCACGTAAGGTAATGTCGCGTAATAAGATGTTAGATTTTCCGTCACTTACGCTTTTAAGGTTATCGCTGGCTTTCAAACCGCGAGAGAGGGGAGGGGTAATTACAACGTTGTCAGTTGAACGCCTTTGCGTCCGTACGTATTGGAACGATTTCAAGGGCCGCGCGTGTACCTATGTTGTAATTTGACAACCAAGACATTACATTATCTATGGATAAATATAAATATATTATACCGTACTTTCACCGTTTTAGTAGACATCGCCATGGTTGGGCGACGCGCTGCGTATTCGGCTAGGTTCGTCAGTAATTGGCGGGGGGCGGGGCGTCTTTTTTGCTCGCAAAACTCGACTGATAAGCGGTGCGGGACTACTGTGTACTCCCCCCGCCAACGACTGACAAACCTAGCTGGACTCACGGCGACGCGCGGCCTATTCCCCTATGTCTACCAAAACGGTGAAAGTACGGTATATGTATTGTTATGTATTATTATATATAAAGGTATAAATTGTTTCAAATTTTCTGCCTCAATTAGGGTTACTGTAAGTAGTAGTAAGTAGTATACTTAAAAATCACTGTTACGTTTGGCTGTTTAAAAAAGGCACACTTACCACATACACACTCCAGACCAGTCATCTCGTAAACATTAACAAACAAATCTCCAATGAGGAGGCTTTCATCGTTGCCACTTCTCAAAAGATATGAACCCATGTTTGTCTTCAAGTATTGCCTGCACGCCGTTATCCATGTTTGCAGTTCAAACATACTAAAGTTGGGAGTCAAAGTGGGCGGCTTTTCCTTCCTTTCGGTCCGTTGCAGGGTTTGTATCGCGTCGATCCACTGAGTGCGTTCGAACTCGGACGACAAGAAAAACATGAACATTTTATTTGATCGCTTATCCCTTATTCTATAAACTAGGTTAGGTGATACAAGCACGAGCTGGCTTTCTAATTCTATCAGTCTTTTGCGGAATTTGTCGGAACCCCGAGACAGTTTCGGGCGATTCTGAAAAATATAGAAAACACAATGTACAGATTTACGGAACACTTCCAAGCGTCACAAATTCGCATACCCTCTCTTCGTTTGTTCTTTCTTCCTGTCTCAGCTGGTCCCTAACATTAGACGCTTGGGATTTTAAGGCCACAATATTGTGAGCGGAAGTCTCGTGTAAATTAGCAGTTGTCTCCTCCAATATGATTATGTCTTCGACTGGGATGAACCATTTTAACTCAAAGGTATATTTTTCGTTTCTTCCAGAAGACTGACAAAAAATAATAAAAACATTTGAGAGTAGGTATAATCTTTTTCAAAAGGTATGTTAAATTCCAAAGAAGCATGCTATAGTGCATTTTTAATGGTAAGGTTTGCGACGCGGGATCTTAAAATATGAGTATATTTCAAAAATGTATTAATGTAATTTGTTCTATAAAAAATTGTTTTTTGCTACTTTACTATGCTTTTTTGAATATAGTTTACATGAATTTACCAAACGTGTCTCTCAACTTTTTCTGTATCTCCAAAAACAAAGATAATAAATAGGTTATGGTCAAAATATGCCCACCTGCCTTTTACATGAAGATATTTACCTTGTATTTTGCACAAGCGATCACATCGTTGAATAAAAATAAATGGCGCAGTTTTCTATGTCCATCCACATATTCTACAATAAACGAATTCTTAACCAACC
Source organism: Pseudeuparius sepicola (assembly GCA_963920635.1). Taxonomy (NCBI): domain Eukaryota; kingdom Metazoa; phylum Arthropoda; class Insecta; order Coleoptera; family Anthribidae; genus Pseudeuparius; species Pseudeuparius sepicola. Next base: position 12,507,947 of record OY987306.1, read on the forward strand.
TTCTTTGTGCTCGATCGCTTGCCTAAAAAAATATATAAAAGAAATTAATATACATGGTGAGTCTCTGACCTGTAACCAGGAGTAAAGTTGAACCCATTTAGTATGACAATCTTTAAATAGCCCCAAAAAGTAAAAGTAAGGTGCAAAAGAGGTGAATTTCTAAACAAGAGGGTACTCTTGACCAAATAGTTAATGTGATTAAAGCGATAACCTAGTATAAGTTTTTTAACTGAAGACTTGTTTTTTTGCTTTTTACATAAAGGTAACTTTCGAACAATAACAATAGATGATACCTTTTTGAATAATCTAGTGAGATTTTCTCAAAAATTGTTGATTTTTTCAAAATTGGTTAAGGGTAGGTTTTGCTTAGAAATAACTGTAGATACTTAAACTAGATTCAACATCTTGAAATAGTACTAGTTGGAAAAAATTGAGTTATATAGTCCAAAAGTGCTCCCCGGGACTATTTAAAAATATTAAAAATGCTCCATATTAAAAGGCTTTGGACAGAAACTGGCGTAACAATTATTAAAATCAATAGCAAAATAAAAAAATTATCGGAGGCTAACCGATAACCCCTTTAAGGGGCCCAATTATGACAGAGAGGCCCTCGGAACCAAAAATGTTGGTAGGAAAATCCTTATAACATGTAAATAACATCTGGTAGAGCCATATATTATAGAATTACGGGGCACCTATAGACATCTGAAAATTGTTTCAGATTGGGTCTATTGTACACAGGGCTACATTCAAACTGAAAAATCATTGGATGTGTGGATACGATTCCGAGGTACACTATTTTATCCTTAGTATGCCTGATGCATATAATATGTATTTTGAGAAAAGGTAGTTTGTTTTCATTGTAGATTTGTCGAGTTTACCTGAGAAACTGGTAAAGGACAACCCTAATATTTATCTCATTTAATGTCCAATAAATGAATGTTTGGATGTTTAAGTGCTCAATTAATAGAATCTCTCTAGGAGATCGAACTTTGAAAGAGTCAAATTTTTGTAAGGTCCTCGGCTTGCACATTGATAGTAAATTGTCATTTCAGGGCCATGTTGAACATTTGCGATATAAGCTGGCCAAGAGTTGTTTTGCTCTACGATTTATCACTGAATCTGGTTTTCGTGACTCATGTCATCCTCTATTTATAACTCACAAAGTATGACCCTCACATCGATATTTATTTTGGAGACTATCTGTTTAATGTTTACTGCTGAAGCACGAGGCAGGTTTTAAGGATAGATCTTCCCATACCTTATACTACATGTGTAAAAAAATCATTGCTCTATAGCTCCAGAAAGATGTTCAACCACCTGTCCTTGCATATAAAAAAATATTGAGTCAATTACCAGGTTTAGAAGCACGGTTAAGCTTATTATATACTGGATGAATATTTTCAGGATAATTTAATCTATGTTCTGACTAGATACTATAATATATTTTCTGTTCAGCATGGTAACTGTTTCTGTTGAATTGTACTGTATGAATTGTATGTATTGTGAAACTTTGTCAATAAGATTTACCTATGACAATAAAATTCATTTTATTATTAATATTACTATTATTATTATCCCACTAGTTCCATAAATAACAATTGTGATTCTTACCGGAAAGAGGGACTTTGTCTGAATCATGTTGAACTGATCCAAGAAACGCTGTGTTATTTTTAAAGCCTCCGATAAACTGTGATGATCCGGATGAGATGGAGAAACATATTTCAGCAAATCATGTAAAACCAGTGCGTTTTTCTGCACTCTTGCCACTGGTTTATGCAGAAGATCTTCTAAACTTATAGGCTGACCTAGTAGGTGCCTCCATGTTATGTTTTTGGTTATATCGTTAAACAACGAATTAGAGGCACTGCATTTTCGTACGGTATCCAGGGCTTGCCCGTAGTTGCCAAGAAATGCGCCATATATTGACAAATTTTCAGCCTGAAACATAAGATTGTTTAATATTCGTATAATGAATTTAAAGATTAAATAGTACCATCGTTTTGAAGCTAGCACCTATTCCTGTTTCCCATTTTTGGGCATGTTTTTTTAAATAGTCTAAGAATTCGTAATGCAAGTTGTATAGTTCAGGTATTTGAAAAAATATTGTGTTTAACTCAGCTTCAGTGACTATAGGTTGAGATGTACCTACTGTAGCCTGAATAGCCTTCATGTACTGCAAACATATGAACATGGAAGTGCAAACGATTTTGATTACTGTACAATTATTATTACCTTCAATAAAACGCTAAGCCATTCAACATAATTTGATTCGCTGTCAATAATATTGTGCAGAATACTTCTATACATTCTTTCCGATTCATTTTTTACATCTCCTTCCTAGAAGTTGAATTATAAACAATTTTAATGGGGAAACTGAGAATATTTCTTACACTACTAATGGAATGGGTAAATTTTCTTCTAGATGATGGCGTTGTGGACTCTAACGAACTTGAACTGGCACATGAACTGTTGTCATTGTTTCTTCGCAATTCTCTATCATCATGTTCACCTTCGTCATCACTACTACTGTGGCCATTGCCATTTCTTTTATTAGACCTAATAAATTAAAAAGCAATCGACAATACAAGGGCATCAGTACATTAATTTTAACCATGTAATCGGGGAGCCCCATAAAGACGAAAAACAAAAAAAAATACTCGATGTTTAGAAAATGGGGCAAATAATCCTTACCCGTGATTAATGTAACGCCGTTGGATTCTCGGTGGAAGCACTTAGTGGGGGGGTCTTCCCTCTCCCTAGGCGATATAGGGGAACAACATTAGATTGGGAGAGGGCATTGCACGATGTCTCATTTCAGAGTGGAATAAAAATTAAGAGGTACCTTTGAAAATTATTATTATTGCTTTCTTCATGCGCACACAAAAATAATTTAACAAACACGTCACTTTTTATCACTTTGCTGATATTTCAAGTAAAAAGGCAGTGGAAATTTAAAGAATGCTAGTAAAAAAAACTTTTAGGGAGACTTACAATCAAGAAATTAAGGAAAAACCTGTAAAGTATTGTTTTATTTTGGCAGTTATGCCCGATAGATTTTTATGTGTAGGTCATGATTGAATTTAAAACAAGCCATCACAGAAAAATTACAATGTGCAACACCTTCGAATCAAATGTAGACTCGTACCGGAGTATTTTCTTATTTGAATAGTTAGGCTTCGGTAAATTATTATTAGAAATACAGGACGTTTATTAGTAATAGCAATAGCACTGGTGAAAATGGGCGTTGCCTTCAAAATAACCTACTTTTTCTTGAAATTGGCAGTAAAGTGACTCAAAATCGTCATCAAAAGTTTAGAAATCGACACTGAGGTAGCCAATTATTGTATGATTTTTTCAATAAGCCTTGGCGAGATGTAAACATCAAACGTCAGATGCAGTGTCATCGCCCATCAAAAGTGTGCTAATATTCAAAACCCGGCCAATAAAGGCCCATTTAACTTTTCGTACGCATTGTGAAACAGGCTACTAAATTCCACATAAGTCATAAAAAATTGAACTTCAGTGCCTTGGTACATAAATAACTATTTCCCATCAGGGGGGAATAGCACTTTTAGTCTTAAAACGAATGTGATATTTCGAAATACTGCGATAATTATATACAAATTACTTGGAACGCAATCGCCGCCTGTCACCTAGTACAACAGGACCAGACGGGGAGAACGTTGACTGCGTCGCCCCATGATCAGTGTTGCCATTGTCACCCTAGGATAAAAACTGTCCCATACACAGGCATAAAATGTCCCATATCAATTTTCCTTAAAAATCCACCCAACTTTAAATTATATTTCAAATTAATTAGTTTTAATTAAAATAAATTGCTTTTTTACATTTTTCACTACCTATTGTGTTTGTCAAATTTCCTCTAGATGGCGCCCAAATAAATCGATGAATATAACTCGTTTTTTTGTTGATTATATCTGTTTGACAGTTTCTTCACGTCATGAAGTTATTCACGAAGAAATTCATATATTCTATGTGAATAAATTCAAGGACTTCTCCATGAACTTATTCACAGATTTACAGCATGTTCTTATTTTCAGTCGTACCAACCGATAAACCTCAGTGAGAGTGCGGTTAGGTTTAACCGGTACGTTGTTATTAATGCAGGTAACCTTTTATTTATTTATTTATTTATTTACACCTAACCTAGCTCAAATTAATAATTTTAAATAATCTATATTTTTTCATATGTTGGTCATACCCATACCTAACAATAGAGTCAAAAATATTCACCAATTTCATGACCAGTGTAAAACAAAATGGCTGCGTATAAGGTTGCCAAGCGGATGTAACTGCATGCTAGTCGATTTCCGCTTGTTCATCTTAGATGGTTGCGGCTTGCAACCGGTGCGAACACAAATAATTTCCGCTTGGTCGCTTGCTGTAAGTGGTCAATCTGCGCATGTGCAATATTATTCCAATCACCCTCATTGAAAATCCGGAAAACTAGAGTATCCATTTGAAAAACACTTATAAATAATCTTTGTTACTTTTTCAAATCAAAACAACCGTCTTCGTACTTTGGGGATTATACCCGCCTATACAATAATATCGATATCGATGTAAAATAGGCTTTAGGTTTATAACCACAAAATGCTAGGGACTATGCGGACCAGAAAATCCGTAAAATAAAACAAAATCTTTGAGGAATTACAAGAGAAAGAAACATTATTAATTTTTAATGTATTTAATGCAGATTTTAAAAAATCACTCGAAAATACGTGAATATCGTTTTGTCCCTAGCCGACCTCAAAAATCCCTCGAATCGGGATATATCCCTCAAAGTGGCAACACTGGCCTGCGAAATGTGGGGATCGCGCGGACTCATTATTATTATTAAAATTTATTGATGCCATACATACATAGTAGTATTTTCACAAGTCAGATTCATAAAATAATGAGAATAAAATAAGATAAAAGCAGTAAATGACACATACACACTAAAACCTAGTTAATTATATAAATATGATCCAACAAAAAAAAAATGAATAGGATATAAACTAGTGGAGATTACACATTAAAAGGAGACCAACATACAGATGCCTCACACATCACATTTTAGCCTGCCATGACTGACAACGACAAATCACTGAAGTCTGCAACAAGGAATTCATCCATGCTAAAGAAAGCTTTAGAGTTTAAGTAACTTTTCAGTTTAGATTTAAATAATTTTGTGGGTAGCTCTTTGACAACTTCGGGGAGCACATTATAGAATTTAATGGCATGATAATTATGATCACTTCTAGCTTTATTGACCCTGTGGTATTGAATGCACAGGTGTTCACCTCCTCTAGTGTTATAATGATGAAAATGTGAGTTTGTTTTGAAGTCATCAATGTTGCTTTTTAGGTAGAGAAGGCATTCGAGTATGAACACACTAGGTAGAGTAAGAATACCAAAAGAGATAAACTTGTCTCTACAAGGTTCACGAAATGCAATACCCGCCATCAATCTGATACATCTTCTTTGCACACCAAACGCTCTTGTGGCATGTGGGCAATGGCCCCACAGCAGTATGCCATACATTATGTGAGAATGAAAATGTCCATAGTAGGTGTCCATAAGTACTTTGGTTGAGACATTGTTTAGGAGATTACGAATCAGGTACATGTTTCTATTCAGCCTCTTAATAAGTTGATTAACTTGCTCTTCCCACGACAATCTGCTGTCCAGATACAATCCAAGAAAGCTAACAGGGCTGAAGTTAGTGATTGCAGGTTTCAAGGAAAAATCTAGAATTTGTGTTTTACCAGCATTCATGCAGAGGCGATTTGAAAGAAACCACTGCTCAATACGAAAGCCAGAATCATCAACGTTTTGGTTGACAGTATTGGGAGCATCCGATATGTTTATGGAAGTTGTGTCATCTGCATACAAGACGAGATTGAGGTTATCTATAAATGTGATATCATTTATGTAAATTAAAAACAGTGTTGGGCCCAGGATAGAGCCCTGGGGAACTCCATATTTTAAACCTACCAATTCAGACTTACTACCATTGGCCGAGACATATTGCTTTCTACCCCCAAGATAGGATCCAATCAAGTGAGAACTGTCTCTGCTAAAGCTATACCTGGTCAGTTTTTCAATCAAGAGTTGATGGTCAATACAATCAAAGGCCTTAGTCAGGTCGTAAAAGCATACCCGTACAAACTTATTGTCATCATATGATCGCTGAACCTGCTGTACCAAACTTAGAACAGCCCTCGAAGTCGACTTTCCTGTTCGGAAACCAAACTGGTTTGGAGCAAAGAGGTTGTTATTCTCAAAATACTTTACCAGTTGTGTGTTCAATAGATGCTCAAAGATTTTACCAAAAATGGGCACAATCGAGATTGGGCGATAATTGTTAACTTCGCAGACATTCTCCTTTTTGAAGATGGGCACAACCCTAGCAATCTTAAGACAGTCAGGGAAAACATTTCCAGCAATGCATTGATTAATCAATCTGCACAGAGGAGAGACAATTAAGTTTTTTAACGCTTTCACAATTTTAATGTTGAAATTATACACATCCCTGCTAGGGCTATTACTGAGCCCAGCCATAGCATTTCTTACATCGTTAATACTAACAGAATCAAAAGAAAAGGTCAAGCCCGCACTTGAAACGGCTCCATCAATTCCATGGAGGTAGGTGAGTGGATCTCTGACATTATTAGGTAGAGTCTGTCTAACAGTATCAGCAATAGTAGCAAAGTGTGTATTAAAATCTTGGGCAGAAAGAGATGGCGACGATTGTTCCTTTGACCTAGGATTGTTATTCCTGATAACATCCCACACTGCCTTATTTTTGTTTCTAGAATTGGATATATGCATGTCATTTGCGTTTTTCTTAGCTTTATGTACTTGAGACCTATAAAAACGCCTATATTTCCTCAATGCACCACTACTCACTATTTCAGAATTACGATGGTGAATAGTTGTTAAGAGCTTAAGACTCTCCCTGTTTTGTCGTATTTCATCAGTGAACCAATGTATCTTAAATGAGTTGTCAGAATTAATATTGACAGTTTTGCTCTTTTCGGGAAATGCTATATCACAAGCGTTCTGTAGAATGCTTATAAACTTATCAAACTGCGTAATAGGACTAACTGTTATATCATTCAAGAACTCCCAATCGTAGCCATCAAATAAATCATACAAAGCCATTAAACCCTGATCGGTTATAGGCCGATAAATTATGTTTGTCTTCTCAACAGGCACAGACTCAGACTGGAGCTCGAAAGACAGAGGTTTGTGGTCAGAGATGGAAAAATCTATTACTTCTGCTTTATAGTTATTGGTATCAATATTAGAGAAAATATTATCCAGACAGGAAGCTTTTCTAGTGGTGTCAAAGATAGTGCGTGACAAACCAAATGAGTTAAAAATACCTTCTACTGCAATTGCCTCATACTCATTTGTACCAAAATGTACATTAAAGTCGCCAGCGAATATTATGTTTTGTCTGTAATTTAAGTTACTTAATACCTGGGCCAGCCCCTCGCAGAAAATATCAAAATTGCCATGAGGTGATGGTGACCTATAGACACTTATTATTTGTGACTTGTCGAAACATGCACCTGAGATCTCAAAGTGTCTCTCAATTGAGAAAGTCTCAAGGTTAAGTGATTTACAAGAGTGTTTGGTGTTTGCAAAGACAGCACAGCCACCATGGATATAGGTAGACCTACAAAAGGCGCTAATCAGAGAAAAACCACCCATGTTTATAGCCCTTAAGTGATCACAATCAGTCATCCAATGCTCAGAAATACATAGGAAATCATAATCCTTGTCAATCATGTATGACTCAAGTATAGATGCTTTTCCGGGATTCAGGCACTGTGAGTTTAGCGCGAGAACTCTAAGATTGTTTTTCTGAGGTAAGTTGCCTACACCTTCACGGTTTTGTCTGGTTCTAGAGTCTATTATAAAAAATCAGCATCTCTGTTCAGTTCTCTGTATCGGATGAAACTAAAACGCTTCACACCCACACCACGTGGCCAGAAGTCGGATTGGTACATCGCGTCCTTCTGTTCGAAAGGTGCGGAGATGCAGAAAGATTTGAGGTTTTCAGAACTCTTCCCAGGTAGTTCCCTAACTGTAACCTCAGTATCCACAAATCCAGGTTTCTTCTTAATGTATCCTTGTATCATGTCAGAAGTGACATGATTCTTGACCCTGAAGATGTAAAGCCATACCATTTTCTCTTTACCCTCGAAACCATTTTCACTTGCAGCACTACTGGTACCGATTATCCTCATCGAGCTATTTCTATTGTAGGTATTTCTTTTATTTGCAGGATTTACTTGACTTGAGGTCTTCGTTTGACTAAGTAATTCATTTTTTCGTGCGTTGTGATGTTTTGTTGGTTGAGATGTAGTATCCATTGGGGGTTCATTTGTTAGATTGATTACTCTGTTCATAACTGCTGATTGTTTGATTGTTAATTCAGAGGTTTGGTTTTGTTTGGTCCACTGTGTAGCATCAGTTGTCGGGCGCGTGTTTATATTTTTATTTTGGTCCTTTGTTTTTTTGCTGGTAGATTCTCGAGTTTTTTCTTCTTTGTTTGTTTTTTCTGAGTAAAGTTTTTCTTCTAATAGACTGATTGTCTTTTTAAGTAAAACTTCTTTTTCCTTAAGTTCTTCAATAATTATGTCCTTGGATTTTATGAGTTCATCCCACAACTTTGTGTGCTCACTGTTATTAATAAACTCTGCCTTACCCATTTGGGAGGCCTTGTGTTCTTCTTGTTTACCCAGACAGCATCTTACCAGGTTACTTTTACCAACAGCCCGTAAACCAGGTATTCTTAGTGCACATGATGTGTGATAGACACCTTTACATTCAACACATTCTGCTTGAGCATTTGTTACACTTTACAGATGTTTTTGGGACCACTTTCTACTTGCTGTTTGTCCCTGTCAGCCATCTTGGCTATATTCTAATTACAAGAGAAAGAAACATTATTAATTTTTAATGTATTTAATGCAGATTTTAAAAAATCACTCGAAAATACGTGAATATCCTTTTGTCCCTAGCCGACCTCAAAAATCCCTCGAATCGGGATATATCCCTCAAAGTGGCAACACTGGCCTGCGAAATGTGGGGATCGCGCGGACTCATTATTGCACACAAATAAGGAGTGGGCGATTGAAAGCATATTGTCAGGTTATAATTAGCGCGCAGCTCCAAGCTCTAATAATAGCAATAGTTTTATATTTTCAAAAAAATAGCCGCGTATTCGAATAGAGAGCTATCCAACGTTGTCCTAATGTACGGAGTGTTTGTGTAATGCAAACAATGCTGCTGCGCAATATCGGTGATGTATATGGAAGATGATTTAGCACAGGTCGAGGCTCTTTTAAATTTGGTGGAAAACGAGCCGGGAATTAGCACCAGGACAATTTCGAGCAGACTAGCAGTTTCCCACACGAGGGCTTGGAGAATACTTAAGGAGAATTCCCTTCACCCTTACCGCATTCAAAAGATCGACCCGTTGGAATCAGGCGATTTTCCTGCTCAATTAGAATTTTGCAAATCGTTTTTAAATCAATCGGCAGCAGATCCTACTTTTTCCAGTAGGTAAAATTCTGTAGAGCGATGAGTGCTGTCTCACATGATGCGGCGTTTTTAACATGTAGGTACAGGCGCGGTCTCATAAATGTTTACACTATGCGTGAGAAATAAGCAAGAAATAAAGAATTTCGGGTAAGTGCACCAACGTTGCGGCAAATTGTAGTCTGTGGTAATGGCTTCAAATCAGCAACTTCCCCTACATTCCCTCGCACCACCTCGCGCATGAGTCGCGCATCCCTGTACTATATAGTTAGAATATAGGTTAAATTGCTGCATTATTATTATAATGATTTATAAGTGGATTTAAAGTTTTACACTGTTCTTTGGTGTTTTGATATTTACCTATGTAACGTGAAATTACGCGAATTTCTTTGATTGCCGAAGTGGTATTAGTTAAATAAGTTAAGTATGATCGTGTTATAGAAGAATCCTGAGGTGTTTTTTACATTAGTTTTTTACACTTCTTTTCTTAACCGTGAACCAAAACATTGTTTTTCACTCGAGGCGTGTTTCACTATATTAGCATCATTAGGAGATGATTAAGACTAACCTAATTATTCCTTACATTATTTATACCAATATCACCTATTGTACTATACTAAAGAAAATTGCCTATATTTTCTTTGATTATACCTAAGCTTCTACCTTAGTTTATCAGCAGGTATAAGGACCTTTATCTTTGTTAAAACTAAATTTCAGAGGATTTTTCCCTCGGTTTCATTGATTTTACAGCTGTCTCGTTTCTCGAAAGTGGTTAATCGTGAATTGGGAAATTCTCTTAGATATCAGATTTTCAAGGTTCTCTTAGGTACCGGAGGAAAGTACGAGACCCAATTAAGAGATGTGGTAACATCCTTCGATTTTTAGAAAGACTCTATTCGACTTTTACGAAAAAAAGCCGCCAATGTCCATGGGCAGGGTTGTAAGATTTTCCACTATTATTCAGGCAATCTAAGGCCAACCTAACAGTGCCGAATTTACTGTTTTTCACACTGTAACTGGCAATGTCGCATAAGTTAATGTCGCTTAATAAAATGTTAGATTTGCCGCCACTTACGCTTTTGAAGTTATGGCTGGCTTTCAAACAGCGAGAGAGGGGAGGGGTAATTGCATCATTGTCAGTTGAACTCCTTTGTGAAACGCCTGTACTTAAATTATTTTTAATTTTTCTAAATACCTATCGTTTCATAATTTAATTTGTGGTTTGTGGCTTATTTAAATTAGTTCATTAAAACATTGTTCCGATCATTTTTTGAAATTTACATAATAAGCTTTTATTTGATATTTGAGGCGCCTAGATTCAAAACCGGTTAAATCCCTTTTTGAATTTTAGCGGTTTAAAAGGCGTTTCATTGATTATAGGTTTATCTGCCATCTTGTATAATTAATAATCATTAGCACTCAAAAAAGGGATAAATACATGAGAAAATCCACTAAAAAATTGGAGTTATATGCAAAACCGGCTACATTCAGATAGAATTTGGTAGCAAAAACGGTTAAATCTTCCTACAGTGAAAAGTGGATAAATTCCCTTGTTAGGTATTCTCGGTCAATGAATTTTGTTACCGGTTAAATTTAATACAATATTACAAAGGCGTTTTAGACAGAGTGCAATCTGAATCAGAACCTAACAATGAAGAAGTTTGCAAGGAAATGGAAGATACCAACTGTTTTATTTAAAAATTTAAGTACATTTTGTTTTGAATATAATAAAAAATATTTGTGTGTCCTCTTGTTTTAGGCTAAGGCCTACGATTCTCAAATACTGTGAAAAAGCGATACGTCTGGCAATGCTGCACAGGGGAATGGAGGGGAAGCGGTCCATGTTAAAACGCCTGGCTGTGGCGTCGGGATAAGGGGTTTAAGTTTTTAAAAAATATATTTCTGACGTCAATATGCCCTTTAGAAAAATTTTAATTGCATATTCATAACAAGCACATTTATCCCTACCTGCCCTTAAAATTAATGTACTGATGACCGATACACCCTGTATTAAAGAAATTTTAAAATAGCATGCTGGACTGCAATGGCAAAAACTGTATATCACAATATAGAGAATAAGAACAAAAATCCCACAAAACTTGGCACTCCTAATAGAATGTTTTTAAATCCCAGTAGTAGGACATTTCTTTTTCAGGGCAGTAATAAAATGAAAACTTAATTCCAGAACAATGTGTAAAAGCAAAACAATCATTCTAATTATAAGTTATAATCAGGAATATCACAATGCCACAATATTTTAATTAGTGTTGATTGTTAGTAAAAAGGTAGCAATTTTATTATCTCTACAAATAATAACAATCTTCTGCTAAAAATAAGAAGCCCAGATATCAGTGCTGCGCGTGAAATCAAGCTTTACAACCAAACAAAAGCATGAACCAAACTAATTACGCAGTTAAATTTTGACATTAATGTATTATATTAAAATTAAAACTTACTGTATAAAATACTCGATGTTAACATAATTCGATGTCCCTGGACTTTGCGGTTCTTGAATTGTTTGCACGGAATCCCTTTTACACTCTAATGGTAAAGTACTAGAAGAACTAAATACATTTTCCAAACTGGAAGTTGTGCTTTTTACGAGATTGTAATCTTCCTCGGGTGCCACCATATCATAGTATGGTTCATCAGTACCTGTGGGAAAAAGTACAGTTTACATTTTTGTTATGGCAATGACACAACTATGAACAAGTACCTGGCAGGAATTCAGAGGAAGATGACACTGACTCGCTATTACTTCGCCTTGATCCATCTTCTAAATTTTTTAACGAATCTGGTTTTAGGGGTAACCTACAAAAATATGGAACACTTATTTTTCTAGTCATTAAAAAGTTACTTCACATTCACTAAGTGATAATAAAACAACTGCAATGTATACTCTCAAATTGCTGAACCTTGGTTGTCCCTTGTGCAATACTTAGTTGATCTAACATACAGATACCAGAACATACCATTCTATTGTCCCATTTCAGTTTCATTAATTTGTGGTTGACATTATATTCTGAGTCTGCGACACAAACCCTTACCATTAAGAAAGCACTGTCATGTATATATTATTAAGTATTATTTATTTAGTCAAAGTGTACAAAACGCTCGATCTGTGACGACAATTTTAGCCCCAAGTTATACGAATTTAAATATTTAAGAGTTTAATTTTTTCGATCATTTTACATTAAAAATAGCAGGTTTTTAAGATTATCAAGTGGAAGCTGGAAATTTTCGCTGCCACAAGGTTAATATCTGTCAACCTTTGTGTGGCCGGGCACCCCTGCCAGATCAGCATCAAGACATGCTTTTAATCAGAAATCATTAAAAATGGGAAAATAGTTATTTATGTATCAAGGCACTGAAGTTTAACTTTTTATGACTCATGTGGAATTTAGTTGCCGAGGCCTTTAGCCGAGGCAAATAAACCACAAGATACATATTATATTTTCTTTGAAATCGGAAAAAAAAAAAGTTTTATTAGGCGAAAAAATAATCATAGGGGATCACCCATCCATGAACCGACTGCGCGCGGCGTTGCTTGACTTTGACGATCGCTCTACCTAGGTCAAGTATGACGAGACACGGCACTTTTTGACAGAAAATCCAAACTGCTGCCTATTGTCACAGAATAGCCACCGTAACAGAAGCCGCCTTACGTATATAAAATAGTAGGAACGCAAAGGAGACTCGCCCCGAAAATCGAGTCTCCACAGGAGTGGGGGTCGGCAGTAGTTTAGGCTATTTCCTAATAGATGGCGCTCGGTTCAACGTTCGTTTTCATGGAGTACGGAGTGGGGATGGTGTGGGGATATGGAGGGTTGCCAAACTTACTGCTTTATGATTAATACCAGGATTTTATATTAACTCATGGGAACCTCGGGCAATAACTTTGTGATTTAACAAATTCAGCGAGATGAAATAATGGCACAATCGTATTTAAATGTAATCAACCTCATTTAATACAACATATTATTTATGTTATATACATATTTATAGTCTCGTAAAAATAGTTGCAAAATTTGGTAGTAATTTGTCGTTTCTCACTGTATGACATTGCGTAAAAGAAACCGGCAAGACAGCAAATTAATCGCTCGTTCGCTATTTGTTTTGTTTGAAGTGGATTGAAAACTGTGGTAATGGCACGCAGTTTTTGTAAATGAATAATATATTATTAGTCAAAGGTGTACCCACATTTATCATACGATAATGATTATTTAACAAATTATTATTAGTCGAAGGTGCCGTTATAGGTCTAGATTTTGGTCTAGGTACACCCAATATTTATCACATGATAATGAGCACAAAAAAAGGTGGATTAAGGATTACAAGTTTGTTCAGCGAATGTTCCGGCACTACGCCCTACGTCACAACTCCCGTCCTTGTCTGACTCGTGAATTGTAAGTCGTGAGGATTCACACATGTTTGTGCGGGGGAAGAGTGACTAATTGGAATTACTATTATTTCAGCTTTATGCCATTTGCGGCTCGGAAAAATATAGAAGATTATAAAGTCTCTAAATACTTCCACATCATCACGTGAGTGTGTGAATGTGACGCATTGACTTTTTTAAATTTGGTACACGTTATATTCTTAAAATAGGAATGAAATACCTGAAAATTGAGGGTTTATTAGTTGTTTTTTTTTTTAATTCAGTTGTTTTTAGCCAACAAAATTTTAAAATAGCAATTTTAACAATATTTTGAAGAAAGTGACTGAGAATATTTTCGAGAGGACTAAAGTTAAAAAAAAAAACATGAAATTAACCGTTATAATTTTAGAATTTGTTAAAGCATTGGAATGTATTATTATTACCTAATGATTAAAAAAAGTAAAAGTAATGTTTCCATTGGCAATGTTTTTTTTTCTTTTTATTGGCAACAATGATTTTCCTGTATAATATATTGGAGTTTGTGTGTGCGTGTTTCACGGATAACTTTCGGATGGGCTGAGATATCGAATTCAAATTTAGTATCTTGCCTACACGGTTTGGATTGCTTTTGGGCGAAACCACTGCACGGAAAGGGGTGGAATGGGGCCAAAGTAATTTTCAGCGAACAAAATTTGTACATTTGTAGAGAGTATTTTTGACATGATTATAAAAAAGGGGTTTGTTGAGAGACAGTGTAATGTGGTGAATTTGAGAATAGATAATTTGAGAAAAAATGTCAATACTGCCAATATGCCGGTTTAAATTTGCGTTAGCATTTGTGCATAAGCATGTAAGATAATAGGTATTGTACCTATGTAAAAATATACAGGATAAGTCACTTCTATCCTCCGACCCGACAATAGATATGTGGTATACCATAGTAGGTATTTTTGAAAATAAATGGTTTCTTGTATAACGTTTTCTCCAGAAAGGCCTCGTTTCCGCGCTACAGGGAGTTCAAGATTTTCTAAAAAATTATTGCTTTATTTTATAATTTCTAAACCAGAAAATGTATTTTAACCAAATTTGGTAGAAGGTGTACCTGGAGAGATTTCCATATCATGAGGTAAGGTTAACTACCTTATGCGACCAGTAGTGGAGACACGGATAATCGACTGACTAAATAAAAAAATAATTAGTTGGCAATTTCAAGGGAATTAAGTAAAATTAAATTTGCCGCGAAACAGTAAATGTCTGGAAACAAAAATTAGTTTACAATTAAGTATTCTAAAGGACAACGTAAATTTTTTTTTTAATTTAGTGTTGTCGGTCACCCGTATGCATGATTGGGGGATCAAAAATTAAGAAAAATTTTAATTTCCACAATTGATTTTTCGCCAGCTTGATTTTTTTTACCAAAATGACGTTATACGCATGCTAGACACTGAGATAGCACAGAAACGAAAAAATTCAGGTGCGTACCTGCGTGACGATCGGCGGGAACAAAAATTAAGAAAAATTCTAATTTCCACAATTGATTTTTCGCCAGCTTGATTTTTTTTACCAAAATAGCGTTAGAGGCATGCTAGACACTGGGGAAGCACAGAAACGAAAAAAGTCAAGTGCGTACCTGCCGATCGGCGGGATCAAAAATTAAGAAAAACTCTAATTTCCACAATTGATTTTTCGCCAGCTTGATTTTATTCACTGGGGTAGCACAGAAAAAAAGTCTAAAAGGCAGTGGCGTACTTGCCGATCCAGAGGTTCAAAATAAAAAAAAATCAATATTGATTTTTTCCTCCCGATCGGCACGTTCGCACCTGAGTTTTTTCGTTTCTGTGTTACCTCAGTGTCTAGCGTGCCTATAACGCCATTTTGGTAAAAAAATCAAGCTGGCAAAAAATCAATTGTGGAAAATAGAATTTTTCTTAATTTTTTATCCCCCCGATCGGCACGTACGCACCTGAGTTTTTTCGTTTCTGTGCCACTCCAGTGTCTAGCGAGCCTCTAACGTCATTTTGGTAATAAAATTAAGTTGGCGAAAAACCAATTATGGAAAATAGAATTTTTCTTAATTTTTCATCCCTCCGATCGACACGTCCGCACCTGAGTTTTTCGTTTCTGTGCTACTCCAGTGTCTAGCGTGCCTCTAACGTCATTTTGGTAAAAAAATTAAGCTGGGCAAAATCAATTTTGGAAATTAGAATTTTTCTTAATTTTTTATCCCCCCGATCGGCATGTACGCACCTGAGTTTTTTCACTTCTGTGCTACTCCAGTGTCTAGCGTGCCTCTAACGTCATTTTGGTAAAAAAAACTAAGTTTGCGAAAAATCTATAATTGTAGAAATTATAATTTTTCCTAATTTTTGATCCCCCCGATCGGCACATCCGCACCTGAGTTTTTTCGTTTCTGTGCTACTCCAGTGTCTAGCGTGCCTATAACGCCATTTTGGTAAAAAAATCAAGCTGGCAAAAAATCAATTGTGGAAAATAGAATTTTTCTTAATTTTTGATCCCCCCGATCGGCACGTACGCATCTGAGTTTTTTCGTCTGGGGGTTTCACTACTTTGAAATATTGTGAAAACTCACATTCCTATAAAAACAAACCAAATGTTGTTTCAAATCAATACAATGAATGAACTAAAAATTAATGTTTTTTGTCCCTATCTCGCTTTGCCGTGCCCGCTCAATGTCTAGAATAGGAATAATTTGAAAATTATCTCCAATATAAACACATTGCTTCAACCGTTCGCTATGATTCTATACTACCTAGATCAAGGTTATTAAACGAGTGTTCCAGCGTTGAGTAGATCCGGCAACACGACTAATAGATGGACTGCTATCGGAACAAAATGTGCGGACGGTGCGCAAATTGGGGTGAATTTAAATAAATGGGATAAGAGCCTGCCAGCGCCATCTAGTTCATACATTGTAACTATTCTTACAGGCGTAATGCTAAGGCGGCTTCTGTTACGGTGGCTATTCTGTGCTATTGTGCATCCTCTATGTAAAATAGATTAGTATTCAAACTTACTAAAATATTTATACTGATAGATTGTGCTGCTATAGGTAACAATTTCGCAATGTGTACAAAAAGTTAAATGGGATTTATTGGCCGGGTTTTGAATGGTTGATTACTTTTGCGATGGCTCCGCGTCTGACGTTTGATGTTTACATCTCGCCAAGACCTACTTATTGAAAAAATCATACAATAATCGGCTACTTCAGTGCCGATTTCTGAGCTTTTAATGAAGATTTTGAGATATTTCACTTCCGATTTCAAGAAAATATATATTATTTGGTTTGACAGTGGTTTCCAGTCTTGCAAAGGTTGCCATACCACCTTGTTGCAGCGAAAATTTCCAGCTACCACTTGATCATCTTAAAAAAAAATTGAGTAATAAATGTTTAAATTTGAATAACTTGGGGCTAAATATGTCGTGACAGACCGAGCATTTTGTACGCTCTGACTTAACACTAAATAATGTGATATGCAAGTCAGAGTGCTTTTTTAATGGTAAAGGCTTGCATCATGGGCTATCTATTAGTGACTTTGATGAGTGGACATAGAAACAGTTTTCATGTATTTTTTAACTCAGTTTCTTAAAATCTACCAAAAACAGCTGGACAACTTTATTTGCCCCCTGTATCTATTGTATTTCTATAATGTCCTTATGTCAGTGTCAGACATTGGCTAACTATTTTTAGAGTATCCATAAACAAAGCTTCTAGGTGATCTTATCTTAGAGTGAAAATTCACATTGATTTATATCGGTGAATGTTGGAAGAAGTTATTTTATATCAGTGCTTCAGCATTACTTTAGGCTAACTTTAGCCTAATCTGTCATCACAATGAGTTGTTATAACATTTAAAAAAATTTGTATTCAACTCAATCTGCTTAAAATATTTCTTAATAGTAAAATACGCGCATAAAATAAAACTGGCACAAAAATTATCAAAATAAAAAAGTAAAGTGAGTAAAATATAGGGGTTTGAAAATATTTTCGACATTATTATAAAGAAGAGGTGCAATGTTGTTATTTAGTTTTTGATAACAGTTACTATAGGGTATTTTCGACATTATTATAAAGAAGGGGTGCAATGGCATGAATTTGAATACATCAGATATGTTGTTTTATGTTTTTGGGGCCAAGAAATTCAGTTTTGGCATTATTTTGAAGAAACAAAGTAATTGAGGGTGGTTATGAGGGAATTAAAGTAAGCAAAAGTGTCAAGTGATGGGCAAGTAGTGCAAGTTTTTTTTTTGTATTTGCATTTTTTTGAATTACTAGTCATATAAATACCAACATTGTGTCGAGAAATTATTTTTTTTTTAAATGTTGTCTTCTTATAAATCCCAATTATGAACATAGACATCGGAAAATTCTTTGTACAATCTTCATACAAAATAAAAGAGATTACTGGATCAGAAAATTATGAATTTTTACAAATTTCGATTTTATTGCTTAAATAGTTACTTACTTAGGAGGGGATTTTACAGGTGACTGTGTTCTCTGTTTCAACCCGTTTACTTCAATAACTGTAACAAAGGACCCGGGGTCCAGTTCTGGAGGAGCAGATGGCTTAACCTTAAATAAAAGTTTTCATTAAATTTCACAATCTTATTTCACTTATAATAATTACAACATTATGAACAATCTAAATAACAATTTGGAAAACCAAATCTACAGAATTGTTTAATTTTGCAATAACTATTCCCCCTTGAGAAGTGTTATGAACACCAAAAATACAAATTTTCATTACCTCTTCAGCTTCACTCATCTTAGTCATTTGTTTCGAAATTTCATTCACACATAAATGAGCCGAAAATGCCTCAGTGTCTTCCTTGTTTGGTGTTGATACAGGAGTAGCAGGCTCATCCTTTTCAGCCTGTAACAATATATAATAATAATAATAATAATAATTTAATAATGGTGTGTTCCCAAATAAGATTTGCACTATATTATTAGGGTTTCCAGTCCCGGGATTTTACCGGGATTTTACCCAAAAAGTGTGGTCCCGGGATTTTCCTCATGGTCCCAAAACTTTAAAAGTCCCGAATTTTTTTTATTACGTCAAAAACACGCCACCAATTCACCTAAAGAACTAGGGTGGGGGTCGTAGAGGATTCACTGGCATTCATATTTTTTTAGTATTATTACGATTCTAGGCTGTGAAGCCCGTGACTCTGTGGCCTGTGACTTTACCCCTCAGTGTAATACAGTACCGTGTGGTTGTGTGGTGTGGTTAACCATATCCTTATACAGTGACCGGCAGAAAGTTAGACACAAATGGAAATGTTTTTTATTAATAATTTTTCAGAAAATTGTATTCTTGATAAGAGTTGGTGCATCACTTCAAACTCAAAACGCACATATCAAAATTTAAATACTTCTTTTTGGATACGAGGTAGATTCAAAAATGTCAAAATAACTCAAGAGTAAAGTACCCTTATTTTTTAAAATACGGAAAAAGTTACTTACTAAAGTTGTTTGGAATCAAAGGTGGATGTCAGATTTAAAGTCACAGCCACCTAGTCAAAAAAGAGAAATTTAACTTTTTGTATTTTTTTCGACCACCGTGTATTAAAAAAAAAACAAAATACCGCAAGCGCAACTGATCATCGGATAACACATGAATTTGCTACTAAACTTTAATTTTGTTCAATTAGCAGCTAGAAATTTAAATTAATCGAAATCAGAGTTGAAAAATATTAAATTTGTGTGCCCAACTTTCTGCTAGTCACTGTATATAGTTTAATACATAACATTGTGGAACTATTACAATTTTTAGATTTTAAACTGAAATAAGAATACTTACTTGTATACTAAGTCATACATTTAAATTAGTTGGAGCTACTTTAGTTGGGTGTTGTGTTTTTCTAAAGTAATCTCAGTTTTAGTTTGTTATTTTGTGTTTGGTATTTTGTAGGTAGGTACTACCCACATCTAAATAAAAATATTTCATTTTTATAAACTTTTTCTTACAAAATTTGTTGCAAAGAAACAAAATTTTGATTTCGGGACCACTTTTTAATATTCGATGCAACAGGTGGCTTTATTAAATTAAATTGCATAGAAATTGAATTACATATCTTGAAACTATTTGTTTTATTGAATCAAATGTAGAGTACCTTTTCTTTCGATAAATGTGCGAATCTCCAAATAACAGCATTTTAGGCTCGGTAGAATGACATGTGTCAAAGTTTGGTCCCCTTAAATGATGAAACCAGTCCGTCTCTGGCTTCTCTGACAAGAGAAGTGTGTATCATTACATTATTTGTTTTTACACTGTTTACCAACCCACAAAATTTCATTTCATTACACGGGTTAGTTTGAGCTGAAAAGGTAAATTGCAGGTTGATCTTTTGGAACCATCTCCGTTAGTGGGCATCTTAGAAAAAATATTTATATGAAACACCCTGTATGTTTTGACGTCCCATACCTGGTTCCGAGAGATTGCTCCATACTTACCGGACACCTGTATATGTGAAACAAAGCAACTTTTCTGAATTTTTTAATTTCCAAAACAAATTATTGTGGCCTTAAAGACAAACCTGTTTTTAAACAATCAAAATTATACAAAAGAGTGATAGGAGTAACACTCGCAAACAAATTAATTTTGTAACAAAATATTTTTTCTAATAAGCAAAAAATAAAAAACCTTTAATGGTTTTCGAAATAAAAGGAAACACAACATGATTACACACAATTACTTGCTGTTACATTTCAAACTAATGAATAAGGTTGAATAATAAAACAATGACTGGTTCCTAGAATATTATTTACTATGGATGTGACCGTTTTACAAAGTAGCCAGATGTGAATGGCTATAATACATGCATCTAAATTAATACAAGTACTTGTCCTAGTCCATAAATAGCAAACAAGAGAAAAATAATGTCCCAAAATTAATATTATAATATTACAACTATTATTATAATACTTATTTCAATCAATCAATCATTTATTGGTGAATACAAGAATGAGAACAGTTTTCACAAGTCATACAATTTTAAGATCAAAACAATACAAACTTACTAATCCCCCGACTAATCCCCTCATGCATCCTGAATAATCACTGCCGGGTAACGGGTCTATAGGTTAATTTTTCTCTTTTTGTTATCCGTGCCCCCCGGGCAAACTTAAACAAGATTCCCAGATTATCAGAAATGTTTAGATTACAAATGACACTAAGAGATTTTTACATTAGTAAAAACATTGTCGAGGCAGGACTCATTTCGAATATTACCATATACGGTCTGCCACAGACCGAAACTTGCAAAAATGTAAGGCCCTCTGGTCTTTTGTGTTAAATTTGACATTGAAATCACCCGTAACCACAACACTCCCACAGTCCAACGACTCGAGCAGCAAAGACAAAGCTTCTAGACAAACATCAAAATCACCACTTGGTGCGCGATATATAGTTATTACTACTGTCTGGTCCATTTTCAGTCCCGCTGCCTCAAAGTGAAACTCCCGAGAGAAGTCCTCCACACCCAGAGGATTGCACATGTGCCTATCCCCAGCCAGTATACACACCCCGCCATGTGACCTAACCGACCGGCAGAAACCAGTGACCACCCTATAGCCCTCCAAATTTAGGGCACTCATTTCATCATTTGACAGCCAATGCTTGTTCAGACAGATTAAGTCGTAAATAACTCTCCAACCTACAAGCAACCTCCAATCCAGCAGCTTGCCCCTAAGACTCTGAATATTGAGATGCAGGATGCGAAACTCCCTTACAACTCCATTCTCCCCTCTCGTCCCGCCAGAGGAGCTATCTTTCTCAAGTTTAAAAATTTATTAACTAAAACACCCAACGGCCAAAAGTTTGCACAATTTACCCGTTCACTTTGGTCCTTGCTAACGCCAACTTTGAAAGAACTATACATGTTGTCTTTTTTTCTTTTCAGCCTATCACAGGTACATAAATTTACAACATTTGTCTTGCTAAAATTAATAATATATTGGGGTGTGGTTTCAGGGGTCAATCCGGAGACAAAAAAGAAAACTGGAAACTTTGCAATCTTCAGAGATGTTTCATCCTCTCGGCTACTCTTAATAGGTCTCGGCCTTTCGATGTGGTGCATCTTTTCCGACCTCCTTCGTCTCGCAACCACTCTCCATTCACTCGATTCCTTCTGATTTACATGAACATAAGCCTCAGGCCCAATTTCTAAGTCCTCTTTAGTGGATTTATGCAAAACGTCTTGAATTGGTTTATTTTTAATCAGAGTTCCCTATTTTTATTATTTTCTCTAACAGAGACCGCAGGGATAATGATTTTGACATTGACATTTTTGACATTGACGTGTAGTGCCGCCACACGCTCAGGATCCACGTTCAGTGTCGACCAATTTTGTACATCTTTTCTCTTCTTCTTCATCCTTTACGGCCACAACCAAATCATGTGTCAAATTTCATCACATAGGATCTTTGGCGCGATATTTTCCGGTTTACTAACCTCACTTTTTATGGTTTTCCTGCAATATGTTTAGCGTCTTGATTTCTAAGTGGAGCAAATGATTATTTTCTTCCAGAACAGTATTCTTTTCTTCTCACAATTTGATTATCATGCTGTAGAGATCCTTTTCATGATCCCATGACTCTTTACAGACGTACTCCGGCACATGCCGACACTATCTATCTATCTATCTATCTTGCGCAGGGGGTGGCCGCCTTAGATCGGCCTGGCACCTAGGCCACAGTGGGCCCGTTGTGCCCCCACAGGCCAGCGTCACACGGCGGCCAGCATGCCGGCCCTCTTAATGAAGGCCCACAGCTCACCCACCCACCCATGCCGATACTATGACGATTTCTGCGTGGCTGCTTGTATAAAGCAGGCAGAGTGGTAATAATTTTCACATTTTCCACACCTTATAGAGTTTTTTGTTGGTTTGTTGCAGTGCAGACACACCTTTTCACCATTTTTAACTTGATTTTCTACACTTTTTGCGGACAGTTCATCTGAAGTGACTAAACTGTCGGCCATCTTTCTAACATATTTGTATATATACTGAAATTGAAATAGTATCATGGAAAGCTACTAAAGACCGTTCTGGAATTTTTTTACTAGTACAAATTGGTTCAAATATTTTTGTGTTTGCCATAAACCAAATCTACATTAGAAAAAAGTAATACACTCCGCAAGATTAATTTTTTTTATCATTTTTTTTTGTTTTGGAAGGACAACTCACAAATCATATTCCAACCAAATTTTGTATAGTCTAATAAAATGGCATATTATCAAGGTCCACAATGGCCCTTTTTCACTACGTTGAAGTTCGTATCATGAAGTAATAGAAAAACATAGTAAAGTAAAATAAAAAAAAAATTCAAGAATATAACAACTTTTGCTTTAGATCACTTGTGTTTTAAAGCGTTTTTTTTTTCTTTACGATCCCATCTTTATGCTACATGGAAAGTGCAAAGTGAAAAACTTTGAGGTTAAATTTTCACAAGACTTATTGTTTAATTGCAATATTTTCATTTATCATTTCACATTGTGGCTGCGGTGGTGTCGACAACTCTTTGGACCGCATGTTTTTCTGCCTTCGATCGACCTTTGATTCGATTCAAGGTCGAGGCAGAGCGTATGCAATATGTCTTTAGAAAAACAGTGCTGATGGCCAAGAGCACTGGGTAAAAAGTACATTCACGGTAATACTCTATTTGTTGAACCAATTTTGATAAACTTTTTTTGTTAGGTAGTTAATAAACTACAGTTTGTTCAGCAAATGTTACGTTACGTCACAACTCGATGGATACGATGGATATCGGTCGTATATTCACGAGTCAGACAAGGACGGGAGTGACGTAGCGCGAATATTCGCTGAACAAACTGTAGAGCATTGTATGACATAGGTATTGGCAGTTTTCGATAAATGTGTTGTTATTGCCACCATATCGGCCATATTTTAAAATTCTTCTATTTCAGGCGGAGGTGTTCGCCATCATGATGGGAGCAGAGGAATCGCTCAGGCTCAGAATCAGGGGCCGGAGGCTGACCTTCTGCTCTGACAGCAAAGCGGCTTTACAGGCGCTGAGAGCTAACCGTACTTGGTCACCTTTGGTGGAGGACTACACAACTAGTTTGCTCAGGTTGGTAGCTGAAGGGAACAGAGTCGTTCTATCGTGGGTGCCCGGTCACTCGGGCATAACGGGGAATGAGACTGCAGACCTACTGGCTAGAGAGGGATCCATGAGAAGACCGGTGGGGCCTGAACCAATATTGGGAATTGCACCTCGGGTCGCTATTGGAGCCCTGGACGAATGGCTGCATGGCAGGATCGTCGAGGAGTGGCGCCGGGCTCCGGGGATGAGGCAGACTAGGCTCCTGATTCGTGGGCCGTCGACCGTCCTGTCTAGAGAGCTGCTGCGTCTGCCTATGACGGAGTTGAGGGGAGTGGTGAGGGTCCTCACTGGGCACTGCTGTCTGGCTCGCCACCTGCACCTCATAGGTGTGGGAGAGGAGCCTGAGTGCAGGTGGTGTCTGGAGGATGAGGAGACGCCGCATCACTTGATCACTGAGTGCCCTGCACTTGACAGGGTCAGATTCGAGTCCTTCGGCTCAGTAAAGCTGAGCACGGAGGATGTGTATGGTGTCGGGGTGGGTGAGCTGCGGGCCTTCATTAAGAGGGCCGGCATGCTGGCCGCCGTTTGATGCTGGCCATGGGGGCACAACGGGCCCACTGTGGCCTATGTGCCGGGCCGATTTAAGGCGGCCACCACCCGCACAGGATGGGGTAGGATAGGAATTGCTCGAACTGGGGATAAAAATCATTTCAACAAGAAAATTTGGGTCCCTGCGAGGTTAAAGAAAAAAGTAAAAATTTACAGAATTTATTCTTATTATCTAGGGCGAGTAAGTATGAGCACCAGTTCTAGAAAAATTTCCCTTATTTTCAGACCGGATACACAACTTCGAATAATTGTTCTAAGGATTCTGAGTTATCCGCAGCACGCCTTTAGGCATTTTTGTTACTTCTTT
Organism: Pseudeuparius sepicola; assembly: GCA_963920635.1. Classification (NCBI taxonomy): domain Eukaryota; kingdom Metazoa; phylum Arthropoda; class Insecta; order Coleoptera; family Anthribidae; genus Pseudeuparius; species Pseudeuparius sepicola. The sequence goes on from OY987306.1 coordinate 12,532,889, forward strand.
AAATTATTTTGCATGATTAAGTACCATTGTTGTTTATTTTTTTTTATTTTTTTACATTTTATTATTTTTAAGTTTTCTTGTTACAATAAATTGATTTTGCGGCTTATTTTTTAAATTTATTTTATTAGTCCTGTTGGTTCCTCCATTGATCCTTCCATGTTTGTACCCTTTGTCTTGTTTTTATTTTACTTTTTGTTAATATTTTTAAGTTGATATTTTCGTTCCCTGTTCTCTTATTCCATTGCCTATTCCTTTTCCAAGCAAAAGCTGGGCTCGCACCTTCTTGTAGTCTGACGAATAATAACATTTTCTCATTTGGAAGTGGATAGACTCACGGCAAATACCTTTTCTCCATTTTCCTGGTTTGGTACGTTTTATATAAAAAAAAACTTTCATGTTAGGTTAGCTTCCCCTCGTTTTTGTATATTAAGTATGTATTTTTTATGGCTGTGTCTCGGGGCACGCTAACTTTTAACTTAATGTACCTTCTTATAGCTATCGCCCCACTGCATAGTTTAAAGAAGGATCATGATCTTTTTTTGTATTTCACAGATTCACTTTGGAGGCCATTTACGGTCTAATCCAGAATTCGCTCTTGTGGATTTTAAGAACAAGCGCTTCAGTTTACTTCTCTTAATATCGGTGGTACATATAAGGCGTGTTCGAGTTCACGCTCGGAGGGCATTCTGAGCGTTGACAGTAAAGCGTTGCCATAGAAACATATTGTTCGAGCATTCCGAGCACTTCGAGCATCAACTGGAACGCATCTTAAGTCAGCGTCCTTCTCACTTGTCCGTGTGAAACTCGAGCAGAAATAGTAAACAGCCCAACTATCCGGAATAATAATAATAAGCAACTGAATGCTTGTGCGGGGGAAAGGGCAATTACTATTGTTTTGTCTTCGTTGCCGTTTGCTGAATAAATCTTAGAAAATTGGGAGTCTATCCTGCCCCTACCGGTAGGCACACATTTTAAAACAAAATTATCCCCTACTGGTAGGTAGGTAGAAAATCACCTACCACTATAATAGATAGGTATTAAAGAAAGAAATGTTTTGGAAATTGATCACCACCCTATTTTGCACCTTCTGCAACATCGAAACTTCGTCGGGCGAACGTAAACAAGGCATAAATCTTTCGAAATTTTGTTTTTTCCGCGGGTTTTCGCGAAGTTTCGATATTGCAGAAGCTAAATTCATCCCGATTATAACCAAATATCGCCGTGCAAAAGAGGGGTATCAAAAGGAAATTTGAAAATTCATTTTCTCGGAAACTACGTCCGACCTCAAAACTTCGAGGTCGGACTGAGGGGGGTAGCCAAAATCTCAAGAAAATCGGGCGGTGCATACAGTACGTTCCATAATTATCCCTATATATATTATAGTGGTAGGTGATTTTTTACCAAAAAAATTATCACCTACCGGTAGGTGATAATTTTGTTTTAAAATTTGTGCCTACTGGTACGCGCAGGATACACTCCCAAAATTTCAGTTTTCCGCAAAGTTTCGATATTGCAAAAGGTGCAAAATAGTGTGGCGATTAGTTTGAACTGCGTACAGTAAAAATTCATCCTGATTACAACCACAAATATTACTGTAAAATATGGTGTGTAAAAAGAAAATTTCAAAATTCATTTTCTAGGGAACTACATCCGACCGGTAAAACACAACAAGACCAGATTCGTGTTCAGCGACCTCAAAAATATGGTGGTAGCCAAAATTCCAACAAAATGAGGGGTTACACTATTTATTTTTTATTGCAAGTGACCTACAAAGTAGGTATATGTACGAAAGCGTAGAAAGGCCATACCATTTTTTATTTCAATTTCCAACTTTAATCTCGGAATTCTGACTTTTTCTCGGAATTCCGATTTTAATGTCGGAATTGCGACTTTTTTCTCAGAATTCCAACTTTTTTCTCGGAATTCCGACTTTAATCTCGGAATTCCGACTTTTTTCTCGGAATTTCGACTTTTTTCTCGGAATTCCAACTTTAATCTCGGAAGTCCGACTGTAATCTCGGAATTCAAACTTTTTCTCGGAATTCCAACTTTTTCTCCGAATTCCGACTTTCTTATACAGTGTGTCCCAATTTGGTACTGGACAGCTCAGAAATATATGAAGGGTAAGAAAAACAAATGGTCTCAATTTTTTTATTGGTAGTACCGAGGGAGAGTATCTCAAAGGCGATGGTATTTGGATGGGGTAATTATTTTATGGCCTGCTATGATTTTTTAAAATAGCAAATTTTCAAGAAACCCCATTAGAGACTTTTTTATGACAAAATGTTAATAAGAAAACTTGTTCAGAATGAAAAACTGAGTGGATTCGCAAAATTTCCAAAGGATCGGCCTACTTTGATTTGTAAATTTATCTCCCAATTTTCTCTTAGAAAAGTGTCCTTTCTGGAGCTTTCACGTCAAAATTTTAATTTTTCACGATGATCAAGTTTCCTTATAAATATTTTGAGGTGAAAGCTCCAGAAAGGACACATTTCTAAGAAAAAAGTGGGAGAAAAAGGCAAAAAAGCTAAAAATCAAAGTAGGCCTAGACCTTTGAAATTTTGCAATTCTACTCAGTTTTTCATTCTGGACAAGTTTTCTTAATAACATTTTGTCGTAAAAAATTCCTAATAGGGTTTCTTGAAAATTAGCTATTTTAAAAAATCCTAGCAGGTCATGAAATAATTACCCCATCCAAATACCACCGCCTATGAGATACTCTCCCTTGGAACTACCAATAAAAAATAGTTCTGAGGTGTCCAGTATTAAATTGGAACACACTGTGTATGCATGCCATATTACAAAATTTTGAAACACCTTTAATTTTGCGTTCTTGGTTGAATTTTCTTTGTCCATAGGTATACCGATATTGTCGGAAATTTCTTTGTGACATTATCTTTGAGAAAGGAGGAAGATTTATTCTCCGAAAGCTCAGAAAACAAAGTTGTTGAAGTAATTTTTTGAGTTAACGTTCAAAGTTTCGTTTTTGTAATGTCAGTCATTTATGAATTTTGCTGGGAGAAGTTGTCTTGTATCAGTTTGGTTCAGGTTTCTATGGCAAAAAAAAACAATTAAAAATTAAATGGATCCATAATACCGATGATAGCATAGGTAGCAGGTTTTTTAATTATCCCTATACAGGGTGAGTCATTAGTAATGGCACATAGTGCAACCACATATATTTTGGGCCAAAATATTACGATTAAGGCTAATATGCCTTATAGGAATGTTGTTTGTTTAAGAGATACAGGGCGTTAAAGTTCGTTTTTTGAAATTGAATGATGGCTACATCTCCCAAAATAATCAAGCTGCTGAACTGAAATTTGTTTTTGGGGATGGAGAATAAGCTGAAAATGCCAATTGCTACGTATCTTACAGAGGGCATCACTTGGTCTGTTTTTGGATGGTGCTTTTACTCGTAACATTTTTGAGGTTATCTTTTTGGTCCTGCAGGTCTATCTTTTTAGTGCATCTTTTCATTCTGCAACAAAAAGGTACTCTTGTTTCATAATGATCAAATCAACCGTTTGCGTTTAAATTGTCAAAACGTGCCCCAAAACTCCTGTTGACTTCAAATATTGCACAACGACTGTACCATTTAAAACGAGAAAAAAAACCCATATGAACAATGTCCAAAAAAATGATCGCCTTCAAAAAACGGATTGAAACTCGACAAAATTTGGACACCCTATTTCAAGAAAACAAATGTGTTTCGACAAATGTTCATTTTGGCATTTTTTCTTCATTTTCAATGTACAGTTGATCTGTAACATTTGAAAGTAGTAGGTGAAAATTTGATTTTCCGAATATTGAAGTCAACAGGTGTTTTGGGGCACGTTTTGGCAATTTAAACGCAAACAGTTGATTTGGGCGTTATGACATAAGAGTACCTTTTTGTTGCAGAATGAAAAGATGCACTAAAATTACGGACCTGCCAGGCCAAAAATATAACCTCAAAAAAATGAGGAGTAAAAACACGATCCAAAAATAGCGCAAGTGGCGCCCTCTGTGAGATACGGCAAAATTGACATTTTCGGCTTATTCTCCATCTCCAAAAACAGAGCAGTGCCAAATTTCAGTTTAGCAGCTTGATTAGTATGGGAGGTGTAGCCATTTCTATTTCAAAAAATGAACTTCAACGCCCTGAATCTCTTAAACAAACAACATTTTTTCTATAAGGCATAGCCTCAATCGTAATATTTTGACCCAAAATATATGCGGTTGCACTATGTGCCATTACTAATGACTCACCCTGTATACTGTATTCTATACATGGGTCCTTATATTATGTGAAATGGTCATTAGATCAAATATATGGAAAATACATATTATAATTTTATTTTTATTTTTCTTGTCCCTTTTTGGCATGCGACGTATTATATTTAATTACTCTGTTAGTTTTTTAATTGCGCTGTTTTTTTGCATTAACGCAGCTATAGGCCACTTTGGGTAGGTCTCCTCTAATAATATGATTATTAGGGCAATGAATTGAGAAATTTTTTAGGTACCGTTCTTGTTTGAGTACTACAGCCCCCCAAAATCAAGAATATCGGCGGTGTCGCTAACGAGAGACACTCCTGATACAAAATTTGCTGTTGTAAGGGTCCTACCACAGAACATATAAAAAAAATAATTTATTTGTAGGTATAGTTCGTAAAAATGGCAATATTATTTCATCCTAGACTTATGCAGTAAAGATGTGTTCGAAACCTGCCTTATTTGGCGAAAATGACAAAGCTACTAAATCGTACGTTCGTTTTTATAACAAAAAAAGGCGCTAAATGGCTGACTTTGCACATTGATTAAGGTATTCAATGCTTTGCATTAACGCATATTATTCAGGACAGGAATCAGGAGAAAGTTTTCAAAAATTAGGTTTTCAACTTCACTACGCAGAATTGTTTTCTTTTGATTTCTTTTGCACTTCTAGACTATTTAGTTGGTTGACTTCAAATCCGGAGCGTGGAAACACCATGGGATTGTTTCAACAGCAGTTCTGAACTGTTCCAGAACTGGCTTGAACCTTAAACCAATCAAAACACAAGAAAATAATTCCAGAACCAGTGCCGCATCCAGAGGGGGCAGGGGGCCCAGACCTCTCATATTTTAAAAAATTCTCGAGGGAGGTATCGTAGATGTACTGTCCTCTGTGCGACTCTCGGCAATTATTTTCCCAATCAGAGACCTGGCCTGGAAATTTCTTTTAATCATAAAATATTTTGTATGCAATACGTCAAACTTTATAAGTTGTCCCCCCCCCCAATCATATCTTCTGGGTGCGCCACTGTCCAGAACTATTTGGCGAATCAGTTGATCGACAGCTGCTGGTTTGAGAAAAAAGTCGAAATTCCGAGATTAAAGTCGGAATTCCGAGAAAAAAGTCAGAATTCCGAGAAAAAAGTCAGAATTCCGAGAAAAAAGTCGAAATTCCAAGATTAAAGTCGGAATTTCCAGAAAAAAGTCAGAATTCCGAGATTAGTCGGAATTCCGAGAAAAGTCGGAATTCCAAGATTTAAAGTCGGAATTCCGAGAAAAAAGTCGGGCTTCCGAGATTAAAATCGGAAATTCCGAGAAAACAGTCGGAATTCCGAGAAAAAAGTCGGAATTCCGAGAAAAAAATCGGAAATTGGAATAAAAAAAAAGGTAGGTATGGCCTTTCTTCGCTTTCGTATACAGGGTGTAACTTTGATAAGTACAGAAATTTTAAGGGCAGGTCGGGAAAAATGCACTTGTTACGCCTATGCAATTAAAATTTTTCTAAAGTGCATATTAACGTCAGAAATAATTTTTTTTAAAATGCTATTAAAACCCCTTTTTCCGACGCTACGGCCATGGGTCCTTGACCTTGCCGGGACCAGCTGGAACTGAGGCCGGTTCTGCCGGATCCCCCCCAATTCCGCCGTGCAGCGTTGTCAGACGTATAGCTCTTTCACAGTATTTCAGGAATAGTCTTTCAACTAATTTTTGAACAAATCTTTAATGGTTCTTTTAGCGAATAGCATGCAAAAAAACTACCTTTCGGATGCCTGGATGATTTTCCTTGCGGGTGTCGTACTCCTTTCTTATGTTATCCAAAAATCCTCTCGAAAATCACAAGAAGCACTAGGTAACTGGTTGCCAGTCGAATCGCTTTTTCCGAGGCTTTTTCGCAGTATTTGAAGAATATTGACGCAACCATGTATCATTTGGTGTATGTGGAGATTAAATAAATAAATAAATAATTTTTGGACAACTCCTTAAAGGTTCTTTTAGCGAATAGCTCGACGAATAGCATGAAAAAGCCTACCTTTGAGATGCATCGATTATTTTTACTATTTTCTTGTGTTTAGATACTTTCCAAAAATCTTCACAAAATCACATAAAGCACTAAGTACCTACCTAACTAGTGGCACTGTTTTTATACGATGGTCGCGAAGGTATAACACTCCGTAGTCTCTTTTTACGGAAATACGAACAAAACACTTGTTTTTTTTTCACAGCGGCGCGATGCCAAATATTAGGGACGTCTCGGTTTCCCTCAGCTGATTTATTCCAACGGGGACTCGACTAGGTGGATTGTACAATTAGATCCATACCGTATGCGTCTAATAAAACCCGAATTTTCGCGAACCCTTGAAGCTGCTTCTTTTATCCTCGCGCGTAATTGGGGTACCTAGTAGGAACCTATCTAGCACTGTTTTCATACGAAGGCCGCGAACGTTTAACACTGCATTTCTTAACGGAAATATGAAAAAATCACTTATTATTTCACTGCAAATTCGTAGCGGCAATTGCAACAGGTTTGGACATCACTGCTGGTCCAAAAAATGGCGAACGGATCTGGAAAAATGTACAGAAGCAGGTTCACTTCCGACGAAGCAACGGAACAATATCGGTTAGCAAGACGCGACGTTTGCATACGCGTCCACGTTTTGGAAACAGAATTGTTATACCACAGAATAGCCACACGTAAGGCATTCTGTATAATAATAAATTGCGTGTTGAAGCTGGCGCTCCCAAAAATTACAGGCGGACGCGGATCGATATCAATCAGCTGTTAAATCCCATAATAATCGGACGGACGATCTTCGACTAGCGCGTCGGCTACGGCGCGGCGGTACGGTGATGGAGACGGCGTGCGTGCGCACAAGCTTTCCCCCATACCATCTAATACCACTATTCGGTGTTGCCGTTTATGCCGACATGTCCCCAAACTGACTGAAAGTCCCTTAAATCCGATTTTTGATTTTCGCTGATTTATACGGGGTTTCATTCGTTATAAGTTAATCTACTATCTCGTATAATTATTACGCACAAAAACGGGTAAATCCATGTAAAAATCCACTACACAATTAAATTTATACGGAATTAAATTACTAAATCAGGTAAATTTTCAGCACACTTGGCAACATAGTAGCGCCGCCCCGAGAGAAGTAGGGGCCGCGAGCCACGATTGGCTAATATCGCGCACAAGTTATGAGTAGTGGGGATCACCTGTAGTGTGGGGATCAAGTGGGTATCCGGCGCCCCGCGCTTGCGCTCCTCGCCCAGCTGTAATTTAGTAGGTCGGCCGGGCCGCGCGGCGTGGAAATTGAGCAAAATCGAGTGAATCAGTGCCAGTGAATTCATTCGTAATTGTAATTATTGCGCGATTCGGCGCGGCGTCGTTTTTGTGTGAAGTTGGCATCGGACGCCAGCGCCCGACGCCAACGTCATATGCCCGCGCCTGGCGAATCTCGGCGAAGGAATTACGGGCAGTAGTCAAGGGCACACAGAAGCTTAAATTCACCAGGAGGAGTCGCTGTTTTTCGGTTTTTGGGGACATTACGCGACATTTCGCCACCAAATTTTTACGAAAAGTAAGAGGAATGGTAAGGAATTAACTTGAGAGAGTTCCGAAACGGCAAAGGGTTAAAAAATGCGGAAATGATAAGCACGCCAATTTGACAGTCTTCCCCAACTATTTTCGGAACCGAATAATTTTTTATTTACAACCATGTATGTAATGTCGACATTTCTGACTTGTTAGAAGTTTGAAAGTGTCAATTTTTTTACTTTTACTTCCCGCCCTCCCGCAGGAGGGCGGGAAGTAAGCGAGATAATAGTATATTACACACCGAGGTGGGAAGTGTTTCTATACTGTCGAGAGATTAAATAGTTAACCGAGGTGCGAAGCGCCGAGGTTAACTTTATCTCGAGACACCTCGGTGTGTAATATACTATTAAAAGTAGACAATAGACAGGACAACAACCCTGAGGGGGTTTAAAAGTGGCGCACCATCGGGCAAGGGTAGAAAAATATTAAAAACGATGAACAAATCGGGGCCGCGCGTTAAATTCACATCAAATGACAGTCTTCCCCCACTTTTTTCGGAACCGAATAATTTTTTAAAAGTAGATAATACATAGGACCACAACCCTGAGGGGGTTTAAAGGTGGCGCACTATCGGGCAAGGGTTGAAAAATATTAAAAACTATGAACAAATCGAAGCCGCGCGTTAAATTCACGTCAAATTAGTCTTCCCCACTTTTTTCGGGATGATAGGGCTACAGGCGAACACCCGCTAAAAAAAAGTAACGCGCCGGTGCTCTACCCCATGGGTGGTTGTGGAAATTTGCAATTTTTTCAGATAATTTGTATTTTAAAACAAATACTTTATTCAGTTGATTGCCGATCAGAAATTTATTATCCCAAGGTGTCCCAAGAGATGGCTAATTATTAGGATAAAAAAATTGCGGCCTGAAAATCAGTTGTAAAATAGGTAGGTAGAATAGATACCTACTCCACAAAAGACTTGTCAAAAAATTATGAGTGTGAAATCAGCAATGGTTTTCTAGCAATGACTTCTCCGAGCGGCGCTCGGATACATTTCTGCTGCCTATGGACTTAAAATAACAGTAAAGTGATAAAAACTGACGTGTTTGTTAAATTATTCTGTGCGCCTGTGAAGAAAGCAATAAACAGTTCGTCACAGCAACCGACATCATAAAAAAAACGTGGATACCTACCAGCAGTAATTTTCAAAGGTACCTAGGTACCTAATTCTGCAAGCAGATTTATTCCACTCTGACATGCGGCAACGTCGCGGTATTCCCCTTCCGAATCTAACGTTATTCCCCTCCATCTCCTAGGGAGAGGTTAGACCTCCCCTCTAAGCGCTTCTAGTGACGATCCAGCGGCGTGCATTGAGCACGGATAAAGATTGATTTGCCCCATTTTCTAAACATCGAGTAAAAAATTTTTTTTTTCATTTTTCGGTTTTATGATCGTCCCCGATTACGTGGTTAAAATTTCTGTACCTATCAAAGATACACCCTGTATAGTTATGTACAGTCAAATACATGGAAAAAAATATATACAAATTTCACTATCATAAGTCTAGTGATATAATTGTTTAATAGGGTACGTGTTAGTGTGTGAGGTTGTGCAGTTTATACAATTTCACGTTCTTTGTTGAAAGTATTCATTTAGGGTATAAAAACAGTTTACTGACAAAAATTCTTTCAGAGATTTCTTAAATTTCTTAAAGTTTACAGTTTCTTTGATATGATTTGGTAAAAGATTATATCGTTGGGTGAAGATTTAAAAAGAGAATCTACGCCCATGGAACAGCGTGCCGATTTAAAAACATCTCCGGAGCCCGCTGGCACCCTCTACATTCCGGACCAGAAATTAAAGCGGATCGATATCGAAAATCTTCTGGCATCTTCGCCGGAGCCATCTTGCGGCTAGCGGAAGTAACAATTATTCACAGTCGGTGTCGCTGACTCGAAAGCAAAGTCTAGAAAACAGCACACTGTTTTCTGGGGTATACTGGGATAGCTCGGTGGGAATTACAAATGGGACATTTCGGGTCTGGCAATATCTTGATTTTGACTTTTGACAGGGTTTTACTTGACATTAAGCCCTGGGAATTGGACCTGGAGAAAGTGAAAGGTTAGAAAGCGATTTTGTGCGAATTTTGGAGCAAAAAGGATATTCTTGGGCAGTGACAGTAATCTGACAAGTTTATTTGTGTTTTTTGAAGGCTGCACAATAAAGGTGGTAACCAAGGTAACGAGTTTGGACTGTGATTTTTGAGATTCATTACAATATTATTTGCCCCTTTCACTGCTCCCTTTCGCGACCAGAAATTTACTTGGGGAAAGGACCCGCCCAAATACACTTATTAAACAGGGGTATCATTCCATCCTTTTCCCTTCAATAGAAATCGTATATTACATCAACCACACACGAGCAGAAAGCACAGACACAAAATTTTATATTTCCAGCGCCATAGATGGTGTTTATTTTCAGCGGGTACTAACGTTGGGATCTATAGTATACCATAGAGCTGCGGGTGAGACTTCGAATTTCTTTTAGCCTCGAAACTCTTTTTACACATTGTGAAACTATTGACTAGTGGGGGACTATTATTATTGCCAAAACAAATAACATACAGTGTGTCCAACTTTAAAACTGTACAAATCCGTAAAATCTTCATTTTTGGAGACAATCGCCCAAACTTTTTTTTGTTGGAAAGGCCTTCAAAAACCGCTTCTTTTGACCTTCCTGTCATTTTCAAAATGCAAATCCAGGGCCGGCTGCGATTTTTTTATACCCTCGATTTTCACGAAAACCATTTAGCGATTTTTTTATTTAAAATCTGACCCCACAGCATTAATCAGAACACCCAAAAACCCTTTTACAATCAATTTGAATAAAAAATATACAGGGAGTTCCAATCTGCAGGGTGTCAAAGTTGAGCAAAATAGGACTTTTAAAGGTATCTGCCAAGTCAAGATTGCCATGTAATCCCCCCAAAACAGTTAAATAGTCAATAAGACCACTCAAGGTGTTGGTGTGCAAAGATCCAATACAAAATATACAGAGTGTTCTTATCTGTGCCATCTCAAATTACTGAATTTGTTGTACTTTATACGGGTCAAAAATCGAGTATATCAAAACCGCTCCACACACTATAAACAAACTAAATCTAAAAAATACATAAGTCTGCCAGTCCGTAAGTTCATATCAGTTAAGGTGGCTGGTGTGCCACAACAGGAAACACACAGAAAATGTATCATCTTAGACAGTGACTTTGTTGAGTAAGGTCCAATAATTTAAATTGTTTTTATTTGTTAGTTGGCATTTTGTAAAGAAATACATTACTTTTGTGTTTATCAATATTTTTTCAATGATTCCACAGCACTCATGACCCATATAAAGTTTCATAAAAATTCAGCATTTTGAGATGGCACAGATAAGAATACTTTGTATATTTTGTATTGGACCTTTGCACACCAATACCTTGAGTGGTCCTATTGACCATTGAACTGTTTTGAGAGGATTCCCTGGCACAAATTTGACACCATGCAGAATAGAACTCCCTGTATATTTTTTATTCAAATTTGGTATATAGGGGTTTTGGGGTGTTCTGATTAACGCTGTGGGGTCAGTTTTTAAATAAAAAAATCGCTAAAGGGTTTTCGAGAAAATTGGGGGTATAAAAAAATGCTAGCCGGCCCTGGATTTGCATTTTGAAAATGGCAGGAAGGTCAAAAGAAGCGGTTTTTGAAGGCCTTTCAAACAAAAAAAGTTTAGGCGATTATCTCTAAAAATGAAGATTTTACGGATTTGTACAGTTTTAAAGTTGGACACCCTGTATAATAATTGTATATGCGTTAAAATGTTCTTACTTATATAATTTATTTATGTTGACAATGTTTCTGGATTTGGTATTTAGGTATTTTCTTAAAAAATGTGTTTTCTCATTTAACTATTTGATTTTATTCCTCTCTGTCAAAAAATGTTCAAAGGTAATTCTGAATGAAAATGGGTAATTACTTTCTGGCGTGTTCAGTCAATACCTACTTAAAATTCCTACATTAGGTACATACATAGTCAACAGTTTAAAAAATCCTTATTTACCTACTTTTACTATTTTTGTTTATATCACTAATAAAAGTAGCATTTCATAAAACAGTGTCAGTTTTTTTATTAAGAAATTCATTTTCGTCAATGTAATTTGAGCAAAAACTGCAAATTAAACAGTTATAGAGGGCAGGCCGTTACCTTGATTTAACTATAGAGAAAAATCAAACGGCAGAACATAAAAAACGCGATCACGTAAATTCAACAAAAGTGTCTACTTAAAACTGAACTTAGCACTTAGCAGCCAATTTTCTAGGAGCCAAAAATTTCAACGTGTATTTTTTGATGAATATTTTTCTTCATTCTCCAGTTTAATCTGCTTAGAAGGTTTAATAATAGTTACCCTTTCTACTTTATTTTTATCAAAATAAATTTGTGGAAATAAGGGCGAGGAAAATTTTTTGCTGCCAGAAAATCGGCTACTAACTTTACACCGGTTTAGTTAGGCACATTGATTTTTAAATGTCTTCCGATATTTGGCCCCGCCTGTTTAAGTTTAAATAGTTACGAGCCGCCACTGATTAAGTGGTGTGGTATCATAGTTTGGCAGATATAAGCAATAATATCGTTTTAACAATGGCAGGCATTGTCCTAGTTAGTGAGCTTTTAAAATTGAGGGTACAGTTTACTCCGGCCTTGTTTTTTTCGACAAAAATACACCCTGTATACACTGTGTACTGATAGCAAAGTCTAGTATCCTCTAGACTTTGCTGATAGGTTCGGCCAATTATTGGGGCAACACCAAACAGAATGTCAACTTACAATTAGAATTTTTGTATCGTTTACACCCCTTGGGCACTGAATCGCTGGACACACAGTATATATTTTTATTAGTTACTTAAGGTTACGTTATCTGTGCTTAAGCTAAAAAAATAAAAATAAATAACAACCTCTTTCTGTATTCAACATTTTTTCAGAAAAACGCCTCGGTACATTAAAAAATATTCCCTAATAGAGGGAAGGCAATCAGTTTTTCACTTTTCTCAAAGTTTTCATTTTGGACATAGGTTTTGTTTTTCAAATCAACGTAAGAAATTGAAGCAACATAATGTAGATCACTATATCCTAAAAAAGATAATTTTAAAAATCTGCCAATCCGTTAAAATCGTCAAATATCAAACTGAAATACGCCCCTGGCCCCTTCTCCCTTCTCCCCCCGTGTCTATTTTTAGACTTGTTTGCCCCGCCCCGAACACAAACGAGCCTTTTGGAATACGAAATTGTCGAGTACGAAATCTACTATCTACGAAGTCTAATTATCGATTTTGTTAGAGTCATTGTAATTATCGAAAATAGATGGTGCTAAACAGTAGTACTGGACGAGAGCTAAATAGAAATAATAATACCGCTATACACCAGTAGATGGAGTTGCTGCGCGGAGGCGAATAACTACGATCATTGGAAAAAGTTTTAAATACAATCGAATATCCATAGTCCTTCGCCTCCAAAAGCGCTCGGCATTTTATCTGGATCCGTGAGAGGTCTTTTTAAACCTTCAGTCAACGATTATATAGTTTTGCGCACATGTATCTAGGACTTTTAGTGAAGGTAGTTAAATTGAAACTCTTCTGGAGGATATGGTGGCTTTGTCGTGTTGGATAATTGTGTAGCGTATTGATCTTGTCAAAGTTTGTGTAATTTAACTTTACAAATAAAACACATTCATATATAAAAATGCAACAAACAGAAAGGAGTTTGTGCTCAACAAATAGGGGTCTGCATGAGTCCAGTGGATTCTTGGAAATCTTGGGAAATAATTACCCGATCGGTAGAATATTAAATAGAAATAAGTATAAAGATCCAAGCGGTTGGTTCAATATACACTGCCTAAACGGCAAGTGGCAATTACTGGTGCAATCAACCTGTGTTTAATAATACAGAGAATGACCGAACCTTAAGGTAACATAAATTAAGTAAATTATAATTAGATGCTTAATTAACTCCTCTGAACCTGAGCCTGAAGCCCCTTATTAATGTGAAATGTTGGCCACCATTCTGCATAAGGTGGGTTTAAGTACTAATAGTAATAACAGATATTTTAAAGATAAATAAACATTTCCAGTACCACTGCACTCCAGCACCAATTTTTTTATTTCTATATTTACCTTAGCTGATATGCTATCAGAAATGACATCACTCCCTTTATTTTCATGATTAATTTCTTCTTTTTTGTCCTTGGCCAGTTTCTTTTTGTGTTGTTCAACATCAATCAAGAGTCTCTCAAGGTACTCCACATAAAATTCCTCCTTTTCGAGCTCCTCCCTCAAGAGAGCGACTTTCTGTTTATGTTTTGCAAGATTTGCACGGACGTCCTCCTCCCAAGCTCCAGGAAGTGGGCTTTCTGGGAATCTTTGCAACCACACTTGTTGGAAGTCACCGAAGACACTCATTTTTAACTATTTCTGATTAACTTCGCATTTTTGTTTAATAACATACTTACTAAAGGCTTTATTGGGTAATTGAAAATCCAAACAAAAAAGTCCAACAAAACATTTTATCATTTTCAGCTGACATCTTCTATTATTCACACCACAAAATATATAGGTTAGATTCACACAACACACAACACCAAAGTTAGGTTATAATATGACCGTGAAGTAACTCCCTATCGGGAGCTGGCCTGGCTCCGCCCAGCACCCACCATGGCCAAGGTAAGTAAACAAGTTTAAGGCCGGTCCACACGCAACGATGTATCGTACGATTTGCATGCGCAAGTAACTCGTTACAGATAAATCGTTACAAATTCAGTGCATCCACATTATAACAACTTATCGTAGTAAAGCTGCAATTTTCGTTTGATACAATATTCATGGAGGAAGGGTTTTTGGAGTATTTTGACGTTTTGTTTAAATGTTAAAAGGAAGAGGGAAATCAGGAAACGTTTAACTCTCAGAGAAATAACCACGGATAGAGGGAGCAACAGCCTCAAAATACATACATTTGTAGTCAACCAACATCTTATGCAAATTTACCGAAGTAAACAAACATTAGGCCCGTGTGTACAACGTTTACCTGAGATAGGTTATGTCCTGAGAAATATAAATTTAGCCACATACCACACACTTTCTGCGTCCCATTGTATACAAAATCAGTCACTATATCCTAAATACTAATAAATAGCCTTTAAATTGACAGAAAAAGAATTAAAAACGGGAAAAATCCATACGTAAACAATCGGAAAACTTGACATGCTGGGCATACACAAAACAAATATCGCTGAGTTAACGGACGCGGCGCCCGCGGCAGCAAAAGCAGCGTTGCCATGTCGGGCGGTTTGAGGTATCTGTGACGATTTTATTAAAGTGATAATTAGATACTATAATTACACTGCAATTTAGTTTTAGTTTAAAATTGTTACAAACAAGAAATTAATAACTACATTTGTTAATTTAGCGTTATGGGAGGTGTGCCTTCATTGAATCTCATTATTAAACCCTTCTATTTTGAAATGAAATGCTGTAAACAATGGAGTACGCGGCATCACTCAAAAAGATGTTGGCTTTGTTTACTTTTTGTTCTTACTCCCTCTATCCTTGGTTATTTCTCTGAGGTTTAAATGGAACTAGATGGTCTAAAGCATGGTTATTGAAACGAAGTATATTTTACCAATTATAAAATTATGCAAAATTGTCGACATATTTTTTAACAAATTTAAAATAATCAGTTATTGTTTTAGTTTTAATTAATTTAATAATTTCCGGACTAAAAATATGTAGGAGTCAGCTACCGTCGGACCTAAAAACTGTACAAATCTCGGATAAGCGTACACACGTTACGATTTGCATGCGCAAATCTCCCAAATCTATACTTTTCGGCTCATACTTTCAACTCCGACGTCCAACTTTGCACAGTTCTAAATTTTGTGCAAATCTTTTGTCCACACGCAACGATTTATCTGTAACGATTTACTTGCGCATGCAAATCGTACGATACATCGTTGCATGTGGACCGGCCTTTAGATCAACAGTAGAATAAATAACCATCAGTTCAGCGGGAAAATTCTGCGCACCTCGCAGTCCCGAGACTCATAGCGATCGTTCTCGGTTTAAATATAAAGCAAAAAGCAATGGAAAGTTTGATTATCATCCATCGACCACAGAATTAGAAGGGGGAGAATGGAAAAGGCCCTTCAACGGACGTCCTCAGTAAGGTTAGTTTATGTTTATAGAAAGGTTAGGACATTCGACGTCTTGGAAGGAAAGGGGAGGTGAGAGAGGCAAGGGAACGAAGGCGGAAATTTAAGTTGGTGACATTTACACGTGAATTGGCGATTTAGTAACTCCAGCTTCCAGCCATAGCCGTACACAGACTTTTCTGGCATATTCGTTTGACGCTTGCAGTCAAAGCCAAAGGCGCGTTTCTTGTTTACTTTTGTTTATGCTTAAATTTCTTATATTGCTCTGGCTATTTTCCCTCTTGAAATGTCTCGGTATCCGTTTGTTTTCGACTTTCGGTAACTGCGTTACCCCTTCTGAAACGCCTGAGACACTGAGACGCAACTTGAGAAGAAGAAGAAGAACAGTTGGTGGAGCTGGCACCGTCGCGCGACGTTACCGGTGGTAAGGAATATATTGGTTTTGTTTGACGGTCCTAACCGGTCCTAACCGTCGAGGGACTTCCTCAATCAACGGTGTAGCACAAAAACACGCCGAACAGAATAAGTACTACAACAACTGCAGGAGTGTAGCTTAGTATAGGCAGTGTAGCCACACCGAACAGACCTAATGGGTGGTATGAATAAAAACGAAGTAGATACTACATTTCCGTAGTTTTCTGACACTATGGAAATGTAGTGTAACGAAGTTACTAACTTCCCGTTTTCATTTTTATTTTTAACACCCACTTATTTCCTCGCCGCGCTATTTTTAGCGGCCGGCTATCCGCCATGCTAGTTTTTATGTTCACACCGATGACTTTTTCTACATAGTAGGCCGACATTCCAGTTTTATTGCATTTAATTAAATCCTGGTTTTGATTAGTTTCCGGCTTTCCGCCGCCGAATAATAGATGCTTATGTTACCATATGGGTTGTGGGATACCAACTAGGGGTAGAACCGTAATATTAATTCAAATTGCAGCTAGAGCCGCCGTTCTTTTTGGAAGTCCGGGTATATTGGACATGCCCGAGCCAGAGAGACCACCGTCCGAGCTCTGGGGGGGGGGGGGTGCAACCACCCCTAACGGCCACTCTAGCCCCCGGCAGCCGTTTTGGGTACCAGAAGAGTGGGGACGATCACCGGATGTCTCGCCACTGCTCCGACCAATGGACGGCCGGCGCACTCACGAAGGGAGGGGCGCCACCGAGCCCGATAAATACGCCGCGGCTGCCGAGGAGGCTCTCTTCCTCCTCTCTCCTCTTCTCTCTCCGCTCTGATTGCCGTATTGCTGTTGTGAGTCATTTATCCGCAGCCGACACCGGTTCATTACACCCCCAGATCAAGGTTAACTGAAGCTAGGCTTGGTACCTTGTTGGTGGCGCGAGTATCATCTACCACCGACACTGGAAAATTATTTAAGTACCGTTTTCACCAAGCCTAGCCGAATAGTACCGCTTGGACTGGGCGTGTATGACTCTTCCCGCGTCTTATTAAATTTGCCGTATTTTCGAGTTGTCCTGAATAGTTTTGAGCTTGCTACCGCCTGTAGACAAAACCCTGTCAAAAACAAAACAGACTTTCCGCGATAGAGGCTTAACCTGCACGTTTCTTTCTCCAGACACTCACGTGGATCTCTCTGGACCGGCCGTGGCAGTAACTTGAAATTGTTAAACAAATACTTTTCAATAATAACTATTGTTAATCGAACCTTTAATAAACCGTGTTAAAATTTGCCAAATCTTCCTTATTTGTACCCCATCCTCGACGCACCACTGAACTCTGGAATTAATTTTTCTCTGACGAATGCTATCCTGGGTATAAAGCGGAGCATACCGCTCTAAAAAACTGGCGCCTGAGCAAACCGTTTCACCGAGAGTCCGATTTTTCTTTTCTTAAATAAAAGAGGCTATAAGGAAGCCCCCGGTGAGTACACAAAAGGGAAAAATCGGACGTGAACGAAAATAGGGCTAAAAAAAGTAGCGCTCGCACAGGGACACGCTATAGTAGTATCTACTTCGTTTTAAAGTAAATACTAGGTAGAAGATACTAATACTTGTAGTAGTAGCAAGTACTTCGTTTTTATTCATACCACCCATTTAGTAACAAGTGGGAATGTGAACACTCAAGGTCATGATACAACAAAAGAGAGATATGATATTGCGCAGGTTGGACACCATATTGGCGCGTCACGCGGTTATAAACAATGGTACAAGTTGTATCATCTGGTTATAAACAACCGAAACGTCAGAAACGTCTGAGTGTCATTGTAGTGTGTTCTCTGCATTTTCAGCCAATTTGCGGAAGTTTGCGTTGTAAAATTACTGTTAATTATTCTTTGGTCCATTTGTCCCTTTGTAAACTCAATCAGTGGACATACTGTAATACTTTGCATGTCATAAGTGGGCGGGAACTTACCGCGTGACGTAATTGCGCAGAAGGGAACGAAATTGAGGCGGCTAAATATCATATCTCTCTTTTGTTGTATCATGACTCAAGGTTAGTAGAGAGAGTATAGGTTGAACCAGCGCATATAAAACACCAGCAGTATATTTCTCCATGGCGGGAAAATTCTGCGCACCTGTTCGCGCAGCCGCCATTTGGGAATAGATTCTGTCAAATGGATGCAGTGTCGGGGCGATTGAGCAGTTCTTTTTTGGCTGTATGAGATATTTAGAGAGTTTGGACAAGAACCGCGCAAACGTGGTGTATTGCTGTCAACGCAACTTTGTGCGAGATACGTATACGGGTAACTTACGTTTAAGTAGTTAGGACTATTTACAATTTACACATAGCACATAGCCTTATGAGATGCATATCCATTTGGAAAGTGAAAAACGTCCTTGGTTTTTTTGAGCTTGATGCTGAGAGTGAGAGCTACACTGGTATTTTTCAACAATTAACCAAATTTTTATTTATTTATTTATTAAATACATTCAGCTAAGAAGTACTTACCGTTTTAGCGCAGCTGGAACTCATTATAATAATTATAATATAAATTTTATACTATATAATTTCAACCACAATCTACATTTTACATGAAAAAGTGAAAAAAAAAACCAAATACCATAACCAAACATTACCATATGTGTTACGTTTACACAAAAACGCAACGCTGAACTTTTTACGTCTGTTTATCGGCAAGGTCGAACCTATCCGTATAATTATACGTCAAGTGGGAGGAGCCACACGTATCGCGTTACGGATGCGTAATTAGTATACGGATAAACCGGTGTGCTCTAACTCTCTAATTTAGTGCCGTGGAGTGTGCTTTTTGCAAATTGTGCTTGTATCTTTAAATAAAGAATCCCAGGATGGACTCAAAGCTGCTTGTGCTTACTACACACTATATACTTTACTAATACTACTCTGTTTTCTGTTTCTGAATTGATTTTACCAGGGATTCTTTAAAATAATTACTTGGATTTTCCCGACTAGACCTGACTTCTATTCCCCCAATATGGCTCAAGGTCATTGAATTTGCGGATGATTTTTCAAGAGTAAGTTATACCTACTTACTGCTGGTAAACGGTTGAGGCGAGCGGGAAGGGGGAGGCTCTGACGCACATGTAGATAAAGCCACGATAAACTTACCCACGGTATGTCATTGCGCATCTTGTGTCGCGTCAGTTGCGAGTCAGAATTTAAATTGCTCCATATGTCTTGTCTGCGGCATGCAGCAATCGATTTTTTGGCAAGATAATTGTCCTTGGGAAATCTATAGTACTTACCTTAATGTTTCTGTTATTATTTGGACAAACGCTGACTGCACATCCCGGCATTTCTGGCCTATTTTAAAGCACTGTCGAGCTAGACTGGCAGTTGTTTACACTTTTTTCTTGACACATTAAACTGTAAACTATAAAAAATCGTAAAACACAACCACATTTTGAATTCGTGACTCGCAACTGACGTAGATGCGCAGATTTGCCTTGTTTTCGGATTCGTTACTGACATACCGTGGGTAAGTCTATTGTGGATAAAGCAAGGCCTACTATCGTTGGCCTCGTGGATAAAGTGGATACTTGCTTGAGTTTACATGCATTCAGATGGTTTAGCCAGATAACTTATAGTACGAGTACGAGAGATGGCAACCAATACCATGACTCATAGCAGCCCGACTAAAACCGTGTAAAATCGATAGATTAGATGACCCTAGAGCAGGCGACTGTTGAGTAGTAAAGTAACTCTCAGAAGTGTAGCATCTTCGCGGGGGGCCGTTTCTGCTGTGTAAAAAAAAATTGGTCGACTGTCGTATAGCAACCCGTCTGATATTGAAAATGTACATAGATTTCGTTATTTCTAAACTAAAATTTTCGTTTTCAGAAATTTTGCGCGTAGCGTTTCACCTGAGTGTATTTTCAAAAATGTCAACAAATCTGACCTAAGTGACACATAGCAGCTCGGTTCATTGTTGTTTTAGATCATTCGTATGGATGCCCAGAATACAAAAATACAAGAATACACTCCGGCCTTGTTACGCTCCTGTGTCAAGAGTCAAGAACGGCCATTTACGTGTTACATCCCTGTCTCTCGCTTCACCACAGCTGTTGCGCAAGATGGCTGTGCAAGAATCGAGTACAGCTTCCTACTTTGAATTTGAAGTAAATTATACAAATTGAAAAGTTGTCTGATTAGTCATATGCTACGCTACATTCAATTTGTCTGAAATAATTTTTTTCCACATCTGGGCGATGCATTCAATCATTGACGACGAATTTCAGACATATTAGCTATTAGTCACTTAGGTCAGATTTGTTGACATGTTCGAAATGCTACAAAAATTTAGGGGACATGTTTTTTGTCTGAAAATTGATTTTTTCCACATCAATTGACCCGACTTTACCTATAAAAATGATTTTCAGACGGGCTGCTGTAAGTTTGTTTTTTTTGTCTCATCTTTTATTTTTTGAATTGGTCTCCTGGGTACGCGCTACAATTTGGGTGTCTGAAAACTGTGTTATTGGTGTCTCAGGGCTATTATCTAACTACATTCCGGAAATCAGACGGGCCGCTATGAGTCACTGAGGCCAGATTTGTTGACATTTTTGAAAATGGGCTCAGATCAGACACTACGCGCAAAATGTCTGAAAATCGGATTTCTGGATACGGGGTTATACAGGGTGATTCACATAAGTGGTTCATTAGAAGTTTACGGGGAAGGAGTGCGAATTTTAATTTGAAATTTTGGTAACTTATATAACAGGTTGTAAACTTTCTTTCTAAAATATTTTCAACTTCCGATCACTTCCGGTTATACCGGAAGTCGATAGCAACTTTGTTATTTCAAATAGAACACCCTATATATTATTATACCATTTGGTTCCCTATTAAATTCCAAATCTTTTTCTGAATATAATGTGTACCCTATTCCCAACCCTTTTCGAGATATTCGCAAATTTTTGATTTTTTTGAGTGTTGCAGTCATCGACCATAGTGATCATAACTTTGAAATTTATGAATCTGGAAAACTGAAATTTTGGACTGTCGTAGGCGAAAGTCAACTTTATTAAATGGTCTGTATGCCATTTCAAAATATTGTACACGGTGTTCGAGAAAAAAATCCCAATATCAACATCGAAAAATTGAAAAATCTCATTTTTTTTCAAATGGAACCCATATTTTTTTATTGCACCGTTGAAATGCTTGTGAAAAGGCAGTTCAAAAATACATAACACACTATATGTCTAAATGAAGCGGTTGCTTCGTTATTACGCAAAATACGTATTTTTGCTGCTCCATATCAAGAAACAACGGACCTTTTCTAATAGGCGGCCAAGGATTTTTCATTTGTGATTGACATTTATTGTGTTCCAAACAATAAAATATTAACTGTTGACAAGAATGGCTCGAATTAACTATTCTAACGAAGATATTTTGAATATGTTTTACAGTCATCGACGAAAACAAAATTCAGAAACTTCGAACGAAATTTCATAGTCCATGGCAAGGTCTAAACAAAGAGAAGCAAATGTAAATACGTAACAGGTAAATAGCATAATATGAATAAAGTGTTTTACTATGTAGTTTCTTGTTTTTTCTTCTAGTACCTATTATTATGTAATTGTTAGTATTATTTAATTTTGTATTGTTCCTTCTCAGGGAAAAAATATTATTAAATAGCCCTTAACCTTGTCATATAATTGCGTTATTCCATTTTCCATAGCCCCCTATGTGACGCTCCTTGAGAATTGGCATCTTTGTTGATACAGAGCAGAAAAAATACGTATTTTGCGTAATAACGAAGCAACCGCTTCATTTAGACATATAACCCGATTACTGTAAGAAGTCCCGATTTTGTCAGATGACATTCTCCACAAAATCCCTAGGAATTTTTTGTTAACCATGGGTATAACATTGGTATATGTGTCTCAACCAGTTAATGACGTCACTCGTTGATGTATGATGTGAAAACTTACCCAAGTGATACGAAAAAAAGAGCATAATAAAATAAAAACCCTATTGCAATCACGATTATGCCGCTACAAATAAAAATAACTATGACTACAACTCATTTTAATAATAATTTCAAACGTCATGGAAACACTTTCGTTTTGGTATTTTGTAATAATCAGCTGCTCTTGGCAGCGTCTAGGGGCGGACTCACGCAAATTTAGCTTCGGTGTGTCAAAGTGACAGTGAAGGTTTTCCAGATCGTTCAAACCGGTTCAAACACTCGGTAATGAAAATATTCGCGGGTTTTCTACGTTTTGTGAGTTTTACCGTCATCTGAATTGTTCTTGTTCTTGTTACTTTTCGTATTATTAGTGCAAATGGACTCGTTACTGACCTCAACTTATGACCCGGTTGCATTTTTTGCTGCATTGATGCCAACTTAGGATATCGAAATTACCAATTGACAGTCCCAGTAAGGACTTCTTAAAAGAATTTGACTATAGAACACTTTTTAATTATTTTATTCGACTACTGAAAAGCTCCAAAACCGGACTTAAAAATTACGTGATTCTGGTCCGATATGCTTTCTGGACCCGATTTGAAGCTTGAAAATGTAGTCCACATGCCATCAATATGCTGAATTGGCACCTTCTTAAAATAATTTGAGTATATAATGTGTTATATCTTTTTGAACTGTCTTTTCACAAGCATTTCATTGGTGCAATAAAAAAATATGGGTTCCATTTGAAAAAAATGCGATTTTTCAATTTTTCGATGTTGATATTGGGAATTTTTTCCCGAACATCCTGTACAATATTTTGAAATGGCATACAGACCATTTAATAAAGTTGACTTTCGTCTACGACAGTCCAAAATTTCAGTTTTCCAGATTCATAAATTTCAAAGTTATGATCACTGTGGTCGATGGCTGCAACACTAAAAAAAAAATCAAAAATTTGCGAATATCTCGAAAAGGGTTAGGAATAGGGTACACATTATATTCAGAAAAAAGATTTGGAATTAATAGGGAACCAAATGGTGTAATAATATATAGGTAGGGTGTTCTATTTGAAATAACAAAGTTGCTATCGACTTCTGGTATAACCGGAAGTGATCGGAAGTTGAAAATATTTTAGAAAGTTTACAACCTGTTATATAAGTAACCAAAATTTCAAATCAAAATTCGCACTCCTTCCCCGTAAACTTCTAATGAACCACTTACGTGAATCACCCTGTATAATCTAGGGTTCCTTTATTATTAAACGATCAAACGAACTTACCTGTGATGTTCGATCGTAATTATATGAGGCGCCTCGTCCGAATAGATCACTTGGATTACTTTATGTAGTGTCGCCTTTTGCGCACTCTTGCCACAGTATTTGAAGAAGAAGAGACAATTTTGATCCCTTTGTGGGACCCCGTGCCTCACTCCTGTTGCTAACCCGCATCCAACTTCATTCTCATTCTTTTTAGAGTGGGGTTAGTAAAGTTGACCTTGGTCAACCTTGGAAGGATTTTATTTTTCATTTCGATTTGGTTGCCCGGGTTGGGACTAAGGGAGGGAGTGATCTATTCGGACGAGGCGCCTCATATAATTACGATCGAACATCACAGGTAAGTTCGTTTGATCGTTTAATTATATGTCGGCGCCTCGTCCTCTAGATCACTTGGATTACTTTATGTAGCTATTTAGAGATACATTAGAAAATGAAAAATCAAAGCTGTTTTTGTCATTTATTTGAGTATTGCGGAGCTAAAACGGATATCAGTTTCTAAAAGAGGTCTGTTGTAAAAACGAGCAAATATGGCAGACTTTTCCGTCCAGCCTGCCGATCTTCTAATTATATCCCACGAGATTCCTTGGCGTGCGGCTAAGGATGTGGCAGCGTGCCTCGTGGAGTGTGCTGAGAAGATATCTGTATCTATACCTGCGGCAGCCATAATGCTTTTAATCCAGCGGCCAATTGTGTCCTTTGTGGCACGTCTGAAGGGATGCCTGGTGGTCAGGAAGAGAAACTCGGTCTTGTCTCTAAAGTTAGCAGTTCTATCAATATAATCCATTAAAGTCTTTGCTACACATATATCTGTATTTTCAAACCAGGGTAATTCCCAAGACGGTTGGTACCTATTAGTTCCCGATGTCTTAATTCTGTCTGGTAGATGAATTCTTACTCCTGATTCTGTGAAGGTTATATTTTCAACCCTGATAAGATGAAGGGATTGTAGTCTGGTCCCTGTAGCTAGTGCCAGCAATACTGCTGTTTTCTTGGATAGATCTAGCACAGATAGAGAGGCATTATCACCTTTGGTTGCCTTCAAGAATTGTAGAATACATCCTGGGTCCCAAATTACTTGATACTTCGGTTTGGGTGGTCTCATTCTTGCTACTCCTTTCATAAAGCGTTTAATAAGTATATTATTGGTTACTTCCTGTGGGAGGATAAATGCTAATGCTGACCTGTGGTTATTAAAGGTACCGAACTTGGACTTTTTAGTAGAAAGGAGGTTTTGTAAAAATAATAAGACTGCGTTAGTGGATCCAGATAGTGGGTCAATATCTTGTTCATTACAGAACAGCCACCAGGCTTTGAGTGTTGTTGTATACTGCTTCTGAGTCGCTTCTGTAATGGACTGAAAGAGTGTTTCCAGTGTTTCTGCTGGATATCCTTTCCTTAGGAGGGCCTGAGCGATAGCCTCTCTAGTACCAGAAAAGGAGGAAACTTTTTCTGCTTGGGGGCTGGGATGTGTTACAATCACTGGTAATTCCTGCCGGATACTAAACCCACTATCAGATGTAGTTGAATGAACTTCTGGGTTTGGGATCTGGAATTAAGAATTAAATTTGAAGTTGCAGGTAAAACTAGCGGTTTGCCTATAAGTAACTTTTCAAAAATGGGATACCATGGTTGTGTTTCCCATTTTGGAATGACTATAATGCCCTCTGCTTTATCTGTTATTATTTTATTGAGTGTTCTTAAGATAAGGCAGAAAGGCGGGAATGCGTAAAAATGCTCTTCCCTCCAGTCGATAGTAAAAGCATCGACTGCATACGACCCTGGGTCTGGTAACCAAGAAATATATCTGTTACATTTATTGTTAATATGGGAAGCGAATAGATCTATCTCCGGCATACCAAATTTGTTAGCGATTTCTAAGAATGCAGAATTGGTTAGTTCCATCTCTGTATCTGTAGGAAGGGCTCGGGATGCCTTGTCTGCGATATTTTGAGAGGAGGGGATATACGATGCTACTATCCATATATTACGGGTCTCACACCACTGCCAAATTTCTTTGGCCAAGTTAGCTAGTTTCTTATGTTTTACCCCCCCCCATGCGGTTTACATATGCTAAAGCTGTGGTATTGTCAACTCTAATAAGTATGTTAATAGAAGTGAAATTCTTCGCAAAGCATTTTAATCCGTACAGTATACTTAGTAGTTCTAAGTAATTGATGTGGTGTTTTGAATCTGCTTGTGACCACCATCCCCATGTTTCCTTATCATCATGCACTATGCCCCAGCCTGTTTTAGAAGCATCTGTATATAGAACCATGTCGTATTTGTCTGATCTAATCTCGTTGAACCCTGTACTAATTTTTTGTTTCCACCACTGTATGTCCGCCTTTAGTGAAGGGGGTATACAGATTTTCTTTTGATAATTATTATTATGACGGGTGAGTTCTTGATTCTTAAAGAGCTCTAGAGCTTTAGTGTATACCCAGCCATATTTTATAGCAGGGCATACGGAAACTAAGGTACCTATTACTTGGGCTACATGTCTTAGTGTACAGGAGCCTTCTACTAATAAATTCTCTAGCATATTGGCAATGCAGATTCTTTTTTCTTGGGTGGGGGCGATAGTCATATTTGTGCTGTCAAAAATAAACCCAAGGTACTTACATTTTTGACAAGGTATGAGGCTGCTTTTGTCGTAGTTAATAATAAACCCGAGTGACTCCAACAACTGGATAGTTACTTGGGTATTATCTTGGCATGTAACGAAATCGCTACTTATAATCAAAAAATCATCTAAGTATAACATGCAGATGATGCCTTGTTTTCTTAGATGAGCTAGTACTGGTTTCATTAATTTGGTAAACGTGAATGGGGCTGAGCAGATACCAAAAGGCATACAGTTATATTCAAACAGGCAGTCTCCTAATTGGAATCTTAGGAATTTGCGGTGCCTACTATATATTGGGATAGTGTAGTAAGCATCCTTAAGGTCTATGGATGTCATATAACAACCTTGCTGGACGAGTTTTGTTGCTGTCCTGTAGTCTTCCATTTTGAAATGTACCTGTTGAATGTAAGTATTAAGGTTCTTTAGGTTAAGTATAAACCTTGGTTTTTTATTGGATTTTTCCACCAAAAAATAAGCGGAAAGGAATTGGTTGTGGCATGGAGCCACTTTGGAAATTACTCCTTGTTTAAGTAGTATGTCTACGCAGGACTGGAGTCCCTTCCCTTGGGTCCTGGGAGACCAAAAGGGTTTTTGCCTACCGTTATTAGTAGGTTTATTTATAAATGGTATTCGATATCCCTGGATCCAACTAAGGATTAGTGGGTTCTTGGTTACCAGTTCCCAGTTTTTAATAAAATGTCTAATTCTCCCAGCTACACTTACCGCTACTTCCTTGGACGATACTGTTGATTCGGTTTTTCCCCTCGTTGGTAAGAGAATTGCCCTTTCTGCTTCGAGTGGTCCCTCTGCCCTCGAAACGGGCCCCTGGAGTTTAAAGAAATTCTTGTTGCTTGAGTTGTAACTGACCTAGGCTTGGGTGTGATTGTCGGTCTAGGTTCTGCAGGTTTTATTGGTTTTGGCTTCAAGTCTTCGCTTGATTTTTCTAGCATTTTGTTGTTTTTGTACTTTTCTCCAAAGTCAGGGCCTAGGAGTAATTCGCCTACGGGGTTGTTGAAGGCTGTCTCTCTCGCTAATTTAGAGAGGAAGGGGCTGAGGTTGGAGCGCCTTTCCATTGAAGTCAGGTAGTGACTGCTCGAGAGAAGCCTACCGGCATCTCCAAGGAGATTCACCAAGTTGTTCTTTGTATTGCTTGGTATATCTGTGGTTAATACCATATTCAGTGCAGACCCGACAGCAGTGATGCCTGCGCCAGTCGACTGTTGGAGGCAGAATAGCCTCTTTTCCTTTTTTGAGGCTATGTCTTTGAGGAGAAGGGATACTTCCGGATTTAAGGCAGGAGTTTTTAGCACTGGACAATTTCCCGGAGCTGGATATTTTTCTATGAGCTCTTGCGAAACTATTTTATCCAAACCTGCTGAGAGAACATGGTTCCATCTAGACGCCACTGCGGGATGCAACAGGCCATGCACTGCTTTTTTGGAATTTGGGTCCTCCCCGAGGGATTGTAGGAGCTCTGGTTCTAGAGCAGGTTCCTTTTCAGTTGGAGGATTATTCTCCACATTGATGGTAAGAGGGCTATGTGCCCTTGAGGGTATGTCTGGACTATGTGTTCGCAGTAACCCTGTTTGGTGTATTTGAGCGACAGTGGACTCCCTGTTATTAGAGTAAGGTACACTGTCTTTAAGGGGACTATGTGTCTCCCTCCCAGTAGATAGGTCCCTTCTGTTATTAGGAGGTGGAGAGTCTGCAGGGGTGTATGCCCCTCTGGAGGTTTTTGATCTGGATCTACTGGCTGCTTTACTGCTATATGTTTGCGACCGATAGCTGCCGCTATGACTATGACGTGAACTATGTGACCTCCTCGGTAGATTTTCTTTAATGGAGTCCGCAACGATGCGTCGAATTCGTCTTTCCAGAGAATCTGTGGACGATGAGCTTCCGGACCGGTCTCTCCTACGTTTTTTACCCATATTTTCGTTGGAAAAAAGGTCGCGAAAAAGTAACACGTGTGGCTTCGAGCGCACAAAAAACAAGAATGAGAATGAAGTTGGATGCGGGTTGGCAACAGGAGTGAGGCACGGGGTCCCACAAAGGGATCAAAATTGTCTCTTCTTCTTCAAATACTGTGGCAAGAGTGCGCAAAAGGCGACACTACATATAATTATATGTCGGCGCCTCGTCCTCTAGATCACTTGGATTACTTTATGTAGTGTCGCCTTTTGCGCACTCTTGCCACAGTATTTGAAGAAGAAGAGACAATTTTGATCCCTTTGTGGGACCCCGTGCCTCACTCCTGTTGCTAACCCGCATCCAACTTCATTCTCATTCTTGTTTTTTGTGCGCTCGAAGCCACACGTGTTACTTTTTCGCGACCTTTTTTCCAACGAAAATATGGGTAAAAAACGTAGGAGAGACCGGTCCGGAAGCTCATCGTCCACAGATTCTCTGGAAAGAGGAATTCGACGCATCGTTGCGGACTCCATTAAAGAAAATCTACCGAGGAGGTCACATAGTTCACGTCATAGTCATAGCGGCAGCTATCGGTCGCAAACATATAGCAGTAAAGCAGCCAGTAGATCCAGATCAAAAACCTCCAGAGGGGCATACACCCCTGCAGACTCTCCACCTCCTAATAACAGAAGGGACCTATCTACTGGGAGGGAGACACATAGTCCCCTTAAAGACAGTGTACCTTACTCTAATAACAGGGAGTCCACTGTCGCTCAAATACACCAAACAGGGTTACTGCGAACACATAGTCCAGACATACCCTCAAGGGCACATAGCCCTCTTACCATCAATGTGGAGAATAATCCTCCAACTGAAAAGGAACCTGCTCTAGAACCAGAGCTCCTACAATCCCTCGGGGAGGACCCAAATTCCAAAAAAGCAGTGCATGGCCTGTTGCATCCCGCAGTGGCGTCTAGATGGAACCATGTTCTCTCAGCAGGTTTGGATAAAATAGTTTCGCAAGAGCTCATAGAAAAATATCCAGCTCCGGGAAATTGTCCAGTGCTAAAAACTCCTGCCTTAAATCCGGAAGTATCCCTTCTCCTCAAAGACATAGCCTCAAAAAAGGAAAAGAGGCTATTCTGCCTCCAACAGTCGACTGGCGCAGGCATCACTGCTGTCGGGTCTGCACTGAATATGGTGTTAACCACAGATATACCAAGCAATACAAAGAACAACTTGGTGAATCTCCTTGGAGATGCCGGTAGGCTTCTCTCGAGCAGTCACTACCTGACTTCAATGGAAAGGCGCTCCAACCTCAGCCCCTTCCTCTCTAAATTAGCGAGAGAGACAGCCTTCAACAACCCCGTAGGCGAATTACTCCTAGGCCCTGACTTTGGAGAAAAGTACAAAAACAACAAAATGCTAGAAAAATCAAGCGAAGACTTGAAGCCAAAACCAATAAAACCTGCAGAACCTAGACCGACAATCACACCCAAGCCTAGGTCAGTTACAACTCAAGCAACAAGAATTTCTTTAAACTCCAGGGGCCCGTTTCGAGGGCAGAGGGACCACTCGAAGCAGAAAGGGCAATTCTCTTACCAACGAGGGGAAAAACCGAATCAACAGTATCGTCCAAGGAAGTAGCGGTAAGTGTAGCTGGGAGAATTAGACATTTTATTAAAAACTGGGAACTGGTAACCAAGAACCCACTAATCCTTAGTTGGATCCAGGGATATCGAATACCATTTATAAATAAACCTACTAATAACGGTAGGCAAAAACCCTTTTGGTCTCCCAGGACCCAAGGGAAGGGACTCCAGTCCTGCGTAGACATACTACTTAAACAAGGAGTAATTTCCAAAGTGGCTCCATGCCACAACCAATTCCTTTCCGCTTATTTTTTGGTGGAAAAATCCAATAAAAAACCAAGGTTTATACTTAACCTAAAGAACCTTAATACTTACATTCAACAGGTACATTTCAAAATGGAAGACTACAGGACAGCAACAAAACTCGTCCAGCAAGGTTGTTATATGACATCCATAGACCTTAAGGATGCTTACTACACTATCCCAATATATAGTAGGCACCGCAAATTCCTAAGATTCCAATTAGGAGACTGCCTGTTTGAATATAACTGTATGCCTTTTGGTATCTGCTCAGCCCCATTCACGTTTACCAAATTAATGAAACCAGTACTAGCTCATCTAAGAAAACAAGGCATCATCTGCATGTTATACCTAGATGATTTTTTGATTATAAGTAGCGATTTCGTTACATGCCAAGATAATACCCAAGTAACTATCCAGTTGTTGGAGTCACTCGGGTTTATTATTAACTACGACAAAAGCAGCCTCATACCTTGTCAAAAATGTAAGTACCTTGGGTTTATTTTTGACAGCACAAATATGACTATCGCCCCCACCCAAGAAAAAAGAATCTGCATTGCCAATATGCTAGAGAATTTATTAGTAGAAGGCTCCTGTACACTAAGACATGTAGCCCAAGTAATAGGTACCTTAGTTTCCGTATGCCCTGCTATAAAATATGGCTGGGTATACACTAAAGCTCTAGAGCTCTTTAAGAATCAAGAACTCACCCGTCATAATAATAATTATCAAAAGAAAATCTGTATACCCCCTTCACTAAAGGCGGACATACAGTGGTGGAAACAAAAAATTAGTACAGGGTTCAACGAGATTAGATCAGACAAATACGACATGGTTCTATATACAGATGCTTCTAAAACAGGCTGGGGCATAGTGCATGATGATAAGGAAACATGGGGATGGTGGTCACAAGCAGATTCAAAACACCACATCAATTACTTAGAACTACTAAGTATACTGTACGGATTAAAATGCTTTGCGAAGAATTTCACTTCTATTAACATACTTATTAGAGTTGACAATACCACAGCTTTGGCATATGTAAACCGCATGGGGGGGGTAAAACATAAGAAACTAGCTAACTTGGCCAAAGAAATTTGGCAGTGGTGTGAGACCCGTAATATATGGATAGTAGCATCGTATATCCCCTCCTCTCAAAATATCGCAGACAAGGCATCCCGAGCCCTTCCTACAGATACAGAGATGGAACTAACCAATTCTGCATTCTTAGAAATCGCTAACAAATTTGGTATGCCGGAGATAGATCTATTCGCTTCCCATATTAACAATAAATGTAACAGATATATTTCTTGGTTACCAGACCCAGGGTCGTATGCAGTCGATGCTTTTACTATCGACTGGAGGGAAGAGCATTTTTACGCATTCCCGCCTTTCTGCCTTATCTTAAGAACACTCAATAAAATAATAACAGATAAAGCAGAGGGCATTATAGTCATTCCAAAATGGGAAACACAACCATGGTATCCCATTTTTGAAAAGTTACTTATAGGCAAACCGCTAGTTTTACCTGCAACTTCAAATTTAATTCTTAATTCCAGATCCCAAACCCAGAAGTTCATTCAACTACATCTGATAGTGGGTTTAGTATCCGGCAGGAATTACCAGTGATTGTAACACATCCCAGCCCCCAAGCAGAAAAAGTTTCCTCCTTTTCTGGTACTAGAGAGGCTATCGCTCAGGCCCTCCTAAGGAAAGGATATCCAGCAGAAACACTGGAAACACTCTTTCAGTCCATTACAGAAGCGACTCAGAAGCAGTATACAACAACACTCAAAGCCTGGTGGCTGTTCTGTAATGAACAAGATATTGACCCACTATCTGGATCCACTAACGCAGTCTTATTATTTTTACAAAACCTCCTTTCTACTAAAAAGTCCAAGTTCGGTACCTTTAATAACCACAGGTCAGCATTAGCATTTATCCTCCCACAGGAAGTAACCAATAATATACTTATTAAACGCTTTATGAAAGGAGTAGCAAGAATGAGACCACCCAAACCGAAGTATCAAGTAATTTGGGACCCAGGATGTATTCTACAATTCTTGAAGGCAACCAAAGGTGATAATGCCTCTCTATCTGTGCTAGATCTATCCAAGAAAACAGCAGTATTGCTGGCACTAGCTACAGGGACCAGACTACAATCCCTTCATCTTATCAGGGTTGAAAATATAACCTTCACAGAATCAGGAGTAAGAATTCATCTACCAGACAGAATTAAGACATCGGGAACTAATAGGTACCAACCGTCTTGGGAATTACCCTGGTTTGAAAATACAGATATATGTGTAGCAAAGACTTTAATGGATTATATTGATAGAACTGCTAACTTTAGAGACAAGACCGAGTTTCTCTTCCTGACCACCAGGCATCCCTTCAGACGTGCCACAAAGGACACAATTGGCCGCTGGATTAAAAGCATTATGGCTGCCGCAGGTATAGATACAGATATCTTCTCAGCACACTCCACGAGGCACGCTGCCACATCCTTAGCCGCACGCCAAGGAATCTCGTGGGATATAATTAGAAGATTGGCAGGCTGGACGGAAAAGTCTGCCATATTTGCTCGTTTTTACAACAGACCTCTTTTAGAAACTGATATCCGTTTTAGCTCCGCAATACTCAAATAAATGACAAAAACAGCTTTGATTTTTCATTTTCTAATGTATCTCTAAATAGCTACATAAAGTAATCCAAGTGATCTAGAGGACGAGGCGCCGACATATAATTAAACGATCAAACGAACTTACCTGTGATGTTCGATCGTAATTATATGAGGCGCCTCGTCCGAATAGATCACTCCCTCCCTTAGTCCCAACCCGGGCAACCAAATCGAAATGAAAAATAAAATCCTTCCAAGGTTGACCAAGGTCAACTTTACTAACCCCACTCTAAAAAGAATGAGAATGAAGTTGGATGCGGGTTAGCAACAGGAGTGAGGCACGGGGTCCCACAAAGGGATCAAAATTGTCTCTTCTTCTTCAAATACTGTGGCAAGAGTGCGCAAAAGGCGACACTACATAAAGTAATCCAAGTGATCTATTCGGACGAGGCGCCTCATATAATTACGATCGAACATCACAGGTAAGTTCGTTTGATCGTTTAATTAAGTATTATAAAGGAAACCTAATATAATCTATCGATTCTGTGCGGTTTTAGCCGGGACGCTATGAGTCAAAAATTTTGATTACCATCTCTCCTACTATTAGCATTCTGTGGTTTAGCGTTCTCTGGTTTTGGTTTTACCATCAGACTAAATTCATTTTTTTTACCTCATTTAAATAACCTCAATTTTAGCAGAGAACAATAAAAGATTTTAGCTTGTTTGTTTAAATGTCTGTGGCGATTTTACACTATCTTTGGACAGTTTTATAGATATATATATATTTACAGATATTATAAGTCCTATATTAAGGTTAAGGTATGTTTATTATAATTTATAATTATCTGATTTAGTATATTATCCTCTGTGACTTCATTTTTTATTTAAAATTCTATACAGGGTGTAAATAAATGAATAAGTGCGAAAAAATTCAAGGGGTGAAACTTTTGAGTGATTCTAAGACCAAGTGTATATAAACATAGGTCCGCTATTGCTTCGTTTTCAAAATACAGGGTGTCAAACATTTTTTAATACTAATTATTATAATACAACAAAAATTATGTTGTCCGGGAGACAGGCAATAAAGTAATTTTTTTTTACGAAATCTTACGTCACTTTCACTGTCGGCAACCCGCCCTAGGTGCCCTAGGAAAGCCACTGTACTTAATAATTTTAATCTAGTAGGGGCTAAATTAGCCTCTTTCTACCATATAAATAACACTGCCAAATTTCAACAAAATCGGCCAAAGGATTATTAAGACATTTACGAAAAAGCGATTTTTTAAGAAGAGTTTGACACCCTGTATCTTGAAAAGGAAGCATTACCGGACCTATGTTTATACAGGGTGTCCCGTAAGTCATCGTCCAAATGGAAATGGGTGATAGGGGACGTCATTTGTTGTTATCCAATTCTTTACCGTTTTCGTGATAGTTGAAGTTTTGGAGAATAATTGTTTTTTTTTACAATATCTTCGTAACCGTTTGATATATTTGCAAAAACTTTGGTGCATAATAGTGTCCTGTTAGTTGGCATAGTTTGGGAAATTTCCGTGTCCCAAAGCAAACCAGTGGTGGAGATAGATGGGAGGAGGGTCCATTAATTTAAGAAAAAACTTAGTATGGCCCTCTGTGCACAATTTAATTTGAATGCATTTTTAGATAGGCGACTTCATTTACTACAAAAATTGTTTCTTACTTTTTTTACGTACCTGTCACCATTTCATTGCAATTTTTATTTTTTTGATTTAAGTTAAAGTTTTCATTAAAAATTGACGAAAATATTTGATAGACAAGGAAAGGCAGAAGAATGAAAAAACGACCCACTCATCAAAATAAAGTAATTTTTATTGATAAACTTGTTTGGTTAGGCCAATATTTTTGGAAATTACACTGTGTTTACCTAATTAATATGCTTTTAAGAGATTTTTGTCACATTTTTCCGCAAAATCTTATCTAAATTAATGAGATGTCATAATTATTATTTGTTAAATATTTTTTTATAAAAGATGCTCAAAATGTCCCCCTTCCATCCTTATGCATAGTCTACATCGACGAAGGCCCTAAGGTTCGTTAATTCTGTTTTGTTGTGTTGCATTCTGTTGCATAAACTTTTTCTTTTAGATAACCCTATAAAAAGAAATCTATGTGGTTAAGATCTAGCCTCGGATCTAGCGAAGGTGGTGGCCACTGTACATCCCCCCTCAACCCAGCCATCTTGCAGGGTATGTATTGTTAAAGAACTACCGCACACATTGGTAATACTTAGTGTGGTGGTGCACCATCATGTTGGAGACACTCATATTTCTGCGTACAACTACGAGACCAGAATCATATCATTTGGCCCAGCCAATATTTTATTTTTTATTTTATTTTAGACACTATTATTAAAAACAAAAGAAAACTATTAAATCAAACTATTATTATTGTAATTTGAGACATTTTTATAAACAATTTTTACTAGGATTATAATTAGAAAACTAGATATATATGCTTAAGACACTAAATTAAATAATGTAACAAGTATTGGCTGGGCCAAATGATATGATTCTGGTCTCGTAGTGGTACATCTTCCAACAAACTGGGTAGAGTGAGGAGTGTACAGTGCGGCCACCACGTTCGCTAAATCTTAACCACATAAATTTCTGTTTATTGGGTTATCTAAAAGAAAAAGTTTATGGAACAGAATGCAACACTGAGAAAATGCTTCGGGAGCGGTGGAGGAAATAAAACAGAATGAACGAACCTTAGGGCGAATTAAATATAGTTTCCTTCGTCGATGTAGGATGGAAGGAGGACATTTTGAGCATCTTTTATAAAAAAAATATTTAACAAATAATTATGACATCTCATTAGTTTTGATAAGATTTTGCGGAAAAATGCGACAAAAATCTCTTAAAAGCATATTAATTAGTTAAAACACCCTGTAATTTCCAAAAATATTGGCCTAACCAAACAAGTTTATCAATAAAAATTACTTCATTCTGATGAGTGGGTCGTTTTTTCATTCTTCTGCCTTTCCTTGTCTATCAAAAATGTTCGGCGATTTTTCATGAAGGTACGTAAAAAAGAAAGAAACAATTTTTGTAGGAAATGAAGTCGCCTATCTAAAAATGCGTTCAAATTAAATTGTGCACAGGGCCGTACTAAGTTTTTTCTTAAATTAATGGACCCTCCTCCCCTCTATCTCCACCAGTGGTTTGCTTTGGGACACGGAAATTTCCCAAACTATGCCAACTAACAGGAAACTATTGTGTACCAGAGTTGTTGCAAATATCTCAAACGGTTACGAAGATATTGTAAAAAAAAAACAATTATTCTCCAAAACTTCAAATCACGAAAACGGTAAAGAATTGGATAACAACATATGGGGTTTTTCTTGTTTCAAATAACGTCCCCTATCACTCATTTCCGTTTGGACCATGACTTACGGGACAACCTGTATAAACTTTTCGTCTTAGAATCACTCAAAGATTCACCACTTGAATTTTTTCGCACTTATTCATTACACCCTGTATAATAAGTATAATAAAATAATAATACTCGCAGTATAATAAGTTTTTTATTAACTGTTTATTTTAGATGCCTGCTGGTGGCATTACCTGTAGTGTCGCTATATGCAGTAGCAACACTGAAAAGTTAAGGAAAAGTGCTAAAAAACTAGTTTTCCATACATTTCCTATTGGAAAAATAGGAAAAGAATGGGTTAGGCGATGTTATAGGAAAGATTACTTTAATCCAAAGGATAAAAACAAGCGGATTTGTAGCAAACATTTCAAGAAAGAGGATTATGAAGATATAATTGAAGCCTCTATTAAGAATGTTTTACCAAAAAAGCTTAAATCGGATGGTATGTTAATAGAAAAAACCTGCTGTGTTTTAAAGTAGCTAATTACCTATTTTATTTTTATTTTAAGCTATCCCAACATTATTCTTGCTACCGGAGAAAGAGCATGATCTTAAGGGACAATCCCGGAGAGAACTTAAAGACCAATACAAGGATCAAAAGTGTCTTGTAGATGAACTTTTATCATCCCATTTAAGTGTTGCGTCCCAGTCAGACCTTCCTGTGGAAGTTATGGAAAGTGTTCCAGGTACAATAAGTAGGGAAAGTGATACTGAAAAGCTGCTTCGCGAATTTAATTCTATTGTTGCTGAAAACAGTGTACTAAAAAATGAACTCAAAGAGAAGCAATATGAAATCAATGCTTTAAAGCAAAAGAATGACATATTAGAGTCAGAAAATGCCACCTTACAAAAGGAGCTTGTAAAAGACATGGATTTGAATGTAACAAATATATTAAAAGACTTTTTAACTCTAAACCAAATAAGTATTATTTTAAAGAAAAAAAGTAAGACTCGATGGACTGCAGATGAAATTTCGATTGCTCTTACACTGAGGTATTTCAGTAAGCGGGCCTATTTATATGTTAGACAAACACTTCAATACCCATTACCAGGATTGGCTACTTTACACAAGTGGGCTAGACATATGGACATGAAAAGTGAAATTCGAATCAAATATTTAAATAATCAATATATTCAAGCACGGACTTCACAAAAAAATCAAGCTAGCTGTAAGGATTGTATGGATGATGACTGTAAACGAAAGCAAATGAAGAAAAAAGCTAAATTTACAAAGTAGTCTAAAGATCCTTGGTTATTTCTCTGAGACCCATACAGTCTTCCAAAAGTTCAGACCACTGAAAATTAGCAATGTCTGAAATTAACTTCAGTGATTCCTATAACGAAAAAGAAATTGTTTGTGAAATTACTTCTGAAGAAAATTCCTTTACGGTAAAAAGCTATGTTTTAAAAGAGGTGGTGTCAAAAATTGTCATTTACCACATGATAACCAAGAAGTGGATGATGGATTAGGAGAAGAAGGTTCAACGAGTTCAGCAATTTCGAAATATTTACCATCAATTGCAGTGTTAAGTGATGGTATAAATCAACAAGTTTGTGTGTGACCTAGGTAGTCATACGAACAAACTTGACGGAAGAAAATTTACTTTTCTTCATATGTACCACTTGCTATGTTTACCACACTGACACTGTACCACAAGGGACTTACCAACATATTAGCTCCCATCTCCCATTACACCAGGGAGTTAGGAGAAGAAGACGAGGAATTATGTTGTAAAGTGTGTGATGATAAATTGTATATTGTATATTTAAAAGACGTGTATATATAAAATATATTTTTCATGTTTAAAATAATTCCTTACCTATATGATACATTTTTAAAAAATATTCTATGGTTATTTGCTTGCAGTTTCCCTATCGATAGATTTATCACACACCTCTACCATTCCTCTTCGACCCTTTTTAGATGCATTTCTCCTGTATTTCTGGCCAGTATTTTCATCTTGAATCTTAAAGTTTTTTTTACATACACTTTCTCTCCAATCCCAACATCGTTTTCTCTTGCTGTCCTTTTCCTATCTGTATATTCTTTTCCTCTTTATGAGCTTTGTCTCTTTCCACCGTTTCTTCATCTGTTATCCTATATTTTATGCCTGCATAACTTGATATCTTGTCCCTGAATTTGGATACAGGCATTTCATTTTATTACAGGTATTTTGCCCTATTCCGTCGATACAGGCATTTCATTTTATTGCAGGCATTTTGCCCTATTCTGTTTGGATACAGGCATTTCATTTTATTACAGGCATTTTGCCCTATTGCCCTATTACGTGTGGATACAGGCATTTCATTTTATTACAGGCATTTTGCCCTATTTTCCCCTTTTATTTTTTGTACTTACAAATTCACTTGTTTATCCTCGTCACCATTGTAGTATTCACCTTTTCCTTAACATTATGGATATTGGAGGATCGGAAATAAAACACACAGTTTCCATTCACGCGCCTCAGCTCCGCAAGCACTAGATTGGTCCTGACTACTACCGTTGCCATTACGCAACCCAGGCATGAGTTTTTATTTAAAAAATTTAATTTTACATAAACAAGGTAGTCTTACCAGACACTACATTGGAGAAAACTAAGAATTTGTTACAAGCTTTTATTTAACTTCACCTGTTAGTATTATGTTATGTGTGGGTCGAATCTTGCAATTAGAAGCACTTCCTGACATCCGATTGAGCTGAAATTTTGCATACACCTTTAGTTCCGGTGACAATACAATATGCATTACTCAATATTGTAATATTTTCAAAATGGCCGCCACTCCAATATCGCTATTGATGTATTTTTTGTCAACCATCTTAATATGGGTATCAAATGAAAGGGCTTGAAAAGTAGAAAAGGATAAAGTTAGTGACATCACCCTAAATTCAATATGGCCACCGCTCCAAGATGGCGAATGATGTATTTTTTGTCAGCCCCGCCCCAAGTAACATTTCAAATTTTATTATGGTTTGCAAGGTAGCTATAAAACCACTTTTCAAGGGTTTCCCTTAAAGCTATTTTGCCTTCAGAACGTTCTGAAAGCAAAGATAAAACGGCCTTAAATCAAAAGTGGAGAACTTTATGAAGGTTCTAAGGGTAAAATAATAAAACTGTCATAAAACATTTTTGCCTTATCCTTACCTTAGGTGCCAAACCTTCAAGGTATCTATAAAGCCATTCATAAAGCTGCTATAAAACCTTCATTAAACTGAATACTAAGACTAAATGGTCTAGAATTAGCAGTGTAATTCCTTTTGGTTTTATAGTGGATTTGAGAAATCCTGGGAGCTGGTTAATTTGCTTTAAGCTTTCCACAAAGAAGATTTATTTGCCTTCTATGCATATTTCTGCGTGTCTTCAGACATTACATATTTAAAAGCGTGTATTATTAGGAATGGCGTTCCAACTTGTGTTCTAATCGCGAAATAAGCGTGATCCGTAACCCAAATACGCAAACGAAGAAAAGTTTTCTGAAAATTAAAGCGCCCCAGAAATACATTAGGTTTATACAATCTATTCAGGGTGGCCCACCACGAACTGCATCGAGCTATATATGGAAAACTAAAATTGGGAAAATTCTGAAAATTTGGCACCTCACCAATGCCGAAGGGCGCTGCTCAACTAAAATATGTTGGCGAATCTGGCACTTCCGGTTATACCGGAAGTCGATATCAACTTTCTTATCTCAAATGGAACACCCTGTATATTATTGCATTTTTGGATGCTAGGCATCATTTTGGAACAAAAACATGCAACATGTCCTATGTCTAAATCCAACCGTTTTTGAGATATTTGCATTTTTCCGAAAAAAAAAAATACAGGTGCAGACAATTAGCAATTTATACGAGGAAACCGCGAAATTTCAAAACGAATTATTGGCATCGTGTAACAGAAGCCCTGACCTAGTGATCTCTGCTGAGAAATAAATCCGTTCTTATACAAGGTGGTCACAAAATATGAATAAAAATTACATTCAAAATGTGCTCAACCCTTTCGGGACTGCGGCCAGCTGAGGATCTGTAACAACAGATCTTTTCACAATATAAATCATTTTTTGCATGCACCCACTTGCAAATGAGCTTGTGTTCGATTTTATTGATGTATTTAAGGGCACAAGTACGTTTTTTTTACCAGAAGGTCCACCCAACTAGATGCCATTACTAGAAAATCAGCCAATGACATTAATTGGGGGCATGACCAATGTAAAGTAGGCGTTCCAATGTATCTGTAGTCAACGCGTGTCCGTCCGGTTCCAGTCCCATCTCATGCCTCCCTGCTTGCGTTTATAGTCGGTTCCGGCCCCACTGGCCCAACTTTTATATGCGTGTTCGTCCAGGTCCGGTCCCGAAAGTGTTAAATCCCGAAATTTTCAAATGGAAACCCCCCATTTTTTTAATGCCATCTTATTCACCACTAAAAATGATGACAACTTTGTGTAAGGTTTCCTATACCTAAATGCAGTAATTTTCGATTAATTTACGAAAAACCCACTTTTCGCCCATAAAATGCGGGGTTTGCTTAACGCTTGGAAAATCATATTAGCCGTAGACGTTGAAAAGACAATCGCGGCTGAGGAAATGTCACTTGGTTTATAAATTATTGTCAACAATAATGTCGTCGTGCTTAAATTACACAAACGAAGATTATTTAAATTTGTTATCTACGGAGAATGCAACAACAAAGTAATATCAAGAACGAGCGATACATAATCTTCATTTGTGTAATTTAAGCGTGCCGGCATTATTGTTGACAATAATTTATAAACCAAGTGACACATCCATGGATATAATTGCCTAAACTTTTTTTTGTTTGAAAGGCCTTCAAAAGCCGCTTCTTTTGACCTTCCTGCCCTTTTCAAAATGCTAATGCAGGACCGGTTGCGATTTTTTTATACCCCCGATTTTCACAAAAACCATTTAGCGATTTTTTTATTTAAAATCTGACCCCACAGCGTTAATCAGAACGCCCCAAAACCCCCATATACCAAATTATAATATAGCAAAATACGAATTTTAAAGGCATCTGCCAAGTCAAGTGTGCCATGGAATCCCCTCAAAACAGTTGAATGGTCAATAAGACCACTCAAGGTGTTGGTGTGCAAAGGTCCAATACAAAATATACAGAGTGTTCTTATCTGTGCCATCTCAAA
Source organism: Pseudeuparius sepicola (assembly GCA_963920635.1). Classification (NCBI taxonomy): domain Eukaryota; kingdom Metazoa; phylum Arthropoda; class Insecta; order Coleoptera; family Anthribidae; genus Pseudeuparius; species Pseudeuparius sepicola. The sequence goes on from OY987306.1 coordinate 12,574,154, forward strand.
TTACTACATTTTTGGAACTTCATACGGGTCAAAAATCGAGTATATCAAAACCGCTCCACACACTATAAATGAACTAAATCTAAAAAATACAGAAGCCTGCCAGTCAGTAAGTCCATATCAGTTAAGGTGGCTGGTGTGCCACAACAGGAAACGCACAGAAAATGTATCATCTGTCTTAGACAGCGACTTTGTTGAGAAAGGTCCAATCATTTTAATTGCTGTTATTTGCTAGTTATCATTTTGTACAGAAATACATTACTTTTGTGTTTATCAATATTTTCTCAATGATTCCAGGGCACTCTTGATCCGTATAAGTTTCATAAAATTTCAGAATTTTGAGATGGCTCAGAGAAAAATGCCCTGTATATTTTTGTAGTAAATCTTTTCACACCAACATTTTGAGTGGTCCTATTAACCATTCAACTTTTTTGAAGGGATTCCATGGCACACTTGACTCACCAGATGTCTTTAAAATTCCTATTTTTAGGTAGTTGCAGTTGCATGCAGAGGTTTCGCCGCTTGGAATGAGCCTATTTGCAGATGACAGAGTCTATGATGAGTTGCTCTTTGCATCCCATTGCGCCCTTCGCGCAGCCCTTCTGCTGCATTGCCATGATGTTGTTCTGCTCGCAGTGAGAATATATTCGCTGCGTAAGGCAAGATGTGATTATTTTGTACAGCTTAGGCAGGCAGGTTATTGGGCGGTACTTGGCAGGGTTATCTGTATTCCGCTGGTCTTTTGGTAACAGGTATGTTGCACCCTGCGTAAGAAACAATGGCATTTTCAGAGGATCGAGTAAGACTTCATTAATTAAGGTAGTTAGTTGTACATGCGTGCACCACAACTTCTTAATCCAATAATTTTGGAGATGATCTGGACCTGGTGCCTTCCAGTTGTGGGAATTCTTGATGACATTGGAGACCTCATCAGTTGTAAATTGCTCGTGTTGCATCTGGCTATAGTTCCGGCCTATCTCGTGTTTTTCATTGATCCAGCTTGCACTGACATTGCAAGGACCTGGTGTGGCAAGTTGATTTCTCCAGAAACCGTCAACCTGTTCTCTGCCTCTGCACGATTCAGCTCTTGGGCCGTCCGGATTTTGGCTCCCACTACAGTGATGATTGCCGTTGCGGCACAGTAGATTAACATGTGGATATGTTCTAATGTTGGTGTTACTGAAACATAGTTAGGTAAAATTCTGGTGTTCATAATATCATTATTATTATTATTTGCGGGAAAATGTTAAATTTAAGTTTGAAGGCATTGAATTCCACGAGGGGGTAGTAGCAGGCGAATACAAGTCGTGTCACCTTTTCTGTGTACTTTTTCAGGATATATGTCGACGTCGTGGATATTATTAAGAAAAAGGCAGTTACTGAAGATTACGAAAGGAACCCCTACAAAACTGATGAGTTTTGTACTTATCTGTTAAAGAGACTAATGCCATTCGCTCCCCTTTGGTCAGATATATTAGGCTGCGGTAGGTTCAGCAATGCTAAAAGATCCTCAAAAAGGAAATTTTACGCGGGCAATCGAATGTTAAACTGGGTAGGTTTGTTTCGCAATTACGCGATAGGATGAAGTCAGATTTAAAAGCGATTCGACTCGATATAGGGAAAACTCCACGGAAAAAGCTGAAGAAAGACACCGAAGCTAATAGCAGCGTAGATGGTGGATTGTCTGTCGAAGAAGAAGGATGGAAGAGGTCGAAAAAACGTAAGGGTTTCTTTTATAATAAATATTTGAAAGCTGTAGAGACGCAAGAGAGTGCAACCTCTGAACAAGAGGACAGTCGAATCTGCAATGACGATAATGCAGTTGTTACAGTAGTCGATGAACCTGACAAACAAGCCCTAAATTATATGTTGACTGCTGACTGCTTTGCAAACAGACTTCATACTATCCAAATACAAATATTGTGGCCAAACGCTAATGATGGCCAGTTCCGATTTCAGAACCTTACTATCAAGATATAACTGCATCGATTTTTCGGAAGACGGAAAATCAAGGTGGGTATCAGATTATTGTTTGGACGCTTTTGCGTATTCTCTATTGAAAGAACAACAGGACATTTATTATATTGATACCATATCCGCACATTTGCTTTTCAATGAACAAATCAAGAAATATACGAAATTGGCTCCACTGATAAAGCCTTGGAAAGGAATTCGGTTCGTAGTGATACCTTACAATTGCAACCAGAACCATTGGGTTCTAATTGTGTTAAACTTAAAAGAAAGCAAAATGTTCCTGTTAAATCCAAGAAAAACTACAACCTATCCACAGAAGAAGTAATGAACAAAATTAAAATATTCTTGACAGCCAGGGATCGAATGTAGGATGCCGAAAAAGTTAATGCGAGAGGGTGGAAAATATCACAAATTCCCATTTTTCCGATGCAACATGCTGGCGATTATATCAATTGTAGCATTTATGTGATGTATTACATATATATAACTGGAAAAGTGAAAGGCACCAGTGACTTCGAGGAATTATCTATGGAGAATGTATTCGACCCAGAAACATTCAGGATTACAGTACAAAATGTACTTTTGCTCATATCCTCCAACATGTGCGATAAATGTCTGATATGTGGTATTAACACCCAAGAGGATTACGTCGCTTGCCTCATTTGCACCAGATGGGTACATGTCGAAAAGTGCTCAGGGATAAAGGATGGAACACCAATGGAAATAATACTATCGACAGATTTTATATATAAATAAGATATACATATATACATAAGATTGTCCTGGAGAACAAAACCCATGTTGACTGTGCCAGATACAATGCAAATGTCAATCGGGCACTTTTAAAATGGGATTACTCCATTGCATTTATAAGTTTGGACACATCAGTTAATATCTGCCAGAAGGTCATGCGGTATGCCAATATCTCAGATGAAGAATTTACTGCATATGTGTTGCTGGGGCTTATCAACGCAAAACTAATATTCCGGCATTATGGTATGACGTATTGAGTGTTTCAATTTTGAATATCCAGAACCTTACACACTGGACGAAGTAATAAAGCAATTAAGAACATCAAATGTGTCAACAGTAAAAAAGAAATAATTTAAATAAACTAAAAAAAATAATAATTTCGAAAATGAATTTTGAATTTGAACTTTTTTCTTTTTGAACTTATCTACTATTTTTCTTACATAATTTCAAATGACTTCCAAAATTAGACAGGATGCTATAGGCGAAACTGTGCTTTCGCAGATTAGACGACGTAAATAATTTTTTATTCTACAAGTATAAGGGGGTGGCAACTCTCTTTAACCTCTGAATTTTAGCGAAGCTGTATTACTGGCATCTTAGGCAACCTAAATACAGGGTGTCCCAAAAAGGACTCCCGTCGCCGATATCTCCGGAACAAAAAGAGATATTTTAATTCTACAAACGCCGTTCTCTAGGACGTAAAAAGAACTTTATTCGTAACTGCTAAGCGTTCATTTTGACATTGGCGAATAGATGGCACTGCGGTGCAAAGAAACTTTTCGATCCTAGGAACGTTGGAACGTAGCGCATCTGAAAGACTGGGTAATTTGGAGAAACTCCTATTTTATGGACAATTTTCCTATTGTTACTAGTTTCTGAGATAACCGCTTACAATGTCATTTACAAAAAATGAGCTAACTTGCTTAAAATTAACTTTAGAGGAAAAAGTTGTTAAAATATCTTTGCACTAAGACGAAGAAAATAGCGGCACATGTCAAATTATTACACATCCGGTTTGACCGGAAGTACCGGAAATGAAACATTTTTCAGTTCAAAATGAACATACTGTACAATTTTTTCAAAATTATTTCCATACCTAAATACGAGCACTGTTTTTACCGCATTCTCCATAAACTAATACCATATTTTAATTTATCCTCATTATTATTAACCATTACAAAAATTAATAAACTAATTAGGCAAGAAACAAATTGACAACGATAGAGAATTACCTGGGCGTTTGAAGCTAAATATTATATTGAAACAATGGACAGAGACAGAGCCACCTTCGGTTAAATAAATAAATAAATAAGCTTTATTGTCTAACAGAAGGGCATTCCATTTAAAAGACAATATGCAAAAAAATTACAGAAATACACTATTGTTCAATTAATTTGATTTGGGTATAGATGTCCTCTTATTACATGAAGCAGGTAAAAATTAGGTAAAAATGAGTCCCCTGACTATCCTTTTAAAATTGAGAAAACTATATTGTGAAAAATCAAGTTCAGAAAACTCATTTGCTAGCCTACACATATTGTACATAGGAGATCTTAGCAACATATTAGTGTTAGCTCTATCCATGTAAAACATATTGCTGGATCTTGTATTAGATGGAATATGAAAATTGAGGAATGCTAGCAACTCTGCACCATCAATTAAGCCCACCACTATTTTGAATAGAACTTGAAGTGCCAGGACATTGCGCCTGTCAATCAATGCAGGGACCTCAAACCTCGCCAGCAACTCCGATTGATTTTAAAAGATATAAACTTTAGAAACTTTCGCTAGATATTTTCAAGTTGACTGATATATTCATTATAATATGGACACCACACAATTGAGCAATACTCGAGTTTAGAGCGGACAAAGCTAAAATAAAGTGACTTTAAGGCATTTATATTATTGAAGTCTGTACTAAGTCTGAATATGAAGCCTAGGGTTTTCAATGATGATGTTGTAACATTTGTTATGTGATTATTAAATGACAACTTGGGGTCAAAGGCAATCCCGAGATCCACAAATGAGAAAACCCTCTGAAGATTCACACTGTTAATATTGTATTCAGATGTAAGATAAGATTTCTTAGTCGTGAATGACATGACATTGCATTTGTCAGAATTAAGTGGCAATTTATTATTGTTACACGACTCACATAGTTTATGTAGGTCAGCTTGGAGCTCTATGCAATCAGAATCAGACTTGATCTCACGAAAAACTTTTAGATCATCCGCAAACATCAGCACTTGACTCTCCAAATTATCAGTAATATCGTTTATGAACAGAGAAAATAGAATTGGTGCCAAATTGCTACCCTGGGGCGCTCCACTAGTAGCAGGAAAGCTATGAGACCTAAATCCATTGCATTCAACAAATAGAGATCTGCCAGTCAAGTATGATGATATTAAATCCAATAGATTATTGTGGAAGCCAATTGAGCAAAGCTTCTCTAAAAGGATGGTATGGTCCATGCGGTTAATAAATATAAATTCAGCCAAATTGTCGTTGTCTAGATGTATGTATATACATGGTGTTATTGTTATTATATGACACTGGAAATTACCTTTTTTTCACTTTTGCGGGTCAAACCGGATGTGTAATAATTTGACATGTGTCGCTATTTTCTTCATCCTAGTGAACTACAAAGATATTTTTAATAACTTTTTGCTCTTAAAGTTAATTTTCGCGAAGCTGTATTACTGGCAGCTTAGGCAACCTAATACTTTCTGACAAAATCTCATTAACGCACAGGTATAAGGGGGTGGCAACCCTCTCTAACCTCTGAATTTTCGCGAAGCTGTATTACTGGCAGCTTAGGAGACCTAATTAGATACTTTCTGACAAAATTTCATGAACGCACATCGTCGCTAGTTGGCACCACGAATTTTTTTATTCTAGGGGTATAAGGGGGTGGCAACCCTCTTTAACCTCCGAATTTTCGTGAAGCTGTATTACTGGCAGCTTAGGACACCTAATTAGATACTTTCTGACAAAATCTCATGAACGCACATCGTCGCTAGTTGGCACCACGAATTTTTTTATTCTAGGGGTATAAGGGGGTGGCATCCCTCTTTAACCTCCGAATTTTCGTGAAGCTGTATTACTGGCATCTTAGGAGACCTAGTTAGATACTTTCTGACAAAATCTCACTAATGCAAATCGTCTCAGTTGGTTCCAAGATTCTTTTGTATCTGATATTTAAGTATAATAATTATATGGACACCCTGTACCTTTCGGTTATTTTATTGTTCCTAATGTTAGGGGGTGGGAAAGAACCATAAAGGTCGCTAATTTACAGTAATTTTGACATAAGAACGATATTAAACTTTGTCGTCGCCAACCTCACCAGTACTTGTCTGGTCGACTATAAAAATTCGTTTCTCGAATATGAATCTGTGGATGTCTTCAGGTGCGTAACTTCAAAATAGTTTTATTTATATAAACTCCTGGACAAAATTAACGCAACATCATAAATGTGCCACTTATTTGATGCTATTTTTTTTCTGAATTTATGATCCGATTTGAATGATTTTTTTTTTGCATTGTAGGTTGGTTCCTTGAAAATGTCATAGTTTTCGCTGTTTATGATAAAAAGTTCATTTTCGATTTATACCGGGTGTAACAAAAATGTTATGTTTTTTTCTGAAAATTCGTATCATCCTGTAAAGTATACTAGCAACCGAAACATATAGCGGTTGACATTAAACGGTGGGTCCATCTTTCTTCAACATTTTCTTTTTTGGTTTACTTCATTATCTCTGTTATTAAAGGAGATGCACTGTTTTATATCGTAACATGTTTTTATAGACTTTATTATTCAACACAGTCATTGTTGAATGTTTTCAAGTAGGTTATGGAACTTTTCTGACATTTCAAGCGATGTGTCAACAGATGTTGTGTTTTAAAGTTACAAAGGTCAAATAAAATTCGCCATACCGATAAAAACTGTTCAGAAACTGCTTATTAAACATTCGTTTCATATGCCCAGTTGCCCGACTATTCTGTCGTTTAAACCAGCCTCATTTAAACGTCTTCTGATTGTTCGAGACGATATTGTATGATGGCGAGCAGTTCTAAGCTCACTTTTTAGCCTAGTACTAGTGATATTCCTGTTTCTTAGAGCAGTTTGCCTAATAAAACGCTCATCCCTTGGATCGGTACATCAGTTTCGCCCTTGGCCTGACCTTCGAGAGTAAGATCCTGTCTCGTTAAATCGTTCAACCATACGACTTATAGTCGAACGATGTCTTCCTATCACATTAGCAACATGACACATCGAATATATAGCCTTCATTCACCAAAGTTAAAGCTCTTATTGCTTCTATTGCCGATAAATTTTTTGGTCGATTCATTTTTCAATTTTAAAATACTCGACGGGCAACTGGGCATATGAAACGAACGTTTAATAAGCAGTTTCCGAACAGTTTTTATCGGTATGGCGAATTTTATTTGACCTTTGTAACTTTAAAACACAACATCTGTTGACACATTGCTTGAAATGTCAGAAAATTTCCATAGCCTATTTGAAAACATTCAACAATGACTGTGTTGAATAATAAAGTCTATAAAAACATGTTACGATATAAAACAGTGTATCTCCTTTAATAACAGAGATAATGAAGTAAACCAAAAAAGAAAATGTTGAAGAAAGATGGACCCACCGTTTAATGTCAACTGCTATATGTTTCGGTTACTAGTATACTCCACAGGGTGATACGAATTTTCGGAAAAAAACATAACATTTTTGTTACACCCGGTATAAATCGAAAATGAACTTTTTATCATAAACAGCGAAAACTATGACATTTTCAAGGAACCAACCTACAATGCAAAAAAAATCGTTCAAATCGGATCATCAATTCAGAAAAAAAATAGCATCAAATAAGTGGCACATTTATGATGTTGCGTTAATTTTGTCCAGGAGTTTAATTGTTGTTTATATTAATTTATAGTCGGGGCCTGATGATGTAAATGTTTGAATAATTACGAAACCGGTTGCCAAAATTAAAGAGAGTTGTGAGAAAATAAGACCTTTCTTTCATCTCAAATCAATCTTCAATAGCTGATAAAATTATTGGAAGTGAACAGAAACTAGAGCAAAGGTTACCTACATTAGAAGACACTGTTCGGATGTGTTCTAGATTATTATATACACTGTGTCCCGGATAAGAATGAACAGCATGGGGATATTGCAAACGGTGAGAGATAGAGCAACGGTTAAATGGGGAAAAAGTTGCGCAATTTCGAGGTCAATAAAATGGCACAAACAGATTTCTAATATCTTTTTTCGTTTTTGAGTTATTTTGAAAAAAGTAAAATTTTGCGTTTTCGATTTTATTTTTTTCTGAAGTTGTTATCACAGATAGAAATAAAAAAGAAAAACACTTTCTTATGGCACTTTTTAACGGGCTTTAAGATAGCGTTTTTAGATTTGTTCTACAACGTTTCGTTTTTGAGAAACCATCTTCAACTTTATTTTTTTAAATACGGACCTGGATTTTTTTTGCAGATTTTGAAAGCACTTTTCATTGCAAATACCATGACGTATGACACGAAATATTTTTAAATTGTTTTGAGACAATTATTCTGAAAATTCCCTTTTTTCCATTCATTTTTCTCTAATGCGGCCCTGTATTTAATAATAAGAAGTCTAAGTATTAATCAGTATTGTCAACAATTTAACTTACAACTTATCTTTCGATTATTGGAGAACCAAAAAAAGGACGGCAAAGACTAATAACAGTCACATGCGATAACCCCCACCTAGAAGGCTTTGAAACAACGAAACCAACCCCTTGTCATTTGTCATAACTCCCACTGTATCATTTAGTTAACAATTTGTATCATTAGAAATGGAGGGTGCTTTTTCAAATGGGGACAAATTTAACATGTCAGCATGTTATATCTTGCGTCACAGAAATAGTGTAGAGGCCGAACGAATGTATTGTTGCAATTAATAAATAGCAAAAGTTATTGATTTCGTTGGCTTAAAGCTTTCTTCTGACAATTAGAAAAAGCTAAGAATTTACTCCAAAACACAATGCGACACTGTGTAACGAAGTTACTAATTTCCCGTTTTCATTTTTATTTTAACACCCACTTATTTCCTCCCCGCGCTATTTTTAGCGGCCGGCTATCCGCCGTGGTAGTTTTTATGTCCACACCGATGACTTTTTCTATATAGTAGGCCGACATTCCAGTTTTATTGCATTTAATTAAATTCTGGTTTTGATTAGTTTCCGGCTTTCCGCCGCCGAATAATAGATGCTTATGTTACCATAAGGGTTGTGGGATACTGACTAGGGGTAGAACCGGGATATTAATTCAAATTGCAGCTAGAGCCGCCGTTCTTTTTGGAAGTCCGGGTATATTGGACATGCCCGAGCCAGAGAGACCACCGTCCGAGCTCTGGGGGGGGGGTGCAACCACCCCTAACGGCCACTCTAGCCCCCGGCAGCCGTTTTGGGTACCAGAAGAGTGGGGACGATCACCGGATGTCTCGCCACTGCTCTGACCAATGGACGGCCGGCGCACTCACGAAGGGAGGGGCGCCACCGAGCCCGATAAATACGCCGCGGCTGCCGAGGAGGCTCTCTTCTCTCTCCGCTCTGATTTCCGGCATATTTCCTGGTGAGCATTATTAGGTTAAGATTTAGAAACTGTCCCGAACCGTGTTGCTGTTGTGAGTTATTTATCCGCAGCCGACACCGGTTCATTACACCCCCAGATCAAGGTTAACTGAAGCTAGGCTTGGTACCGTGTTGGTGGCGTGAGTACCATCTACCACCGACACGGGAAGATTATTTAAGTACCGTTTGCACCAAGCTTAGCCGAACCGTACCGCTTGGACTGGGTGTGTAGACTCGCCCCACGTCTTGTTGAATTGCCGTATTTTCTATTAGTTGTCCTGAATAGTTTCGAGCTTGCTTACCGCCTGTAGACAAAACCGTGTCAATAATAAAACAGAATATCCGCGATAGAGTAACCTGCACTTTCTTTTTCCAGACACTCACGTGGATCTCTCTGGACCAGCCGTGGCAGTAATTTGAAACTGTTAAACAAATACTTTTCAATCATAGTTATTGTTAATCGAACTTCGAATAAACCGTGTTAAACTTTGCCAAGTCTTCCTTATTTGTGCCCCACTCTCGAGGCACCACTGAACTCTGGAATTAAATTTTCTCTGACGAATGCTATCCTGGGTATAAAGCGGAGCATACCGCTCTAAAAAACTGGCGCCTGAGCAAACCGTTTCACCAAGAGTCCGATTTTTCCTTTCTTAAATAAAAGAGGCGAGTACACAAAAAAAGGAAAAATCGGACGTGAACGAAAACTGCGCTATAAAAAAATAGTGCCCCCACAGGGGCGCGCTATAACTGTTTGCTGTACAACAACAGAGGAAAACACTTACCAGACAGGGCCGTATTTAAAAATATTAAGTTTTCGAAGTAAAAATAAACTGTAAATAAATTGTTGTCAATACTGATTAATAATTAGACTTCTTATTATTAAATACAGGGCCGCAATAGAAAAAAATGAATGAAAAAAAAAGGAATAATCAGTATAATTGTCTCAAAACATTTTAAAAATATTTCGTGTCATACATCATGGTATTTGCAATGAAAAGTGCTTTCAAAATCTGCAAAAAAAAATCCAGGTCCGTATTTAAAAAAATAAAGTTGAAGACGGTTTCTCAAAAACGAAACGTTGTAGAACAAATCTAAAAACGCCATCTTAAAGCCCGTTAAAAAGTGCCATAAGAAAGTGTTTTTCTTTTTTTCTATCTGTCATAACAACTTCAGAAAAAAATAAAATCGAAAACGCAAAATTTTACTTTTTTCAAAATAACTCAAAAACGAAAAAAGATATTAGAAATCTGTTTGTGCCATTTTATTGACCTCGAAATTGCGCAACTTTTTCCCCATTTAACCGTTGCTCTATCTCTCACTTTTTGCAATATCCCCATGCTGTTCATTCTTATCCGGGTCACAGTGTATAAATTTAATACATTAATTTTAATCAATTTTAACGAATTTGCATTTTAAGCTTCAATTTTATTACTAAATCATATTTGTTGGCAAAACTTACAGTTCAGTTGTGACCTTCATTACACTTTTCACTTTTTCAAAATTAAACTATGGATTTTGCCAACAAATACGATTTAGTAACAGTAATCATAGTAATTAAATGAACAGGAGGAACATTCCAAATAACCTGCCATTTGTGTGCGTGTATCACGGACCAACTTTAATATATGACATATAGAGAGTCCTGTGGTCGGAAGTTTGTTATGTCCGTGGAATCTATCCCAAATTATTTTTCATCCACAAAATTGTTGTGACTTTTGAAAAATTATTTTTCTTAAAATCAGCAGTGAAGTGTCTAGAAATCGTCATTAAAAGCTCAGAAATCGGCACTGAAGTAGCCCATTATTGTACGATTTTTTCAATAAGTAGGCCTTGGGGAAATGTAAACATGAAACGTCAGACGTGGAGCCATCACCCGTCAAAAGTGAGCAAATATTCAAAACCCGGCCAATAAATCCTATTTAACTTTTCGTACACATTGCGTAATTGTTACCTATAGCAGCCTACTCTTTCAGTATAAATATTTTAGTAGGTGTGAATATTAATGTATTTTACATGGAGGCTGCACAACAGGCAGCAGTTTGGATTTTCTGTCAGAAAGTGCCCTGTCTCGTCATAGTTGACCTAGGTAGAGCAATCGTCAAAGTCAAGCAACGCCGCACGCAGTCGGTTCATGGACGGGTGATCCCTTATAATTACTTTTTCGTCTAATAAAACATCATTTTTTTCCGATTTCAAAAAAATTTAATATGTACCTCGGCACTGAAGTTCTTTTTATGACTCGTGTGGTTTATTTGCCTCGGCCAGAGGCCTTGGCAACTAAATTCCACACGAATCATAAAAAGTTGAACTTCAGTGCCTTGGTGTATAAATAACTATTTTCTGTTAAAAAGTGACATTATTGTCCTATCCTAACTCTCCCACTCCAGGAACTCTAGATACTGTGAACCCTCGATACATACACACCAAATGAATTTTATTTGCAACTAGCATAATCACAATTGGAGCATAGAAAAGGCGCAATAGAAGTCTCACCATGGCACACTTGACTTGCCAGATTTCTTTAAAATTCCTATTTTGCTCAACTTTAATAACTAAAATAACAAAATCGCTAAATAATTTTCGTAATTTTTTACTAGAAAAAAATTCAATTTTTTACTAGAAAGAAATTCGTAGTAGACCTTGAAAATTGAGATTAAGACCTGAAATTTTGCACCAAAGTAAAGAATTTTGTGTGACCTATCTTTAGAAAAAAAATCGGCTAAAATAGGATGAAAAATAAAAATTTTACAGAGGCGTCTCCATTCCAAACAGGCCACACTGTATATATCGTTGGGATGAGCACTTTTCTCAATTATACTTAAGAATTGCATTGTGGATTTTCATCTCATGCCTATTGACGTCTGGTCGTCTGTAGGATGTATAATTGCATTCAGAACATTTAAACGGAGTAACAGAAATCTCCCCATGAACAGTTTGATGCATATAGAGTGACCCCTTGTCATTAGCTTTGAATGAGCACTTTTCACAACTATACTTAAAAATTCCACTGTGAATTCTCATATCATGCTTATTTACATCTGCACGTTTGTAGGATGTATAATTGCATTTGGAGCATTTAAACGGAGCTACAGAAATGAACCCTCCATGCACCTTGGCTTGGTGAGTATAGAATGACCTCTTGTCATTAGCTTTGAATGAGCACTTTCCACAACTATACTTAAAAATTCCATTGTGAATTTTCATCTCATGCCTATTTAAGTTTGCTCGTCTGTAGGATGTATAATTACATTTAGCGCATTTAAACGGAGTAACAGAAACGTTTCCATGAATGTTAGCTTGGTGCGCATTGACTGTCCACTTGTCATTAGATTTGAATGAGCACTTTTCACAACTATACTTAAAAATTCCTTGATGAACATTTGATTCGTGCCTTTTTACACTTCTTGTGTAGAAAGAAGTATAATCACATCTGGAGCATTTCAACGGTGCAACAGAAGTGTCACCATGAGTCTCAGCTTGGTGTTTATTGAATGTGCCCTTGTCTTTAACTTTGAATGAACACTTGTCGCAATTATACTTAAAGACTTTCTCGTGCTTCATGCTTCTTGCCCGCATTGAACTGCCACTGACAGAATATACACAAAATTGAGGAGATAATGTGCCCATTGCAGGGTCTGGATGATCCTTTGACTCGTGAAGTATAACATCTGTTTTTCTTATGGAAGTGAATTGGCAACTGGAGCATTTGTATCCCTCAACAATTGCATGAATTTTTCTTTGATGTTCAATAAAACTGTTTAAGGACTCGCATTCGAATGGACACCGTTTGCAGTTGTACAGAGTTGACGAGTCAAAATCCAAGTCCCTGAAACAAAAAATCATTGTAAAAAACAGAGTAATCAGAGTATGCATGCAATTATCAGTTTGAATATTTGACATAAGTCATTCTTTTAAAAATTTAAGTCACGGCCTACAGTGACCTTGAGTTTTGGTCAAAAAGTAAAAGATCTAATAATATGTGCCTCTGATAGCTTCTTGGAAAATCGATTTAACAAAAAAATGTTGAAAATCAGTCTATAAATAAAAGTTTTATGGGGGTGGATAAATTTTAACTGTTTTTTAACAAAAGACCACTGATTAATAATTATTGATAGTTATTAAAAAAACTGCAAATGTCTTAGGTCTGCAAAAAATTGGTTGGCACATTAGGAAGGAAAATAAACATTAAGTTTTTTGTTAAATAATTTATTTACGAAAATATAATCTATATCAGGGCCCAATGATTGGCCTCTGTGGGCCTCTCACAGCTGGGAAAATTTGGTGTAAGTTGAAAATGACTTTTTTCATTATACGCCAATGAATATAATGGTAAATACAATGCTAAACTAGTCTATGGGCCATGCCAACAATGAACAACAACAAAGAACAACGCAGTGTAGACCCAAGGCTAGCACTGTTCACATGGTTACGATGGCCCATATATTAGTTCGCATAGTCCTGTCGGGGCGTTGGCATCTTAAATTCAGTCGCTAATTGTCATTTTATTCATTAATTTTGTTTCTTGTGCCGTCACCATGAACCTTAGCTTGGTGTTCTTTGAATGCTGACCATCTACTGATGGATGCTGAATACTTGTCATAATTATATTCAAAAATTTCTTTGTGAACTGCCTTCTCGTGTAGTTTGGCGTGGTGCACATTGAGTGTGCACTTGTCATTAGTTTTGAATAAGCACTTTGCACAACTATACTTAAAATGCTAATGCTGATTTATGTTTGTTTATTATCTAGAATGTATAATTGCAAAACAAAGAAAAGCTAGACATAGCCAAACATTTTATTAAATATTTCACAAACAAAAAATCAATAGACCAACTGTTGTTTACAAAAAATCTCTACTTGTCATTCAGTTTGAATGAGCACTTTGTCTGTAGGATGTATAATTGCATTTAGCGCATTTAAACGGAGTGGCTCCATGAACCAAAGCTTGGTGCGCATTGAGTGTTCTCATTAACTTTAACTAATCACTTTTTGCAACAATACTTAAAAATTCCTTTGTGAACATTTGACTCATTTCATTTACATTTATTGTATAGTAACAAGTAGAATCACATCTGGAGCATTTGAATGATGCAACAGAAGTGTCACCATGAATCTCACCTTGCACTTGTTGCAATTATACTTAGACTTTTTCGTACTCCATGTGACTATTATCTTCGGCCTGCAGTGCATGGTCATTGACAAAATATTTAGGAAATTGAGGATACAGCCTGCCCTTTGTATTGTGAATCTTTGTTTCGTGTCCAACATTGGTTTTTCTTAAGAAAGTAAGTTGGCAACTTGAGCACTTGTATTCCTTATCGATTCCATGCATTTTCATTTAGTGCTTGACGAGACTCCCAAGAACTTGCATTCCAAGGAACCGTCATCTGGGGTGAGTACGGACGCGTCGTACAAGTTAGGACCGGCACGTGGAGCGGGGGAAGTCACATGATCATACGCGCGCGTGTTATTAATTTTTAATAGGCATGCTATAATTTTGATGTTTCAATGATAGGACAGGTGGAAACAATTGCCTGGAGGAAGGGGTAGTTATATGGTGATAGATCAATGTATGATATTTTCTATTAGCCTTATGCCTTGGCTGCTGATTGACACCAAAATTTCGCTTATTTTGATTTTTTGATGATTTATTTTAGGTAAAACAACGAAAGCAAGGGGTGAGTTGGGACAAAATGAGACGAACTTACCGGCACCCCCTAGATGTTAAACTAAGGAGCAGTTACTTACAAGAAAATTTAGAAAGGACCGCTAGAGATGTGAAGGACAAGAAAATGTCCATAAGAATGGCTGCAGAGTGCAGAACGATATGACGTTCCAAAATCTACATTGGCAGATAAAGTTGTGAGCAAGCACTCGAAATCTACCGGTGGTCAAACAAAGTTGAGCCAAAAGGAAGAAGAGGAAATAAAAAATGGGATATTGACTGCTGCAAATTGGAGCTTTCCCCTAAGTAACTAGAATGGACTCAATGGACATCCATGAAATTGTAAAAATATATTTAGATAGATCAGGAAAACGCATTAGAACATTTTTTAAAGATAACCAACCCGGATTAAGTTGATTTTATAGTTTTATATATATCTATGGTTTTATCTATATTTTAAGTGATGATACATCCAGTTTTACGTAACTAGTTGTGTAAAGTAAAATAGGTTCTTGTAGTTGTAGGTAAAATGTACGTCAGTTTGTTTATATTATTGGTCATTTTTCGCGAATTCTGACAATTTGCATTTTAGCTGAGACCTAGAGATCTCCTGAGGTAAACTGCTTTAAATGAACGCTATTTAGTAACAGAAGTAACTGAATTCGTAATACATATATTATAGAAATAATAGAAAAATCCTTGTTTGTATAAAACCATTCATTCTTCTAAAAAATATATACCTACCTTTCTACCTACATTATTTTGTATGAAAAAATCACAGAAACGTTTAAAAAATGAACGAAAACAAATGAGCAAAAGATCTTAGATCGTTATAACGATCTTAGATCCTTTTAAAGATCTTAGATCTTTAAAACGATCTTAGATCTTTAAAACGATCTTAGATCTCTAAAACGATCTTAGATCTTTAAAATGATCTTAGATCTTTAAAACGGTCTTAGATCTTTAAAATGATCTAAGATCGTCAAATTAAGATCAAAGATCAGATCTTTTTGAAACAATCTTTTTAAAAAAGATCGTTCTTTAGTGAAACAAAAAAGATCTAGATCTAAGATCAAGATCGCGATCTTAGATCTTTAAAACGATCTTTTTTAAATAGATCTGCCCAGCTCTGTACTTGGTTCAACTTTTTTCAAAACTTTTAGTTTATGCTTATAGCTTAAAAATTATTTTTAACTAAATTAATATTTTTTAATTAAAATGGAATAAAGGTAATCCTGACTTTCATTAAATTTTGCTGTTTTTTTTTTAATTTGAGGAATTTGGTGTAGGTTCACTGGGCGATCCACAAATGAGGTCAAAAGTTGCCGAAAATGGTGCCAAAATCAGTCAATATTAATTAAAATTAGCAATTAGCAAATACGGGAGTAACAAAAAGTTGTCGGTTCTCATTTCTGACTTCCAGTGTTCCTGTTGTTCTTCCAATTCCAACCATATACAATTTTATCTATAAATAACCAAGCAGCGAATTTTAATTTTTTTGATAAATTTGGTAAAATATGATGAATTCACATCTTTGCATTGAATGCTAAAAATATATTGTTAGAAATAATTACTATAGGTATAAAAATCTTAAAAAAAAAACAGAATATACAGGGTGTCTCAAAAATCTGATCAAATGATCAGTCAAAAATGAGACCTGGCAACTTTTGGTTACTCCCTGTATATTCATTAATAATATTTCATGTTAAAAATTCAACTTAATTTTTTTTAAACAGTAATTTTTGAAATAACTTCTTAACAACACCCTCTATATTGAATTTGACGCCATATTCGAATTCCTTGGAAAATTCTACTTTGAACTATCAATTTATCTTTAAAATTACTGAGAAAATCGGGTTTATCACCTTAACTGGGACCCCCTGTACTCGAAAAAATCACAATTAAATTGTCTTTTAGGAGCACAAACCCTCTTTCTGTGTGGTTTGACTTCACACTTACTGTCTTAACTATTAGGATCTTCAGTATCAGCATCCTGATTTTCAATATCTAGGTTACTGCAAAGAAAGATACTTGCTCTGTTCGCGTTCAATTTTAAGAACCGTTCCAAATAGGGTTTCCAGTCCGGGATCCGGGGATCTTGAAATCCCGGAGGGGGTTTAGATGGGATTCCGGGATTTCGATATCCCGGGATCCTGGTGGGTCCCGAAAATCCCGGGTTGATGAGATATAGTGATCCCGAAAATCCCAATTTTTTAAAATGATCCAACTTTAATCTGTTCTCGACGTTTTTTGTGTAAAATGCATTTTTTTGTACTTTATCGGCGTTTTATTGAGTTTTACCCAGGTTATTTACGCATTTATTATGATACAACCAGGGATTCACCTATCGCCGGCGCCGCGCATGGGTATTCCATCTATCGCCGCGCGGGGATTCCCCTGTTTTAGTTGTTAGGTTAGTTGAATGTGAGCGCCGCGGGCGGTAGATGTTAGATAGATTTGTGGAAGTTTACAAAGAGCTAACTAATAAAATAACAGGTAAATTTAACATTTACATTTATTATACAATATGTTTTGTGTGTTTATAGGCTTACAACTTACAAATATGGCCGACCATAAAAACATATACATTGTGCATCCTAAAAAAATGACGACACATTATCAATGTGGTCTAATTATTTAATGGCTGTAGATTTTAACCCTAAAGCAAAAACTTCAAGAGGCCATAGGGTCTGTTAAGGTGGATTTATAAACTCGACGTTTGCGTTGGCACTCGCCGTTGCCGTTTGCGTCGAAAATTCAATCCCAATATTTTACGTGTAACACCGTTTATAAACGCCGTCGAATGTTGCAGTCTGCGTCCGATGCCGTTCGAGATAAACTAATTTCATCTTTCACGTTCCGTCGTTCACATTTCTGGACGCAAACTGCGAAGGTCACCGTCAACTTCGAGCGCCAACGCAAACGTCGAATTTAAAATCCACTTTTAGTACTAAACCTAATTGGCAAAGATCGGAAATTCCAATATGTCATCGTCATCTTAATACTCTTAACATAATTAAAAAAGAAATGATACTTTATGAGCATGGGGGATTAAGGCTCAATGTACAGCACGTGCATGGTGATTCAATATTTTGACCCATAAATTTTTTTTTTTGATCTGTAGAGAGCAACACACATAATTTTAAACTTTTGGTCAATACAAATTTTAATCTAAGTAATTACTCACATTTTGAGGCTAAAATTATTTAAAAAGATTTATCACAATGGCCGTTATTAGCATTTGCGCAATAAGCCTAATAACTGCCATTGTGATAAATATTTTTAAATAATTATTGTTGTCTCAAAATGTTAGTAATTACTTAGATTAAAATTTGTATTGACCAAAAGTTTAACATTATACGTGTTGCTCGCTACAGATCGAAAAAAGCCATTTTATGGGTCAAAATGTTGCTGTGCTGTACATTGAGTCTTAAGAGGTTTATATTAGCAACAGTGTTACTATTATCCAATGACAGTACCACCTACAAGTGTGGAAGCTGAAAGAGCCTTTTCTTCGGCAGTCGCATTTGCAACCAAACTTAGATCGCGCTTAAGTGACGTAACTTTAGATACATTGGTGTTTTTAAGAGCATATTTTATTTTTAATACGCAATTTCGCAAAACGTAAACGGATTTTATTTTTACTTTTTTTAAAAAGTTTCATGTAGCTTCATTTTTCATTTCACTTACCTATACCTACCTAATACATTATGTATGTAAATTTATAAAATTGTTTTTTATTTTTGTGTTTTTTAATAATTTTTTTCGGTATGTCTGCATTTTTATTCGCTATTGCTAATATTACGTATTTTAATAAAAATATTATTAGGATTGATCTCGGGATACCGGGATCCCGAGATTTGGGTTTTGGATCCCGGGATCCAAAACGGGCGGCTCCTGGGATTTGGATTTTCATCCCGGGATCTCAAAACGTGATCCCGATCCCGAAAATTGGAAACCCTAGTCATACTGTCTTTGGTCTAAAACAGTCCCGGGGATTTTATTATTTACTAATGATGGCACGAGAACCGTTTTGGGACAGTTCTTAAAATTAAACACGAACAGAGCTACTATTATTAAATACCTCCAATGGAGCCTAAACCCTGCGCCTTATTTTGTACTATCCAGGGTTCCTGGATAAGTACAATGTCCACATTCTGACACACCACCTTTCTGCAGAGCTGAGTCGTTGAGGCCCTGCCATGCAGTAGGTCGATCTGCGTGATATTCATTTTTTTTTGAGGTCGAGAGGAGCCTCCTTTCGACGGCCGAGAGGGCCGGGGACACCAGCTTTTTGTGTCTTCCCCCCCCCCTCGTCCTCTTCCGGTGCGGCCGCGGGTTCCTCTACAATTTTCGGAGATATTTTCGTGTATTTTTTTAAAGCTATTTTGCAATTAATTGAATGCGAGGCTTTTTTACTAGAGCACTAGGACCACAACATTACAGGTTAGAGGGGCTAAAATTAATTTAGTTTTTTTCCCACTGAAGGTGAGGATATTGATGAAAGAAGTACCTTAGGATTATGTACTTTGTGGAATCGACCAAACTTGTATTGGCTAAGTTGTGGAAGCCCCCTTGCTTGGTCAGTGTTATGTTTTTATTTGATAGTTCTTATTTGTAAGTAAATGGATTATATATTTTTAGATGCAGTACCATGTACGGTACACTACCAGCAGATTGACCCAGTTATTTGTCCTGGCCCAGAATAAGTATAGGAGAGAAGATCCTGAATAAAAAAAAAATCAAAATGAAGTACTGTTTTTTTTTTGTTTTGGAATAATTATATAAATAAAAGCACAATACCTACTTAAGAGATCCGATTTGTTTTTTAAAGATATATTTTCGACAGTACTACAAAACGCTATACAAAATAATGCTAGAACTTATTTTTACTTTATTCCCCTAATTTTGAAGTTAACATTTAAAACATTAATAATAAATAATAATAATACTTTATTTCTTAAGTTAAAGTGTACAATAACAGTACAGTAACCAAGAAAAGGTCAAGCTAAATATACCCACATAGTAAAACACATTTTATAATAAGAACTCGTTGACAGAATAATGGACTTGCTCGACTAACATTTTCTTTAGACCATATTTAAACACTTTAAGATTGGGAGCGTTACGCAGTGTCACATCAAGTTTGTTAAACAATTTACACCCCATGTATTGAAAACTTTTCTGAAACATTGCTGTTCTATGCTGGAGAGGAACTACTACTAACTACTACTACTAACTACTATTAACTTTGTTTTGCAATATTAGAATAAATTTTAATAATAAGTAATAACAACGGTGTTAGTTGGACAAAGTTTGTCCTCTGCTTGGGTTGTTCCTCAAGATCACATTGTTTTTCAAAATATCAATTCATTTTTGCATTTTTCACTTCAGGATCTTCTCTCCTACTTATTCTGGGCCAGTCCAAATAAGTGGGTCAATCTGCTGGCAGTACATGGAACTGCATCTAAAAACATATAATCCATTTACTTACAAATAAGAACTATCAAATAAAAACATTACTTTGACCAAACAAGGGTGCTTCGCAACTTAGCCGATTAAGTTTAATTTAAGTTTGCCTGGTCGATTCCGCAAAGTACGTAATCCTAAGGTACTTCTTTCATCAATATCCTCACACTCAGTGGGAAAATGTTGTTTGCATGCCTAAAAACATTTTTCACTATTTCACATACCTACTTTCAAAACTAAATTAATTTTAGCCCTTCTAACCTGTAATATTGTGGTCCTAGTGCTCTAGAAGCTTGGCGTTCAATTAATTGCAAACATAGCTTTAAAACACACAAAAATACACAAATACACGAAAATATCGCCGAAAATTCAAAGCGATGCAGGTAAACGTCACGTAAATGTCGGCCGAAATATATCTGGCCTTGTCTATTTAGGTGGCGTTGCTGTATGTTGAGTGTATCGTCAGTGACTGTTCTAAGACAAAAGTTGAAAAATAAATAACTACATCTAGTAGTTTTGAGGAAAAAAAACTTTCACAAAGGAAATATAAAATATTATTCATATATTAATACACATCACACATATATTTTCCTATTTTTCAAAGTTACACATATTTTAAATGATTCCTACAATTCTCCAAATTAGATTTATCATTTTAAGAATAAAACTCATTTAAACTGAATTAAGTTTATTTGGTACTCATAGCATACACATTTACACAAT
The DNA here is from genome assembly GCA_963920635.1 of Pseudeuparius sepicola. Taxonomy (NCBI): domain Eukaryota; kingdom Metazoa; phylum Arthropoda; class Insecta; order Coleoptera; family Anthribidae; genus Pseudeuparius; species Pseudeuparius sepicola. The sequence continues at coordinate 12,595,365 of OY987306.1, forward strand.
TGTAATATTCATATAAAACTTACTATCGTCCTATACAGGACGATGTCGTAGATAGACAGATAAATAAGCTTCCATATATTCTATGTAATGTTACATTTTACATTACAACCACAGTGGTGTTGAATATTGTCAAAAGAAAAAAAATGTACACAATATTAAATCTAGTCTACTATACAAATAATTTTAAAAATGTAAAGATTTTCCTTTCGAAGTTATGGAAATTGTGTTTTTTTCTTTTCGTGCACAGGTCTGGATTAAGGGAAATATGGGCGTCCTTAAAAGTGGCTCAAAATTTTCGTTTTTCAGCTATAATCATCGGCCAACTTGGCCAATTTCGCTCCAACTTGGTTCAGGCTACTGGTTATATGTATAAACTGACAGAGTTAAACTTGTTGTGGCTATTAGGGGGCGCTCTCAAATAACAACTAATTTGCTTGCTGGTCAGAGTTATAGAAATTATAACTCTTGACAAGATTACAAATGCGGTGAAATATGTTGATTTCAAAAAAGAATGATAAGAAATTTATGGTATCGCAGAGTCTACAAAAGGAAGCACATTAAAAAATTAAATATTTTTAATGAGTGACATTTTATTTTTTATAGAAGTTATTATATGCTTTGTCAGTCTTAGTTTAGATTTCTACCAAAGAATAAAGTTTTTATGATGTCAATTAAATTATTTGGGAAAAAAGTCAGAGAAATACTTCGAAAAATTTTTAATTTATTGTCAACGTTTTGACTTATTTAATCTCGACTTCTGGATTCTAAAAAACAATGTAAATATTAAAATAAATAAAACCACTTGCTATAAGTTATTGTAAGAAAAATTATGAGAAAGTTAATAAAACTAACCAAATAGTACTTTGTCTTTAAAAAAAATTGCCATATAAGGAGATACAAAAGATCAGGTTATTAAATTAATTTTAGTTGTTATATGTTGATCTAGATTTCAATAAAATTGTATAATGTACGAATAACTAGAATTAATATAATAACCTGATCCTTTGTGTCTTCTTATATGGCAACAACAGAAAAGTACAATTTGGTAAGTTTTATTAAATTTGTCATAATTTTTCCTACAATAACTTGCAGCAAGTGGATTTATTTATTTTAAAATTTACATTGCTTTTTAGCACCCTGAAGATGACTTTAAAGAAGTCGAATCGTTGTCTGACCCTTTTTCCCAAATAATGTAATTGACATCGTAACAACTTTTTGGGTCACTTAACATTAATTAATAATAAAGTTTGTGTTGATTATTTTTTAATGGGTGTCCGAAGTCACCCCACAAGTGGAGGACAGCAAAATATAAAAGAAAAATATAAAAGTAAATGAAACATGGGTTAAATAATTTCAGTAAAGGTTAGCGCAATACTTAACTAACCCACATTTTTTAAAAATATACATTTGGAGTTATTTTAGAAAACCCTAAAAATGTGTCTGATGTCACCCTGTTTTATGTTAGATTAGTTGGTTAACAAAGTAGGAGTCCTGGTTTCGAATCCCAGGCGGAGCTCATTTTTTCAACAGATTATATCTTTTACCTGATATGCCACAATAAAACATCTCTCCTGATTTACAAGTACAGGTACAAAAATCTAATCTTATTTTTTTTTATTAATATTCATGTTATGAAATCTTGCTTAGCTAGTAAAGGAAAATCCCAAAATTAGCAGAAGGCCTGTTCAGCCTTTCTTCTACTTTTTGTCACCCACTGTTTGAGAATTTAAATGGGTGGTTTTTCGACATACCTGTGGCTCTTAAAGACATAACTATTAGCTTTCAAATGCACTAGTTGTAGATGAAATTCTATTGACACAGGCAACTGAACATACTCTTCGATAACATTTTAATTTCAGCCTTAACAACTTCCGTTGGTTGTGTACTTTGAAAGAACATTTTTGGCAACTGAAGTAAATAAGATATTCAACATTGGCTTATTGGTTTCGGTCACTGAAGACCCTATAAAAGCAAGGTAGTATTATTAAATAGCTATGCAAAGCTAGTTCAGTGTTTACTTACATGTTTCTTATAGAGGTGTGATTTGAATCATAATCGATTCTTGCTCTCATAAAATTTGCAGCTAAAGTGTCCTTCAGAAGTAAAAATCCTCTTTTTGCTAATTTGACTTCACACTTTCTGACCAAATTATTAGGATCTCCAGCATCACCATCCTGATTTTCATCATCGAGGTCACTACAAAAAAAGATACTAGATCATCATTGGTAAAGCAGATATAGAGTATAAAACCTTTTGAGAAACAAAATTAAATTCAAAACTCACAAATTATAACAAAACCATATACAGTGTGGTCATTTAAGTGTGCAAGATATGGGACTTTTTTTATTAATTGCACAACCAAAATACAGACATTGCCGAAAGTTGATGCATGTTCAGTAATTATATTAGGTGCACTTAGAATGGTTGCAAGTTAAACAGCATACAGGGTAGGTCAAAATATATAAAAATTGCACTAGAGTAAAGTACCTACCCTTATTTCAAAAAAATCAGCAAAAGGGTATTAAGAAAAGTTGTTTAGAATTAAAAGCTATGCTTAAATACCAAAACATAGCCTCCTAAGAAAAAACATTTTTTCATCAATTAATTTCCAGTTTCTTTAAAATAAAAATTTTGCACCTTAAATGAGAGTTTTTTAATATACACATTATCATTACTAATATTTTACCTTGTTCAGAAGAATTTTTGCGAAATTTTAATGTTTTGTTTAATATTGTTGCAACAAACATGAAGTTTGTGATTGCCTAAAAAAATTTATAAGTTAATTTTACAAAAATGCTTGAATTTAAACAAATAAGTTATGCGAAATTGACATAATTTTGATTGATTTATAAAATTGTTTAGGGTGAATATTAAAACAATTTTTTTTAGGAAATTATTAATGTTTTTCAAAGAAATATATTTCTTTTTCTTAGGAGGCCATGTTTTGGTATTTAGGCACAACTTTTATATCTAGACAACTTTCTTAATAACATTTTGCTGAATTTTCTGAAATAAGGGTACCTACTTTACTCTTGTACAATTTTTATATTTTTTGACCTACCCTGTATGCTGTTTTACTTGCAACCATTCTAAGTGCGCCTAATATGATTATTGAACATGCACCAACTTTCGGGAATATTTGTATGTTCGTTGTGCAATTAATAAAAAAGTCCCATATGTTGCACATTGCACACTTAAATGACCACACTGTATATCATCAGTGGCCCTTCAAAGATAAAACTTGGAGAATAAATAATGACTTCCAGTCCAGGGAGATTTTTTTAAATCTACTAGAATCTTCCGCATTAGATTTGTCATGTTAAAAATAAAACTCATTTGAATTGAATTAAGTTTATTTGGTTACCTACTCAATTGTAACATTCAATAAAATTTACTGCTGTCATATATACGGCTATATGGGAGAGATGGACTCTTAAAAGTGGCCCCAAATTTTAATTTTTTCAGCTATAATCATAGGATTTTGCTCAAATTTGGTTCAGGCAAATAAAATGGTTACGTAAACTGATTGTGGCCATTAGGGCGCCCTCTCAAATAACAAATAACTTATAACATCCCTTCAATGAACGATTAATAAATAACGGTGAGATGCGGGAGACTCCAGCGTTTCGTACAACCAGTAGAGGGAGTTAGAGGGTAATCATTCATTATTGTTGGCTATATGAACCTCGTATTTGGATATATATTCTACATACAGCCTTAATTTGAAGGTTTGGATGGTGGGGTCGAGGCAAAAAATGCTTACAGAGACAATCTTTATTCTATCATCGAAGTAAATTTAATACATCTTAAAAAAGAGGGAGGGGGAGAGCAAAGAAGCAGCACAATAAATGAACCTACAATGTCAAGCTAAGTCCCTATATATCCAATATTCTGGGTAGAAGGACAAATAGGAAGTCCAAATAACCAACAATAATGATGACTGTAGTAGTTGTCGGAAATGCCAGAGTTTTACATATCACCTCTAATTAGTCATGGTTTGTGTAAATAAATAACACCTAGGTAGCCAATGGAACCAGAGTTTTACATATCACCTCTAATTAGTCATGGTTTGTGTAAATAAATAACACCTAGGTAGCCAATAGAACCTGTATGCTACGGTAGCTTAGTTGGTTAACAAAGTGCCTACGGCCACAGTAGGAGTCCCGGGTTTGAATCCTGGTTGAAACGCATTTCTTCAATGGATTACTCTTATCTTAAGACCGCCACAAAAACATCCCTCTTGCTTTAGAAGTGCAGGTATTAAAATCCCAAAGTTAGCCAGATTGTCTGTTCATCACCCACACTACTGGTGAATTTAAATGGGTGTTTTTCCACAACCCTTTGGAAGTTAAAGACCTACTATTTCAGAGTTTGGAGTCGATATTCATTTTTGATATCGATATCCCAGATAATCCAATATTGTGCCAGAAGTATGAATATGACAAAACATTGTGATGCAGTAAAAGCATTATTTTCAGTTTCAAAACTTAAGTTTGATACCAAGCTGTTGCATACTCTTTGGGACTCACTATATGCAGTGTCCTCAAAGAAGTTCGCATCAAAAGGGGAAATTTTTAATTAATGATTCATTTTAAAATTTACGTTTGGGGTATCTATCGCTTAATTGTATGTGTACATGTTACTTACGCTACCTGTCAAAATGACTTAAAAAATAAATTGCTAAAAATTGGCTTATTTGTTAAAATTTCAACAAATATTACTTGAAAAGTGTGCTCTTGTCCAATTCTGCATAAGTGTACCAAATTTTAGCGCTCTATTAAAATATTTAGTTTTTTGCAATTTTTTAATATTTTTTTTATGAAATTTCCGAAAATTTTAAAAAAACGTAACTTTGTAAGAACTATTTTATATTAGTATCTTTATCATTCTATTAACTTCTTATTACTAAGAATATGTCTTTTTCAAAAGAAAATGATATTAACGCTTTAAAATTCAGTTATGTCTGATGCAAAGTCGATATACTGTGAAGCATTTGAGATATAAATTTATTTACATTTAATTTTACAGTTCTAAATTGATGAAAAAATAAATAACAAATTAAAATACCATAACACTGTTTTACATATCTAAACCCTTTAGCTTAAGATACCGTAAAAAGTGGTGAATTTTGATTAGATACGTGAAATTGTTTGAAGATATTTTAATTTATTATTATTCTGTCATTAATTTAGTATTGGAAAATGTACTGTAAATAAATGTATCAGAACAGAATCGTAAAGTGTTAATATCATTCTCTATTGAAGAAGACATATTCTTATTGATATATTATAACCAAAATTAATTGAATGCTAAAACTAGTGATATAAAATAATTTTACGAAGTTACAAGTTTATAAAATATCCATATCATAAATATAAAAAAATTGTGGAAAGATAAATCTTTTAATAGTTTCACATTTTGTCGTCCCAGATGTTGCTTTTACCTGGACCGGGAATTGACTTTTCACTTTTTATATAGGATCGCTTTTAGTTGTAAAGAGCATTTCTTGAAAATGAAGATATCCCGCTTCTGTTGTTTTTTAGAGATTTCCAATTTAAGGCATACTAAAAGTATATAATAGACCCAATGTGGACATTCTATAATGTAGAACATTATAGAAGTGTGCTCTGAAGGTCGATCGGCATCCACTTTTCATGTGCTCATTGGCGTTTCAACAAGGCCGGTTGGCCTTTTGACAACTTAAGTAATCATAGTCAACATCGGGTTGTGTAAGAAAATAAAACCACTTATAGTAGTATTTTTAATTTTATTTATTTTATTACTTATAATTTTAAACCTAAAAACATTAGGTATGTCAAAAATCATAAGAATTCACATGGTAAAAGGGATACCACCAAACCTTCCGATTTCTTATCCTTTTTGACATAATTGTCACATTTAGTCAAACAAATACAAATATACAGGGTGTTCGAAAAATAGACGGAGATATTTTAGAGGGTGATTCCCTGTTAAGAAATATGAAAAAAAGTTTCTATAAACATGGGTCCGGAAATGCAGAGTTTTCAAGATACAGGATGTTAAATAAAAAAAAAATAAAACATGAAATTATTAATGTCTTAAAAATTATTTACTCGATTCTGTTGAATCAATCAGCAATGTTATTTGTTGTATTAAGAGGCTAATTTCGCCCTAACTAGATTAAATTTATTAAGTCCAGTGGCGTCCCGGGGGGCACCTTAGCGAATATTATTATCAAAAAAATGTACGCCACTACCTTTTTTGTAACTTTAATATTTTTTGTTTGATTAAGCATCTAAATATACAACTTCTTTCCCTCTTGTATTGTTTTCCTATCTCACTTCGTTTTCGAGAAAAAAAAAATAAAAACCGTTTTATTGCATGTCACTGGACAAAATTGGTTGTAGTGTACTTTATGTTATGATATTGGAAAAGTTGCAATAACACTCTTTCCTAGAAATGCTTTTGATTATTTGTTTTCCAAGGCACTTGTGATTTTTTTTGCAAAAATTGATAAACCAATTTTGTCCAGTGACATGCAATATATTTAACATCCTGTATCTTGAAAACTCTGCATTTCCGGACCCATGTTTATAGAAACTTTTTTTCATATTTTTTAACAGGGAATCACCCTCTAAAATATCTCCGTCTATTTTTCGAACACCCTGTATAAAACCTAACCATTATAATTTAAGAAATTAATACCATATTAACTTAAGAAACAATAAACATTAACTTAAGAAACAATACATTACATTCTGTGTTACAAAGAAAAAAAAACCTTGTATATATAAAATTGTTACCTATTTGTCAATGATAGTCTTATAAATATTTTTCTAATTTTATGTCTGTCAAAATTTTTCCATCGTTTTTAAATTTATAAATACCCGAAACAATGCTTTATATCTAACAACATTTTGCAAAATTAATCTTTTTAAACATTTTTGAGGTCATGTTAAGGTAGGCTGTTTACAATTTTATTTATTTCATAGATTTTTCTATTTGTATAAAATTTAATTAGTACCTATTTAATGTTAATTTTTTTTTATAGGAATTACTCTTGAAAAAGCTCCGAATCAGGAGCGAAACGTTGAGTTTTTATAACAATATTTGATAATATAAACTTTGTAAAAAATGGTCGTATTATGGGAAAGTTTTGTGTAATGTTACTATCATTAAACCAACATGGTTTTAGAAAAAGGAAATCTACCGAAACGGCAATCACCGAACTCTTAAATTATATCCACGGTGAATTGGATCAGGGAAAGTACGTTGTCTCCCTACTGTTTGACCTGTCCAAGGCATTTGACAGACTACACGTGGATTTGGTGACGAATAAACTGTATTCTCTCGGTATCAGAGGAACATTTTTAAAATGGATAGTCTTATCTTAGTAATAGAGGCATCTTTGTTCAGGTAAGTGGTTGCCAATCTAAAGAATATCATATACATTTAGGTGTTCCCCAAGGCTCCATCCTTGGACCCCTTATTTTCTTACTATATGTAAACGATTTACCAAACTCTATCCCAATTGGGAAGGTTACAATGTTTGCTGACGACACGACCATCACTATTTCCGGAGTGACCCACGATGCAGTCCTTAAAAGCGTCAAGATCATGAACGATGATGAACTGAAATAATAAATTTTTCTATTAGAAAAGAACTGCCGATGGAAGTAAAGACTTCATTGAGTACAGCCCTTGGCTTGTCTTTCGTTTGTGTGGTCAAGCTATTGACAGCTATAAATGTGTAACTTTTGTAAAAGCAAATATTAAAGACTTCTCGTGAAAACAGACCCAACATAAGTATGCAACTAGATCTGAACTTCTCTCAATGCAAAAATTCGCTCTGTCTTCTTTCAAGAGATCCCCTCACTACAATTGTGTCAAACTCTATAACACTTTGCCCTCTGACCTACAAAACATTATAATTTATGCAAAGTTCAAAAGTAGTGTTCGTGAATACCTAATACAAAACTGTTTTTATAGTGTTAATGATTTTTTACCTTGATTTTTATTCTTGTGATGGATTTCAAAACAGTTTTCGTGTATTCTATTAGTGTTACAAAACCTTTGAAATGTATTTTTTATGTGACTTGCCATGTGGACTGACTGTATTTTGGTTAATAAAGCTCTACTCTACTATGGGGCTTATGTTTCCAAGGCACTCTATGCAGAAACGTCAAACATTATGGGGCTTACGTTTCCAAGGCACTCTATGCAAAAACGATTTATTTGATATTATGCAAAGAAAAACAAAGTAAAGCATAATGTGTGACATATAATTTTAACCAGAAAAAATCCTCTTTTCAAAAATGCAAAAATCTAATATGGCGCCCATAAGAAAAATAAAAGTTGATTGTCATATCTTTGTCCAGGGAGGCGAGAAAAAAATGCGAGGTCATATTTAGATTCCTTGTAAAAAAGTGCCTTAATAATGTTTAACTTAGAAATGTCCAGCGCCATTCGTTTTCGTTTAAAAAAATAAAAACGAAAATGACAATTTTCAGTTTTTCGCATTATTTTCAAAACGAGAAGGGCCGGCCAAAAATTTTTTTTACCATGTTACTCGGCATCAAATTCCGCGACTTTGCCCCAATTTAACCGACTTCGTATCTCTTAAGATAACCAAGATCTCCATGCATACACTCAAAATACGGTCACCCTGTATATTTTTTTAATTGTAGGCCATTTAATGTTCGTTTAAAAGAATATAAAAATTATATCAGGCAAAATGAAATTTCACAGTCAAAAATGTGTGAACACTCTTTTAATAGCAATCATAGGATTTTGTGGGAAATGTCCCAACCAATTCTCAAAGAGAAAGTAGGAAGTAGACGAGACATTAAAGAATCAGCATTTATTCTAGGAAATACGGACAACTGGGTTGCTGAATATTCAGTGGAATTCAGTAAAACATTATTGTCAGTTATTCAAAAAGAAGTTAGTATAGATATTGTTTCTGTTGTTATGACATCTTAACCGGAAATTTATTAATCTGTCATTTCACTTTGACATGACATGATTGAGAAAGGAGGAAGATTTATTCCCCGAAAGCTCAAATACAAATTTGTTGTAGTTATTTTTTGAGTTACACGTTCAAAGTTTCGTTCATTTACTGTTAAGAATTTATGAATTCTCCAGGCAACTTGAAAAAGTTGTCTTTTAATCAGTTTGGTGGCGAAAAACCCAATTAAAAAATTAAATGGTCATTATCATTCGCTTCATGATGACATTACACAACCGAAACGCAGACATAACATAATGATAGATAGATAGACATTTATTGGTAAACAATACACAAAGTGTTTGTACAAGTCGAGTAATAAAATTAATGAAACTAATGTTGAAAATTTTGAACAATAATTAACGAATATTACATATTAAAATTAAAATCAGAGTTAAAATATTCCTCGAATGAATAAAAAGCATTCTTTATGAGGTACTTCTTAACTTCCAGTCCAGACTGGGAGGCCGGGCGATCGGGCGAGCGCCCGAAGGGCCGCCGGGTTTGGGGCTGATGGGGGCCGCAGGCCCCCTGCAGCCCACAGCCCACAAGTCATGTAATAAATTATAGAAATATAGAGATATCCCGATTTTGGCCGTAAACTCGACAGCGATGCTGCGGCGCTTCGGCCGCACCAGCCGTTGGGCTGCACTTGTACTTGTACCAAATTCTAGAGAATACTATAAGTCCGCTCACTTGGCCTGTGTAAACAAATATTTTCCCCCTGCCCGATCCCCCTTCCTTCGCCTTAGCCCTCGATCGATATCCCGCTGAGCGAGTGATTGCAAGTGTTGCAAATTCTCAGTAGTGATGGCTTATCACGATTCTTATTGCAGTGCGGATGGCTGTAAAAGCAACTGAAAAGACTGTGTGATTTTTTCGAATTCATAAAGATCCTGAAGGGCAAGATTTAGTTTGACGTATAAGAAAAATTTCTTAATCAATTATTTCTGTAGTCGTCGAAATATTATTAAGTATATATTTTGAATAATATAAAGCCAACATCTCACAGGTGTGTTTTTCCTTTGTTTTACCTAAATAAAAATGTTGTAATTATTGCAGATGTCAGCTATGGAAGAAGGCCTTAGGCTTCGTCAAAGACCATAAATTTCCGAATATTGCACCTCGTCATTCACTTCCTCTGGAAAAAGTTTATTAACAATTGCTGTTCAATTAAGATTATGACCCGAACTTATGGTTAGAGGCATATTCGTCTGCATAATCTGGCAGGCAGAGACAAGTGAACAATATTTTGTGAACTAAAAGCCTATGAAGGCAGCTCATGACCATTTGGCAGTTTGAAAGTACCTCCACGAGAATTTAATGAATATACAGGGTGTTTACTTTTATCTTGTACACTATAGGGATCTTTCAAACCATTAGAGCTACAGGGTCGGTTAAATTAGGAAAAAATTGTGCTTATTTATGGGCTTCAAGGATCTGAAAAGAAATTTGAGATACCTCACTCCGTTTCTGAAATATCCTGAAGAAACTGAAAACTGTAGATTTCGAAAATATTTTATTAAACAATGAAACATTACGGAATTTTGTACTATTATGTTTTTGGACATGCCCTTTCCACTAAGTGCATCAAAATTTTTCTAGGAGTAATAGATTTTGAGTTACAGGTAGTATAACGGTTTCAAAGATTCCTATATTCCTATTTAATGACTTATCGCGACAGGATGGCTTAGGTTCTAGCCTACTTAAGATATCCGATCAGTAAAATACATATATCTGTGTGCAAATTTTTCCCATGAATATTTGGTCTCAGTATATACGCGATTTCGTATTTACTACAAACTTAAATTTGCGAATAGGGAATTAACAACCCAAAGACAAAATAAATCAAATCCAAAACTTACAATTTTGCAAAACTTGTAAACTATGTATATGATTTTGTTTTTTTTTTGCTGCTAGGTACACACTTATGTACTAAAAACTAACGATATACACTAATGATTCACGGTGCATAATGGAAAGTTGATATATAGAGGTGCCCCCGTATAACTTGGTGCAACCAGCGTTACGGTGATTTGTATAGTCCATGCTCGTAAATAACGGAGTGGTGAGCTGACATTGATTTAAGACTTGTGGCAAAAAATCGGTGGCTTTTCGGCGACGAAGGAGTGATCGGACTTATAGTATTCTTTGCTTGTACTGTAGACGCCGCGCGTCGGGAGTCGTGGGTGGTTACGTATTCCAGTAGCAGTAGTGTAGCAAATTGCACACTACTATAACCGCTATGGGTTAATGACAATACCTATGCTTACTACGTATAACGAACAACGAACCAACGAACGTCTTGGTCGTATCAAAGATAGGTGTTTTTAGTAGAAAATTATAATTTGATTAATAAATAATAAAATGTTTACGTAAATATTTGTCCCTAAATAGATAGTCCATCCATTGGGGGGGGGGGGGGCTTTGGACTTTTCTTTAAATACTCCAATCGCCAACACGCCGGAGGCTAGGTCTAGGTACAGAGGGGCTGGTTGGAAGCCGTGGCCCGGGCCGATCGGATGGTCCAGTCCGGCTCTGATTTTGAACCCGAATCTCTGATGTCTCGAGGTAAGGCATTAAAAAAATTTGTACCATAGTGTGTTGGGCTATTTCTGGTTCTTGCAAGCCTAAGAAAGTCAGGGACCAGGTTGTTACCACCTCTAGTCTGGTAATTATGGTCAGCACCGTGAGACCTGAACAAACAAAGATTCTCTCTGACATAGACCAAACAATGCAAAATGAAGAGACTCGGGAAAGTTAAAATATTTAAATCAATGAAGCACTGTCGACAATCATCCCTAAAACCAACACCACAGATAACTCTAACACATCTCCGCTGCATCCTGAAAACACTCTCCTCGTGGCATGAGTGACCCCATATTAGGACAGCGTATGACATCCTTGAGCTGAAGAGTCCATGATAGGCACATAAAACAGTTGGTAACGAAGTAGTTTTAGCGATGCTTCATATCAGGAAGACTACCCTAGCGAGAGATTTCATCAGGTGAGCCACATGGAACTCCCACGTCAGACCAGAATGACACCAAGGAATTTAACCTTTCCAGAACCATACTCGGAACCCGAGGAAGTGGTGGATGAGTCCCTCATAAGGCTGAAATTAATGTTTTGGGTTTTATTGTCATTCTGAGACAATTTATTTGCCTGGAACCAGAGCTGAAGGCCTCTCTGAGACATCTCAAAGCTGGAACAGGACTGATGAGAGGGGTGGTAAGTCTCAAAGTACGATGCATCATCAGCAAAAAGAACGATGTCACCCTCAAATCGTTTAAAGGCAAGATCATTTATGTATACCAAAAAAAATGATTGGGCCCAAAACTGAACCCTGTGGAACCCCATAAGGCAATCTCCTGAAGGTAGATGATCTTCCATTGACCACAACATACTGGGAGCGATCTGAGAGGTAGGATCCAACCAAATCGATGGCATCACCACGAAACCCATAATGACGCAGCTTCTCACAGAGAACGTCATGAGACACACAATCAAAAGCCTTAGTAAGATCTAAGAAAGATGCCCGAGTATCAAGAAATCTCTCAAATCCCCCAAGAACCCTCGACGTTAAGTGATCAATTGCGAGGGTCGTGGTCCTACCTCCCCGGAATCCAAACTGTGCTGATGAGAACAATTCATTATCCTCAAAGTACTGATTTGTTTCTTTAACACTGACTCGAAAATCTTCGACAGTATTGGAAGGATAGAAATAGGACAATAGCTTGAGTAGTCCTCAACAGAACCCTGGCCCTTAAACACTGGCACAACTTTTGCAGTTTTAAAAATAAGGGGGAAGACATTCTTAGAAATTGCCTGATTTATAAGATTCGTCAGGGGAACCATAAGTAAATTTTTTAGGGTCTTAATTGGTAACTTAAGTATCCTAATGTTTATAATACATTGTTTTACGTTGTGCTAGGGATGCTGGGGACATCGGCAGTTTTTAATGGCGTGTGATGTGGATGCAATGTGCAGTTAGAAATGAAATTTTGAGTGCGCTACGCCACACCTACCTACTGTGAGTTCTAAATCCCAACACTTTGAATTCTCGCCAGACCGACATCTCGACAGGCCAACCTTTGCAACAACACATTCGCCACACGATATCGTCGCTGACACCTAAATCCCAGGAGTCAGGCTTTCCATAAAAACAAAGTCTCACGAGGCAGACTTTTAGTTTCGCAACACTGCACGTGGTTAAACGCTCGTGCTATGGGGCAAGGAATATATTGAGCCTAGATCACCCATGCAATTTTGTTGTCATATTATCAAAAGTCTGCCTCGCGAGACGACTTTGTGGAAAATCTAGGTCCTGGGATTTAGGTTTCGCAAAAAGTCGGCATTGCGAGATGCTTCGTGGGTGAGCCTATAGGTCACCCGTGCAATGCAACATTGTCATATCAAATGTCTGCCTCGCGAGACGACAATTTTATCGGAAGTCTAGGTCCTGGGATTTCGGTTTTGCGAAGTCAGGCTTTCGCGATGCTTCGGAAATTCAGCTTGTAGATTAGAAATTTCCCGTTTTGCGCAGGTGTAAATTATTAAAAAGTCCGGTAATTGTTTCCCGTGGTGTATATCTGCCCCGATTTTTTTGAAATTTTGGCTACCCCCTATTTTCGGGGACCCTGAACAAGAATCTGACCTTAGTTTTTGGTGTTCGTACGTAGTTTCCGAGAAAATGAATTTTCAAATTTCCTTTTGACATCGCATTTTTCACGGCGATATTTGTGGTTATAATTTAGATGAATTTGGCTCAAACTGATCACCTTTTGCAACATCGAAACTTCGCGAAAACCATAAATAAATAGGTTAGGAATAACAGAGAAAGCTGGAACGATAAAAAAGGATGGAAACATGATAAGTCCGCTTCCAAGAAAATCTAGCAAAAATGAAATCGCTGCCTAACCGACTCCGGCAGAGCTCAGGCAGCGCTAGCCCAGAAAAGGACGAATATTTTCTGGGGCGCTAGCTAGCGCCACGATAGACTTACCCACCGTTTGTCAGTAACGAATCCGAAAACAAGGCAAATCTGCGCATCTACGTCAGTTGCGAGTCACGAATTCAAAACGCGGTTGTGTATTACGATTTTTTTATAGTTTACAGTTTAATGTGTCAAGAAAAAATTGTAAATAACTGCCAGTCCAGCTCGACAGTGCTTTAAAATAGGCCAGAAATGCCGGGATGTGCAGTCAGCGTTTGTCCAAATAATAACAGAAACAGTAAGGGAACGGAAATTAAGTACTATAGATTTCCCAAGGACAATAATCTTGCCAAAAAATCGATTGCTGCATGCCCTAGACAAGACATATGGAGCAATTTAAATTCTGACTCGCAACTGACGCGTCACAAGATGCGCAATGACATACCGTGGGTAAGTTTATCGTGGCTTATATCTGTATTTCTGCCCGTTCAATGCACATTGACGTAAAGCGCTGGCAGCGATCAGCGATTACAGATTTGGGAGTGCATTGAACGCAACCAACGTCTAGCATAAACCCACCTTTCTTATGTATGGGTTGCGGTTCACTTACATCAGTCTGTCAATCCAGCTCTGATATATTTCTATTTATGGCAATCTAGGGTTCCTCCCATGATACAATGAAAAGAAGGTATGATAGATCGGCGTCACAATTTCGTCCCGCTCTGCGCATGACGTCACGCGGAGCGGATTATTTGAATTTTAAGGCGGGAAGCGGGTTTTTCTAATGGAATATTGAGTTATGTATCCGTAAATTAATGTTGTACTAGGTGGCATGATTTAGAAAATACGACTAATTTAAAAATAACATGATAATCAAGCTAAGAAAATTCTCAGTAGGGTAAGCATTTGTATTTTTTAACACAAAGATAATGCATCAACTGTAAGGACTTCCTTAGTGCAGGTAAATAACTCAAAGTTTATTTCTTCTTACAAAGGAAATAAAAATGATCGATAACAACGAAAATTTCCAAGGATTGCAAGAGAATACTAGAATAATAGCGGTCGCCATAAGTAAAAATAAATACCGATGAATTATTGAAAAAATATATAAAACATAGAAATTTAAAAAAAATAAAGTGAATTTTTAAGGCAACAATGTAAAATTATATAAAATATAGCTAAATTTTAAAACGCCTTTATTTTAAAAAAATTAATACATATTTTATTATTTAAAATTATGATGTAATTTTTAACCTTTTCCGTTTTCCAGTTATATCCTTATCTTTTTTATTCAAAAATACATCCTCGACTTTCTCGATTTTTTAATTTCTGCTGAACAATTTATCCTTAAAGAAGTATTATATAAATTGCTTATGTAACCTTTGCTAATCAAGAAACTATCGGGACATGGAATTAAAAATTGCCTCAAATTCTTCCATGTGGCTCATCATTTGCTGGGATGGTTTACTTAGTCCACCAATTTTGTTCGCCATCATTCAGCTCTAAGCTTAAGCTAGGTATCACTTGTTAGATTGTTAACATAGAATGCATATCTAAATGAAAGCAAACTGTAATAAAATGCAAATATGGAAAAATATATATTTATTAAGTTTTGTTACACTTTTTTAACCAAGAGGTCCAGACTGGGAATCCCTCAAAACTTATTTTGAACATTTAAGAAAATCCTATAATAATCTACAGACAAACTGTTACGAAACAGTTTTTAACATGTTCCTTTTTCTATACAAGGTCATTTCTCCCAAATTTTTATTTAAATTTTTCATTCTAAAGTACATTCTTGACCTAAAAAAAGTTTCTTAATCTGCTTACTACAGTTTACTTTTGATGCTTGTTCTAGCAAATGTTAAATAATATCCTTTACAAATAAACAGTAAAATATCCTTTACAAATAAACAGTTCACCCGAATTTACACATTAAATATTTTTTCTAGTTCCTCTATGTTTTTTATCATTTCTTCTGATGGCTTGGCCAAACCCCCCTCAGACACATCAACCCAGGTGCAATTCTCATGATTTGTTGATGCCATAGGTTCAGTGGTTCGTAATTTGCAGCCCGCTAAATATTCTAAACCATCATAAACTAAAGAATCGATTTCTTCAGCTAACTCATTTCTGACAGCTCTATATCCATTTCTTTTCCTTTAGAAGTCAAATCAGCAAGGCATTCACTGCTTAAAAGTTTTTCGGGCAATGGGCAATGGCTGCAGTTTTGGGGTATTAAAAACAAATTAAACAACTTAAGATGTTCAACGAACCTGTCTTGAGGAATTCCGTCCACAATTTTTGATAGATTTCTTTTATTTATTCGTTCACTTCTCGCCTTATCATATATTTCACTGTTAACTTTTGATTTGGCAAATTAAGTATCGGTATGGAGTCTGATGGCTTCACAAGCCGGTGATTTTTTGCTGAATACCCTGGCAATTCATATTTTAAATTCCTCTCATAGCTTTCCCCACTAAAATGTGAGCAAACTAGCGGTATTCACATTAAATTTGTCCTTTCGTTTACAAGCAATCGTCCACTGTTTAATAAGATTTTCATCCTTTGGGAAACGGAAAAACATGAACTATCCCGTAAATGTCTTTGCTTCATTGTCTGCATTACAACTTGCTACAGCACAACGCATTTTAAAACGTAAATAATTATTTAAATTATGCAAATTAACGTCGCCACAAACTGACACTGACACCCCTAACCTAACCTAACCTATATATTTTGTGACTGCTACCGAAACCACTCCGCGTGACGTCGCATGACTCCGCCCACAATGAGCAATATCATACCTTCTTTATTATTATTATATCATGGGTTCCTCCTAATAAAGGAACCCTATATGGCAATCTAAGGAAGAAATCTGGGTTCAATAGGTTATTATGGCATTTACCCATAGACAGTGTTGATAAATAAAGCTCCATGAAGACAAGTTTCATGTTAAAAAAGAAAAATATAAAATATTAAGGCTACAACCGTTTGCCTGGCCGATTTTTCTTTTACTAAAACCACAGATTAAAATTAAAAACATAAATTAATTAATATTAATAATATGGATATAATATATTTTGTGATAATATGGACCCTCCATCACCCCTCCATAATAATAAATAAACGAATATGTGTGTGCCTTGTTTATTGTTTATACCACAGATAAAACTGTGTGTTTATGCCAGAGATATCTGTTTACACCTCAGACTAGACATCAGACTAATTTTTATTCATTAGTCGTCTGAGGTTTATTTATATGGGTTTATACCTCAGAAAAATAAAAAACATAGAAATGGCATCTGTAGAGTGAAATGTTTGTAAGGGGTAGCACTTTTTATACTCTATTATTTATTTACTAGTTAAAGTTTAACAGCGTTGCCAATAATTCATAATGAAAAACTTATTTCTCTGTTAAATTAAAATAATCTTCAAGATCAAATTGCAAATAATAGTTTTTCAACAGTGGTTTCCGTTGTATGTAGGGATCAGTCAGTTGCAAATACGTTTGCTTTGAAGTAAATAATGGTAGATAATACCTATATGATATTTATTAGGGTTCCGTCCCTATCCAGGAACTCTAATATTTATGTATTAAGGTCTGCCTGACTAATAGGTGAATCTAGTATTTATAATTATTTAGACACTTATTAGGCAGTATTTCTATACTACGTGTCGTACTTTAATCTGTGATGCATAGGCGTAGCTAGCCTTTTTTCTCTGGGGGGGGCTTAAGCCCCTGAAGGAGATGAGATTCGGTAACCCGCAAAAGCGCCGGAGCGCCGCATATAAACACTTTGGTGTATATATGTTTACCTAACTCACTATAAAACGACTCAAATTTCCGTTTAAAAATAAAAGTAAGCCATGATTTTGTCGAATAAGCGTTACCGTTTACGTCACAGCACCTGCGCGCGGGCATACCGTTTTCTGTGTATCGTGGGTTATTGCTCGGATGAATGAATAGTCAATTGTCAATTAATTAGGTAGGTACTTATTTGTAAATGAACTTAATGAACTAAATGAAGAAAATTAAAGTACTTACGCAAACTATAGTAGAGCTTATTTACTTATTATTAATCGGCACAACGTTATTAATTTAAATACACACAACTTTACTACATACATGGTGAGTTTCGATGCCCACTATGGGGATCTCAAAAACTAGCAGAGCTAGAACAAAGGTTAAATGAGGAAAGAATTGCAGTTTTGTTCATGGCTCACTAGATACTTTGAAAAGAGTGATTTTTTGCTATTTCATCAGATCTCTGTAGCTCCGTTATTTCTGATTATACAGAAAAACTGTTGAGATAAAAATTGTAGATAATTTTGGGCTTAATAAGATAATCTCATCCAATTTTTTAGGTTGTTTGTAATTTTTGAGATATGACATAAACTTGTGTTTTTTTTTTAATTTAAATCATAGTTGGCTGTGGCCTTATCAAATCGGCCGTTTTTTGAGCTTTCCAAAGTCAGCCATGGAATATTTTCATAATTACGTTCTATTGTATAATAAGACATACTTCAAACTTTCAAATATTTTATTTTTAGCTGGTAACAAAATGTAACAAAATAAAACAAAAATTATCATGATGGAGCTCCACCACATAATTATTCACCCGTAAGAAATTACCTAGATCAGCTCTATCCAAATAGTTGGATAGGGAGAAATAGACCTAGGATCTCCTGGTAGCCCCGATCCCCCGATTTGTCTGTTTTGGATTTCTTTTTGTGGGGAACAGTACAAAATAAAGTATGAGACAATTGTGAAATCAAGAGCAGCTGTTTTAGAAGCGATTGCCAGTATTGACAGGCGCACTCTAAGAAAGGCGACAAATTCAGTTTTAAAAAGATGCAATATTTTCATAAATAATAATGGTGGATTGTTTGAACACCATTTTTTATTTTAAAAGGTGACATTTTAAAATAATAATAATTTGAATTTTGAGTTTTTTAATTTTTGTTTTATTTTATTACATTTTGTTAGCAGCTAAAAACAAAATATTAGAAAGTTTGAAGTACGTCTAATTATAAAATAGAACGTAATTATGAAAATATCCCATGGCTGACTATGTGAAAATTTAAAAAAAATCAGAAAATTAGCCATAGCTCTTTTATTTTTTATAATAACTATGCCGAGTATTATATTTTTGGAAAGCTAAAAAAATGGCCGATTTTATAAGGCCACAGCCAACTCTGATTTACATTTAAAAAAACACAAGTTTATGTCATATCTAAAAAATCACAAACAACATAAAAAATTGGATAGGATTATCTTATTAAGACCAAAATTATCTACAATTTTTGTCTCTACAGTTTTTTTGTATAATCAGAAATAACGGAGCTACAGAGATCTGATGAAATAGCAAAAAATCACTCTTTTGAAAATATCTAGTGAGCCATGAACTTTTTTAAAAATCCAAAAGGGGCATTAGATTGAGCATTCAAAACTGCAATTCTTTCCCCATTTAACCTTTGTTCTACTCTGATAGTTTCCGAGATCCCCTGTATACTGATACTGCATAAGTAAAAATATAGATGTACATTGGCGTCTTCGCAGTATTACATATCAATCACAGTAAGCAGTCACGTCCAGCCGTCCAGGTTCGCAGTGATGCCAGGGACTCTTTAAAGTAAGGGGACCCAGCATTATACTTTCCAAAGTGAGGCCTATTCTTTCCACATTCTAATGGTATCAGTGATGCCAAGTATGCCGTTTTATTGGAGAATCTATTAATAAAACAGGTACTTTGATTGTTGGT
This sequence comes from Pseudeuparius sepicola, assembly GCA_963920635.1. Classification (NCBI taxonomy): domain Eukaryota; kingdom Metazoa; phylum Arthropoda; class Insecta; order Coleoptera; family Anthribidae; genus Pseudeuparius; species Pseudeuparius sepicola. The sequence continues at coordinate 12,615,052 of OY987306.1, forward strand.
AAAAATTAATAATGGTTTCCATAATTTCTAAAAATTAAAGTTGACAATGTTGTGTCTACAAATACAAAATATGGCAACTCTCAAATGAAACAAATTTATTGTATAGTTGAAATTCTTTAATTGTCACATCTGAGTTATCTGGAAGTTAGAAAACTTAAAAATTGTGAATTATGAATTATGATGGGAAATTTTTTGCCTTCTTTAGAATCTATGGCACTATGGGCAAATTCCTAAATTCAACGATAATTCACCTGCTGGATGGATGACGTCATAGCTTAATGACAGTTATTTCTGTTGGATTTTGGAACGCCTCTGATGGGGTAAAGTTGTGACAGTTGTGTCTTGTGTCTTCTATTAACCTTAAAACATAATTTGTTATTTTGGAAATGGAAGGAATAATTTGTATAAAACGTATTTTCGAAGAGAGTGATGATAGCGATAGTTTAGATTTATCATCTTCAAGTGATGAGGAAATTGTATATATTTCCTCAACTTCCTGAGGAGTCAAATCGATTTGAAAAATGTCTCCTTGATCTTCTCGTATTTTTATAAGTTGGGATTCCATTTCTACTTTTTAAGATAACGGTATACTTGTTTCAGTGATAACAGGAAAATACACAACATTATTTATTTTTTTATTTTTCATAAAAATAACAAATCTAACTTTGTCGTGTCAATTCCCACAAAACAAGAGATTCGCTGTTTTGTGAATTCCACCTATTCATCAACATCCCAAGCTTGATGGGCTTGATAGATTTGCGGTGGAACCCCCTCCCTTCCCCTACTCCATCCATCTGCAATCCATCGCTGAATTATGGAATGGTTTGGTGGACCTTGATTGCCATCGATGGGTACAGCGCTGAATTTAGGAATTTGCCCCTATCTTTTCACATAAAACCTGATGGCAGTTGGACACACGGACATATAACATAACCTTGTACCAGCCCACTTATGTGGTCTCCTTGGAGTCTACAGAAAACAAACTTCCCCTCAAGGCTTCACTTTTCCTATGTGATTGACTGTGAAATGCTGGGTCCCATTATTTTAAAGAGTCCCTGAGTGATGCTGATTCTGTGACTGGGCGTGTGGCGGACTGACGGGGTCGGGTGCGGGGTGAGTGCGTGTGCGTGACGGCAGTGTTGCCAGTGTTCAGTGTTGCCGCTGTTTACTTTGTTTTATTTTGTTATTAGTGTATTACTATACGCAATAACACGAACACGCAACAAAATTAAATCACCTTAGTAAAGTTTTTAATGTAAACCTATAATGTCAAAAATATTATAAAAATAAACGCTATAATTTGTCAGGGGGGGGCTATTTTTATACCAGGGGGGTTAGGCCCCCCCCCCATCAGCCCCCCCTTAGCTACGCCAATGGATACAACTAAGGAAACAATAATATACCTAAAATTACCAATGCCAATCGCACAATCTGACAAACGCGCAAATCGGTCAAGAGTGTGCCTCACCTTGAGTTTGACATAACTGATGGTGTGTCTTTTAGAAACAATTTTTCGCTGTTTTTAAGTGTTTCTTAAGTATTCGTCGGTTTAAAATGCTTATATAGACAATTAAGTTATACGTTATTGGCAAAAAGTGTATTGTTTGCAAATCAAGCAACTCGCCAAAGGAGGTTACATACCATGCGTAAGTACATAGGCGGTACTCAGGGTACCTCGGGCGTACCTAGTTCGGGGCACGGTAAAAGATATCTTTACCACCAGAGGGATAATAATTCTCATCATGGGTATAAAACGAAAGGGCTCGACGGGTAGAAAACAATAAGGTGAATGACGTCATAATAAATCTAATATGGCGGCCTCCCCAAGACGGCAGATTGCCTAATTCTTTACAACATCCTCGACATGGGTATCAAATGAAAGGATTTGAAAAGTAGAAAACGATAAGGTGACTGACGTCATACTAAATCCAATAGGGCGGATGCTCGATGCCCCAGGATGGCGGACTAAATTTCTTTACCACCCTTCTGAGATGGGAATCAAATAGGTAGGTACTAAAAAAGCACAAAATAAAATAAATAATACAAAAACTTTTTTAAAGACAAGCTTTTATTTAATTAAGCCGTTTACTAAAACGGATAAAATAAGTTTAGGTTTTCGTTAAGATAATTCAATTCCAAACTGCGACAAGCTTTTTTAAATCAAAAAGCTTGTCGCGCAAACTGTACAGAAAATATATTCTTTGGCATGTTCTTGCTTATCAACCAATCACTGTCCGATAAAATTAATTGGTACCTACTTTTATGAACATTTCTCGCGACGAGCTTTTTGATTTAAAAAAGCTTGCCGCAGTGTGGCAATGAATTATCTTAACGAAAACCTAAACTTGTTGACTGAAGGTTTAAATCTTCACCCAATGCTAAACTTATTTTATGCGTTTTGGTTCATGGCTTAAATACAAGCTTGTTTTTAAAAAGTTTTTATTTTTTATTTTTTTATATTGTGTTCGCCGAACAATCCCCACCTAGTAACTGTCAATAACATTGATACGTTTGAATTTTAGAATTGACGCGTACTAGTTGTACCTGGGGTTATACTTCAATTTTTATATAAAAAAATTGAGATATAAAGGCAAATATATTTTTACTATTTTTATAACTGTTTTAAAAAAATAAGAGGTACGCTACTGCCTTGTAATCGTTAGCACCAGATCTGTCACCCGAACTGTAAACTTTTTTTTATTATGTTAACAAACTTGCCAATACAAAGCCAGTTCTACGTTTTTTATTTTTCTGAGGTTTATACAAAGACTTTTTAATGGTTTTGTGGTTATTACCATGGACAAAAGACTGCTGCTAATATAAATTATTACCATAAATCTGATATTAACATGTACAGCTTTTCATCCTATTGCGCACGACAAGGCCCACGAAACGAAAAGAGATGAAATTCGCCGCCATTTTTTACCCTATATTGGCAGTGTGAATGGTGTCTACTTTATTCCCTGTTTAAATTTTTTTATAGTGTATGAATGAAATTTGTATTATACTTTTCGAAGGCGCCGGTAAAATTATGACAAAGCTTTTTGAGAGAGTTTTTAGTTTTTAATCGCGATTTTTTCTTTATATTTTATATACGCTTAATAGCTTTTCGTTTTCATATTTACGAGATCAAAAAATGACTTGGAAAAACATTGTAAAAATAGACTTTTACCTGGACCAACACTATATTAATACCAACACTATATAGTTTGGGTCCAGCTTTTACATCCAGATTGTGAAATTACTTTCCATAGGTAAGTAAATAGGTATAATTTTTTCCAAATAATATTGTTTTTCATTGATATTTTCTGATTTCTAGCTGATTTGTAGGTTTTCAAGAGAAGAAACTAAATTTAGAAAGTAATTCAGTACCTTCAGAGGGGGTTGTCGACAGCGAGTATGACGTTAGATTTCGTATTTTTTAAGTTGTATAGCATAAAATCTAATAACATTTTACCTGGCAAAAATTTAGTACAAACATCTCTGTCTTCATTTTAATCAGAAGATCTTAAAAGCATATGCACTGGAATTATTATTTTCCTTAAGGTTTTCATAACCTATAAAACAAAACACTGCTTCTAAGATTTTATGATTAAAATGAAGACAGAGATGTTTGTACTAAATTTTTGCCAGGTAAAATGTTATTAGATTTTATGCTATACAACTTAAAAAAATACGAAATCTAACGTCACTTTCGCTGTCGGCAACCCCCTCTTGGTGTCATTGACTATAGTCGATTTTAGGCGCATAACCATTAATAACCGGTAAAGACCAAACACCTTTACGCGATTTGGTTATTGTTGGTTATAGATCTCTGACGTCAGAAAAAAGCCCTTCAAACGTCATCGTTATACCGTTGAATGAAGGAATAAATAAGAAATGCAGCCTTACGGGACGCAGCGAGGCCGAAAACGCGGCCCGAAAAGTGTCCGAGACAAAAAAAATACATACCGTAACATATAAAATATACAAAATTGTACCGTTAGCCCGTTGTAAAGGGATCGTTGTTCTCGAAAACAAACAAGTTGTAAAAATCCGTGGTCGCTAGGCGACTATAGCGAGTGGGGGCAACGAGGGGCTTCCGGGTAAGCCTCTTATTATTCCTCACTCAACGGTTATACCTACCCACAATAACCGCGGTATTTACTCAACTCAGGAGCAGGGTAATTACCGCGGTTATTGAAAACAACAAATGTCATTTGCTAGATTAGCCAATTCTTTGTGAGTTTGAATTTTTCAAAACTTTGTAAATATATTTGCTGATATAGGCAAGTGTAGCGATTTCATATTTTCATGTAGATCCATAAATTTAAAAAAAATGAACAGGAGAAAAAATATCTCTTGTGTAAACGTTAAAGGTGAAGAGTGTGAAGATATCCAGGTTCCAGGTTGAAGTCGGAGATAATATGGAAGTAAATTAAATAGCAAGTCTTCTGTTAAATTTTATTACATGCTTTTATTCATTTTTTGTAACAAATTTAAACAAAACCCAATATACACAAATATAAGTGAGGTTATAGACGGGTATAATACCTAGTAGTGTGACATTTCTCCTTGATTATTCGCCTAAATTACTTTTGGCGTTGACTGGCGTATTAATAAAGACTGCGCTCACCTCACGGCTGTCATGTTTGACAGTTCTCTGGCTCACCATGCGCTTCCCAATGCGCAATGCCTGCAATAACGGGATGTTCTTCTTTTTATATATATCATCCAAAATAGTTCCTGATGGCTGTGCACCAGGAATATGAATGATTTTTTTAGTCTAAAAATAATATTACCTATAAGTACAGTGTGGCCCGTTTGGAATGGAGACACCTCTGTAAATTTGTTATTTTTGCTCCGATTTTGAAAAACTTTTTTTGTTGGATAGGTCTCTGAAAATAGCATTTGACATATCTTCCAATTGTTTTGAAAACCAAACACCTGGCTAACTGCGACATTTTTTATACCCCCAAAATTCAAGAAACCATATTAGGCATTTTTTATCAAAAAAATTTACTAAAAAAAGTTGTTTGGAATGAACCAAAAATCCCAAATCCAAAGTTTTATCAAAATCAAAAAATAAAAAAATTCCGAAAAAAATAAATTGAAGGTCAAAAAATCACATTTTAATGAATTTCTACGGATAGCAAAGTGTGCCATGGAAATTTTAAGTTAAAAAATTAACTTTGCTAACCGTAAATATTGATTAAAATGTGATTTTTGGACCTTCAATTTATTTTTTTCTGAAATTTTTTTGATTTTGATGAAACTTTGGATTTGGGATTTTTGGTTCATTCTAAACAACTTTTTTTAGTAATTTTTTTTGATAAAAAATGCCTAATATGAGTTCTTGAATTTTGGGAGTATAAAAAATGTCGCAGTTAGCCAGGTGTTTGGTTTTCAAAACAATTTGAAGGTGTGCCGAATGGTATTTTCAGAGATCTATCTAACAAAAGTTTTTTAAAATCGGAGCAAAAATAACAATTTTACAGAAGCGTATCCATTCCAAACGGGCCGCACTGTATATAAGTATGTAGTTACTTATAGTGGTTATGTACCTACCTTATATGTATATCATTCCCGCAAATGTTACTTTATTGATTTAGTCTCCATTTATTCTATAGAGCCTCTTCATTGCCATTTTCTATAATACTAATTTTGCGGAACATTTTGTGATACCTACTGGAATCATTTTAAACAATAATTCTCAGGGTTACTTTTGCTTCTGCTCAAATGCGCACTGAACCTTGGACCACATATTAGTTTTGCAAAAGGCACTCTTTTGTGAGTTGCAATGGATAATGGATGATTGCAAGTTTATGTGCATATTTTATAATAATCTTCTTGAATTATTTTGAATTATTTAAAATGACAATGTCGTTATAGTATCAAATTTTCATACTGCTTTGATTACTCTCTCAAAAATGTACAGGGTTATTCACTGAGAATTGGCCCCCCCACCTAACTTTTTTGTTTTTTAAGATAAAAGGGTGATTCGAAAAACAAAGTCAATGGTTGGGCGAATACTTTTTATGCCATGACCGTTTAGTGTACAAGGTGTTCCAAAAAAGTAGGACCAATGGCAACTTAATTTTTTTAAATGGAACACTCTGTATATTATTGGATTTTTGAAATCTGCTCATCAAGGCAACCAAAATGGTATTAACTTTGTGGCATTATATTTTCCGTTTTTGAAAAATTCCGTATTCAAATTTTATACTAAATTTATTTAACTCGAATTTGTGGATCTCGTGATAAAGATAGACGATCAATGTAATAACTAAAAATATTTGTTTTAAACAAGAGAGTAATATAGTGAAACTCCAAAATGTTTAGGAGCCTTTTCAAATTTTACTGATTATATTCTCGAAATAAAGAATTTCCGGAAAATCGTAAAAGCTCCTAAACATTTTGGAGTTTGACTATATTACTCTCTTGTTTAAAACAAATATTTTTCGTTATTACATTGATCTTTATCACGAGATCCACAAATTCGAGTTAAATAAATTTAGTATAAAATTTGAATACGGACTTTTTCAGAAAAGGAAAAAGATAATGCCACAAAGTTTATATCATTTTGATTGCCTTGATGAGCAGATTTCAAAAATCCAATAATATACAGGGTGTTCCATTTAAAAAAAATTTAAGTTGCCATTCGTCCTACTTTTTTGGAACACCCTGTACACTAAACGGTCATGGCATAAAAAAAGTATTCGCCCAACCATTGATTTTGTTTTTTGAATCACCCTTTTATCTTAAAAAACAAAAAAGTTAGTTGGGGGCCAATTCTCAGTGAATAACCCTGTACTTGCAAGCCTATGAGGCAACATTCCACATGGTTTTTGCTTTACGTCAGAGTCACTACTTTTATGCAAAACCAATTGAAATTTGATGATGACAGTTGATTGCAACAACTCTCCTAATAAAGGAACCCTAGCTAAAGCTAAAAGTGCAGTTTTCCTTGTTATTGCGAGCTATTGACCTCTGGAAATAAATATGTCATGTGCTGTACGTTGTTGCAGTAGCAATAATTCTAAAGTGAACAAAAATAAATTCACAGGAATTACATTTCACAGGTAATGTAAACAATAGACAGAGCCGTATCAATATAATTTATAATATCCACTTTGGTACTTTATGAAAAGAAAAATATGACCTTTGTAACTACTCTAGGTATAGTAAAATTATTTTAAGAAGTCCTTACTGGGACTGTCAATTGGTAATTTCGCCATCCTAAGTTGGCATCAATGTAGCAAAAAATGCAACCTGGTCATAAGTCCAGGTCAGTAACGAGCACATTTGCACAATGAATAACTACTAATAACACGAACAAGAACAACTTAGATAACGGTAAAACTCACGAAACGTACAAAACCCGCGAATATTTTCACTACCCAAAGTTTGAACCCTTTTAGACGATCCAGAAAACCTTCACTGTCACTTTCACAACACCTAAACAAAATTTGCCTGAGTACGCACCATAGACTCTGCCGCAAGTAGCTGATTATACCAAAATACCAAAATGAAAGTGTTTCCATGACGTTTGAAATTATTATTAAAATGAGTTGTAGTCGTAGTTATTTTTATTTGTAGCGGTATAATCGTGATTGCAATAGGGTTTTTATTTCATTATGTTCTTTTTTTCGTATCACTTGGGTAACTTTTCACATCATAAATCAATGAGTGACGTCATTAACTGGTTGCGACGCATATACCAATGTTATACCCATGGTAAACAGAAAATTCCTAGGGATTTTGTGGAGAATGTCATCTGACAAAATCGGGACTTCTCAAGAACGATAAACCAGACAGGATAGCTTAATCTGAATGGTGTAATGTTCGCGGCGCCCGCCGAGGGCGTAACGTCACCGTTAGACGTCGTTAGGTGAAGGTTACATCGTACGCCCATTGTTTACCTTTGTTTTTCTAGTTTTCTATCGTATTTTTTTCGGTTTTACTTTATTATTGTAAGTTTTTGAGTTTTACCTGTTATAAAGTGTGTCTGTGTGTTGTTTTTATTTGATTTTTATGCCGTGTTTATTATTATTCAGAGACACTAAGTGCCTGATACTTGAATTTCTACAGAAGGGAAGGTGAGCATTTCTTGACATATTATTAATAATAAAAGTACGAGGTTGATAATATACTACTTCACGAAAATATGCCGGGGATTAGGCCAGGGGGAACAAGGTGCGCCGTGTATGGGTGTAATAAACACTAATGCTACAAAAGCCCAAACTGGGCTGAATATCATATTTCATGCTTTTCCAAAACCAAAGGACCTTTTCTCTAAAACTATACAAAGTGAGTGGATATCAAGGTGCAAAAGAAAAGACAAATTCAAGCCTAAAACTAGCCATATATGTTCACAACATTTTGTAGACAATGACTACGAAAGAGATCTTCGAAATGAATTATTAGGTATACCTAAGTAAAATTTTCTTTGCTAGCTAGCCATCTAAAAAGTGCAAGAATATAAATATTTATATATTTTTTTAAATTTAAGGCTTACCTTTAAGAAAGCATTTTAAAAAACCGCAGTTCCTACATTAAAAATACCTTCCACAAAAACTATTACTGCAACGACCTCGGCAACAACTAATACATCACGTTCTGATAGACTTACCGAAAGACAAAGAAAGGAAGAAATAGAAAAAATACTTGTTGATTTGTCTGCAATAGAAGGTGAAGAAATTGCAAATTTAGAAGGCAGTTCTTCCCTAGCGACACTTACTGAAATTGGAATTCCCCGACAAGCATATTCAGGAATCAGATGAAGTTTTTAAAAAAGCAGTTAACATGCTTTTGTAGTTATAAAAGACTTTTGTAAATTAAGAACTATTATTAGAATCAATTTTCGAAATTTAAAAATACGGCATAATAATACTTCACAAAGAAATAGTTCTGTGGATCTTCTTCGAAAAAAAAAGCGGAAATTAAACAAAATTATAAATTAGAATATTTATTATTTATGAATTATGAATAAACAGTGACTATAGAAAGAACTATAGTCACTGGAATAAATAAATGACTACCTATGTTTTCAACTGTGTTTTAATTTGTCTTGGAGCATTTTATCAGTGTTCTATTTTTTTATTATTGATTCACCATTCACATATTATAATATGAATATCATAATCCAAAAATGCTCTTCAAAATTTATATTAAATATTTCTGAAGGCGCCCGATTGGGTGTTTCGTGGTGCGAGTTTACGCAGTACGTCTCACTGTGACGTCATCACGTCGAGCGGCAAGGCCTACTACGTTGGCCTCGGTCGGGCGGCTCGGCGGACAGATTCGTATGATTGAGCTATCCTGTCTGGTTTAACGTTCTTGGGGACTTCTTACAGTAATCGGGGTATAGGTAGGTATACATTTTTCAAGGATTGCCTACAGGGTGTTTCCTCCTTCGATTCAAAATAACCCCATATTTTCTTCCTAGGTTTTTTATAATTTTACTAGGAATACTGTTTAATCAGACCACAGACCTATATATAGCGAAGCTATATAGGTCTGTGATCAGACCCTGGCGTCTCAGCCATATTGATCACAGATTTAGCCACACCCCCTTGAACCCGTTTGCTATATGCCACAAAGTCATGTTCGGGCGCCTCCCCCCCATATCTACTACCTCAATGGCTGTTAATAGAAATATAACCTCAATCCAATTCTTTGACCCCTGGTAAATTTGAAACTGAAATTCTGAAATTTTACCTATTTATTTATAATAATATAATTTATAATAAGAAGACCACAGGTAGGTATTTAGTTAATAACTTAGTTAAGGAAAGCTGGGTTCACGCAGCTTTATTTAAGAATAGGAATAATTTAGAATTGTAATAATAAAAATAACATTATTAACAATGGTAATAATTTAGGCAGTTGATAGAGGACCGCAAATGTGTATCTTTAGCGTGCGTAGGTACTAAAGGTCCGCCAATTGGCGGATCTCTACTGCATAGTGACTCAGTTTAGTGAGTACTGAACAAACGACTCCGTGTCACCAAATAGTTCGTTCAAAACTCCATTATGTATGTACTGGTGAAATACTGAGTGCTCGCGAGGAAACATACGATGCAAACGCGAAAAATGGAAGAATGAATCCATGAGTGGGCGCTTACCGGTGAACTAAAATATTTAAAAGAGGCGATGCGGGAGCGACGAGAATGAACGAATTACGGTCGCCGCAACCGTGCTGGGAATGAGAAGCAAAAGTAGAGCCATCGACTGTATTTGGTGGTGTGTTCTATATCGTTCAAATGAAGGACCCAGTCTGAACAACTCAAAAAAAAGTTCTTGATTTGTTACATACCGCCCTCTATGGATGATAGCTTGAAATTTAATTTCTCACGTCATAGTTTCACTATTGGTCGCTGGATGCCCTCAACGACGATGTTTATGCCTATGCCGAAGAACCACAGAGATCATTATATCTGTGCGGAGATCACAATGCAGTAGCGGCCCGTGGGTTTTGGCAGCGGGTGGACAAGGTGAAGAAGAGGTAAAGCCTTGGTAATTATTGAATATAGTGTATGCACCGCCCGATTTTCTTGAAATTTTGGCTACCCCCCTATTTTCGAGGTCCCTGAACACGAATCTGACCTCAGCTTCTTGAGGCCGGACGTAGTTTCGGAGAAAATGAATTTTCAAATTTCCTTTTGACACCCCACTTTTCGCGGCGCTATTTGTGGCTCTTATCGGGATGAATTTTTACTGTGCGCAGCTCAAACTAATCACCACACTATTTTGCACCTTCTGCAACATCGAAACTTCGCGAAAACCCGCGGGAAAACAGAAATTTTCCAAGATTTATACAATGTTTTTCACGCGGTTGCTCTGTCCGGTATTTTGCTTGACGCTTGACGTTTGAGTGGGACTAGTGGGAGGGGCGTTGACTTAAAGTGCCATCGATATTAAGAGCAGAAAACTGGAGCGCTTGCTCTCATAATCCACAGGAGTGAATGAAAATGTTAAAAATTAAACATTAAATTTATTAGGGCCCAGCTTTGTCAATAACATTATTTAAATTGGTGTTGATAGAAGTCCCCAATCTAGCATAATATGGGTAAATGCTCTTAAATCTGTTTGCGAATCTCTATCCACTTCCAAAGAGAAAATGTTATTGTTCGGCAAAGACCACGAGAAGGTGTGGGCCCAACCTTTTGGCTACCCCCCTATTTTCGAGGTCCCTGAACACGAATCTGACCTCAGTGTTTTGAGGTCGGACATAGTTTCCGAGAAAATACATTTTCAAATTTCCTTTTGACACCCCACTTTTCACGGCGATATTTGTGGTTATAATCCGGATAAATTTTTAGTGTACGCAGCTCAAACTGATCACCACCCTACTTTGCACCTTCTGCAGCATCGAAAGTTCGCGCAAAGCCGCGGAAAAACCGAAATTTTGAAAGATTTATGCCGTTTTCTCGTTTTCGCCCGACGATCGGCGCGCGCTGATCGTTGGGCGAAAACAGCGGCCGGGCCGGGCGTAAACACGGCATAAATCTTTCAAAATTTCGGTTTTTCCGCGGCTTTGCGCGAACTTTCGATGCTGCAGAAGGTGCAAAGTAGGGTGGTGATCAGTTTGAGCTAAATTCATCTCGATTATAACCAAATATCGCCTTGAAAAGTGAGGTGTCAAAGGAAATTTGAAAATTCATTTTCTCGTAACTACGCCCGAGCATCAAAAACTAAGGTCAGATTCGTGTTCAGGCACTTCGAAAATAGGGGGGTAGCCGAAATTTCAAGAAAATCGGGCGGTGCATACACTATATTCCATAATTTAATTTTTTTACTTTTTCATAACTTCTCTAGTTCTAACCTCGCAACATCGTTGGCTCCGTATAGCAGCGCCAGCTGTCGCTCTCCCATCTCTCCCGCGCAATCGCAGCTGAATGTCTAGGGAAAATGAGTATGTCCCAAAACATTGTATAAATCTTGGAAAATTTCTGTTTTCCCGCGGGTTTTCGCGAAGTTTCGATGTTGCAGAAGGTGCAAAATAGTGTGGTGATTAGTTTGAGCTGCGCACAGTAAAAATTCATCCCGATAAGAGCCACAAATAGCGCCGCGAAAAGTGGGGTGTCAAAAGGAAATTTGAAAATTCATTTTCTCGGAAACTACGTCCGGCCTCAAGAAGCTGAGGCCAGATTCGTGTTCAGGGACCTCGAAAATAGGGGGGTAGCCAAAATTTCAAGAAAATCGGGCGGTGCATACACTATATTCAATAATTACCAAAGCGTTATATAACAGGTGACCCCCCCCCACAAATAGGGAAATAGGGACCTGTCACTCTAGTTAGTCAATTTGATTGGTAGTAAGGAATAAAAAAAATAATTAAATTCTGAAACTTAATACAAAATTCTGAAACATAACCAAATGTAACATTTTCTATAACTTATGTAACATAAATATCATTCATAAAAATACAAGTGCGGGAAGATGCGGTTTTGGAATGTTAGACGTGTAAGGGAGTAGGTATGGCCGAAAAGTAGCAATCCGGTAAAATAAAAATGAAATGGTATGAGGTATAGGGTTTTCCCCTAGCGTTCAACAATAGGCGAGCCCGGGCTTGCCCCTCCTGGCCTTTGCCACGCCGCCCGCGGCGCCTGTCTTGTCCGGAGAATGAGAAAATAATAATAATAATAAATACATTTATTTCCAAAGGTTACATATTTATACAAAGCATACCTACATCTGTATAAAAATATAAGCAAGTCACAACATATACATAGATACACATTCATATACTATATAGGTAATATCTGTGGACTAAACAATAACACTAAGATCAGAACTAATATAATCAGCAACTGACTATGTTTCTGTGTTAATCAATAATTTGTGAATTTTCTTTTTAAATTGTTTTACATTATTTGTTTGTTTAATGTCATTATGCAGATAATTGTAGGCTCGTAAACAACTGTACAAGGGCCCCTTTTCAAACATTGATAATTGATGCATCGGATAGGTGTATTCAAATGTTCTGGTGTTATAGGTGTATTGTGGGTTAAAAGGCAAAAACAAATCTGTTTTTAAAAAAGAATAGAAGCAGTTCCTGAATATATATTGCAGAGACAGTGAGGTTTTTATTTTCCTTAAAACAACCTCTACACGATTCTAGTGGGCATAATTTAAACAAAATTCTGACTGCCCTTTTCTGACAAATGAAAATCCTACCAATGTCTCTGCAATTACCATAAAATAAAATTCCATACCTTATGTGAGACTCCATATTAGAATGGTAGACTGTTTTTAGCACCTTGGCATCAACATATTTCGATAACACCTTAAGACTATAGCAAGCAGAGTCTACTTGTTACATATGTGCTCGACATGCACATCCCAACACAGTGTGATCAATGAAAACTCCCAAAAATGTAGCTGCCTCAGAGACTTTAATACTCTCACCCTGCATCAAGATATTAGAGGGTGTTACAATACGAGATCTATTAGTTTTGAAAAAAACTGCATTTGTTTTAGAGGGATTTAAAACAAGTTTATTTCTTACAAACCATTCATTTGCCCTACTAATAATATTAGATGCTCCCTTGCGGGACTCCTTGTTTTAATAATTTAATGTCAGATTGCGCGTTAAAATTATTATTCTTTCTGACGCCATTTGACACCTATTTGTTAAGTATGAGCGTAGCGAACTCAGAGAGGGCCCTCCTACACCGTACTTATTTAATTTCTGCAACAGAGTTTCATGAATTAGGCAATCATATGCTTTTGACAGGTCCAGGAATAATCCCAATACCTTCTGATCCTCTTCTAAAGCTCTAAGTATATTTTGAACAAATTGGAAGATCGCTGTGTGAGTTGATCTACCGCGACAATAGCTATGTTGAAATTCATTATACAAATTAGACTCGCTAAAAAAGCAGTAATCCTTGTGGCCATGACTTTTTCAAAAACTTTTGAAAATGTTGGCAGCAAACTTATGGGATGATATTTTTCCAATTGTGTTGCATCGCCTTTTTTATACAATGGTTTTAGCAATGCTACCTTTTGGAAAAATACCAAATTTAAGGGAGTTATTAATTAATTAAACCATTGGTTTTAGTATCTCATCAACACATTCCTTAACCAGTGTTGTAGGAATGTCATCGAAACCACTACCTACTTCATTTTGCTTTAAGGTTATGCACAATATCACTAACCTCTCTTGCATCAACCTTTCTTAGAAACATTGATTTATTAATGTTTGAAATTTTATCAGAATATGGCAAGTGAGGCAGTTGTGACAATAGTTGTGCAGCAGAATTCACAGAAATGTCATTGAACTCATTTGCAATTTGATATGCAGTTCCAGATACTTTTATCTCTCTATTAATGTCAGTTTGTCCCTTTATTTCATTGACAATAGGGTACTTGACAATATTTTTAATTGCTCTAAAATTGTACTCTGTTTACAGTAGATGTACCAACATAAAACGTAATAAATGAAACAACGGCTTTTAACACTTATTTATTTATGATAATTAAACACGAAGTTGCACAATTTTGTTCAGGCTGAAATCTACAGTTTCGTCGTTCTATTGTCCAGAATGCCAAAAGTGGCAACTCTGTGCCTCTCAGGAGGAACGGAACTGTAACGTTGCCGGTGCCCGTTTGCAATATTTCGTGGAACAAGGACAAATTGCAGTTTTCTATTCAAATATCTCCAGCTTGCCTATGAATATCTGTTACTTAATGTATTGCAACTTTTGAGCTTTAACTAACGCAATTGCACACACAAATTTTGTCACATAAAGACTTTTTTATTCCGCATATTGACTCCTCTATAGCAAAATGGTGTCTGTTTATGCTGCACACGCTGGAAACTATATCCTTCATCTCTGCCACGTAACAGTTTAGTTAAAATATCTGTATACGGAACGTACTATAAATATTCAGGTATCAATAATGGGGGAAATATTCGCCTATGTGGCAACGTTACCTGCCCACCTAGGCATCTAACCATATGCATATATCCACATGTCATCTAACACGTATGGTTTTTTGATCGGCAGATGACATCCCGTGATGCCAACTGTCATTCCGATTCCGTATATCGCTAAGTCAAAACATTAGTAGATATTAATATCTGTGCGATTTATTATAGTTTGTTATTAATATTTACTATTATATATATTATTTGCGGACCTAGTTATCGTGTTGTTAGATGTGTAAGGTAAGATATCATGGACCCTAAAAGGAAAATCCGTAATTTGCCGAAATTGGGATGCTTTTTAAGTAGCACAAATTTTTTCTAATAATCCGATGTTGGCGTCTGCCGAAATTCATGGGATAAAACTGCAAAGGTTTGTACCTACCTACGTTGTAGTAATAGTACAGTTGTATTATGAGTTATTAATAAAGAGAGAACCTCGGCCTAGGGACCATCTTGAAGGCGCGTTTATAAAGGCGCCATAGTGCTTAATATTGAGCCTGAATTCCGGCCCAACCTAGCCAAAAAATTTGCAGAAAAACGATTGAATAGATATTTACGAAAAAAAAAAACACTTCTTGACTAAATGTGGTTTCACGCGGCATCATAAGTCTGGGAGTTTGAGGTTAGAATTCTGAAATTTCAACTTTCCTTGCAACTTTCACTGCCGAATAAGGTTATGTCTTAAAACACTTTAGTGGTATTGCTATGTTGCCAAATTGTCTTTTTAAAACACTTGTGACGTCATAAGTGCTTTCCCGCCAAATTTCGAAGAAAGTCTAAAAACTTGATAAGTACGTAAATATATATTTTTTAAATAATCGTAGGGTCTTAGGCAAGTGTCCAGGAATTGTTTTATCAAGTTTGTAAAATTTCGTCAAGTACCCTATTGTCAACACCTATTTTTACACTCTTTAATTTCAGCTTCCATAGCTTTACTATTCCATTTTTTGTAGTTTTTACCCTAACTTTTTTAATTGGAAAACAAAGATTAAATTTACCATCGAAAAGTACAGGTAAATAGATCCCACTGCTCATTGACTGCCATTTTATTTAAATTGTACAGGCTTGACCAATCAAGTTGATGTAGACTGTTCTTAAATTTAATTTTATTCACCCTGCTAAAAATCCTTCTATGCACTTAGTTTGAAACCTGTTTGTTTACTTCAAGATCTACTGTTATAGACTGTGCACTATGATCAGAAATTTCAGAATGCCAGACATTGTTCCTAATGTATTCACAATTAATCAGGATGTTGTCGATACATGATTCGCTTCCCCCCAACAACACACGTTAGTTCAAATATTGACCGAGAGAGATTGAAAGACCTCCATTATCAAACTTAATATTAAAATCGCCAAGAACGACAACTATATGATTACTTAAACACGTACTTTCGAGAATATTCTTTAACTGTTGGAGAAAAATTATGAAGTCACAATTTGGTGGTCTATAAATAGCTAATACTATTACAATATTGTCATAAATGTTTAAGCAACATTCAATTACCCTTTCAACAGACATTACTTTAGCCTGAATCATTTCTTTACTTTTTATGTCACTTCTAACATATATAGCACTACCACCATGCGTATTTATTTCTGACCTACAAAAACTTGCTTCTAGATAGAAATTTTGGTAATTATGGAATATACTGTATGCACCGTCCGATTTTCTTGAAATTTTGGCTACCCCCCCATTTTTGAGGTCCCTGAACACGAATCTGACCTCAGTGTTTTGTGGTCGGACATAGTGTCCGAGAAAATGAATTTTCAAATTTCCTTTTGACACCCCACTTTTTCACGGTGATATTTGTGGTTATAATCCGTATAAATTTTTAGTGTTCGCAGCTCAAACTGATCACCACCCCATTTTGCACCTTCTGCAGCATCGAAACTTCGCGAAAACCCGCAGAAGAACTGAAATTTTGAAAGATTTGTGCCGTGTTTACGTCCGGCCCATCCGCTGTTTTCGCCCGACAATCGGCGCGCTACACTGTTCCCAGTCGATTGCACATTTTGATGAAGAAAACTGACCTGACCTCCTATGGCTAGAGCGAACTCAAATAGAGAAGTACATGTACGTCATCGACCAGCCTGCGCGAATGTTTCTACCATAGGCGTATCAATTTTAGTCATATTCTAAGTAGATGCATAAAATGTATAAAAATAAATATTAAATGTTTTTGGCTGTAAATTTGTTTTCAATGCTTACGGTATGGACGTTTTATTTGAAAGAAAATAAAGTGAAGCGTTACTAAAAAACATTTTTTGCTATGCTAATTTTATTCCAATAAATTTATTATGCACTAAAAAAGTAGCTATATAAAAACTATGAAATTTTTGGGTACACAAGCAACACATATAATATACAGGGTGAGTCACATCTAAAGGCAGAGCCGAAAACACAAGGTAGAACTCGCTAAAATAAGCACATATGCTTAATAAACATTAGCCCAAAAAAACTTGGTTCTCCATATACAGCGTGTTGAAAATTTTCCAAAAATAACATATTTTTTAAATTTCTTTTGGTACACATTATACACTGCACGGTTGCCATTTTGTGGAATAATTTGACCCCGTTCAGATCACCAGCGGCGTAGGTACAAATTGTTACTGTAAATAATTGTAGAAAAAAAGTAGTACGGCCCTGTGCAAAACCAAAAATTTTGCCTTTTTTGGATAGCCCATTTGATTTGGAACAAAAAGTGCCTCTTGGTATTTTTTTATTTCTGGTACAGTATCTTCGTAATTTCGGATTTTTTAAACTAGTGTCAAGGTGATTATGCTGGCATTTAAAATAAAATTATTTGTATCTACGCCGCTGCTCATCTGAACAGGACCAAATTATTGCACAAAATGACAACCCATAATACGTATAAAATAATTCCTAAACGGGCTAGAAAAAAATTAAAAAATATTTGGAAAAGTTTCAACACTCATATGTGCTTATTTTAGCGAATTCTACCTTGTGTTTTCGGCTCTGCCTTTAGATGTGACTCACCCTGTATATAGTATATATATAGTATATGATAATATAATGTATTATAATGGTTCTATTCCTGCGAGGTCAATCGTCAGATTCTTCTGTGTTCACTACAAATACTAAATCTTCAAGTGCTTCATCTAGGAGATGCTCTTTTTGGATATATTCATTTATAATTTTTTCAGAGTGCTCACACACAGACACCCAATCAGCTGGTCCTATTTCCTCAAATCTCTGTCTTGCTAATGCTTCGACATCATTTAATTTAAATGAAACATTTCTTGTGGCAACCCAGTTTTTCATATTGGCCCATATTTTCTCGATTTGGTTGAACTCTGGATGATATGGAGGTAATCTTAATACACGATGACCATGTTCGGTCATAAGTGTATCCAATTTGTACTTATGATGTTTACTTTTATGCATCTTAATGACTTCATATAATTCTGGTTTTGTTAATGTGGGATCATGTGCAATATTTCTTTGTTCAAGCCAGATTATCATATCTTTTTTTAAAGTCGCAGTAGTTGGGTCTTTGTCATATGCAACGTTATGATATGAGGCATTATCTACTACCAGCACAGATCTCGGAGGCAGATTTGGTAGTAATTGTTGTTTTACCCACTTCATAAAATTGTCGTGGTTCATTTCGTCGTGATAATCGCCCGATTTTGTACCTGCAAAACCAAAATATGTAAATAGAAAAAATGTAAATTTTATAGGTAATGTTATACCCCATAATTAAATTGCCAAAAGAAAATATTTAATTTACATACCTATTAATGCAATGAATGGTAATTTGAATTATATTATTATAATCCTGAAGACACAGGTATAATATACGTCAGATTTAATACACGTAAAACAGAGCTATTAAAAGAACTTATTTTGACCACAGACACAATATTACACTACCAGCAATACACTATCACACACTACCAGCAATACACTATCACACACGATGCACCAGGGAACACTGCCACTATCGCAATAAACTGCATATCAAACGCACCTCTTCTTTTATAGTTTATGCATTATGCACCCGTCGCATGACCGAGTACCCGCCTATGCGGCCGACCCACCCCTTCAAAATGGACTTGCCCGGCAACCCGACGGAAATTCGTTCCCGGCGCAGGATGACGTACATGTACTTCTCTATTTGAATTCGGTCTAACGCCACTGAAGATTTAGAAAATTGTTTATGATTATACCTTCTGGCCACAAAGTTGGTGACAAAAAATCCCCTTCTTTATTCTCAGGTGCTTTGATCTTAAAAGAAAAAAGAAATGCTATTTAATTCAGGGCCCTGATCCAAAAATTCGAAAATTCTGTTTGTTTCGTAATGTACCTAATATGTTTTGAGATTTGAAAAAAAAAAAAACAAAGGAACCTACGTAACTACTTTCTGATTTGATTAATAAATGATAAACGATAAGTGATAAGTATATAAAGTATAAGTTATAAGTATCACTTTTTTGCAATCTAAATCGGTTTTCCCTTTACTTTCATTCTAATTTCTTCAAAATTGGACCGATTAGGCGATTAATTAACTGAACGTGAATATACATATACTTTACATACCTTACCGAAATAAAAACGTAGTTAGTATCTGACTGTTAGTTACTAATAAGTTACACACTTATATAGACATGGATTTATTTTTTCTGAATTTTCGTGACTTAATTTAACCTATGTCGCTGCTTCCGGCCGCTCGCTGCTGGGTCGGCTGGGCTCGCCCACCCTAAAGTTAAATGCCGAACATATGCGTAACCTATGTTTATATCCTTGCATAGCTTGGGCATGTTAGCTCTCGTAGCAGACGTATGGCTTGGCTAGATTCGACAGCTCGGGCTGCTACGGGCTTGCCCATCGGCATCGGCTGGGACGGCTGGAGAACCGCACACCGGGAAGTTTGGGAAATTCAATCGCGCCCTCCCATAATAATTACCAAATTTGAATTTTGGTACCTATACGTTTCACTCGTGAGTCTATGTCATTCATTGGTAAATTTAATACCATTGTTGAGCATGATACAAAAATTCCTTTTTTCCTTTTCCGTTGTCCGGTTGGGTGGGATTGCCACGAGCCACCACTGTCACAATGCGATCATGATGATTCATTACAGAACCACAAAGGCAAATTATTTCATGCTGAACTCTCAGCCTCAGCCGAATGTCTTTTGCTGCCGGCATCTAATAGACCGTCAGATAGTGACAGATTTAGGTGCCCCATTTTCGCATACTAGCCTCGAAGAGGGTTGAAAAGTACATCGATGCTGAGTAGAATGAAGTGAAATTTACGAGTGGCCCCTGGGGATAACATATGGAAAATTCGATTTTCCTGAACAGAAATAAAAGGTGTCTGTTGCCCATATTTCCACGCTAGCCATGTTCACTAAATTATTAATTAATAGAACCTGGTTTCGGAAAACCAAAGACTTGAGTGTTGCAGGTGGCTAAAGGGTTGAAAAGTTCGTAGTTTTGTAAGCAAAAATAGAAATTTTGACCGATTTTTCCACACAAGCCCATCGAAAGTATGAAAACGTACAACGTCACTAACCCGAAAAACATATTGGGTTGAGTGGCGCGAATGGATAAGTACATTTTGAGGTCGGAAAATTTAACGGAATTTTTTTCGATTTTTCAGTTATTTTTCCATGCAAGCCTTTGAAACTATAGAAAGTTGTTGATGTGTTAGACATTATAATGAAATTGGCATGATTATCGGATGTGGACGGAACGAAGACTTGCGTCGGAAAGTTGCAGGAAAATTTATGAAAATTGCCATCATTTTCCCACGCAAGCCGTTTGACATATGCTCAGAAAAAGTGATTCTAAGACCATATAACAAAAGGCTTGCGTGTCGGACATGGTCATCACATTAATAATTATGTATAATTTAAAAAATCTAGAAATTTCCACCATTATCTCATACAAGCCGTTTAGCAATAGCTTAGAAAAAGTGATTATAAGACTATTGTAACAAAGGCTTCAGTGAAATTGAAAAAAAGTTGAAATTGACAAAATGTGTCCCAAAACACCTGTTGACTCCAAAGTTCGAAAAATAATAATATCGCCTACCTCATTTAAATGTTACAGATGAATTGTACGTTCAAAACAAAGAAAAAAATGCCTAATAGGCATTGAATAAAACATCACTGGTCATCATATTAATTATACATTATTTATTTAACAAAGAGATTACCAAAAAATCTAGAAATTTCCACCATTTTCGCGCACAAGCCGTTTGACATATTATTATGATTAGAAAAAGTGATTGTAAGACTATTGCAATCAAACTGCTTGACTGCCGGACATGGAGCATATTATTATATGTGCAAAGAAGAGCTGAAAAAATCTAGAAATGTTTATGCAGAGTTATTATTTTGAATGTATAATTTAGCATACATTTATATTATGAAAATAGTGCTGTGGATATTGCCTTCATATAAAAAATATATCTACAATTTATTTTAAAAATATTGATAATGAAATGAGTTACTTTCTTGAATAATTTTACAACCTGGATTATATTAAAAAATGCGGTTTCAAA
This sequence comes from Pseudeuparius sepicola, assembly GCA_963920635.1. Taxonomy (NCBI): domain Eukaryota; kingdom Metazoa; phylum Arthropoda; class Insecta; order Coleoptera; family Anthribidae; genus Pseudeuparius; species Pseudeuparius sepicola. Next base: position 12,636,504 of record OY987306.1, read on the forward strand.
TTTTACAGAATCATTGAACAATTTAAAGTGACAAAAAAATTCCCTATGAACAATATACCAAAAATTGTTCGCTTTCAAAATGCAACGGATTGAGCTCGACAAAATTTTGACACCCTATTTCAAGAAAAGCAGTGATGTTTTAGTCAATGCCTATTAGGCATTTTTTTCTTAGTTTTGAAAGTACAATTCATCTGTAACATTTAAATGAGGTAGGCGATAATTTTATTTTTCGAACTTTGGAAACAACAGGTGTTTTGGGACACATTTTGCCAATTTCAACTTTTTTTCAATTTCACTCAAGATTTTTGTTACAATAGTCTTATAATCACTTTTTCTAAGCATATGCTAAACGGCTTGTATGAGAAAATGGTGGAAATTTCTAGATTTTTTAAATTATATATAATTATTAATGTGATAACCATGTCCGACACGCAAGCCTTTTGTTATATAGTCTTAGAATCACTTTTTCTAAGCATGTCAAACGGCTTGCGTGAGAAAATGGTGGCAATTTTCATAAATTTTCCTGCAACTTTCCTATGATCTGAAAATATGAAGGCCACGCTCTACACACAAGCCATAATTTTTTTAAATACTCTGAAATTCATAATTTTTTATTGCAATTAATTTCGTTCATGGAAAAATAACTGAAAAATCGAAAAAAAATTCCGTTAAATTTTCCGACCCCAAAATGTACCTACTTATCCATTCCCGCCACTCAAGCCAATATGTTTTTCGGGCTAGTGACGATGTACGTTTTCATACTTTCGATGGGCTTGTTTGGAAAAGTCGGTCAAAATTTCGATTTTTCCTTACAAGACTACGCCCTTATTTCAACTCTTTAGCCACCTGCAACACTCAAGCCTTTGGTTTTCCGAAGCCAGGTTCTATTAATTAATCATTTAGTGAACATGGCTAGCGTGGAAATATGGGCAACAGACACCTTTTATTTCTGTTCAGGAAAATCGAATTTTCCATATGTTATCCCCAGGGCCCACTGGTAAATTTCACTTCATTCTACTCAGCATCGATGTACTTTTCAACCCTCTTCGAGGCTAGTATGCGAAAATGGGGCACCTAAATCTGTCACTATCTGACGGTCTATAACGAACGGAAGCTGTACTCCACTATGGAGCACTAAGCGATGGAAAGTTGTTTTGTAAAGTTTTTGTATGCGCCTTGAGTTAATTCTCAATCCTTTTAATAGGGGGCAAATGGTAGCGACAGAAGTAAGTATCATTTGATCAGATTTTTGAGACACCCTGTTTATTTTGTTTTTTTTAGGTTCATTATGTTCTCCCCATTCCATAGCTTTTTTACTCCCCGTATATTTGTAACTAATATTCCATTTTAAAATTATCCTTCACAATTTTTTGGAAACGAGTATTTTTTAAATAACACCCTGTACATTAAAATTCTGAAAATTCTACACAAGTTATTTTTTTAACCATCAATTTATCTTTCAAATTACCGAGTGAGTCGGTTTTATCACGGTAACTGGGACATCCAGTACAGTGTCCCACCACCCCTATATGTTTTTTTTTGTTGGAAAAAAAGTTTTAGATAAAAGTGGTAGGAGACTTTATGCAGTTTTTTGGGATAGTAAGAAATTTTATACTGGGTGTTTCACTAGTGCGTGGCAAACCAAACTTATGTTTTTTTTTTTTAAATGGAACAGCCTATATATTTTTGCTTGTTTGAAATCAAGGCAAAAAAATGATGTAAAATTTTGTATCATTATCTTCCATTTTTGAAATTTTGCTTTTTCATATATTGTATACTAAAGTGATTTAATTTGAATTTGTTGATCTCGTGATAAAGATAGATGATCAATGTGAATGTGAACTGTGAAATTCATATTATTTGGAGATTATGGAATGTCAGTAAAATCTGGAAAGCTCCTAAATATTTTGGAATTTTTCTGTTAAAACATATTTTTTATTATTGCACTATCGTCCATCTTTACCGCGAGATCCACAAATTCAAGTTAAATCAATTTAGTATATAACAAGGTAGGTATAAAATTTGAAAACGGAATATTTAAAAAAACTGAAATAGTTAATGATACAATCGTTTTGCATTGCATTGACGAGCAAAACATTACACAAAAAATATTTTGAAATTACAAATTTTTACTAGTAAAGGTAAAATCTGAAGCACTTGTGATATTAAACGCGATTTGTACTTTTTACTAGGTTGTACTTAGTATAGGGTCTGAAAATTGTCCGACCCTTAGTATGTACATTAGAGCCACCAATTGGTGGACCTTTAGCGTGCTCACTAAAAATCCGCGCATACTAAATGTCCGCCAATTAGCCAATTGGCGGACCTTTAGTGCCTGCAATAGAGATCCGCCAATTGACGGACCTTTGTATGCGCACTAAAAATCCGCATTTGCGGAACTCTATCTACTACCAATAATTGAACATTCTGTTCATGCAGCCTGCAGTAGAAGTAAAAATAATAAATGTCAATTTTTGTTCGAATGTGTCAAATATTGAGGTTTCTCGGATGGAATCTATGATCGAAAAGGATGTCTTTTATATAGAGTGTTGTGATTGATCCATCAGCGGTCACAAAAATACTTTTCTGTGGTGTATTTCCGTACATTTACGTTGAGTTCTAAATCCTGATATTTAACATAAATTTAAAACTAACCAAATTTGCTGCTCTTAACTCCAGAGGTGCATTCTGCAGAAGAATCTTAATTTTTGTTATTTTTCCTTCATTAAAATGATATTTGACCCAATCGACACAAGCACATTGACAGTTCAATAATTTACTCTGTTCCATGGTCGACTAAAAGTTTATAGGTACCAAACTGAGATTTATTGTAACGAGAAACGAGTGAAAAAATAAACAGTACGATTTACGAAAAGTAGTTTTTTGTACTCCTGTAGTTTGCCAGACTAGACTGCATCTCGGCTGGCGAACTCCTCAGTCGTCCGTAAAACTCAACTTTTCGTCCATAAACTACTATTTATTTATTTATTTCACACAAGTGACCTACAAACTAGGTATATGTACAGTCAAATACATGCAAAAAAATATATACAAATTTCACTATCTAGTGATATAATTGTTTAATAGGGTACGTGTTAGTGTGTGAGGTTGTGCGGTTTATACAATTTCACGTTCTCTGTTGAAAGTATTCATTTAGGGTATAAAAACAGTTTACTGACAAAAATTCTTTCAGAGATTTCTTAAATTTCTTAAAGTTTACAGTTTCTTTGATATGATGATATGAAACTCTTCTGGAGGATATGGTGGCTTTGTCGTGTTGGATAATTGTGTAGCGTATTGATCTTGTCAAAGTTTGTGTAATTTAACTTTACAAATAAGACACATTCATATATAAAAATGCAACAAACAGAAAGGAGTTTGTGCTCAACAAATAGGGGTCTGCATGAGTCTAGTGGATTCTTAGACAATATGAGTCTGAGGAGTCTCTTCTGGAGTATGAAAATTCGTTCAATTCCAGTTGCAGCTCCCCAAAACATGATCAGATATTTTAGATGGCAGTAGGCAAGAGCATGATACAGGTGTAATAATTGTTTCCTTGACATGATATTTCTAGTAGCGTAATTTGCGGAGTTTAATTTGGATGCTACGTGATTTAGGTGTTCATGCCAAGTCAGTTGTTCGTCAATAAAAAGCCCCAAAAATCTGCAATTTTCATATTTTTGTATTGGTTTTGAATTTACGTGGAGAAGAATAGTAGTGTCTGGTCTCCTTTTACGAAAAGATATGTAACTGGTTTCGGATATGTTAATGACGAGTCATTTTTCTTTGCACCATGAATAAAATTGAGAGATGGATAAGGTTGGATTTGGTTTCTAACTCAGATTCGGAGGAGGCTGATATTGCCATGGTTGTATCATCAGCAAAAATTACAATTTTTGCGTCTTAAAATATAATCTTCCAAGTCATTTATAAACATAACAAATAAAAGAGGGGACAAGACACTGCCCTGCGGTACACCCATTAATTGTTCAAGAGCAACTGAGACATGACCATCTATACGCACACAAACCCTTCGGCTCGTTAGAAAAGACCTCACCCAATGCCATACATTACCCCTGACACCATATTCCTGTAATTTTTTTAAAATAAATTCTCGTGGGACACAATCGAAAGCACGGGAAAGGTCAAGGAAAATACCTACCACGAACCTCCCGTTATCAATAGATTGATAAATGAATTGTAACAGGTCGAAAGCAGCAGAGCATGTGTTGTGGTCCATAAGGAACCCATGTTGACATGGAGATAAAATCTCGTATGAGTCTAAAAAAAATAATATTCTGTGCTGCATTATTTTTCAAATATCTTTGATAACGATTTAACACATGTGATCGGCCTGTAATTTTCTATATGGGTATTATTACCTCTCTTATGTAAAGGAGTCAAGATGCCTAGCCTGAGTTCAAGTGGGAAATTACCCGTGTGAAAAACAAATTTAATAAGTACAGGGTTAGGCAGAATGAAGTATCTATTTTCTATATACTGGTATTTATTAATTGTTAAACTTTAATCAAAAACTGAAACAAAATGTTCCTGAGTAAACATGGCAATTCTATTTTCTGAATATCACATCAGTCAAATGACTGTGAATTAGGCAGAATAACCTATCCATTTTTGAACTACATTTTTATTCAATAATGTAAAAAAATCTAATTTCAAATCAAGTCACCATGTGTTCCTGATACATGGCAATTTATGACAGTTGCCAAACTGTTTGCGAGAAAGGTCAGTTAAAAGCTAATCCAACTTTGAAACAACTGAAGCATAATATTCGAACCGAGATTAACGCAATCCCAATTGAAATGTTGCAACGAGTGAAGCAAAATGTTTGTGCTAGATTTCAGGAGTGCCAGCAGCGAGGCGGAGGCCATTTGACTGATGTTTTTGCTTAAAGTTTAACCATTAACAAATACCAGTACATAGAAAATAGATACTTCATTCTGCCTAACCCTGTATTTAAGGGGATGACAGATATACTTCAATTGTTCTTGCACTGTTTTCCATCCCGCTTAAAGATTTGGCAGTTTAGGGACATTTTCCATTACACAGCTTTGTTGGCCTGATGCCCCCAGGGCCCTATTTTTCTTGGCTTTTTCTTGTAATGCTTCTATAGGTTTTCTAGAAATATTTACTCTAGAACTTTTTGATTCACATATCTCTGATTGGCCTGGAATATTCTAGAAAAGTCTCCAATCTTCCCATTGGGTGTGTAAGCCCTGGCAATTGGGCCTGAAGTAAGTTAAAGGTTAGAACGCGATTCTGTGCTAATTTTGGAGATGAAGAAATATTCCTGGTGAGTGACAGTATCTGACAAGTCGTGTATTTGTGAAGGTAGTAACCAACTCAACGAGTTTGTAGGTGCTGATATTGTGGAAATCCAGTATAATACATTTTTCACTATGAAGCTACAGAGAAGTAGAAAAGCTTGTTTATAGCACAATGATTTCTTTTAATTGAGTCTTAAACATCAGATAGAAGGAAGCGAAGGTTTACGGTTTGGCCAATGAATAGGCAAAAGAAAGTTAAAACTATCATTTTTTATCCTTTTCAAGGAAATGCAGACAATTCAGCAAGATACGAAACATTTTTTTAAATACCTACACAAGAACGCATCCTCGTCTGTTTGAAAAACTTGTCTCCTTGATCATCTCATTGAAAAAAATTGAAATTTGCGTTTTTTCCCTATTTGCCGTATCTCTTCGCACATACACAATTTCCTTCTTGCCATAAAAATAGCGATAAAGTTAAAACTTTGGAATCTTATTCCTTATTTTATTGCTATGGCTTATTGCTAATTTTGTTTGGAGGAACGCCCCCATTTAAATCAGTACTTTTAACTGTTATTCTTATTACTATTCTTATTGTTATTCTTGTAGAAAGCAGCTGCATGAACCCAGCTGATGGAATTTGAATAATGGCAGTGGATAGAGGTCCGCAAGTGTGGATCTTTAGCATGCATACTAAAGGTCCACCAATTGCTGGATCTTTATTACCTACATGCACTAAAGGTCCGCCATTACGTGTAACACTGACATAATAACGACTATATTACACCTTCCCCGTTTCATCAATAAGCGGAATCATTTAGGGACGGACAAATATTACAAGCAAATACTGCACTGATTTTTCTTTTACTTGATGGAAATCCGTACTGACTATACGAAATAAAACAAGTTTGTTTACTTTTGTATGTATACATTTATACATATACTCTACATCTGAAGAAGCCTCTGTGTTGGCGAAACAATAATTGTCTAGAATGACAGCAGAGGTTGACAGTTGTGGAGTACATATATACATGTATGTACATACACGTGCATGAGTACATGCAGACATATGTACTCCACATCTGAAGTCGAAAAAATGGGCTAGTCTGGTCAAATTGCGAAATAATTGCCTATTAATGTACGTACTTATTTAAATAAGAAGCTATGATTTTATTTCATTGTATTTTTTCCTACCCACCTTGAAGAAGACACAATTAATTGGGGAAAATTCTTACAAGGTCTACGTATTCACCTTCAATTAAAAGCTGACATTTTGCCCCATATTTTACACCAAAACTAGCATCCCAAATTCCAAAAAAGAGGAAAAGAAGCATTCAAACCAAGAATTTATCCAGGAAGAACATAATGCCGAGGACAAATAGATAAATGAAAATATCCATGATATTTAGTATCATGGCAAATGTCTATACTTAAATAACTTTTAAACAAGGCTGTCATACTGCCAGCCCACAAATGACAAACCAATTAGGTACCCTAAAGTTGCCACACGTGGTTTAGATACAGACCCATCGATACATTATGATGTTGGTAACAAAAATTCCTGCTACCTTAAATATCTTAAGGTATTTTCAAATTTCTAAGTTTTTGGATATTTATCTTGGACAAGGGGCTTTTAGGGAACATTGTGTGCAATCATCAAATTAATTTTTACAATTTAATCGTACGAGTACTAGCCCATTGTCATGTTGACAAATTAAAGTGAAAATCAGTAAATAAAAGTGTTTTATTTCGTACAAACAAATACAAATTTTAGCAATGCAAATATTGTCTAAAAGCCTGTCTCAATTCACTGACTAGGCCTTCTCTGTTTAAAAGACGCTCCAAGACTGCCAATGATTTCAACCAATGAGATAATTAGTTAGCAGTACCTCATTGGCAGAAACCAACAGCAAACACTGTGGTTTTATCTTCTTGAAGCCCCACATGGTGATCTGAAAATATGAAGGCCACGCTCTACACACAAGCCATAATTTTTTTAAATACTCTGAAATTCATAATTTTTTATTGCAATTAATTTCGTTCATGGAAAAATAACTGAAAAATCGAAAAAAAATTCCGTTAAATTTTCCGACCCCAAAATGTACCTACTTATCCATTCCCGCCACTCAAGCCAATATGTTTTTCGGGCTAGTGACGATGTACGTTTTCATACTTTCGATGGGCTTGTTTGGAAAAGTCGGTCAAAATTTCGATTTTTCCTTACAAGACTACGCCCTTATTTCAACTCTTTAGCCACCTGCAACACTCAAGCCTTTGGTTTTCCGAAGCCAGGTTCTATTAATTAATCATTTAGTGAACATGGCTAGCGTGGAAATATGGGCAACAGACACCTTTTATTTCTGTTCAGGAAAATCGAATTTTCCATATGTTATCCCCAGGGCCCACTGGTAAATTTCACTTCATTCTACTCAGCATCGATGTACTTTTCAACCCTCTTCGAGGCTAGTATGCGAAAATGGGGCACCTAAATCTGTCACTATCTGACGGTCTATAACGAACGGAAGCTGTACTCCACTATGGAGCACTAAGCGATGGAAAGTTGTTTTGTAAAGTTTTTGTATGCGCCTTGAGTTAATTCTCAATCCTTTTAATAGGGGGCAAATGGTAGCGACAGAAGTAAGTATCATTTGATCAGATTTTTGAGACACCCTGTTTATTTTGTTTTTTTTAGGTTCATTATGTTCTCCCCATTCCATAGCTTTTTTACTCCCCGTATATTTGTAACTAATATTCCATTTTAAAATTATCCTTCACAATTTTTTGGAAACGAGTATTTTTTAAATAACACCCTGTACATTAAAATTCTGAAAATTCTACACAAGTTATTTTTTTAACCATCAATTTATCTTTCAAATTACCGAGTGAGTCGGTTTTATCACGGTAACTGGGACATCCAGTACAGTGTCCCACCACCCCTATATGTTTTTTTTTGTTGGAAAAAAAGTTTTAGATAAAAGTGGTAGGAGACTTTATGCAGTTTTTTGGGATAGTAAGAAATTTTATACTGGGTGTTTCACTAGTGCGTGGCAAACCAAACTTATGTTTTTTTTTTTTAAATGGAACAGCCTATATATTTTTGCTTGTTTGAAATCAAGGCAAAAAAATGATGTAAAATTTTGTATCATTATCTTCCATTTTTGAAATTTTGCTTTTTCATATATTGTATACTAAAGTGATTTAATTTGAATTTGTTGATCTCGTGATAAAGATAGATGATCAATGTGAATGTGAACTGTGAAATTCATATTATTTGGAGATTATGGAATGTCAGTAAAATCTGGAAAGCTCCTAAATATTTTGGAATTTTTCTGTTAAAACATATTTTTTATTATTGCACTATCGTCCATCTTTACCGCGAGATCCACAAATTCAAGTTAAATCAATTTAGTATATAACAAGGTAGGTATAAAATTTGAAAACGGAATATTTAAAAAAACTGAAATAGTTAATGATACAATCGTTTTGCATTGCATTGACGAGCAAAACATTACACAAAAAATATTTTGAAATTACAAATTTTTACTAGTAAAGGTAAAATCTGAAGCACTTGTGATATTAAACGCGATTTGTACTTTTTACTAGGTTGTACTTAGTATAGGGTCTGAAAATTGTCCGACCCTTAGTATGTACATTAGAGCCACCAATTGGTGGACCTTTAGCGTGCTCACTAAAAATCCGCGCATACTAAATGTCCGCCAATTAGCCAATTGGCGGACCTTTAGTGCCTGCAATAGAGATCCGCCAATTGACGGACCTTTGTATGCGCACTAAAAATCCGCATTTGCGGAACTCTATCTACTACCAATAATTGAACATTCTGTTCATGCAGCCTGCAGTAGAAGTAAAAATAATAAATGTCAATTTTTGTTCGAATGTGTCAAATATTGAGGTTTCTCGGATGGAATCTATGATCGAAAAGGATGTCTTTTATATAGAGTGTTGTGATTGATCCATCAGCGGTCACAAAAATACTTTTCTGTGGTGTATTTCCGTACATTTACGTTGAGTTCTAAATCCTGATATTTAACATAAATTTAAAACTAACCAAATTTGCTGCTCTTAACTCCAGAGGTGCATTCTGCAGAAGAATCTTAATTTTTGTTATTTTTCCTTCATTAAAATGATATTTGACCCAATCGACACAAGCACATTGACAGTTCAATAATTTACTCTGTTCCATGGTCGACTAAAAGTTTATAGGTACCAAACTGAGATTTATTGTAACGAGAAACGAGTGAAAAAATAAACAGTACGATTTACGAAAAGTAGTTTTTTGTACTCCTGTAGTTTGCCAGACTAGACTGCATCTCGGCTGGCGAACTCCTCAGTCGTCCGTAAAACTCAACTTTTCGTCCATAAACTACTATTTATTTATTTATTTCACACAAGTGACCTACAAACTAGGTATATGTACAGTCAAATACATGCAAAAAAATATATACAAATTTCACTATCTAGTGATATAATTGTTTAATAGGGTACGTGTTAGTGTGTGAGGTTGTGCGGTTTATACAATTTCACGTTCTCTGTTGAAAGTATTCATTTAGGGTATAAAAACAGTTTACTGACAAAAATTCTTTCAGAGATTTCTTAAATTTCTTAAAGTTTACAGTTTCTTTGATATGATGATATGAAACTCTTCTGGAGGATATGGTGGCTTTGTCGTGTTGGATAATTGTGTAGCGTATTGATCTTGTCAAAGTTTGTGTAATTTAACTTTACAAATAAGACACATTCATATATAAAAATGCAACAAACAGAAAGGAGTTTGTGCTCAACAAATAGGGGTCTGCATGAGTCTAGTGGATTCTTAGACAATATGAGTCTGAGGAGTCTCTTCTGGAGTATGAAAATTCGTTCAATTCCAGTTGCAGCTCCCCAAAACATGATCAGATATTTTAGATGGCAGTAGGCAAGAGCATGATACAGGTGTAATAATTGTTTCCTTGACATGATATTTCTAGTAGCGTAATTTGCGGAGTTTAATTTGGATGCTACGTGATTTAGGTGTTCATGCCAAGTCAGTTGTTCGTCAATAAAAAGCCCCAAAAATCTGCAATTTTCATATTTTTGTATTGGTTTTGAATTTACGTGGAGAAGAATAGTAGTGTCTGGTCTCCTTTTACGAAAAGATATGTAACTGGTTTCGGATATGTTAATGACGAGTCATTTTTCTTTGCACCATGAATAAAATTGAGAGATGGATAAGGTTGGATTTGGTTTCTAACTCAGATTCGGAGGAGGCTGATATTGCCATGGTTGTATCATCAGCAAAAATTACAATTTTTGCGTCTTAAAATATAATCTTCCAAGTCATTTATAAACATAACAAATAAAAGAGGGGACAAGACACTGCCCTGCGGTACACCCATTAATTGTTCAAGAGCAACTGAGACATGACCATCTATACGCACACAAACCCTTCGGCTCGTTAGAAAAGACCTCACCCAATGCCATACATTACCCCTGACACCATATTCCTGTAATTTTTTTAAAATAAATTCTCGTGGGACACAATCGAAAGCACGGGAAAGGTCAAGGAAAATACCTACCACGAACCTCCCGTTATCAATAGATTGATAAATGAATTGTAACAGGTCGAAAGCAGCAGAGCATGTGTTGTGGTCCATAAGGAACCCATGTTGACATGGAGATAAAATCTCGTATGAGTCTAAAAAAAATAATATTCTGTGCTGCATTATTTTTCAAATATCTTTGATAACGATTTAACACATGTGATCGGCCTGTAATTTTCTATATGGGTATTATTACCTCTCTTATGTAAAGGAGTCAAGATGCCTAGCCTGAGTTCAAGTGGGAAATTACCCGTGTGAAAAACAAATTTAATAAGTACAGGGTTAGGCAGAATGAAGTATCTATTTTCTATATACTGGTATTTATTAATTGTTAAACTTTAATCAAAAACTGAAACAAAATGTTCCTGAGTAAACATGGCAATTCTATTTTCTGAATATCACATCAGTCAAATGACTGTGAATTAGGCAGAATAACCTATCCATTTTTGAACTACATTTTTATTCAATAATGTAAAAAAATCTAATTTCAAATCAAGTCACCATGTGTTCCTGATACATGGCAATTTATGACAGTTGCCAAACTGTTTGCGAGAAAGGTCAGTTAAAAGCTAATCCAACTTTGAAACAACTGAAGCATAATATTCGAACCGAGATTAACGCAATCCCAATTGAAATGTTGCAACGAGTGAAGCAAAATGTTTGTGCTAGATTTCAGGAGTGCCAGCAGCGAGGCGGAGGCCATTTGACTGATGTTTTTGCTTAAAGTTTAACCATTAACAAATACCAGTACATAGAAAATAGATACTTCATTCTGCCTAACCCTGTATTTAAGGGGATGACAGATATACTTCAATTGTTCTTGCACTGTTTTCCATCCCGCTTAAAGATTTGGCAGTTTAGGGACATTTTCCATTACACAGCTTTGTTGGCCTGATGCCCCCAGGGCCCTATTTTTCTTGGCTTTTTCTTGTAATGCTTCTATAGGTTTTCTAGAAATATTTACTCTAGAACTTTTTGATTCACATATCTCTGATTGGCCTGGAATATTCTAGAAAAGTCTCCAATCTTCCCATTGGGTGTGTAAGCCCTGGCAATTGGGCCTGAAGTAAGTTAAAGGTTAGAACGCGATTCTGTGCTAATTTTGGAGATGAAGAAATATTCCTGGTGAGTGACAGTATCTGACAAGTCGTGTATTTGTGAAGGTAGTAACCAACTCAACGAGTTTGTAGGTGCTGATATTGTGGAAATCCAGTATAATACATTTTTCACTATGAAGCTACAGAGAAGTAGAAAAGCTTGTTTATAGCACAATGATTTCTTTTAATTGAGTCTTAAACATCAGATAGAAGGAAGCGAAGGTTTACGGTTTGGCCAATGAATAGGCAAAAGAAAGTTAAAACTATCATTTTTTATCCTTTTCAAGGAAATGCAGACAATTCAGCAAGATACGAAACATTTTTTTAAATACCTACACAAGAACGCATCCTCGTCTGTTTGAAAAACTTGTCTCCTTGATCATCTCATTGAAAAAAATTGAAATTTGCGTTTTTTCCCTATTTGCCGTATCTCTTCGCACATACACAATTTCCTTCTTGCCATAAAAATAGCGATAAAGTTAAAACTTTGGAATCTTATTCCTTATTTTATTGCTATGGCTTATTGCTAATTTTGTTTGGAGGAACGCCCCCATTTAAATCAGTACTTTTAACTGTTATTCTTATTACTATTCTTATTGTTATTCTTGTAGAAAGCAGCTGCATGAACCCAGCTGATGGAATTTGAATAATGGCAGTGGATAGAGGTCCGCAAGTGTGGATCTTTAGCATGCATACTAAAGGTCCACCAATTGCTGGATCTTTATTACCTACATGCACTAAAGGTCCGCCATTACGTGTAACACTGACATAATAACGACTATATTACACCTTCCCCGTTTCATCAATAAGCGGAATCATTTAGGGACGGACAAATATTACAAGCAAATACTGCACTGATTTTTCTTTTACTTGATGGAAATCCGTACTGACTATACGAAATAAAACAAGTTTGTTTACTTTTGTATGTATACATTTATACATATACTCTACATCTGAAGAAGCCTCTGTGTTGGCGAAACAATAATTGTCTAGAATGACAGCAGAGGTTGACAGTTGTGGAGTACATATATACATGTATGTACATACACGTGCATGAGTACATGCAGACATATGTACTCCACATCTGAAGTCGAAAAAATGGGCTAGTCTGGTCAAATTGCGAAATAATTGCCTATTAATGTACGTACTTATTTAAATAAGAAGCTATGATTTTATTTCATTGTATTTTTTCCTACCCACCTTGAAGAAGACACAATTAATTGGGGAAAATTCTTACAAGGTCTACGTATTCACCTTCAATTAAAAGCTGACATTTTGCCCCATATTTTACACCAAAACTAGCATCCCAAATTCCAAAAAAGAGGAAAAGAAGCATTCAAACCAAGAATTTATCCAGGAAGAACATAATGCCGAGGACAAATAGATAAATGAAAATATCCATGATATTTAGTATCATGGCAAATGTCTATACTTAAATAACTTTTAAACAAGGCTGTCATACTGCCAGCCCACAAATGACAAACCAATTAGGTACCCTAAAGTTGCCACACGTGGTTTAGATACAGACCCATCGATACATTATGATGTTGGTAACAAAAATTCCTGCTACCTTAAATATCTTAAGGTATTTTCAAATTTCTAAGTTTTTGGATATTTATCTTGGACAAGGGGCTTTTAGGGAACATTGTGTGCAATCATCAAATTAATTTTTACAATTTAATCGTACGAGTACTAGCCCATTGTCATGTTGACAAATTAAAGTGAAAATCAGTAAATAAAAGTGTTTTATTTCGTACAAACAAATACAAATTTTAGCAATGCAAATATTGTCTAAAAGCCTGTCTCAATTCACTGACTAGGCCTTCTCTGTTTAAAAGACGCTCCAAGACTGCCAATGATTTCAACCAATGAGATAATTAGTTAGCAGTACCTCATTGGCAGAAACCAACAGCAAACACTGTGGTTTTATCTTCTTGAAGCCCCACATGGTGATCTGAAAATATGAAGGCCACGCTCTACACACAAGCCATAATTTTTTTAAATACTCTGAAATTCATAATTTTTTATTGCAATTAATTTCGTTCATGGAAAAATAACTGAAAAATCGAAAAAAAATTCCGTTAAATTTTCCGACCCCAAAATGTACCTACTTATCCATTCCCGCCACTCAAGCCAATATGTTTTTCGGGCTAGTGACGATGTACGTTTTCATACTTTCGATGGGCTTGTTTGGAAAAGTCGGTCAAAATTTCGATTTTTCCTTACAAGACTACGCCCTTATTTCAACTCTTTAGCCACCTGCAACACTCAAGCCTTTGGTTTTCCGAAGCCAGGTTCTATTAATTAATCATTTAGTGAACATGGCTAGCGTGGAAATATGGGCAACAGACACCTTTTATTTCTGTTCAGGAAAATCGAATTTTCCATATGTTATCCCCAGGGCCCACTGGTAAATTTCACTTCATTCTACTCAGCATCGATGTACTTTTCAACCCTCTTCGAGGCTAGTATGCGAAAATGGGGCACCTAAATCTGTCACTATCTGACGGTCTATAACGAACGGAAGCTGTACTCCACTATGGAGCACTAAGCGATGGAAAGTTGTTTTGTAAAGTTTTTGTATGCGCCTTGAGTTAATTCTCAATCCTTTTAATAGGGGGCAAATGGTAGCGACAGAAGTAAGTATCATTTGATCAGATTTTTGAGACACCCTGTTTATTTTGTTTTTTTTAGGTTCATTATGTTCTCCCCATTCCATAGCTTTTTTACTCCCCGTATATTTGTAACTAATATTCCATTTTAAAATTATCCTTCACAATTTTTTGGAAACGAGTATTTTTTAAATAACACCCTGTACATTAAAATTCTGAAAATTCTACACAAGTTATTTTTTTAACCATCAATTTATCTTTCAAATTACCGAGTGAGTCGGTTTTATCACGGTAACTGGGACATCCAGTACAGTGTCCCACCACCCCTATATGTTTTTTTTTGTTGGAAAAAAAGTTTTAGATAAAAGTGGTAGGAGACTTTATGCAGTTTTTTGGGATAGTAAGAAATTTTATACTGGGTGTTTCACTAGTGCGTGGCAAACCAAACTTATGTTTTTTTTTTTTAAATGGAACAGCCTATATATTTTTGCTTGTTTGAAATCAAGGCAAAAAAATGATGTAAAATTTTGTATCATTATCTTCCATTTTTGAAATTTTGCTTTTTCATATATTGTATACTAAAGTGATTTAATTTGAATTTGTTGATCTCGTGATAAAGATAGATGATCAATGTGAATGTGAACTGTGAAATTCATATTATTTGGAGATTATGGAATGTCAGTAAAATCTGGAAAGCTCCTAAATATTTTGGAATTTTTCTGTTAAAACATATTTTTTATTATTGCACTATCGTCCATCTTTACCGCGAGATCCACAAATTCAAGTTAAATCAATTTAGTATATAACAAGGTAGGTATAAAATTTGAAAACGGAATATTTAAAAAAACTGAAATAGTTAATGATACAATCGTTTTGCATTGCATTGACGAGCAAAACATTACACAAAAAATATTTTGAAATTACAAATTTTTACTAGTAAAGGTAAAATCTGAAGCACTTGTGATATTAAACGCGATTTGTACTTTTTACTAGGTTGTACTTAGTATAGGGTCTGAAAATTGTCCGACCCTTAGTATGTACATTAGAGCCACCAATTGGTGGACCTTTAGCGTGCTCACTAAAAATCCGCGCATACTAAATGTCCGCCAATTAGCCAATTGGCGGACCTTTAGTGCCTGCAATAGAGATCCGCCAATTGACGGACCTTTGTATGCGCA
This sequence comes from Pseudeuparius sepicola, assembly GCA_963920635.1. Lineage (NCBI taxonomy): Eukaryota > Metazoa > Arthropoda > Insecta > Coleoptera > Anthribidae > Pseudeuparius > Pseudeuparius sepicola. Next base: position 12,652,273 of record OY987306.1, read on the forward strand.
CTAAAAATCCGCATTTGCGGAACTCTATCTACTACCAATAATTGAACATTCTGTTCATGCAGCCTGCAGTAGAAGTAAAAATAATAAATGTCAATTTTTGTTCGAATGTGTCAAATATTGAGGTTTCTCGGATGGAATCTATGATCGAAAAGGATGTCTTTTATATAGAGTGTTGTGATTGATCCATCAGCGGTCACAAAAATACTTTTCTGTGGTGTATTTCCGTACATTTACGTTGAGTTCTAAATCCTGATATTTAACATAAATTTAAAACTAACCAAATTTGCTGCTCTTAACTCCAGAGGTGCATTCTGCAGAAGAATCTTAATTTTTGTTATTTTTCCTTCATTAAAATGATATTTGACCCAATCGACACAAGCACATTGACAGTTCAATAATTTACTCTGTTCCATGGTCGACTAAAAGTTTATAGGTACCAAACTGAGATTTATTGTAACGAGAAACGAGTGAAAAAATAAACAGTACGATTTACGAAAAGTAGTTTTTTGTACTCCTGTAGTTTGCCAGACTAGACTGCATCTCGGCTGGCGAACTCCTCAGTCGTCCGTAAAACTCAACTTTTCGTCCATAAACTACTATTTATTTATTTATTTCACACAAGTGACCTACAAACTAGGTATATGTACAGTCAAATACATGCAAAAAAATATATACAAATTTCACTATCTAGTGATATAATTGTTTAATAGGGTACGTGTTAGTGTGTGAGGTTGTGCGGTTTATACAATTTCACGTTCTCTGTTGAAAGTATTCATTTAGGGTATAAAAACAGTTTACTGACAAAAATTCTTTCAGAGATTTCTTAAATTTCTTAAAGTTTACAGTTTCTTTGATATGATGATATGAAACTCTTCTGGAGGATATGGTGGCTTTGTCGTGTTGGATAATTGTGTAGCGTATTGATCTTGTCAAAGTTTGTGTAATTTAACTTTACAAATAAGACACATTCATATATAAAAATGCAACAAACAGAAAGGAGTTTGTGCTCAACAAATAGGGGTCTGCATGAGTCTAGTGGATTCTTAGACAATATGAGTCTGAGGAGTCTCTTCTGGAGTATGAAAATTCGTTCAATTCCAGTTGCAGCTCCCCAAAACATGATCAGATATTTTAGATGGCAGTAGGCAAGAGCATGATACAGGTGTAATAATTGTTTCCTTGACATGATATTTCTAGTAGCGTAATTTGCGGAGTTTAATTTGGATGCTACGTGATTTAGGTGTTCATGCCAAGTCAGTTGTTCGTCAATAAAAAGCCCCAAAAATCTGCAATTTTCATATTTTTGTATTGGTTTTGAATTTACGTGGAGAAGAATAGTAGTGTCTGGTCTCCTTTTACGAAAAGATATGTAACTGGTTTCGGATATGTTAATGACGAGTCATTTTTCTTTGCACCATGAATAAAATTGAGAGATGGATAAGGTTGGATTTGGTTTCTAACTCAGATTCGGAGGAGGCTGATATTGCCATGGTTGTATCATCAGCAAAAATTACAATTTTTGCGTCTTAAAATATAATCTTCCAAGTCATTTATAAACATAACAAATAAAAGAGGGGACAAGACACTGCCCTGCGGTACACCCATTAATTGTTCAAGAGCAACTGAGACATGACCATCTATACGCACACAAACCCTTCGGCTCGTTAGAAAAGACCTCACCCAATGCCATACATTACCCCTGACACCATATTCCTGTAATTTTTTTAAAATAAATTCTCGTGGGACACAATCGAAAGCACGGGAAAGGTCAAGGAAAATACCTACCACGAACCTCCCGTTATCAATAGATTGATAAATGAATTGTAACAGGTCGAAAGCAGCAGAGCATGTGTTGTGGTCCATAAGGAACCCATGTTGACATGGAGATAAAATCTCGTATGAGTCTAAAAAAAATAATATTCTGTGCTGCATTATTTTTCAAATATCTTTGATAACGATTTAACACATGTGATCGGCCTGTAATTTTCTATATGGGTATTATTACCTCTCTTATGTAAAGGAGTCAAGATGCCTAGCCTGAGTTCAAGTGGGAAATTACCCGTGTGAAAAACAAATTTAATAAGTACAGGGTTAGGCAGAATGAAGTATCTATTTTCTATATACTGGTATTTATTAATTGTTAAACTTTAATCAAAAACTGAAACAAAATGTTCCTGAGTAAACATGGCAATTCTATTTTCTGAATATCACATCAGTCAAATGACTGTGAATTAGGCAGAATAACCTATCCATTTTTGAACTACATTTTTATTCAATAATGTAAAAAAATCTAATTTCAAATCAAGTCACCATGTGTTCCTGATACATGGCAATTTATGACAGTTGCCAAACTGTTTGCGAGAAAGGTCAGTTAAAAGCTAATCCAACTTTGAAACAACTGAAGCATAATATTCGAACCGAGATTAACGCAATCCCAATTGAAATGTTGCAACGAGTGAAGCAAAATGTTTGTGCTAGATTTCAGGAGTGCCAGCAGCGAGGCGGAGGCCATTTGACTGATGTTTTTGCTTAAAGTTTAACCATTAACAAATACCAGTACATAGAAAATAGATACTTCATTCTGCCTAACCCTGTATTTAAGGGGATGACAGATATACTTCAATTGTTCTTGCACTGTTTTCCATCCCGCTTAAAGATTTGGCAGTTTAGGGACATTTTCCATTACACAGCTTTGTTGGCCTGATGCCCCCAGGGCCCTATTTTTCTTGGCTTTTTCTTGTAATGCTTCTATAGGTTTTCTAGAAATATTTACTCTAGAACTTTTTGATTCACATATCTCTGATTGGCCTGGAATATTCTAGAAAAGTCTCCAATCTTCCCATTGGGTGTGTAAGCCCTGGCAATTGGGCCTGAAGTAAGTTAAAGGTTAGAACGCGATTCTGTGCTAATTTTGGAGATGAAGAAATATTCCTGGTGAGTGACAGTATCTGACAAGTCGTGTATTTGTGAAGGTAGTAACCAACTCAACGAGTTTGTAGGTGCTGATATTGTGGAAATCCAGTATAATACATTTTTCACTATGAAGCTACAGAGAAGTAGAAAAGCTTGTTTATAGCACAATGATTTCTTTTAATTGAGTCTTAAACATCAGATAGAAGGAAGCGAAGGTTTACGGTTTGGCCAATGAATAGGCAAAAGAAAGTTAAAACTATCATTTTTTATCCTTTTCAAGGAAATGCAGACAATTCAGCAAGATACGAAACATTTTTTTAAATACCTACACAAGAACGCATCCTCGTCTGTTTGAAAAACTTGTCTCCTTGATCATCTCATTGAAAAAAATTGAAATTTGCGTTTTTTCCCTATTTGCCGTATCTCTTCGCACATACACAATTTCCTTCTTGCCATAAAAATAGCGATAAAGTTAAAACTTTGGAATCTTATTCCTTATTTTATTGCTATGGCTTATTGCTAATTTTGTTTGGAGGAACGCCCCCATTTAAATCAGTACTTTTAACTGTTATTCTTATTACTATTCTTATTGTTATTCTTGTAGAAAGCAGCTGCATGAACCCAGCTGATGGAATTTGAATAATGGCAGTGGATAGAGGTCCGCAAGTGTGGATCTTTAGCATGCATACTAAAGGTCCACCAATTGCTGGATCTTTATTACCTACATGCACTAAAGGTCCGCCATTACGTGTAACACTGACATAATAACGACTATATTACACCTTCCCCGTTTCATCAATAAGCGGAATCATTTAGGGACGGACAAATATTACAAGCAAATACTGCACTGATTTTTCTTTTACTTGATGGAAATCCGTACTGACTATACGAAATAAAACAAGTTTGTTTACTTTTGTATGTATACATTTATACATATACTCTACATCTGAAGAAGCCTCTGTGTTGGCGAAACAATAATTGTCTAGAATGACAGCAGAGGTTGACAGTTGTGGAGTACATATATACATGTATGTACATACACGTGCATGAGTACATGCAGACATATGTACTCCACATCTGAAGTCGAAAAAATGGGCTAGTCTGGTCAAATTGCGAAATAATTGCCTATTAATGTACGTACTTATTTAAATAAGAAGCTATGATTTTATTTCATTGTATTTTTTCCTACCCACCTTGAAGAAGACACAATTAATTGGGGAAAATTCTTACAAGGTCTACGTATTCACCTTCAATTAAAAGCTGACATTTTGCCCCATATTTTACACCAAAACTAGCATCCCAAATTCCAAAAAAGAGGAAAAGAAGCATTCAAACCAAGAATTTATCCAGGAAGAACATAATGCCGAGGACAAATAGATAAATGAAAATATCCATGATATTTAGTATCATGGCAAATGTCTATACTTAAATAACTTTTAAACAAGGCTGTCATACTGCCAGCCCACAAATGACAAACCAATTAGGTACCCTAAAGTTGCCACACGTGGTTTAGATACAGACCCATCGATACATTATGATGTTGGTAACAAAAATTCCTGCTACCTTAAATATCTTAAGGTATTTTCAAATTTCTAAGTTTTTGGATATTTATCTTGGACAAGGGGCTTTTAGGGAACATTGTGTGCAATCATCAAATTAATTTTTACAATTTAATCGTACGAGTACTAGCCCATTGTCATGTTGACAAATTAAAGTGAAAATCAGTAAATAAAAGTGTTTTATTTCGTACAAACAAATACAAATTTTAGCAATGCAAATATTGTCTAAAAGCCTGTCTCAATTCACTGACTAGGCCTTCTCTGTTTAAAAGACGCTCCAAGACTGCCAATGATTTCAACCAATGAGATAATTAGTTAGCAGTACCTCATTGGCAGAAACCAACAGCAAACACTGTGGTTTTATCTTCTTGAAGCCCCACATGGTGAACTAACAAATTATCTACCTCTGCTGTCATTCTTTCCCAAATCAGTCAGTCAACGCTTTAAGACCTATTGAAACCTATTAAAACTAATATTAATTTTTTGCTGCCATTTCTTCAGAGAGACAAGTTGTTCTTGTTTTCATTTTTTCATAAAAAAATTCAAAGGAATATTTATAAGTAAGAATAAGTAGGTATAGGGTAAGCAATTTCTATAGTCCGACCTGGTCTAAAGTTTTCTCCAGAAAGGCGTTTTCTTGTTACAGGCTGAATTTAGTACAAAATAAAATAAAAATAAACTAAACCACACGAGTTATAAAAAGGAACTTCAGTGCCGAGGGACACATTATAAGTATACAGGCTGTTCCAAATTAAGTCGGCACTACTGGTAACTTTTTTATTATTGAAGATAGATCATAGGTTGATTTGGGAAAGAATTGTTATGAGCTGATTACGATGGTGAAAACCGAAAAAATAATGATATTTTTTTTAGATATTGCCAAAAATGTACTATTTTTAAATGTATATTATATCACAGATCGAAACAAAATTTAATTCTTCACTAACTTTTTCAAGTAAAACAAAAATTAGGCAGATATTTTGATATTTTACTGTAAAAGAGAGTAGCTTGCAAATTTGTTATTAACAACCCTAAATCAAGGAGGTTTTTCTACCGTATTAGCAATTCTAAAGGTAAAGTCTGGTGAACAATGTATATCCATAATGAGAAATCAAATAGGTAGCAAAAGGATAAGTATAAATGTGACGTTGCCACTACTTGAGAGCATTAAAATATTACTACCCGGGTAGCGAGAGGCACGGGGGAATAGCAAATGCAGCACAGTGAAAAACACAAGCGTACATACGGGGAGCCAAGAAACTCAATTTCTTCATCACTGAGTATCATCTAATTTCAACAAGGATCAAACCATGAATTTCAATCCTAGTGTGCTTACGTCTGTAGCCAAACGATGATCAAACAAAATGAATATTTAACGTCCCCAAGAATAATTAAAAAGAAATGGTTTGTGGCATATGGAACTTTGTCTCATACACTTATATACTCATACTTATATATGCTTCTTCTGTGTTTTTCACTGCATCGAGTTCTTTTTATATGTCGATTGGATTGACCAATCGGACTTTTTGTTTCGATCAAAATTTTTTGGTTTATCAACTGATTTTAAAAAACCAGGCATCGTTGTTTTCGGAAAAGAACAAGCTATTGACAGAAAGATTCAAAATGGCCGATTTTTTAAAATCCAACTTGACGGCGATGCTTAAATGTAGCCGTTTCTTTGGGTTAATTCTTTTTGAAGGAAAGAAAATATCGGCATGATGCAACCAATGCAAAAAGTTAGTAAAGTGGTCCTTCCTCTACATTTTGAGACCACTGTGAGGAAAGTCCATTGCTGCAGTAATACAACTTCCTTTGTTCTTTTCCCCATATTTTTTTATTTACTAACTGATTTTAAAAAACGAGGCACTGTTGCTTGCGGAAAAGAATAGATAAGCTATTGACAGAAAACTTCACAATGGCCAATTTTTTAAAATCCAACATGGCGGCGATGTTTAAACTTAGCTCTTTCTTTCGGATAATTATTTTTGAAGATTTTGTCGGCATGATGCAACCAGTGGAAAAAGTGAGTAAAGTGGCCCTTCCTCTATATTCTGAGACCACTGCGAGGAATATCGATCCATTGGGGGCAGAGCTATATGCAATAAAAGATAGCTTCATTTATATAATTTTTATGCTGCAGTAATAAAACATTACCTCTGGTTAAAATTTTTATACGGATCAAAGACTCACCCTGTATAGGTAAATACCTAATTTAAACTAAGTACTCAATGATACTTTGTAGTATTATTAGGTAAGCCAATTTTAGTATGTTAAGTAAGTTTCATGTTTTGAATAAATAATTCTGGAGTCTACATTTTGGGTTTTACCTAATAGTTTAGGCACAAATAAAACTTTTACGATGATTTCGCAGTAGTATTAGGTATGTTCACTAATCAGACGTGTGTAGTAGCTAGACACATAAAGAAGAAAAAAATGAAAATTGTTTTCACTTACTCTCCCACCCTTGATGTTCTCGAAGCAACGAATAAAAGCGTAATTTTGCAGAGGAAGGACAATTATTTTCAAGTATGACCACCATCTTGGATTTCAGAAAATCAGCCATTTTGAAGTTTTCTGTCAATATTCCATCGTATCTGCAAGCGACGGTGCGATGGAAAAAAAAACAAAGACACTTTCAGTCCTGCAGCATATGAAAGATGAAAAAGCGCTTTCTATTATTGCGTATAGCTCCGCCCTTGATGGACCGATTTTCCTCGCAGTAATCTTAAAATGTATAAAGGAAGGCCCATTTTATACAATTCTGGTGTTGGTTGCATCAGGCTGACATTTTTTTTTCAAAAAGAATTAGCCCAAACAAGGGGCTAAGTGTAAACATTGCCGCCATGCTGGATTTTAGAAAATCAGCCATTGCGAAGTTTTCTATCAATAGCTTATTCTTTTCCGCAAGCAAATATGCCTCGTTTTTTAAGATCGGTTGGTTAATAAAAAAAGAATGAAGAAAGTTTTATTACTGCAGCATAAAAATGATGAAAAATGATGCTTTCTTTTACTGTGTATAGCTCCTCCCCCGATAGACCGATTTTCCTCGCAGTGGTCTCAAAATGTAGAGGAAGGACCACTTTACTCACTTTTTGGAATGGTTGCATCATGATGACATTTTTTCTTCAAAAATAATTAGCCCAAACAAAGGGCTAAGTTTAAACATTGCTGCCATGTTAGATTTCAAGACATCGGCCATTTTGAAGCTTTCTGTCAATAGCTTATTCTTTTCTGCAAGCAACGATGCCTGTTTTTTAAAATCGGTTGATAAACAAAAAAATTATGATTACATAAAAGTCCAAAATTTTTTTGCCCACCGGTACACTCACATTGTTTTGGTTTTAGCAGTACCCCCTAGATGGCATTGGATTTCTTATTCAACATAGCCAGCAAATGTTTGGGCCTTTCAGTAAGGTGCGCTACGTCTGCCTGATGAGGAACAACAATAGGCTGGTCCGAAAAGAGCTTTTTCTTGAGGGCCAAAAAGAGCGTTTTCTTGAGGGGGTACTAAAAAAAACTTGCCTTACCGATGCAGAATACTATATAAAAAAACTGATGCCTATTAGTTAAAATTTAGCCTCCCTCCCTCCGCCTTTTAAGGGATGTTTTTTTTAATAATTAAACTCGATAAGGGTAGTTACTAAATTACACTGACTGCACTAAATAACACAGAAAAAAACTGGACGTCATACGTTACAGTTTAGCTGTGCCCCTTTTGGGTAATAGATTCGTGCAGGGCTAAAATCAAAGCTAAAATGTAGGTACATAATAGGAATAAAAGAGGCTTAATAAATAAATCATTTCCACGTCAAAAAAAAAGCAGAAGGAAAATTTTGTCATGGTTTACCAATCAACATAATAAACCCAATAATATAGGCAACTAACAGAGAATATGTTATTGCCATTTCTGCCGAAGAAGTACTTAAAATTTCAACGAATTGCCAAAAGAAAGAAAGAAGAAATCAAAATTAGCAATGAACCAAATGTAATACATTTACTGGAAAATTTCCAATTTATTAATAAAAATGATTATCTACAAGCGAAACCTCCAACTTCAAAAAATCAACTTCAAGAAAAGTCTACACTTCTACAAGTTCCCGATATAGAAGAGATACACACCTTAAGTTATGGATTTACTACAAGCATTATTATTATTAGTATTACACTATTAATTGGATATGTCGCATAGATAATCTACCAAAGGAAGTTCAAGATAAGAAGAGGACAAGTCAAGATAGAAATGGTGGAGAAGAAAATGTAAAATCAACCCTCCAGGTTACTATTTTCCTCTTAACAAGGGTCTGCTAAGTTTGCATTTTATAGTACTATATCATTGAGTAAAGGACCCCTGTTATTCCTTTACTCAATGGTACTATATATTTAAGCTTTGAACCTAAAATATTGTAACTAGTTCTGTCTGATCTGTAGCACGAACCATCATCTCTACGTAACTCTTAGAATAAATTTTTTAAAATGTTTTCTTTTGTTTCGTTATCTTAACTGACTCAAATAAAAAATAAGTAGGTTTTTTTTAAGGTTGCGAGAATCTTTAAGCGCACAGGGGCGCGGCTAAAATTCAAAATTTGACGCTCAATTTTTTCTGTATTCCGTAGAGCAAATGCAACGTTTTGGTAACTACCCGAATCGAAAATTTTATTTTTAAAAAATCACCCCTACATGGGAGGAGGGGGCCGGCTAAATTTTATTTTATAGGCTTTGTACGAAATTTTTCATGCCGGTAAGACAAGTTAATTAACTACACCTCCAAAATCATATAAAAAAGTTTTTTCGGCCCAGTCTAACCAACAAGTCCGAAACATAGGTGCCTGTTGTGGTCCGCCTACCTCCGAGAGACCCATACTAAATTTCCATTAGAATATTAGAAACTAGTTTGGTGTTGCCAAGAACCAAAACATTTTGTCCCATATGCCACGAGCCATTTCTTTTTAATTATTATTGGGGACGTTAAATATTTAATTTGTGGGATTGCAAAATTTGCTACAGAACTGTACCTTATCATTTGGTTGCTTCTTGGGTACTCCTAGTTTGGAGTATTGTGAGGGTGAGAATTATTATTTTGTTTCAATGAATTTCAAAATATGGATGTGTTTTATGTAAAAATTATACAACACTGGCCTAGGAAAGAACTTAGCTTAAAATTAGAGTCTTTCGCGTTTCTCCTTCTCTTCTCGGGATAAATGGGTTAGTCAAGGTCAAATCGTCGGTCCACAGACAGCCGTTCCCCTGCCATGGCCCAGATACTGTTGGATGCATTTTTGTGAGTGGAAGAATAAACACCCTACTTTGTACCTACTGTGTTCTGCAACCGGCGCTTCGCGACTCCCGTACCCAGTGATCCCGGCAAGCCGCAAGGGACAACAAGGTTCTCTCGTGGCACACACAGGGCATTGCCAGATCGGTGTGGCAATATACAAAGATATATATGTACAAAGCTTGGTGGCTGTTATATGATACATTTGTCCAAAAGCCATGAAATCTTTTATTAGAAAATTGAATGTCAGATTTGACAGGCATGAGCTTTAGCGGCACGACCCTCTTTAGGTGCAATAGTGTATCCTAAACATGCACCAACATAGTCTGAAATCAGATTTTCAAAAAATCTAATAATACAAATTTTCCCATTGGAATACACATTCCTTATACAAGCTTCCACTCTTCGCTGCATACATTTTTTATTTTAGCTAATGTGTCTTGGCTATTTTTAATTTCATTCGCAGCGGCTTATTCACACCTCATGGAAATTTTAGCATACAACTTTTATTGTCGAGCATGAACCAGTCACTAAAAATGTTTATAAGTATAATTTATGTTGCCATATTTTTGGCGATTTAAAAAAAGGTTTAAAACAAGCCTTATAGGTGTACATTTACAGTTTGTAAATGCACCTTGTATTTACAAAATATAAGTTGTTTGCTGAAATTACTGTCGGGTGTGAATAAACCCCCGTGAATGAAATTTAAAATAGCCACGATACATTAGCTAAAATAAAAAAAACTATGCAGCGAAGAGGCTTGTATTAGGAATGGAAGTGACATATTCTGTGAATGGACAGTTCCCATAGCAACAGAAAATATTTTATAGATTAAAAATAGCTATTTGGTTCCTGAAATAATATTCTCGACAATTAGGTATGTAAATACAGTTTCTTTCAGATTTTCCGCAAGTAAAACTTTTCATCTTTTGAAATATTTTTTCTCAAAGCAATTTATTTGCCCCCAAGGACATTTCTTATCAAAGATAAATCTCTCTTGATTTAATCAGATAACAATTCAGAGTTTAGAAAAAATTGGAAAGATTATTATTATTATTATCTGTCAATTGGCGGACCTTTAGTTTCTGTCATAAAGATCTGCCAGTTGGTGGACCTTTAGTTCACTAAAGATCTGCATTTTGCGGACCTCTATTCACTGCCTTAAATAATTTATACGTAATATTAATAATAAAATGTCATGGTTCTAATCTTGATTGTCCTAGCGCAACAATGCGGAAAAGAAATCAGCAAGAGACCACTAATATTAAAAACAGAAACCAAGAACATATAAGGCCAAAAGAGGAAAAGAAAGATCCCAAACCGTAAGTACAATAAAATTACCTTGATTTTCTTGTTCTCTGTGATTCTTGAAAGGTGCTAACAAAATTTGGCCCTTGTACATTTTGTTTTGGCATTTTTTAAATATTCGAAATTTGCAGCAAATATGGGTATATGCCTCGATTCAATGGACAGCGCTTATGGAGCAGGGGTATAATATTCCTCGGGGTTATTGTATACATGTGGTATTTTGGAAAAGGAGGTAGAGAAACTCCTTTGGCAAGACAAAACCAAATGTACGATGGAAGGGGCCAACATGTCGTTTGTAGTAAAGAGTATTTGGATGAAATATCAAAATACACAGGTTGTGTTCCTAAACAATGTGGCCGATTTATTAGTGATAAAATTATATCATCTCATGAAGCAGAAACCATGCTTTGGTTAGCAAAGCGAGGTAAGCATTTGATCCAGTCAAAAGTAGGTACTGATTATTTCTGGTATTTTCCCAAGGCAAATATGGATTCCTTCAGAATCTCTTACCAAAGGTAGTGATAGCCATGAGAATCAGCTACTTGTAGGAAGTCTATTCCAACGCGTTTGATGTTTTTGAATGCTGATTGTTTTTGTAATAGGAGGTTAGGTTGGGTTACATGAGTTATGGGACAAAAGATTTGGTTTTTGGCAATACCTATCTAGTTTTCAATATTTAATGGAAATTTTGTATGGGCCTTTCGGAGGTATGCAGACCACAAAAGGCACATGTTTCAAACTCTTTGGTCCTCATCAGGCAAACACAGCACACCTCACCAAAAGGCCCAAATATTCGTTGAGTATGTAGGAAAAGGAACAGTACAGCTGGCCTCATATGAAGCCGAATCACACAAAGCCATTTTCTTGATATTTTTGCAGTAATAATACCCAAAATTCATTCAACAAACAACAGATTCAAGTTCAGACCAAGGGATGGGGCGACTGATGAACATGACATTGCAAAATGTCTGAACAGAATCCAAATATCTCAAGAAAATGGATTTACAGCGCTCGGTTTCATCTGATTTGAGCCATACCTCAAGGTGAGTAGCCATCTAGCGGGAACTACCAAAAACCAAAACAATGTGAGTGTGGATGTATCGATTGGTCGACCCACATATAAAAATAACTCTGCATGCCATGTGGTGAAAAATCACAAAAGAAGCATATGAAGAGCCAAGAAACTCAATTGGTTCATCACAGCGCTATTTTTCGCCAAAAACCAAAATCTTTTGTCCCACATGCCAAAAACCATTTACTTTGAATTATTATCGGGGATATTAACATTCATTTTCTTTGATCATCGTTTGGCTATAGATGTAAGCATATGGGGATGGAGTTTATGGTTCGATCCTTGTTGATTGAGATACTCTGTGATGAACCAATTGGTTTTTGGGGCTTTCGGTATGTATGCTGCTTCTGTGTATTTTTCATCGCGCAGATTTCTTTTTATATGTCGGACGACTGATCGATATATCCAACCTCACATTGTTTTGTTTTTTAGTAGTGTCCACTAAGGTGTGAACAGACCTGATGAGACAAGCGCGAGACGTGCCAACGATGAGCCTACCTCGAGCTGAAGGCATGCGCGATCCTCTCGCGCGCCAGCTGCGGGCATTGCTTTCCATGGCTTTGAGGCACGCGCTCGCTAGATGTCGGACGAGGAGAAGGCGGCAGCGAGTTTATTATTATTTTATGTGGTGCTGCGATGTTGCTTGCATCTAATAATAATTTATTATTAAAAAAAAAGAAAAAACGTGAATGGTGGAGAAAAGATCTTTACAACAGAAGGGCTGGTCAGGATTTGATGTACGATTTGAGGTTTCAACACGTTATTGTGGTCAGTACAAAAATTTTACTAGAATGACTAAGCGACTTTGAAAATATATACCTATACCAGTTTACAATATTTATTTAGAATTTCAAAGCAATGTATTGGTGAAATAATTCCAGATGTTTGTAATAATAATGCACTTATGGAAGAATTAAAAGATGCAGTTCTTCACTTCACGCCTCCATTTGTCGACTGATGTCTAGCGAGACCACGACGTGCATGCTAGAACCCGCCCACACTGAGCCACACGCTTCCTTTGATCTGCCATCGAAAAACCAACAGGAAACGGGTTGGCACGAGCCTCCAACGGGCGCATTTGCCTGATGACGACCAACAAGTCTGAAACAGGTGCCTGTCGGGGTCTGCACACCTCCGGAACACCCATACAAAATTTCCATTAGATATTGGAAACTACTTAGGTATTGGCAAAAACCAAAATTTGTTGTCCCACATGCCACGAGCCATTTACTTTTAATTATTATGGGGGACATTGAACATTCCTTTACTTTTAATAACATCAGGCACTTTATACTAGAGATGGTCTGAAACAGTATTTTCCTGGAACAGGGTTGAACTGTTCCAGTTCCATAGAATATTTGTTCCAAAAAACCTGTTCCAGTTTCAGACCTATTTTAAATTATTGGTGAAGTCGACGGTCTTTATGAAATAACTGCTACCGGTAAGTGGAGTCAAACAGAACATCGGTTAGCGTCTAAGCTGTTCCAGTTCCAGCACAGTCACAGTTTCAGATGCGGTTCCTGTTAGTTCGGTTTAATGGTTTGATCGTTTCGATTTGGCGATCAGAAATCGGAACCATACTTGTACTTTCTATGGAATGGTACCTGTTTCAGTTCCTCTCAACCATATACCTGTTTCAGTTCCATTCGATCATTTCTACTTTATACAGTGTGCCCCCGGATTGGGTTAAACACTCTTTAAAAAAATTGTTGTTTGTCATTTTTCCACAAAAAGCCATTCTTTATAAAAATTTTGGCTTGTCTTGAAACTTTGAAAGATGGTGTTAATGCCAGTTATCCACTAAACGGACAAAACAGAACACATCAAAACCTCATGTCGAAAAAGACAAAACAACAACTTTTCACAACCTTTGTGAAGACTCTAGGTTTTTGCGATAGTTGCTGTTTTGTTTTTGGTGTTCCGTTTGGAAGTAATAAATGAGTGATTATTTGCGAATCTTTCTGTATACCTACTTCCTACAAGAAATCCTGAAGACACTTCCCATGGGATTCGTTATAAGTCATAAGTAATACTATATATTCTTAAAGTCATTATTGTAAATCCACAATTTTTAGCATTTCCGAATATTTATTTATTCATTTTATCTTTCATTGATCAATTATTTCTGTGTACTCGACACAAATTCTCTTAAGTAGGATTTTATGTTAGTTTAATAGTAAAACAACTCTGCATAACAGCTGTGCCACTTATAGTGACCATATACGATTGACAAAAAGAAAAAAGGGATCAGGTGATCCTGAATCAGTAGAGATCGAATGTGATCGCATGCGCTTGAATTTCATCTCATAACACAATAACCTTAAAACAAGTTAGGTAATATTCTGTGGTTTATTTTAGTTTTCGTTTTTAATAACACTGGTAAAATTTTGATAGAAAATCACCTCCAATTTAATATGTCTTTTCCAATAATATGTAATATACGTGATTCAAACCTATAAATAGCTTCCCGCCAAAGCTAATATCAGATCACAATAGGTGATCTCATGAAAGGGCAGGTTCAACAACGATGATCCGAGATCACTAAATCCCTGTCATTCGAACGTGTTATAACTGATCTGAAATCAGTTTGAATGGATTCAGATCACTTATTTATTGCCAATCTAATACGGCCTATGTTATGAACTTCTGGAGTCCTCAATCGTTGAAAATGCAACATTAATATTGATTGATTCTCTTTTGTTTCTTTACATGGGGATCTCGGAGGCTAAAATATTGTCCATGTCACTGTGTTTTTAGATTTTTGAAGAAAAGATTGATTTTTGACATTGATTCAACTTCGACTTGCGAAATAGTGGTGAAATTTTTATAATGAAAAATTGTTTACAATGAAGAGCTATGTCATTTTCAATGACATTTTTTTCAGTAAAAACCAAGCTAAGATATCTTTTGTTTATTAGTAGGCACACATTTTATTTTTTCTAAAGAGGGTTTTGTTCCTTGCAGGTATGACATTGGGAGGCAGCAGTGGTGGTGCAACTGTTTTAGACTTGCATTCTGGAGCTTTGTCCTTAGGTGAAAAATTCGTAGATGTGTACAAAATAAGCGATGATAAATTTATGACAAAGTCAGATATCGCTCTGTATAAAATAATTCGTAATAAAATACAAACCGCAATTGCTCAAAGTTTTGGAATTGATGATAACAGTTTGTATTTGACTCATCCTACATTCTTCTCCAGATTGACTAATGTAGAACCAAAAACTGTACATGACGAATATTGGCACATCCATATAGACAAGGTATAGTATCATTTTCTCAAATTGACAAATGGTTACCTGATTTTCAATAACAAAATATTGTAATGAAATTACTAGATTTCCTGGATTTTACTTTCAACTCAAACCGAATTATTTTCGTCTTTTATAAGCCGTAAATTAACCGGCATTATTTTGTGATGATTAATAAATTTATTTCTGAGCATTCACTGTGTGTCGCATATTTCTTAAGGAGTTGAAACTCTGCTCAAATATCTATAGATAAAGCTCACAATAAATAAACCGTGGCCAAGAATATATAAGAAATCAACAGGTATATGTCTACTATTGAGACCCAAGTATAGAGGCGCCGGGCTGTCAAAATTCTGAAGGGAGTAAATAATCAAGAAAAAATAATGTTACTTCTTGAATTTGGAAAAAAACCTAAATTGTCAATGCAATGCTCGATGTCCCAGGGGGGGGTTATCAAAGGCAGGCGTTGCCACAGTCGGGTTTTACAAGGAAGGCGGCGCCCCCTTTTGAAATTTCTGAGGAGGGCATGAGTCCCGTTCCCCCCGTGAAATCGGCATCCCTACGAGTTCAACGCCGACCCAAGCAATACACGACAGTTTATGGCTGACGCTGTCATTGTGTTTGGCAGATAAAAGTTTTTCTTGTAAAAACGACTGTATTTAGTGGTGGTCAAAAGTATTAGTTTTATTTCAACTAAACACTGGCAGTATGTTCAAAAGTTGTGTCCTATGTGAAAATCTCGCTGATCCGGAAAGCAGCGGAGTTGGCACAGGTAAGTAAATCATTACATGAACGTAGACTTTGGGGTTCGTCATATTTCTCGTACTCATCTTTTTTCCATGAAACCCTCAGACTAAGAAATAACGGGACAAAGTATTTCGTATATCGGTACCTATTCAGGGTAAACAGCTGATATTATTATTTTTATATTTTGATTTTTAGATTTCCAAAAGACACAAATTTAATAACAGGAAGACAACTTTGATTGATGTGGCTATCCCAAACAACAACAACCTGCGTTTGAAGCAGGACGAGAAGATCGTGAAGTACAGAGACTTAGAAGAACGAATTAGAAGGCAATGGGAAATGGAAAACGTTCGGACGGTTCCAATCATCGTGTCAACAACTGGTGTTATACCAAAAAGTTTGCTGAGAAACATCAAAGAGCTGGGTCTAGCTGATAATCCTTACAGGTCCATGCAGAAAGCGGTACTACTTGCGACAGCCCGAACAGTCAGGAAATTCATGGGGAGTGTAGGAACGTCCAACAACATCAATGTCACCTAAGGCCCGATAACATGGCAGGGGTCTCGTCCGAGCCAGATCCTTTTGGTATCCGGGATACCCGGGATCTGAGTGAATGTTCCCTGTAGAGGGAGTGCGAATGCCTTTTGGCTAAGTCAATATAATAATAATAATAACGCAGGGCGTCTGAGGAGATACAAGGCTAGTAACAAGAGGAAACGAGACAACAAACTCTTTGAACGGTCTGAAAAAGGTTTCTACTGTACCTACTTTGAATTATAGCCCCGATGCCACAAATGCGAGTTACCCTAGCAGAGAACAGTTTGACGGTTTCTGGAGAAATCAACTTGCCACACCAGGTCCATGCAATGTCAGTGCAAGCTGGATCATTGAAGAACGCGAGATTATTGGATTAAGAAATTTTGGTGCACGCATGAACAACTAACTACCTTAATTAATGAAGTCTTGCTCGATCCTCCGAAGATGCCATTGTTTCTTACACAGGGTGCAACCTACTTGTTACCAAAGGACCAGCGGAATACGGATAACCCTGCCAAGTACCGCCCAATAACCTGCCTGCCTATGCTGTACAAAATAGTCACATCTTGCCTTACGCAGCGAATATATGCTCACTGCGAGCGGAACAACATCATGGCAATGCAGCAGAAGGGCTGTGCGAAGGGTGCAATGGGATGCAAAGAGCAACTCATCATAGACTCTGTAATCTGCAACCAGGCTCATTCTAAGCAACGAAACCTCTACATGGCTTATGTCGACTACAAAAAAGCATTTGACTGGCTCACAGGTATCTTAAAGCTGTATAAAATAGAACACGTTATGACAACCCGGCGCACTAAGATACAACTCAGAACCGCAAGCAGTAACATCGAGACCGACACAATCAACATCCGAAGAGGGATTTTCCAAGGAGATTCACTCAGTCCACTGTGGTTCTGCATGGCGAAGAACCCTCTATCACATCAGTTAAACTTTACAAAATATGGCTTCGCGATCAAAAGCAACAACTCAGAAGCGATCAAGTTGAATCACCTATTATATATGGATGATTTAAAACTGATGGCCACAACCAAAAACCAACTAATGCAAATGCTTAAAATTGTAGAGGAGTTCTCCAGGGACATCGGAATGCAGTTTGGACTAGACGAGTGCCACACCCTTAACATCGTCCGGGGAAAGCTCGAACAAGGCGCACGCGAGATGCAGGACGGCCAGGAGATCGCAGCAATGAGCATGGGAGATACATACAAGTATCTCGGGATAAAACAAGCTTAAAGGATAGACCATCGAACAATGAAGACCGATTTAACGAATGAATTCATCAACGAACTGATCTTAACAGCAGGAATTTGTTTAAGGCCCTAAACACATATGCGCGCTCTGTACTCAGCTATTCCTTTGGAATAGTGAATTGGACCAACACGGACATCAACAACCTGCAGCGAAAAGTTAAGACACTACTGACAAAAGCTCATAAACACCATCCCCGTAGCGCCGTAGAAAGAACAACTCTGCTACGTTAACTAGGAGGAAGAGGATTGGTAGACCTCAGCAAGAAATTGGACCAACAAATATTAAATCTGCGTAATTATTTCCACAGGCAGGCCAACAGCTCCACACTACATAATGCTATATGCGGAGCAGACGTCTCGACCCCGCTACGTGTGAGGGAACACAAGCATCAAAATCACTACAAAAGCGACAATGATAAATTACAGAGGTGGTTGGAGAAGCCACTGCACGGCAGGCATCCTAATGAGGTTAACCAGGAACATGTCGACAAGTTAGCGTCGAACTATTGGCTGACCTCGGGACGAATGTTCCCCGAGACGGAAGGCTTCTTACTGGCCATACAAGATCAGGTTATACCAACTCACAACTATCTAAAATTCATTGTAGGAGATGCATCGGTAGTGGATGACAGATGCAGATACGGGTGCCCAACTTCAGAAACAATCCAGCACATAACAGGAGGATGTCAGATGTTCGCATCAACGGAATATAAGGAACGACACGATTCGGTTGACAAGATCTTGCACCCGGAACTGGCGGAAAAACTGCTGCTTGTGCAGGCAGAGAGGGTCCCATATTACAACTACACACCTGAGCCTGTTCTTGAGAACAGCAACTACAAGATATACTGGGATCGTACAGTTCTGACAGATCAACGAGTTGCCCATAACAGACCGGACCTTATAATAGTTGATAAAATTTCTAGGCAGACAACTCTGATTGATGTGGCCATCCCGAACAACAACAACCTGCGTGTGAAGCAAGTCGAGAAGATCGCGAAGTACAGAGATTTAGAAGAACGAATTAGAAGGCCATGGGAAATGGAGAACGTTCAGACGATTCCAATCATCGTGTCAACAACTGGTGTTATACCAAAAAGTTTGCTGAGAAACATCAAAGAGCTGGGTCTAACTGATAGTCTTTACAGGTCCATGCAGAAAGCGGTACTACTTGCGACAGCCCGAACCGTCAGGAAATTCATGGGGAATGCAGGAACCTCCAACAACGTCAATGTCACCTAAGACCCGATAACATGGCAAGGGTCTCGTCCGAGCCAGATCCTTATGGTATCCGGGATACCCGGGATCTGAGTGAATGTTCCCCGTAGAGGGAGTGCGAATGCCTTTTGGCTAAGTCGATATAATAATAATAATAATACTTTATTTCTTAAGTTAAAGTGTACAATAACAGTACAGTAACCAAGAAAAGGTCAAGCTAAATATGCCTACATAGTAAAACACATATTATAATAAGAACTCGTTGACAGAATAATGGACTTGCTCGACTAACATTTTCTTCAGACCATATTTAAACACTTTAAGATTGGGAGCATTACGCAGTGTCACATCAAGTTTGTTAAACAATTTACACCCCATGTTTTGAAAACTTTTCTGAAACATTGCTGTTCTATGCTGGAGAGGAACTAGAGCATCCCTGTCTCTTGTAGGATATGAATATGAACTTTTACAGCTCAAAAATGCTGCTCTATTTTTATAAACAAAGATGCACACTCCAGCTAGAGTTAAAATCCTCGAATTTCGAAATGATTGTCTGCATGATTCACGCCAATTCAGATCAGCAATGATTCTTACAGCATACTTTTGTAGTATAAAAACCCTATTAACATGAATATGAGAGCAGTTACTCCAATTCACAATGGCATAGCGGAGGTGACAATGGAAATTTGCATAGTACAGACTGAGAAGAATGTGTTTACCACAGTGACTAGACATAAATTTAAGGGCATAGCAACCCTTTTGCAGCCTTTCACACAAGCTGCTGACGTGAGGCTCCCAAGACAGCCTATAATCAAAAACAATGCCCAGCATCTTAACTGTTTCAACACTTCTGACACATCTATCAGTATCTCCAAAAATCTCAAAATTATCATCATGATCCCTAAGTGAAAACTTCATTAATGCCGTCTTGCTCAAATTTAACAAGAGTTGGTTTTTATCAGCCCATATGAGAATTTGATTGTACACATATTGCACCGAATCTATCAAAGCTGACGGTTAGAAACAATTATATTAGTATCATCAGCATAGGTAATAGTTTTGCTAAGAGGTGAGAAGTCTGACAGATGCTGAATCAAGTCATTAGCATACAATATAAACAATAGTGGACCCAGAATGGACCCCTGAGGTTCACCCATCACCATTTTACTTGGCTCACTTTTAGTGCCTCGTACTTCTACTAATTGTGATCGTCCATGTAGATAAGATTGAAAAAGACTGAACGGTTTGCCCCGCACTCCATATTTGAATAGCTTAAACAGCAATAACTCACTGATGTGAAGACATCCACGGTTTTTCCATCCACGGTCAAGCAACTGGCAACATCGTACAATAATGTAGCTGGCCACGAAATTCCGTTAATAACTGCAATAGATTAATCGTGGATGATCCACGAAAATATTTATAAGAATGTCTGTTTCCTCCGTGGTTGTCCACGAAATTTGGCTACTAATAGGACCCAATATTAAACACAGGGAGGCGATGGCTGCGGTATTGCAATGGTGGAGGTGGTTTCTTGTCAACTATACTTCGCCCCGAAGGTCGCAGATCCAATGTCACCCCCGTGGAAGCAACGCTACTAAATTTTATTTGCGAAATTAAAAAACTTTTCGGATAAAAACATTGCCCCGAAGTTATTAGGCGATGGTTGCGGTACTGCTATGTTGGAAGTGGTTGCCTGTCAACTACACTTCGCCCCGAGGGTCGCAGATCTAATGTCACCCCCGTAGGAGCTACGCTACTAATTTTTATTTGGGAAATTGAACAACTTTTCGGATAAAAAAAATTGCCGCGAAGTTATTAGGCGATGACTGCAGTACTGCTATGTTGGAGGTGGTTGCCTGTGAACTATACTTCGCCCCGAGGATCGCAGATCCAATGTCACCCCCGTAGGAGCGACGCTACTAATTTTTATTTGGGAAATTGTACAAGTTATCGAAAAAAAAAAAATTGCCGCCAAGTTATTAGGCGATGGCTGCGGTACTTCTATGTTGGAGGTGGTCGCCTGTCAACTATACTTCGCCTCGAGGGTCGCAGATCCAATGTCATCCCCGTAGGAGCGACGCTACTAATTTTTATTTGGGAAATTGAACAACTTTTCGAATAAAAAAAATTGCCGCGAAGTTATTAGGCTATGGTTGCGGTACTGCTATGTTGCAAGTGGATGCCTGTCAACTATACTTTGCCTCGAGGGTCGCAGATCCAATGTCACCCCCGTAGGAGCTACGCTGCTAATTTTTATTTGCGAAATTGAACAACTTTTCGAATAAAAAAAATTGCCGCGAAGTTATTAGGCGATGGCTTCGACACTGCTATGTTGTAGGTGGTTGCCTGTCAACTATACTTTGCCTTGAGGGTCACAGATCCAATGTCACCTCCGTAGGAGCGATGATACTAATTTTTATTTGCAAATTGAACAACTTTTCGAATAAAAAAAATTGCCGCGAAGTTATTAGGCGATGGCTGCGGTACTGCTATGTTGTAGGTAGTTGCCTGTCAACTATATTTCGCCCCGAGGGTCGCAGATCCAATGTCACCCCCGTAGGAGCGACGCTACTAATTTTTATTTGCAAAATTGAACAACTTTTCGAATAAAAAAAATTGCCGCGAAGTTATTAGGCGATGGCTGCGGTACTGCTATGTTGTAGGTGGTTGCCTGTCAACTATATTTCGCCCCGAAGGTCGCAGATCCAATGTCACCCCCGTAGGAGCGACGCTACTAATTTTTATTTGCAAAATTGAACAACTTTTCGAATAAAAAAAATTGCCGCGAAGTTATTAGGCGATGGCTGCGGTACTGCTATGTTGTAGGTGGTTGCCTGTCAACTATACTTTGCCTCGAGGGTCGCAGATTTAATGTCACCCCCGTAGGAGCGACACTACTAATTTTTATTTGTGAAATTGAACAACTTTTCGAATAAAAAAAATTGCCGCGAAGTTATTAGGCGATGGCTGCGGTACTGCTATGTTGGAGGTGGTTGCCTGTCAACTATACTTCGCCCAGGGGGTCGCAGATCCAATGTCAACCCCGTTGGAGCGACGCTACTAATTTTTATTTGTGAAATTGAACAACTTTTCGAATAAAAAAAATTGCCGCGAAGTTATTAGGCGATGGCTGCGGTACTGCTATGTTGGAGGTGGTTGCCTGTCAACTATACTTCGCCCAGGGGGTCGCAGATCCAATGTCAACCCCGTTGGAGCGACGCTACTAATTTTTATTGGCGAAATTGAACAACTTTTGGGATAAAAAAAATTGGCGCGAAGTTATTAGGCGATGGCTGCGATACTACTATGTTGTAGGTGGTCACCTGTCAACTATACTTCTCCCCGAGGGTCGCAGATCCAATGTCACCCCCGTAGGAACGACGCTACTAATTTTACCCCAATAGAATCAATCAATCAATCAAATATGCTTTATTGTCATAAGTATAAACTTGTTGACAAAGCTGGGCTTAAGAAAAAAACACAAATACACCAATCATACATATAAAATACAAAATATATATATATATATATATATATATATTTTGTATTTTATATGTATGTATATGTATATATATATATATATATATATATATATATATACATACATATAAAATATATATATATATATATACATAAAAAGAAGGAAAATAAACAGCAAGTCAAAGTCGTCAAAAGTTAGAATTTAAAGTGAATCGGAGAAATACTCGTCAAGGTCATAATATGCCTTGTCCGCCAACAGACTCTTCACCATTCCCTTGAATCTTTTTTCGCAAGTTAGCGTTCTTATATGAAGAGGCAAGTGATTGAACATCTTCCTGGAAATATATACTACCGACTTTTTTATTAGACTAGATGAAGGAATCGGCATGCCAATGTGACCATTTTGTCTCGTAATGCAACGGGGGTAACTGGTATGTCCGGGTAAAGCAGTTCGAAATTTTTTGAACATGAGACACACTGTTTCGAGTATGAATATACAAGTAAGAGTTAGGAACCTGTGGGACCTAAATAAAGGACGACAGGAATCTCGGTGTCCAGCTCCTAAGATACAACGCAGAGCCCTCTTCTGTAGTACAAAAACCGAGTTCAGCAGCACCACTCCACAATTTCCCCAAAAGCAATTGCCGTACCGTAAATGTGACTCTATAAGTGCAAAATATGCCTCTCTTCTGGCGGTCATGCCCAAATTCGCAGAAATAGCTCTCAAAGCATAGCCGCCTCGGGCTAGTTTATTGCACAGTTTCAGAATATGCTCCTTAAAATTCAATCTGCCATCAATGTACAGACCTAAGAATTTGGAACATGGTGCCAGATTAATAATTTTCTGCTCAATTGCTACCTGTCCAATTGTACACTTAAACGTTAGCATGTTAGTTTTTTTAATGTTAAATGACAATAAATTTGAATCACACCACTTTTTCACCTCATTAATATCATAATCAACTGTCTCACCCAACCGATCTGGATCCTCATTCAGCCACAGAATTGAGGTATCATCTGCAAATAAAGTAATTTTGCCCTGAATATCAAGAGAGGCCAGGTCATTCACATAAACCAAGAACAGTAAAGGTCCCAAGACCGAGCCCTGCGGGATGCCACACCTGACATCCGCCACCCTCGACTTCCTCCCATTAACAGAAACAACTTGGTTACGCTCCGTCAGATAAGATTGAAACCATTTCAGAGATTCACCCCTGAAACCGTAATGCTCCAACTTCTTCAGTAACACTTTGTGGTCAACACAGTCAAATGCCTTAGACAAGTCACAGAAGACCGCCGCAGCCACCTTACCCTCATTTATACCCAAATAAAGTTGCTCAAGCAATGAGTATATTGCATCCCCTGTGCACTTATTACTTTGAAATCCAAACTGAGATGAAACCAGTATGCTGTTACTAGCTAGAAAAGATAAGACCCTTACTTTGACTAGTTTTTCGACAATTTTTGATAGGGTAGGTAATAATGATATAGGCCGAAAGTTTGCCGGATCCCCGTGATCGCCCCCCTTATGAACAGGGATAACGACACCCGATTTAAGACAGGCAGGGAATACACCATCAACAAATGACCTATTAATAACCTCTGCCAACACTTCAAGGACTAGGGGAGGAAGACTACTGAATATTTTTACTGACATGCTATCCCAGCCAGAAGCGTTCTTGTTCTTTATCTCAATAAAAACTCTCTTTACTTCGACGGCATCTGTGGGAGCAAGGAAAAATGTATCATTCACATGATATTTTGTCATATACACAAGGGGGTCATCAGACACTGGAATATCTTTAGACAATTTAGATGCAACTGAGCAGTAGAACTCATTGAAAACATCAACCAAAGGAGAGGAGTCAGTAACCTTAACCATATTATTTAAACCTCTCAGATCATTTATTATAGCATTCTCTCTGTGTGTTTCCCGACTCCAATATTCTGCTATTATAATACAGTTGTTTTGCAGACCTCACATAATTTCTATAAATCCTTTTATAGGTATTGAAATACGAAAGGAAAAAACTGTCCGGTGCAACAAATTTTCTGATATAATGTAGAAAGCACAAGTTTTTGGAGGATACTTTAAGGCCCTTAGTTACCCAAGGTTTCTGAAATTTATTTTTTAGTAATCTGCAAGGAAATGCCTTGCCAAAAATATCATACAGGCGAGCATGAAACATATCAAGGGGATCACTATAACCGAGAATGCCGAAGCCTTCACAGAGTTGTTCAAACTTACCAAAATTTTTCCTAGAATAAATACGCCCGTAGCGTTTTTTTTACGAATTCCTTCCGAGTTAACATGAAAACCACACACGATGGCCTCATGATCAGAGAGGCCAGCTGGGACAACACTAGTAGAGTCACAATAAATATTAGAACACACATAATCTATGATTGAGGAAGAGTACTGTGATACTCTGGTGGGGCGGTCAACATGCATAGTTAAATTAAAGGAGTCAAGTAAATATTTTGTAGCAAGCTTATGAGTATCATTATCATTTGCAAAATTTATATTGAAGTCTCCCGCCAGCACAATACTAGAGTTTATAGGAATCCTAGATAAGAGAAGTTCAAGTTGCTGAAGAAATGCATTTACGTTTGTCAGGGGAGAGCGATATATGCAAACTATATACATATTAAGTTTCTTACTAAATATTATGGAAAATTCAAATACTTTTTCAGAGAGCAAGTGGTCAAACCTATTTACAGTAGCAAATTCCGGATCCTTAACAACTATGCCCCCCTTTACAAGAGCCAGAGTGCCCCCATGGGTGGAACCCCTTCTGCAGAATCTAGACACTAGTACATAATTAGCCACATGAACAGGCTCCTCATCCCTCAGCCAACGCTCAGTCAGCAGTACAACTTCTGGAAAATTAAGGCTCTCTAAAAATATAGCGAGCTCGTCACACTTGTTGCGTAGTGATTGTATGTTTAGCAGCGCTACATGCATACTTGACCCCGACGGTGCAGCTCCAAAAAAGAAACTCCAGCTGTTGATTCCTCCCTACTTACAATGTTGGAGTTATCAAGATCCACAGTGGATGTCAAATTCACAGTCTTTATAAATATCAAACATTTAGATCTAGGCACATCAGAGTTGATTTCACATTCAATTAGCTCTGCAATTTTACTTTTTTTTAAACATTAAAGCTTTTGTAGTCATTAACATTTAGGAAGGATATCAATCTCTCAGAGCAATTGTCTACCCTACGTAAGAATCCCTGAAACTTAAGGTTAAAATTATGTACCGCGTCAATCTGACTCCTACAATCTAATGGACAAGACAAAAAAATGAAATTTGTATTTGAGCACAATTTCAACTTATTCCATATATTTTTAATTTTTGGAACTTTGTTAATTTCAAAATCATTGGAGCCCGCAAAAACAATCACATAGTCATGCTCATTGTATTCTCTTGTTAGGAGTTCAAGTACATTTGAGAAAGTACCACCTGGCTTAAATCTAGTCTCAATAAAAAAGTTTTTTATATTATTACGTTGCATAAGAAACTGACTCAAGTTCCTACCATATTCATCACTTAAAATTAAAAGTTTTCTTTTGATGTACACAGACTGATGGATTGATGATTTAACAGGTCACAGCTCAGGAACATCTCCATCCCTCATGGGCCCCAACTTAGTAGCGTTATCGGCATCAGTTTCAGTCGGGCTGTCCTGCAGGCGGTGTGTAGCTCCTGGTTCTTCTGAATTAGTTCATCCTGTAGTCTCTGTAGCTCATTACGACATATTTTGTTGTCAGCCTCAAGCGTTGAAATACTCACCAACATGTTTTTAGTGAGACTATCAGCCTGAGCTTTTGCTTTTTCTTCTTCAAATTAATCTATTTTAATCTGCAAATTTTGGTATTCATCTCCAAGCTTATCCAATTTCTTATTCAGGTTGTCAATAGTGCTCTTATTATCTTAAAGTTTAGCAAGAAATTCCTGCTCAGATTCATATACAGACTCTTCAAAATCTTGAGCTCTTCTTTTTAATCCATTTATGAATTCTTCTAAAAATTAGAAGCGTCGATCCTACGGGGGTGACATTGTATCTGCGACCCTCGGGGCGATGTATAGCTGACAGGCAACCACCTACAACATAGTAGTACCGCAGCCATCGCCTAATAACTTCGCGTCAATTTTTTTTATCCGAAAAGGTGTTCAATTTCGCAAATAAAAATTAGTTGCGTCGCTCCTACGGGGGTGACATTGGATCTGCGACCCTCGGGGCGAAGTATAGTTGACAGGCGACCACCTCCAACATATCAGTACCGCAGTCATCGCCTAATAACTTCGCGGCAATTTTTTTTCGAAAAGTTGTTCAATCTCCCAAATAAAAATTAGTAGCGTCGCTCCTACGGGGGTGACATTGGATCTGCGACCCTCGGGGCGAACTATAGTTGACAGGCGACCACCTCTAACATAGCAGTAGCCTAGTCTTCGCCAAATAACTTCGCGGCAATTTTTTTTTTATCTGAAAAGTTGTTCATTTTCCCAAATAAAAATTAGCAGCGTCGCTCGTACGGGGGTGACATTGGATCTGCGACCCTCGGGGCGAACTATAGTTGACAGGCGACCACCTACAACATAGCAGTACTGCAGCCATCGCCTAATAAATTTGCGGCATTTTTTTTATCCAAAAAGTCTTTCAATTTCGCAAATAAAAATTAGTGGCGTCGCTCCAACGGGTGTGACATTGGATCTGTGACATTGGATCTGCGACCCTCGAGGCGAAATATAGTTGACAGGCAACACCTACAACATAGCAGTACCGCAGTCATCGCCTAATAACTTCGCGGCAATTTCTTTTATTCGAAAAGTTGTTCAATTTCGCAAATAAAAATTACTAGCGTCGGGGGTTGACATTGGATCTGCGACCTTCGAGGCAAAGTATAGTTGACAGACAACCACCTACAACATAGTCGTACCGCAGCCATCGCCTAATAAATTTGCGGCAATTTTTTTTATCCAAAAAGTTGTTCAATTTCGCAAATAAAAATTAGTGGCGTCGCTCCAACGGGGGTGACATTGGATCTGTGACATTGGATCTGCGACCCTCGAGGCGAAATATAGTTGACAGGCGACCACCTCTAACATAGCAGTAGCCCAGTCTTCGCCAAATAACTTCGCGGCATTTTTTTATCCGAAAAGTTGTTCAATTTCCCAAATAAAAATTAGTAGCGTCGCTCCTACGGCTGTGACATTGGATCTGCGACCCTCGGGGCGAAGTATAGTTGACAGGCAACCACCTACAACATAGCAGTACCGCAGCCATCGCCTAATAAATTTGCGGCATTTTTTTTATCCAAAATGTTGTTCAATTTCGCAAATAAAAATTAGTGGCGTCGCTCCAACGGGGGTGACATTGGATCTGTGACATTGGATCTGCGACCCTCGAGGCGAAATATAGTTGACAGGCAACACCTACAACATAGCAGTACCGCAGTCATCGCCTAATAACTTCGCGGCAATTTCTTTTATTCGAAAAGTTGTTCAATTTCGCAAATAAAAATTACTAGCGTCGCTCCTACAGGGGTTGATATTGGATCTGCGACCCTCGAGGCAAAGTATAGTTGACAGGCAACCACCTACAACATAGTAGTACCGCAGCCATCGCCTAATAACTTCGCGTCAATTTTTTTTATCCGAAAAGTTGTTCAATTTCGCAAATAAAAATTAGTTGCGTCGCTCCTACGGGGGTGACATTGGATCTGCGACCCTCGGGGCGAAGTATAGTTGACAGGCGACCACCTCCAACATATCAGTACCGCAGTCATCGCCTAATAACTTCGCGGCAATTTTTTTTCGAAAAGTTGTTCAATCCCCCAAATAAAAATTAGTAGCGTCGCTCCTACGGGGGTGACATTGGATCTGCGACCCTCGGGGCGAAGTATAGTTGACAGGCGACCACCTCCAACATATCAGTACCGCAGCCATCGCCTAATAACTTCGCGGCAATTTTTTATCGAAAAGTTGTTCAATTTTCCAAATAAAAATTAGTAGCGTCGCTCGTACGGGGGTGACATTGGATCTGCGACCCTCGGGGCGATGTATAGTTGACAGGCGACCACCTCTAACATAGCAGTAGCCCAGTCTTCGCCAAATAACTTCGCGGCATTTTTTTTTATCCGAAAAGTTGTTCAATTTCCCAAATAAAAATTAGTAGCGTCGCTCCTACGGCTGTGACATTGGATCTGCGACCCTCGGGGCGAAGTATAGTTGACAGGCAACCACCTACAACATAGCAGTACCGCAGCCATCGCCTAATAAATTTGCGGCAATTTTTTTTATCCAAAAAGTTGTTCAATTTCGCAAATAAAAATTAGTGGCGTCGCTCCAACGGGGGTGACATTGGATCTGTGACATTGGATCTGTGACATTGGATCTGCGACCCTCGAGGCGAAATATAGTTGACAGGCGACCACCTCTAACATAGCAGTAGCCTAGTCTTCGCTAAATAACTTCGCGGCATTTTTTTTTATCCGAAAAGTTGTTCAATTTCCCAAATAAAAATTAGTAGCGTCGCTCCTACGGCTGTGACATTGGATCTGCGACCCTCGGGGCGAAGTATAGTTGACAGGCGACCACCTACAACATATCAGTACCGCAGCCATCGCCTAATAACTTCGCGGCAATTTTTTTTCGAAAAGTTGTTAAATTTCCCAAATAAAAATTAGTAGCGTCGCTCCTACGGGGGTGACATTGGATCTGCGACCCTCGGGGCGAAGTATATTTGAAAGGTGACTACCTCCAACATATCAGTACCGCAGCCATCGCCTAATAACTTCGCGGCAATTTTTTTTCGAAAAGTTGAGATTGTACCGCAGCCATCGCCTAATAACTTCGCGGCAATTTTTTTTCGAAAAGTTGTTAAATTTCCCAAATAAAAATTAGTAGCGTCGCTCCTACGGGGGTGACATTGGATCTGCGACCCTCGGGGCGAAGTATAGTTGACAGGTGACCACCTCCAACATATCAGTACCGCAGCCATCGCCTAATAACTTCGCGGCAATTTTTTTTCTAAAAGTTGTTCAATCTCCCAAATAAAAATTAGTAGCGTCGCTCCTACGGGGGTGACATTGGATCTGCGACCCTCGGGGCGAACTATAGTTGACAGGCGACCACCTCTAACATAGCAGTAGCCTAGTCTTCGCCAAATAACTTCGCGGCAATTTTTTTTTATCTGAAAAGTTGTTCAATTTCCCAAATAAAAATTAGTAGCGTCGCTCCTACGGCTGTGACATTAAATCTGCGACCCTCGGGGCGAAGTATAGTTGACAGGCAACCACCTACAACATAGCAGTACCGCAGCCATCGCCTAATAAATTTGCGGCAATTTTTTTTATCCAAAAAGTTGTTCAATTTCGCAAATAAAAATTGGTAGCGGCGCTCCTACGGGGGTGACATTGGATCTGCGACCCTCAGGGCGAAGTATAGTTGACATGAAATCACCTCCACCATATCAGTACCCCAGCCCTCGCCTCCCTATGTTTAATATTGAGTCCTTTTAGTAGCCAAATTTCGTGGACAACCACGGAGGAAACATACATTCTTATAAATATTTTCGTGGATCATCCACGCTTAATCTAGTGCAGTTAGTAGCGGAATTTCGTGGCCAGCCACAGTATTGTGCGGTGTTGCCAGTTGCTCGACCGTGGATGGAAAAACCGTGGATGTCTTCACATCAGTCAATAACTCGTGGTTGATATAGTCAAAGGCGCCAGTAAACTCCATGAACAAACCTCAAACATGAAAGTTGACACCACCAATAAGCCTACGACTTCTCCAGTAAAACTATTCACGGCTGTTTCAGTGCTCCTGCACTTGATGAAGCTATGTTGATCAGCTGATATTATTTCATTTACGTGGCAGAAGCTAGCTAGTTGATTTTTTATATGCAATACAAATATTTTTAGAAACGCTTGATAAAAGACTGATCCCTCTGTAATTTCTATAATTGTTAGGATTATTTTTTTTGTAAATTGGTATAACTCGAGCCAGCTTCAAACAATCAGGAAAAACCGCATGTTCAATAGAGAGATTTAATAAAAGAGCAATCTATCTGTGAGTGAAGCTGTAGACGATCTGTTTAGTATATCATGTAACCATAAGCCATACACTTTTGAAATTGGCCTAGGTACTGAGCAAGAAAATACTATAAAATTTGTTGAATTTTTTTATGATTTTAAAAATGCTGATTACTTGGGCATTAATAATTATTTATGTGGAATTGATTGGGATTTGGTGTTAAATTCAATGGACATAGATGAAGCTGTCTCGGAGTTCTATCATGTAATTAATATGGCCATAGCTTTGTTTGTTCCTCTTAAAAGATACAAGCCTTCAAATTTTCCGAGTTGGGTCTCGGCTGAGTTGAGATATTTAATTATGCAGAAAAAGATGGCCCACAGGAGGTATCAGTCTACCCGCACGGTACTCGATTACAGCATATTCTCGAATCTCAGGGCCAGGTGTAAGAATCTGTCTGATACTTGTTACCGGAATTATATTGCGAACTTGGATCAGCTACTTTATACTAATCCTAAGGTTTTCTGGTCTAAGTTAAACGTGAAAAGATCAATGAATAAAATTCCCAACCTGATGTACTATAATAATCAGGAATTTTTAGGTTGTGAGGAAATTGCTGAAGGTTTTGCCCAATTTTTTGAAACAGTATATTGTCGGGTTAATGATGTTTCGTCTTTCCAGCAGGCGGGTGGGAATGGTACCATTCCTAATCCTCGGCTTTCGGTTGAATCGATTTTTTCACAGAGACCTAAAAAAATGTCGAAATATTGAGAAAAACCTAGAAGATCGATAATTTTTTGTAGTTTTTAAATTTTTAAAGAAAATTTTTCTGCTGCCATGATAAAAACTTCATGGTTTAATATATAAATTTATTACCTTTTTGACTCGCTTTTTGATGTCCAATGGCAATATTTTTCGTATTTTGTAAATATCAATGTAGCCCAAAAATTTTGAGCGTCACTAAAACTGTGCACAAAACGTACAAATTCATTACCTGTCAGTATGAGTTTAAACAGAAATGCCACCAGCATATGCACTGGAATTATTATTTTTCCCAAGGTTTTCATAACCTATAAAACAAAACACTGCTTTTAAGATCTTATGATTAAAATGAAGACAGAGATGTTTGTACTAAATTTTTGCCAGATAAAATGTTATTAGATTTTATGCTATACAACTTAAAAAAATACGAAATTTAACGTCACTTTCGCTGTCGGCAACTTCCTCTGAAACCAGTCTTTTTTGATACTGGAAACAATGGAGTATGTGGCATCACTCAAAAAGATGTTAGTTCTGTTTACTTTTTGTTTTGTTATTTCTCTGAGGTGTGTCATCATATTTTGATATGATCATGACATAATCGCTTCCTGTGTTAAAACAATTAAAGATACTTTTTTGCATGACTTATTTTGGTTTTTAGTGGTCAGAGCCAACAAAAGCATTTAAAAGTGACAGATTTTACACCATTTTCAGCAACTTTGGACCTCATTTGTGGATCGTCCAGTGAAACCACACAAAATTCCTCTTATATTTAGGTTTCTCTTAAGATTGCACAAGTCAATGGTCGCTTTAGAAATCTGAGTCATATAGCTATGTGTGGAACAGTATTGAGGGCGGGGTTCCATAAGTTCACCACCGATGCCGAGCCAAGCCAAACGTCGTAAAAAGTATCTTCATTATTGTGCAATTACCCGACCAGCGGCGCTACGATAATTTTCATCACAGACGAAAGATTATTACAGTGTCAACCATCCAGCAGTCGTGTGAGGATTCTAGGCGTTTTGTGATGTTGTGTAATAGGGAATGAGAGTAGGTACCTAAATATTATGGTAAGAGCAAAAAAGTGGACTAGTTTTGAGTGCTTCAATAAAAAAGAAACGCAAATTAAATATTTGTTTCTGTTGTATGTTAACGATCTGGCGTTTATAGATATTGAAGGGTGATTTACCATGTTTGCAGATGACACCACCATATTTTGGCGAAGCAAGGATCCTCAGCAGTTGAATGGCATAATTGAAACTGATATCCTTAAAGTCAAGATGTGGTGTGATTCTAACTGGCTCTCATTTAATGTGCAAAAGACGAATGTTTTACTGTTTAAGTGTTCAATTAATGGAATCTCTCTAGGGGGTCGAACTTTGAAAGAGTCAAACTCTTGTAAGTTTCTTGGCTTGCACATTGATAGTAAATTGTCCTTTCAGGACCACGTTGAACACTTGCGGCATAAGCTGGCCAAGGGTTGTTTGCGTTGAGAGTTATCTCGAGTGAGCTCAGTAGAGCTATAGCGAGGAACGCTTACTTTGCCCTCATTGAATCTCACTTGAGGTATGGGATTTGTTTCTGGGGAAACTGTGGACAGACACTGCTCAAATCTGTCTTTTGTCCTTCAGAAGCGAGCACTGCGATTCATCACTAGATCTGGTTTGCGTGACTCATGTCGTCCTCTTTTTAGAGCCCACAAAGTATTGACCCTCACATCGATATTTATTCTGGAGACTCTCTGCTTAATGTTTAAAAAACATCGTAATAATATTCTTAATTCGTCTAGGAACTCTGGCTGCAGCACGAGGCAGGTTCTAAGGATAGATCTTCCTATACCTTATACTACATGTGTAAAAAAATCACTGCTCTACACTTCAATTACAATGTTTAGAAGCACGGTTAAGCTTCTTCTCTTGGAAAAAGTATATTATGTACTCGATGAATACTTTCAGGATAGTTTAGTCTAAGTTCTGACTAGAGACTGTAATATGACTTCTGTTCAGCATGATGACGGTTTTTGTTAATTTGTATGTATTGTGAAAACTTTGTCCATAAGATTTTATCTTTGACAATAAAGTTCATTTTATTATTATTATTATATCGACTTAGCCAAAAGGCATTCGCACTCCCTCTCTGGGGAACATTCACTCAGATCCCGGGTATCCCGGATACCATAAGGATCTGGCTCGGACGAGACCCTTGCCATGTTATCGGGCCTTAGGTGACATTGATGTTGTTGGACGTTCCTGCACTCCCCATGAATTTCCTGACGGTTCGGGCTGTCGCAAGTAGTACCGCTTTCTGCATGGACCTGTAAAGATTATCAGTTAGACCCAGCTCTTTGATGTTTCTCAGCAAACTTTTTGGTATGACACCAGTTGTTGACACTATGACACCAGTTGTTGACACGATGATTGGAATCGTCTGAACGTTGTCCATTTCCCATTGCCTTCTAATTCGTTCTTCTAAGTCTCTGTACTTCGCAATCTTCTCGACTTGCTTCACACGCAGGTTGTTGTTGTTCGGGATGGCCACATCAATCAGAGTTATCTTCCTAGAAATTTTATCAACTATTATAAGGTCCGGTCTGTTATGGGCAACTCGTTGATCTGTCAGAACTGTACGATCCCAGTACATCTTGTAGTTGCTGTTCTCAAGAACAGGCTCCGGTGTGTAGCTGTAATATGGGATCCTCTCTGCCTGCACAAGCAGAAGTTTTTCCGCCAGTTCCTAACTTTTCGCTGCAGGTTGTTGATGTCCGTGTTGGTCCAATTCACTATTCCAAAGGAATAGCTGAGTACAGAGCGCGCATATGTGTTTAGGGCCTTAAACAAATTCCTGCTGTTAAGATCAGTTCGTTGATGAATTCATTCGTTAAATCGGTCTTCATTGTTCGATGGTCTATCCTTTAAGCTTGTTTTATCCCGAGATACTTGTATGTATCTCCCATGCTCATTGCTGCGATCTCCTGGCCGTCCTGCATCTCGCGTGCGCCTTGTTCGAGCTTTCCCCGGAGGATGTTAAGGGTGTGGCACTTGTCCAGTCCAAACTGCATTCCGATGTCCCTGGAGAACTCCTCTACAATTTTAAGCATTTGCATTAGTTGGTTTTTGGTTGTGGCCATCAGTTTTAAATCATCCATATATAATAGGTGATTCAACTTGATCGCTTCTGAGTTGTTGCTTTTGATCGCGAAGCCGTATTTTGTAGAGTTTAACTGATGTGATAGAGGGTTCATCGCCATGCAGAACCACAGTGGACTGAGTGAATCTCCTTGGAAAATCCCTCTTCGGATGTTGATTGTGTCGGTCTCGATGTTACTGCTTGCGGTTCTGAGTTGTATCTTAGTGCACCGGGTTGTCATAACGTGTTCTAAAAAGGAAACTGTATGATGATCTATTTTATACAGCTTTAAGATACCTGTGAGCCAGTCGTGAGGTACGGAATCAAATGCTTTTTTGTAGTCCACATAAGCCATGTGGAGGTTTCGTTGCTTGGAATGAGCCTGGTTGCAGATGACAGAGTCTATGATGAGTTGCTCTTTGCATCCCATTGCGCCCTTCGAGCAGCCCTTCTGCTGCATTGCAATGATGTTGGTCCTCTCGCAGTGAGCATATATTCGCTGCATAAGGCAAGATGTGATTATCTTGTACAGCGTAGGCAAGCAGGTTATTGGGCGGTACTTGGCAGGGTTATCCGTATTCCGCTGGTCTTTTGGTAACAGGTAGGTTGCACCCTGTGTAAGAAACAATGGCATTTTCAGAGGATCGAGCAAGACTTCATTAATTAAGGTAGTTATTTGTTCATGCGTGCACCACAACTTCTTAATCCAATAATTTTGGAGATGATCTGGACCTGGTGCCTTCCAGTTGTGGGAATTCTTGATGACATCGGAGACCTCAGCGGTTGTGAATTGCTCGTGTTGCATCTGGCTATAGTTCCGGCCCATCTCGCGTTCTTCGCTGATCCAGCTTGCACTGACATTGTATGGACCTGGGGTGGCAAGTTGATTTCTCCAGAAACCGTCGACCTGTTCTCTGCTAGGATAACTCGCATTTGTGGCATCGGTGCTAGAATTAAAAGCACGGTAGAAACCCTTTTCTGATCGTTCAAAGAGTTTGTTGTCTCGTTTCCTGTTGTTACTAGCCTTGTATCTCCTCAGACGCCCTGCGAAAACAGAAAGTTTTTGTTTTAATGTGTCAAGACATTGTTGAGCAGTGATGTTCGCGGGGTCATGCCGAGAATGCATTTGGGTGCGGCTCATTATTGCCTGCACCGCCCTCTGGATCCTTCTAGTTCTAACTCCTCTGATATATTCCGTCACTTGTCCTATGTCTTTACGGAGACTCTCGATATTCCGATTTAGTCGCATTTCCCCATTGAGCCATTCGTGGTTCTGGTCTTGCACGATTCAAGTCTTTGGCCGTTCGGATCTTGGCACCCATTACAGTGGTGACTGCCGTTGCGGCAGAGTAGATTAACATGTGCATACGTTCTAATGTTGGTGTCACTGAAACATAGTTTGGTAAAATTCTCGTGTTCATAAGATCGAGCACGATCGTAAGTTTCCTGGAAGAATTTAATCTTGGTAGTGGTGGCCTGCTCAGTGAGTCTGTGCCTTCGTATCGCAATACTGCCTGTCTCATATGTGCGTTTAAGCCTTCAAAATGTTCTTCGTTAACCGATTTCAGACTCTCGGTTGTTGGTTCTACCGTTTCGGCTTCTAGTTGTTGTCCAGGCTCTGGAAGTTCCCCATTGTTGTTGTTGTCGGCGGGGATCTCTAGCTCAACTATTATTATTATTATTATTATCAGGTGTAAGAATTACAATATCTTATTCTCGAATCAAAGTTTCGCATTATATTCCCGTAGATATTTGTAACTTCGGGGTTTCCTCGTTAATTTCGTTGTTTTCCCAAACACAAGAGAAGGTTAATTTAACATTAAAATAAAAAAAAACGCCTAGGATATTAGGTAATAATAAATATCAATCAATATTTAGAATAGCAGCCAACTATAGGATCATAGGTAGTTAGAGTAGAGTAAAAAATAAAATAAAATTAACTTATTATAATAGATAATGTATAATACAGAATTATAAATTTAAAAATTTAATTAAGAATCATTTAACTATTACGTCATACTTACACAGCGTTTTGTTAATACACGAAACAAAGTTACTTTCGACTGATTGGCGAGTCTTAAAAAACCATTAGATAACCAGTAAAACTTTGCCTGTATATGATAATTACGGGGGTTGTTAAGGGGAGGGCCGTAAGGGGTGAAAATAGTGGTTCATAAGATATTTTCTGATTTTAAATGCTTACGAGGGGATGAGTCTAAAAAAGTTACAATATATGTCTTACAGACACCTCGGTTTTTACATAAACGGCTGTAGATTTTTTCTGGAAAATGTAGGTATTTTATATCTAACGTAACACTGGTGAAATAAATTTAAGACATCAAGCGTTGCTAACTTAATCATTCTCAACCACCTTGTACCTTCAAAATTTTCAAAATCAAAAGTGCGATCTCAGTGTACAGGGTGTCCCAGCTAAGCCATTACGAGTGATTATCTTGATAAATTTTAAGATAAATAATAATTGATAGTTCAAAAACTAAGCTTGTGTAGTTTTTTCCAAGTAATTGAATGCCACCAAGAATAAACGATTGAGTTTCAAACAAAAAGTTATCGTTTTTTTTTAATTAGATGGCGGCTATGTTTATTAAGTTGATTGCCATATATTTAGTTGTTCATGACATCTTGGCTGGGACAAAATAGTAACTTCCAGCTAAACCTGAAATAATATTAATGCGTACAATTTAGATTTTTTGTTTCACTTCACCAGTTTATTGAAAAATCCAACAAAACCACCATCTTGATTTTTAAAAATTGGTTATTTGGCAATAACTTTTCTGTTTAAAATTCAATTATTCCCGTCTTACCGGCATTCAATTCCTTGGAAAAAACTACACAGGTTTATTTTCTGAAACATCAATATTTACCTTAAAAATTACTTTACCGTCGTAACGTCTTATCTGGGACACCCTTTACCAAAAAAGCGGTGATATTTGCAATTTGATTTGAATGAAACATTTTGTATGTTGTTTTATCTACCTCAAAAACATAGAAAACGGCAGATCACTCCCTATTTTCAAATTCATCCATCGCAGTTGCTCCATCTCTGGACTACCCCCTTTGTATATAAACTATATCAAAAATATTTTCTACTGCCAATTATTATGTACTAATTTTGTTTGATATGTACTAATTTTGTTTGATAAAAGTTGCTTAATCGCTAAATAGCTATTTAAATAAAAAGTTACAAAATGAGTAAGGTATCTTTTAGGAACGCGACGTGAATAGCTTATTCACGTAATTATATGAGAAGTTGTGATTTTACCTATAACAAGCGGGATATTTGGGGTACAAGTGAAGCGAATTTCCGCAAGATCAAGCAAGTTACCCAAAATAATATTTCCTAACGTTTTATGGTTTTCTGTTTTCACGTGAAAACGAGCCACCCAATATATATTTTTTTATTTTGACCTAGAAAAAATTGGTAAAAACAAAAGTCGCAGAAAATAATACAAGGGTTTTGGTGAGCGTATGCTGTGCATACAAGTTTGCACTCTAAGCTGTGAAAAATATCTTATTACAATACGAGACCAGAATCATATCATTTGGCCCAGCCAATATTTTATTTTTTATTTTATTTTAGACACTTATTAAAAACAAAACAAAACTGTTAAATCCAACTATTATTATTGTAATTTGAGATATTTTTATAAACAATTTTTACTAAGATTATAATTAGAAAACTAGATATATATGCTTAGGGCACTAAATTAAATAATGTAACAAGTATTGGCTGGGCCAAATGATATGATTCTGGTCTCGTATATACAAAATCTAAGTTGCCTTGGAAAAAAATGGAAAATAAATAATTTAAAAACCTAATTTTCTTAAATAATAAAATTTTATTAAAAAGCAATGCTGGGTGATAGTGAATTTTTGATATCATATGTCCATATTTAAAATAAACTCCTGGACAAAATTAACGCACCACTCATATTTTTCTCTATATTTTTTATATTTTTATATTTTCTTCTCGACAAGTAGGTCATGGACCTTGACAGTGACAGTTGTTATTTAAGCTCTCACATAACTTTGTTTTGACAGTAAAGCAAAGTGTCTGTGAAAAGCAAGCTTTCGATTGTGATTGTTTTTATCACATGCATGTCGGAAAGTTCATTTGCAAGTAAACCAAGTAAAGAAAATGAACTGCCAAAGAAATTTGTCAATTGAGGATGCAGGCGAGCATCAACTCTCCGGGATGAAGGATATTCAATGCAATATGTTGCTGGTTTGTTAGGAAGACATCATTCCAGCATCTGCCGCATGGTGAGACGACATAATGAGACGGGCTCGTATCATCGAAGACCAGGGCACTGGCGAAAACGCACTAATCAAATTGATGATCAATGATTGGAAACAAGTTCTGTTCTCTGATGAAACTAGAGTTAGCCTTAAAGCTCCAGATGGACGTGAGCATGTCTGGCGAAGGCGAGGAGAAAGGTTTGCCAGCTGCAATATCCCTCCTAAAACACCTTTTGTTTATGGCTTTACAATATTTTGGAAGGGAATTTTCTTAGATGCTCGTACGAAATTGGTCCCTATATGTACAATGTACAAGGTCTATGAATGCCCAATATTTCTCATTGTCGAACATGTAATGTCTTTTGCTTCGTTTCTTGGACTTAATTTTTTATTCATGCAGGACAACGTTCGTCCCCATGTAGCTAGACAGGTTATTGGCTACCTAAATGATGTTAATATCCTTTTATTACTATCTAACAGTCCTGACATGAATCCTATAGAGCATCTATGGGACTATCTAAAAAAGATTCAAAATTGTAGCAAATGCAAATTTTAAAACAATCGGCAGACTTGATTTTTTTCAAATTTCAACTTGATTTTTTGGAAAAATCAAAGTATGCCAATGTTTTCAAATCTAGTACAGGGCCGTAAATTTGCATTCTGAAAATTTTTTCCTGATAAAATTTTTCGATAAATGTACTTGATTTGAACTAAAACCGCAAAATGGAAAAATTTGAAAAAAATCAAAGTTGTACCGATTGCTTTAAAATTTGGCACGGGGACTTGGATTTGTATTCTGAACAACTTTTTCATATAAAATTTTTCGATATCTCTTAAGGAAAAGGTAGTATACCTGAACTTAAAATGAATAAATTGCCACTGTCAAGGCCTGCTTGAAATAAAAATATTGACTGTCCAGGCACTTTTTTGGATGATATATATCTAACAATTTTCCAAAATCGATATTCATTCGATGAGGATAAAATACAAAAGATCCAAACGTACCGACCGTCCCGACACATTCTCGGACGATATCGAACATTTTTCCAGGCAAGATTAGGTACGTATTATAATTTGAACTATGATTATTTATATGATTATAATTATTTGAAGTTGATAATCAACAATAAGGTAACACACAGATATTTTATAATAGTGTTTCAACATCTGTATATCAGACTTCAGCGTGATTGGTTTCTTGATTTTTTCTGAATCATTTTGAACCATCAAATTGCCCATACTAGCGAAAAGAGGATTATGACACACCCTGTAAAGAATTATTAAAATTAC
Source organism: Pseudeuparius sepicola (assembly GCA_963920635.1). Taxonomy (NCBI): domain Eukaryota; kingdom Metazoa; phylum Arthropoda; class Insecta; order Coleoptera; family Anthribidae; genus Pseudeuparius; species Pseudeuparius sepicola. Next base: position 12,692,377 of record OY987306.1, read on the forward strand.
AATAATTGGTATTGATTTTTTTTTAATTGTCATCGTTTACTTGCTACAGCCAATATCAGCTACTTTTGCAGCTGTTTACCCAGTTGTAAAGTTATCCCTTGAGAAGTATGTGGCAGAACTTTCCGTATATCGAAACTGTTTTCCACAACATTTATTGCATTTGCTGATCTTAAAATGTAGGGTAAGTGCATATTACCTATAACAATAGTTTTGAAAGAAACTTTGGAATATTTCCTATTTTTCCTAAACATGAAAAATACGTTTTGTCTGGCCACAATTAAATATCACTATGCAACGACACTCGAGGACGTTTCTGACAAAGTAAGGGTTATTTTATTACTCAACTACCAACTGATCAAATAATCGCATTGCCACTATCGCCACGCTTTTCTTATAGGTGCTGAATGCACATTTCGAACACAACTCACTCAAATACAAAATTAATGAAAGATACCTACCCCTAGGCTTTAGATACAAACTCTATTTTTAAATATAAATAATTATACAACTTAAGAAGTTGTCAGCAGGGCTCAATTTATTTTATTATCAAATAATAATTAATGTATACGCAGTAGCATTTCAATATTTCAAAGGTGACCCATTCATATATTTAGCTATTATTGTAGAGGCACTACCTAGTATATTTTTTCAGACTCTTTTTGTTACAATGGTAAAACTGAGATCTCAGTTTGTGCATGTGTCATTTTGTTGCTAATGCATGAGAAACAACTCACAGGTATTGAGATAAAATTCCCTAGTCACCGCGGTTTTTTGAAAGTTGATTTTTATTATTTGTTTTTTTAGGATTGTTATGGGTTAGGTTTGTATATTTGTGCTGAAGGGCGAGGGCCTACGCTACCCAGGGGTCCTCCAATGATTTCTGCGGCATTTTGATTTGTGACATAAATTATTAAATAGTTCTTGCACAAATGGAACAGAAAATTGTTATATTATTTTAAATTTCAATTGCCTTAAATTGTGTTGCATAAATCCACCTTCATGAGCAATAAAAACATTCCACTAAAAACAATACCTATAGCACCAACTTTTGAACCTCTGAAAATAAGTTTAACCAATTATTTTTCGCAAGTGAACCCGAGACATGACAAGGAATAATTTTTTACTAACTTTAGCTTCCTTGGATTGATATTATTCTGAAAGTTCTTCTTTTTTCATAGTTCGTTTAAAAAGTTTGTACCAAGGACATTAGTCCAATAATGTCCATCGGATGACATACACCGATCGGGGAAAAGACCTTAAGGATCAGTCACATGGTCCCACTAATGCTCTTGGTACATAAAAAATATTTCTTTTATTTTGAGATTGTCAAATCAGTAAGGCCATAATCAGTTTTTTTAAAGCTCGCTAATTGCCCATATGCTAAAAAAAAAATTAAGCTGGTATTTTGTTGACAACTCTTGCATTTTAGCATAGTCATTCTAGTCTAAGAGCCAGTAACATGAATTGAAACATGATAAGGTATAGTTAAAATTGGCGATTTAACAACACACATATTCAAAAATGCTTCCCCTAAAAGATACAGTTGAATTTCAAAAATCGGTTTTTGGTTACATTTTTGTCCATTTTAAAGATATTGACTTGAGTATCTTTTAAGGGACACCTTTTTGAAGATAAATGTAGTTAAATCATCATATTTTGACGTAAAGGACCTGCGGTCAATGGGTGGGCCTTCTTTTGTGGGACACCCTGTGTATTTTTGCATTTTTGAAATTAACCATTTTTCCGATTTCGCCCAGAAAATTTCCAACGACGACCAAAAACTTAAACTACCTTCATTAAATTCATTTTACCGATGCAAAATATATGATTTTTTTAAACCACATTTTTTAATTTTTTTGATTATAAATCTATGAACAAATCAAGATATCGGGAATGTCCTAACAAAAAATGGTGGGCATTGGAATTTTCACCTCTCTGTAGATACTATACAGGGTGGCCCACCACGAACTGCATTGATCTATATATGGAAAACTAAAAGTAGGAAAATTCTGAAAATTTGGCACCTCACCAATGTCGATGGGTGTTGCTCAACTAAAATATTTTGGTGAAACTGGCACTTCCGGTTATACCGGAAGTCGATATCAACTTTCTTATCTCAAATGGAACACCCTGTATATTATTGCATTTTTGGATTCTAAGCATCATTTTGGAACAAAAACATGCAACATGTCCTATGTCTAAATCCAACCGTTTTTGAGATATTTGCATTTTTCCGAAAAAAATTACAGGTGCAGACCTAAAGTCAATTAGCAATTTATACGAGGAAACCGCAAAATTTCAAAACGAATTTTTGGCATCGTGTAACAGAAGCCCTGACCTAGTGATCCCTGCTGAGAAATAAATCAGTTCTTCACAAAATATGAATAAAAATTACATTCAAAATGTGCTTAAATCTCGAAATTTTCAAATGGAAACCCCCATTTTTTTAATGCGATCTTATTCACTACTAAAAATGATGACAACTTTGTGTAAGGTTTCCTATACCTAAATGCAGTAATTTTCGATTAATTTACGAAAAACCCACTTTTCGCCCATAAAATGCGGGGTTTGCTTAACGCTTGGAAAATCATATTAGCCGTGGACGTTGAAAAGACAATCGCGGCTGAGGAAATGTCACTTGGTTTATAAATTATTGTCAACAATAATGCCGGCGCGCTTAAATTACACAAACGAAGAATTAATATTTAAATGTTTTATTATCTACGGAGAATGCAAGAAGGTAATATCAAGAACGTGCGATACATAATCTTCGTTTGTGTAATTTAAGTGCGCCGGCATTATTGTTGACAATAATTTATAAACCAAGTGACATTTCCTCAGCCGCGATTGTCTTTTCAACGTCCACGGCTAATATGATTTTCCAAACGTTAAGCAAACCCCGCATTTTATGGGCGAAAAGTGGGTTTTTCGTAAATTAATCGAAAATTACTGCATTTAGGTATAGGAAACCTTACACAAAGTTGTCATCATTTTTAGTAGTGAATAAGATCGCATAAAAAAAATGGGGGTTTCCATTTGAAAATTTCGAGATTTAAGCACAATTTGAATGTAATTTTTATTCATATTTTGTGAACACCCTGTATAAGAACTGATTTATTTCGTTTTGAAATTTTGCGGTTTCCTCGTATAAATTGCTAATTTTTTAGGTCTGCACCTGTAATTTTTTTCGGAAAAATGCAAATATCTCAAAAACGGTTGGATTTAGACATAGGACATGTTGCGTGTTTTTGTTCCAAAATGGTGCCTAGAATCCAAAACTGCAATAATATACAGGGTGTTCCATTTGAGATAAGAAAGTTGATATCGACTTCCGGTATAACCGGAAGTGCCAGATTCACCAAAATATTTTAGTTGAGCAGCGCCCATCGGCATTGGTAAGGTGCCAAATTTTCAGAATTTTCCTACTTCTAGTTTTCCATATATAGATCGATGCAGTTCGTGGTGGGCCACACTGTATATTTGGTCCAGTCATTTGGATAATGTTTGACATTGAAACATTCAATTTTTCACTTTTGATGCCCTTTGTTTTGTAAATGAAACCTTTGTGGCATACCTTATAGACCGGGAGATAGTGACAGATTTTTGGACGAGATTTTACTCAGTATGCCTTGCAAAGGCATTATGTGGCACATATTCTCACAATAATAAGGTATGAATCAGAGAGTCATCCTGGGTTCTTCATGTGAAAAACAGAGTTTTCAATTATTCGAAAAATATGCGTTTTGATATGATTTTATATAGGCTGCCATGTTTTTATAATGAAGTTCAAATAGAAAATTCCTCGGAAAACCATAGGCATACCGTTAGGGTGGGTCCAAAGGGCTATTATTGCCACGTGATCTTGTATTTTAATAATTAATTTTTCCACGTTTCTGAACAGGCTGCCAATGAGAAGTATGCAAGTTCTTATTATGAGAATGCTGAAAAAAGGATGGCATACCTTTCGCGCATGTCCAAGTGCTGTTTAAATTGGATGTTATTTAATCATTTAAACGAGTTATTCAATGTAAAGTGTACTTGGACATGCGCGAAAGGTATGCCATCCTTTTTTCAGCATTTTCATAATAAGAACTTGCATACTTCTCTTTGGCAGCCTGTTCAGAAACGTGGAAAAATTAATTATTAAAATACAAGATCACGTGGCAATAATAGCCCTTTGGACCCACCCTAACGGTATGCCTATGGTTTTCCGAAGAATTTTCTATTTGAACTTCATTATAAAAAACTTGGCAGCCTGTATAAAATCATATCAAAACGCATATTTTTCGAATAATTGAAAACTCAGTTTTTCACATGAAGAACCCAGGATGACTCTCTGATTCATGCCTTATTATTGTGAGAATATGTGCCATATAATGCCCTTTGCAAGGCATACTGAGTAAAATCACGTCCAAAAATCTGTCACTATCTCCCGGCCCATTATATATAGGAACAAATGTTGTAAATAATGGTGAGTATGCAAGCCACTTTATACTTTTATATCCTATATGTGCGGATGTCTGATTTTCTATACTTTTGCAGGTTACATTTATATTTTGAAAGTCTTACCTGCTAGAAAAAAAAAGAATGTGTATGCCACTGAATTCTAGGTGAAAAAATCTATAAGGGTCGATTTTTACCATTCCAATAAGTTAGTTTATAACGGATATACAGGGGGTGCCTGAAAATAGCAAATTTTAAAAATTACCTTGCATCTCAAAAACTAGGGGCCATGAAAATTCTGTTTAGGGGGCCTTTCTTTTTATGAAAAAGTAGACCACCGTCTCGAAAACCTCAACTCTCTATCTCTAAAAATAACCGAGATACCCTGCAAAAATATAGAAAATGGGACACTGTGCATGAATTTAAAGCTGGTACTAATGGCTTTAATTATAAAAAAAACTTTCACCACCCATCCACGCATTACGTCTTCCTGACCCCCCGTAAGACATCTGGTTTCTCGTTCCTTGTACCTTATCATGTGTCATTTCATTTTGTTGGCTTCCCGACTATTCCTATCGCCTTCACCCAATTATTAAATTTTAGGACACTTACGAATCATTCCATTATACATCACTTCTGTACCTAAATGATTATGGTGTTGATTTCAAAGGAGGGAGATTCATTTATTTAAGTGATATGGAACAGTCTACAAAAAATGTCACAGTGGAACCGAGAAAAGGCAGAGTGTCAATGTTTACCTCAGGAGCAGAAAATCCCCACTTTGTGGAGAGGGTAACTGAAGGTGAAAGATATGCCATCACAATTTCTTTTACCTGTGATAAGTCTAAAGCTATTAAAGATCCTTCCCAAAGCCATAGTATGGATTTATAGAATATTTTATAGCATATAGAATAGCACAGATTACACCCAGTTCTAGATAAGTAGGCTCTGATCAATTGTTCGTTGGAAGTATAGGCTTGTCAAACTTGTATAAAAAAGATTAGGTTCAGTAATCTGCTGGAAAACACTTTACGTTGAATGCACTGAAATCATTGAGAATTGCAATTCCAAAGAGCAAAGTATTTAGAATGCATAATAAACATATATTTTTGTAATAAAATGGATAATACACCCAAAAAAATTAATTTCTTTTTAAATGCCTTAATAACGCCTTAAATAGTTTTGAAATTAAATCTGAGAAAAAAAAATTAAACAATATTTTCTATAGAAAAAACTAGCGAGAAGTACCTGCATTCGTGGAATGCTCTTATTAGCTTGACGTCACTGCCGCAAGTGTATTCCCACAATGGGTGCAGATGATAGCGGCTGTATGGTGTGTGTGGAGACGTGCGCTCCCCCTAGCTGTTTTATACAAGCGCTAAATTCGCGGTTTCTATTTTGCATTTATTTTGGTAAGAATTTTATCAAGAGGTTTTATGACTGATGCATATTTCTGCAGACTTACATCAATTGATTTTAGTTACAATTATTGGAAATTGGTGAACTTGCCTATTGCAAATTCTGTTCCAAGTAACATTCAATATTTTTAATAGGTAGCAGTGATGATGATGTCGGGTTGGTAACTTTTATTCTTGTTTTGAAATCCAACTAATAAATTTCAGTCACTTTTTCTTGCGTTTATAAAATGGTAACTGTAAAGCTGTACTCGAAAGAGATTGGTAATGGGGGAAGATTATATTTTAATGATGGAAAGTTGAAGTGAACCCCCTTATTTATTTTACTGGTTAATATTTGTGGTCTTCCGCAAGATTGTTGTTTTTCTATCTCAGTAAAATGTCTTGCTAGACCTTGAAACCTTCTGCAAGCATAATAAATTTAAGGAAACTAGTGGGAGTAATGTTTATCACAATAATTCAAATTTTAAAACAACCATGTTAGATCAGGTAACTTGTATTTCATTGCACAATCTAAAAAGAACTGAAAACAGTGTGTACAATGTGCCACAATTACCCCAGGCTTGTATTTGCACTGACCTTCGTCTGTCTCGGAAGATGGAGAAAAACATTTTTGCATATACAGGGTGTAATTATAGTGGTTGGCCATATTTTAATGGCGGATCCTATGTCAATAAGTGACAATAATAAATTCAAGTAATTTTATGATTATTATAGAATTTTCTCTTTACGACATATGCCAAAGGTAACCAGGCAACTAATAATAATAATCCCGGGATACCCGGGATCTGAGTGAATGTTCCCCGTAGAGGGAGTGCGAATGCCTTTTGGCTAAGTCAATAATAATAATAATAATAATGAATAGTGAATTGGACCAACATGGACATCAACAACCTGCAGCGAAAAGTTAGAATACCTTAATAATAGTAATAATAATAATAATTATTATTATTTCGTAATCATTTCCACAGGCAGGCCAACAGTTCCACACTACATAGAGCTATATGCAGAGCAGACATCTCGACACCGCTACGTCTTATGGAACACTAGCATCAAAATTAGCACCGAACCTGCTGTATAGTAGCCGAATTTATTACATTAATTCAATAATTATTAAAAGGCAAAACTGAACTGGACTCCTTTATTTTCAAAAATCAAACTTGACATTCCATTGTTATTATTATACATAATTTTATCATAATTCTAAGATGGACAGCCGATATGAATGTATGGTTGCATACATTAAACCTTTTATTGTAAGATACAACAATACTCCCCTCACAGATCTAAACACACGGAGCTTTAATATCTCTCCTTGGCCTTAGATTTACATTTAAATCTAAATTCTTGCTGTGGGCATCTTTTACTATACTAACCTTAGGACTAACACTAACTCTATTCTCGGTTAAGTCACAATCAGGATTTACTGCGGCCTCCGCATCAGACCGTCTTTTATTATTATTGTCACAAATTGGTAATTCTGCGGCCTCCGCATCAGACCGTTCTTTATTATTATTGTTACAAATTGGTAATTCCGGTAATTCACTTCCCTTTAACACAGTTGGCAAAATAGGCTCAAACGACGTCTTAAGAAATTCATTCTTACTGTTAACTTCAGAATCAAAGTTAAATTTACCTTTCAAAATATGATTTATATGTCTTTTCCATATTATATCCTCTTTCAAAAGTTTACACAAATAAAGACGATTTCCCAAAACTTCGTCAATTTTAGCCTCTACCCAACACTTTTTATTTGGGTTTCTATAATCCTTACATAACACCAAATCACCTAATATAAACACTCTTTCTTTTCATTTCCATAGAGTACATTTCTGTCACTCTTTTCTGTTAACAAGTCAAATCTATTTCGTGGTTTACCTTTAAAAACTAAACTAGCTGGTGTGACACCAGTAGTGATATGCACTGAATTTCTATAGTGAAACAAATATCGTTGCATAGCAGTTTCAAAAGATAATTCGCTATTAGTTTCATCCCTGAATATCTTAAGTATACTATTCTTAAATGATTTTACAGCATTTTCAGCTATTCCATCTGTCGAAGGATGATACGGGGGAGAGGTCATGTGTTTAATATTATTTAAACTTAAAAATTTTGAAAATTCTTCAGAGCAGAACTGTGGACCATTGTCTGTTACCACTACTTTTGGCAAGCCAAATCTAGAAAAACATTCCCTACATTTTTCTACGGTCGATAAAGCATCAATACTTTTCATCACAAACGCTTCAGGCCATTTTGAGTAAGCATCAACAATAATTAATACCATCTTACCACGTACAGGACCAAGAAAATCGGGATGTATACGCTCAAAGAAAAACTTTGATTGAACACATGGCATAACCGTTGACTTACTAGGTTCGGGCCTAGAAGTATAACAAATTCTACAGTTATTTACAAACGATTCAATGTCTTTGTCCAACGAAGGCCACCACAAATAAGCTCTAGCATTAGCCTTCATTTTGCTAATACCTTCATGAGTACTATGTAGCTCTGCAAGAAGTTGTTGTCTGGGTTTGACAGGTACCACTACCCTGTATCCCCACATAATGACACCATTATCTATTGATAGTTCATTTTTTTTTTATAAAAAAATGCTTTTAGTAAGTTTTCATCACTATAGTTTGGAAATCCATTTCTAATTAAATTAAAAACACAACCTAATAAAGAATCTTTCCTAGTTTCGAACCTTAGTTTATTTGAATCTATAGGAGCAACTTTTTCAAGAAAATTTAAATTATCTATTATTTCACTTTCTTCAGGTTCACTATTGGGCAATGGAAAACGTCTCAAAGCGTCAGCCTTAACATTTTCTTTTCCCTTTATATACTTAATTACATAGTTAAATTGAGATAAAAATAAACACCACCTTTGAAGTCGTCCCGAAGCCATTTTTGGTAAGCTTTTAAATTCACCAAATAAAGAGACCAAGGGTTTATGATCTGTAAATATCTCAAATTTACAACCAGCTAAGTATTGGAAAAATTTTTGTGTCGCCCAATAAATACAAAGTGCTTCCTTATCTAACATACTATAGTTTCTTTCAGCTTTTGATAAAACTCTTGAGGCAAAACTGATTGGTCTTTCAGTACCGTCTGGCATAACATGCATTAACACCGCTCCAATCCCATATTCACTACTGTCACAAGCGAGACGTATTGGTTTATTCGGGTCAAAATAAATAAGAATTCTATCAGAAGCTATTTGATTTTTCGCATTCTCAAATGCATTATTACAAGCATTATTCCAAAAAATTTTGATTCTTTTTGTAAGAGTTCATAAATAGGTTCTAATTTTTCAGATAAATTTGGAATAAATTTAGAGTAATAATTAACCATTCCAACAAAAGCTCGCACTTCTGTCCTATTTTTAGGATGAGGAGTTTTTAATATAGCTTCTATTTTTTTCTCGTCCTTTTCTAAACCTTGTGCAGAAATTTTATGACCTAAGTAAATTATTTTCTCTTGAAAGAATAAACATTTTTTTACATTTAGCCTAAAACCAGAGTTATTTAGTCTCCTAAAAACTTCACGCAAATTTTCAAAATGTTCATTTTCATCTTTTCCAGTGACAACCACGTCATCTAAAAAATTTACTGTACCCTTACAACCCTGTAGGACTTTTTCTACTATTGCCTGAAATATGGAGCATGCCGGTTTAGTACCATACGGCAACCTGTTTACCTTGTAAATTCCATACGGAGTGCTCCAAGCTAACTTTTCTGATGTTTCTTCATCCACTACTAATTGATTATAAGCATTTAGAAAATCAAGCTTGCTAAATTTTTTTCCACCTTGAAGAACTGCAAAAATCTCATCAACCCGAGGCAAAGGATGGTTTACATCCTTAAGATGTTTGTAATTTGCACAAATTCTTACATCTATACCATTTGCCTTGGTTACTGGTACCAAAGGAGTACCCCAAGTAGAGTTCGATACCTTCGTTATTACCCCTTCCTTTTCTAATTTAGCTAATTCTTTAATAACTTTTTCTCGAAAAGCAAAAGGAACTGGTGGTGGTTTCTTAAAAACAGGAGTAACACCTTCCTCCACTTCTAGCTTTATTTTTTCATATTTGTAAGTAGGTACCTAATTCATTTTTAAAAAGGTTTTTAAATTCATTAAGAATACCTTGTAACTTATCATTATTAGTAGATACTTGTAAGACTGGAGTAGAAACTGCACTAACTTCTTTTCCATTTAAAAATACTCTGTTTTCTGAATCTAAGTTCATTCCAAACTTTTCCATATATCTCTACCTATAAGCGATTTTTTTGGACCATCTATTACTAAAAAGTTACATCTTTTTGTGACATCGTTGATTACTACATCTGCCTCAAAACAACCTTTAGGTGTTACTAATGGACCTTTATAAACTTGTATTAGTACTGATGTAGGTTTTAAATTACAACTTGAAAAATATTTTTCATAAACAGAATAGGGTAAACAAGATAACCCCGCACCCGTGTCTATCTCTATCGACAAAGGAATACCATTAACCAAAATACCTATTACAATGGGATGAGCGTGAAAACAGCCACCAGTTTCTGGCCACCGGTTTCTCGCGGGCGCCGTCCCGCGCTATGCCGCCGATAAAGTCGTGGTCTCTTATCCACCGCACGATTTCCTCATTCTGAGTGCGCAACTGGTGCCAAGAAATAACAAAATAGTTTTATTGCAAAGTATAGACAAAAATTGTACTGATTATGACCGCCCGAATAACATCTTGTAACAAATAGAAGGGATAAACAAAATAAAATGGCAACTAAAAAAAGGAAAGTGGTGGCTGGGCTGAACTGTACGAGCTGCAATCGATTTTTTTGTCTAAAACTCATCCGCTGTGATCCCTAATGTTCCCCTATAAGTCCCAGAATTTGTTGCTCACGATTAACCCCAAAACAGCCCCTAATAGAAAAAATACATAAGTGGTGGCTGGGCTGAACTGTAAGAGCTGCGATCGATTTTTTTGTCTATATCTCATCCACTGTGATCCCTAATGTTCCCCTATAAGTCCCAGAATTTGTTGCTCTCGATTAACCCCAAAACAACCCCTAATAGAAAAAATACATAAGTGGTGGCTGGGCTGAACTGTAAGAGCTGCGATCGATTTTTTTGTCTATATCTCATCCACTGTGATCCCTAATGTTCCCCTATAAGTCCCAGAATTTGTTGCTCACGATTAACCCCAAAACAGCCCCTAATAGAAAAAATACATAAGTGGTGGCTGGGCTGAACTGTAAGAGCTGCGATCGATTTTTTTGTCTATATCTCATCCACTGTGATCCCTAATGTTCCCCTATAAGTCCCAGAATTTGTTGCTCACGATTAACCCCAAAACAACCCCTAATAGAAAAAATACATAAGTGGTGGCTGGGCTGAACTGTAGGAGCTGCGATCGATTTTTTTGTCTAAATCTCATCCACTGTGATCCCTAATGTTCCCCTATAAGTCCCAGAATTTGTTGCTCACGATTAACCCCAAAACAACCCCTAATAGAAAAAATACATAAGTGGTGGCTGGGCTGAACTGTAAGAGCTGCGATCGATTTTTTTGTCTAAATCTCATCCACTGTGATCCCTAATGTTCCCCTATAAGTCCCAGAATTTGTTGCTCTCGATTAACCCCAAAACAACCCCTAATATAAAAAAATACATAAGTGGTGGCTGGGCTGAACTGTAAGAGCTGCGATCGATTTTTTTGTCTATATCTCATCCACTGTGATCCCTAATGTTCCCCTATAAGTCCCAGAATTTGTTGCTCACGATTAACCCCAAAACAACCCCTAATAGAAAAAATACATAAGTGGTGGCTGGGCTGAACTGTAAGAGCTGCGATCGATTTTTTTGTCTAAATCTCATCCACTGTGATCCCTAATGTTCCCCTATAAGTCCCAGAATTTGTTGCTCACGATTAACCCCAAAACAACCCCTAATAGAAAAAATACATAAGTGGTGGCTGGGCTGAACTGTAAGAGCTGCGATCGATTTTTTTGTCTAAATCTCATCCACTGTGATCCCTAATGTTCCCCTATAAGTCCCAGAATTTGCTGCTCTCGATTAACCCCAAAACAACCCCTAATATAAAAAAATACATAAGTGGTGGCTGGGCTGAACTGTACGAGCTGCGATCGATTTTTTTGAATAAATCTCATCCACTGTGACCCCTAATGTTCCCCTATAAGTCCCAGAATTTGTTGCTCTCGATTAACCCCAAAACAACCCCTAATAGAAAAAATACATAAGTGGTGGCTGTGCTGAACTGTACGAGCTGCGATCGATTTTTTTGTCTAAATCTCATCCACTGTGATCCCTAATGTTCCCCTATAAGTCCCAGAATTTGTTGCTCTCGATTAACCCCAAAACAACCCCTAATAGAAAAAATACATAAGTGGTGGCTGGGCTGAACTGTACGAGCTGCGATCGATTTGTTTGTCTAAATCTCATCCACTGTGATCCCTAATGTTCCCCTATAAGTCCCAGAATTTGTTGCTCTCGATTAACCCCAAAACAACCCCTAATAGAAAAAATACATAAGTGGTGGCTGGGCTGAACTGTACGAGCTGCAATCGATTTTTTTGTCTAAATCTCATCCACTGTGATCCCTAATGTTCCCCTATAAGTCCCAGAATTTGTTGCTCTCGATTAACCCCAAAACAACCCCTAATAGAAAAAATACATAAGTGGTGGCTGGGCTGAACTGTAAGAGCTGCGATCGATTTTTTTGTCTAAATCTCATCCACTGTGATCCCTAATGTTCCCCTATAAGTCCCAGAATTTGTTGCTCTCGATTAACCCCAAAACAACCCCTAATAGAAAAAATACATAAGTGGTGGCTGGGCTGAACTGTACGAGCTGCAATCGATTTTTTTGTCTAAAACTCATCCGCTGTGATCCCTAATGTTCCCCTATAAGTCCCAGAATTTGTTGCTCACGATTAACCCCAAAACAGCCCCTAATAGAAAAAATACATAAGTGGTGGCTGGGCTGAACTGTAAGAGCTGCGATCGATTTTTTTGTCTAAATCTCATCCACTGTGATCCCTAATGTTCCCCTATAAGTCCCAGAATTTGTTGCTCACGATTAACCCCAAAACAACCCCTAATAGAAAAAATACATAAGTGGTGGCTGGGCTGAACTGTACGAGCTGCGATCGATTTTTTTGTCTAAATCTCATCCACTGTGATCCCTAATGTTCCCCTATAAGTCCCAGAATTTGTTGCTCACGATTAACCCCAAAACAACCCCTAATAGAAAAAATACATAAGTGGTGGCTGGGCTGAACTGTAAGAGCTGCGATCGATTTTTTTGTCTAAATCTCATCCACTGTGATCCCTAATGTTCCCCTATAAGTCCCAGAATTTGTTGCTCACGATTAACCCCAAAACAACCCCTAATAGAAAAAATACATAAGTGGTGGCTGGGCTGAACTGTACGAGCTGCGATCGATTTTTTTGTCTAAATCTCATCCACTGTGATCCCTAATGTTCCCCTATAAGTCCCAGAATTTGTTGCTCTCGATTAACCCCAAAACAACCCCTAATAGAAAAAATACATAAGTGGTGGCTGGGCTGAACTGTAAGAGCTGCGATCGATTTTTTTGTCTAAATCTCATCCACTGTGATCCCTAATGTTCCCCTATAAGTCCCAGAATTTGTTGCTCTCGATTAACCCCAAAACAACCCCTAATAGAAAAAATACATAAGTGGTGGCTGGGCTGAACTGTACGAGCTGCGATCGATTTTTTTGTCTAAATCTCATCCACTGTGATCCCTAATGTTCCCCTATAAATCCCAGAATTTGTTGCTCTCGATTAACCCCAAGACAACCCCTAATAGATAAAATACATAAGTGGTGGCTGGGCTGAACTGTAAGAGCTGCGATCGATTTTTTTGTCTAAATCTCATCCACTGTGATCCCTAATGTTCCCCTATAAGTCCCAGAATTTGTTGCTCTCAATTAACCCCAAAACAACCCCTAATAGAAAAAATACATAAGTGGTGGCTGGGCTGAACTGTACGAGCTGCGACCGATTTTTTTTAATAAATCTCATCCACTGTGATCCCTAATGTGCCCCTATAAGTCCCAGAATTTGTTGCTCTCGATTAACCCCAAAACAACCCCTAATAGAAAAAATACATAAGTGGTGGCTGGGCTGAACTGTACGATCTGCGATCGATTCTTTTGAATAAATCTCATCCACTGTGATCCCTAATGTCCCCCTATAAATCCCAGAATTTGTTGCTCTCGATTAACCCCAAAACAACCCCTAATAGAAAAAATACATAAGTGGTGGCTGGGCTGAACTGTACGAGCTGCAATCGATTTTTTTGTCTAAAACTCATCCGCTGTGATCCCTAATGTTCCCCTATAAGTCCCAGAATTTGTTGCTCACGATTAACCCCAAAACAGCCCCTAATAGAAAAAATACATAAGTGGTGGCTGGGCTGAACTGTAAGAGCTGCGATCGATTTTTTTGTCTAAATCTCATCCACTGTGATCCCTAATGTTCCCCTATAAGTCCCAGAATTTGTTGCTCTCGATTAACCCCAAAACAACCCCTAATAGAAAAAATACATAAGTGGTGGCTGTGCTGAACTGTACGAGCTGCGATCGATTTTTTTGTCTAAATCTCATCCACTGTGATCCCTAATGTTCCCCTATAAGTCCCAGAATTTGTTGCTCTCGATTAACCCCAAAACAACCCCTAATAGAAAAAATACATAAGTGGTGGCTGGGCTGAACTGTAAGAGCTGCGATCGATTTTTTTGTCTAAATCTCATCCACTGTGATCCCTAATGTGCCCCTATAAGTCCCAGAATTTGTTGCTCTCGATTAACCCCAAAACAACCCCTAATAGAAAAAATACATAAGTGGTGGCTGGGCTGAACTGTACGATCTGCGATCGATTCTTTTGAAATATATAAATCCCAGAATTTGTTGCTCTCGATTAACCCCAAAACAACCCCTAATAGAAAAAATACATAAGTGGTGGCTGGGCTGAACTGTACGAGCTGCGATCGATTCTTTTGAATAAATCTCATCCACTGTGATCCCTAATGTCCCCCTATAAATCCCAGAATTTGTTGCTCTCGATTAACCCCAAAACAACCCCTAATAGAAAAAATACATAAGTGGTGGCTGGGCTGAACTGTAAGAGTTGCGATCGATTTTTTTGAATAAATCTAATCCACTGTGATGCCTAATGTTCCCCTATAAATCCCAGAATTTGTTGCTCTCGATTAACCCCAAAACAACCCCTAATAGAAAAAATACATAAGTGGTGGCTGGGCTGAACTGTAAGAGCTGCGATCGATTCTTTTGAATAAATGTCATCCACTCTGATCCCTAATGTCCCCCTATAAATCCCAGAATTTGTTGCTCTCGATTAACCCCAAAACAACCCCTAATAGAAAAAATACATAAGTGGTGGCTGGGCTGAACTGTAAGAGCTGCGATTGATTTTTTTGAATAAATCTAATCCACTGTGATGCCTAATGTTCCCCTATAAATCCCAGAATTTGTTGCTCTCGATTAACCCCAAAACAGCCCCTAATAGATAAAATACATAAGTGGTGGCTGGGCTGAACTGTACGAGCTGCGATCGATTCTTTTGAATAAATCTCATCCACTGTGATCCCTAATGTCCCCCTATAAATCCCAGAATTTGTTGCTCTCGATTAACCCCAAAACAACCCCTAATAGAAAAAATACATAAGTGGTGGCTGGGCTGAACTGTACGAGCTGCGACCGATTCTTTTGAATAAATCTCATCCACTGTGATCCCTAATGTGCCCCTATAAGTCCCAGAATTTGTTGCTCTCGATTAACCCCAAAACAGCCCCTAATAGATAAAATACATAAGTGGTGGCTGGGCTGAACTGTAAGAGTTGCGATCGATTTTTTTGAATAAATCTAATCCACTGTGATGCCTAATGTTCCCCTATAAATCCCAGAATTTGTTGCTCTCGATTAACCCCAAAACAACCCCTAATAGATAAAATACATAAGTGGTGGCTGGGCTGAACTGTACGAGCTGCGATCGATTCTTTTGAATAAATCTCATCCACTGTGATCCCTAATGTCCCCCTATAAATCCCAGAATTTGTTGCTCTCGATTAACCCCAAAACAACCCCTAATAGAAAAAATACATAAATGGTGGCTGGGCTGAACTGTACGAGCTGCGATCGATTCTTTTGAATAAATCTCATCCACTGTGATCCCTAATGTCCCCCTATAAATCCCAGAATTTGTTGCTCTCGATTAACCCCAAAACAACCCCTAATAGAAAAAATACATAAGTGGTGGCTGGGCTGAACTGTAAGAGCTGCGATCGATTTTTTTGAATAAATCTAATCCACTGTGATGCCTAATGTTCCCCTATAAATCCCAGAATTTGTTGCTCTCGATTAACCCCAAAACAACCCCTAATAGAAAAAATACATAAGTGGTGGCTGGGCTGAACTGTACGAGCTGCGATCGATTCTTTTGAATAAATCTCATCCACTGTGATCCCTAATGTCCCCCTATAAATCCCAGAATTTGTTGCTCTCGATTAACCCCAAAACAACCCCTAATAGAAAAAATACATAAGTTTTGGCTGGGCTGAACTGTACGAGCTGTGATCGATTCTTTTGAATAAATCTCATCCACTGTGATCCCTAATGTCCCCCTATAAATCCCAGAATTTGTTGCTCTCGATTAACCCCAAAACAACCCCTAATAGAAAAAATACATAAGTGGTGGCTGGGCTGAACTGTACGAGCTGCGATCGATTATTTTGAATAAATCTCATCCACTGTGATCCCTAATGTCCCCCTATAAATCCCAGAATTTGTTGCTCTCGATTAACCCCAAAACAACCCCTAATAGAAAAAATACATAAGTGGTGGCTGGGCTGAACTGTACGAGCTGCGATCGATTCTTTTGAATAAATCTCATCCACTGTGATCCCTAATGTCCCCCTATAAATCCCAGAATTTGTTGCTCTCGATTAACCCCAAAACAACCCCTAATAGAAAAAATACATAAGTGGTGGCTGGGCTGAACTGTAAGAGCTGCGATCGATTTTTTTGAATAAATCTAATCCACTGTGATGCCTAATGTTCCCCTATAAATCCCAGAATTTGTTGCTCTCGATTAACCCCAAGACAACCCCTAATAGATAAAATACATAAGTGGTGGCTGGGCTGAACTGTACGAGCTGCAATCGATTTTTTTGTCTAAAACTCATCCGCTGTGATCCCTAATGTTCCCCTATAAGTCCCAGAATTTGTTGCTCACGATTAACCCCAAAACAGCCCCTAATAGAAAAAATACATAAGTAGTGGCTGGGCTGAACTGTAAGAGCTGCGATCGATTTTTTTGTCTATATCTCATCCACTGTGATCCCTAATGTTCCCCTATAAGTCCCACAATTTGTTGCTCACGATTAACCCCAAAACAACCCCTAATAGAAAAAATACATAAGTGGTGGCTGGGCTGAACTGTAAGAGCTGCGATCGATTTTTTTGTCTAAATCTCATCCACTGTGATCCCTAATGTTCCCCTATAAGTCCCAGAATTTGTTGCTCTCGATTAACCCCAAAACAACCCCTAATAGAAAAAAACATAAGTGGTGGCTGGGCTGAACTGTAAGAGCTGCGATCGATTTTTTTGTCTAAATCTCATCCACTGTGATCCCTAATGTTCCCCTATAAATCCAAGAATTTGTTGCTCTCGATTAACCCCAAAACAGCCCCTAATAGAGAAAATATATAAGTGGTGGCTGGGCTGTACCGTATGACTTGCGATCGATTTTTTCCTGAAATCTCGTCTACAGGGATCCCAGGATTTGTTGCTCTCAATTAACATTTTTCCCCTCAAAACAAAAAACGTTTTTTAAATATACATTGTTGGAAAGGTTGTTGAAAAAGTTAAATAACTGAAACTTGGATGAGATGAGATACAAGACTTTATTTTGCCTGTCGCTGAATTTGCTTGAATAATTTTAAAAAATCATGTACTTCAGAAAGTAGCTCCCATTGCCCCATTAACTTTGCCAAACTTGAAAAAAAAAATATGCGCGATAGTGCAAAAGTTACGGTTACTTTATTACCCTACTGTATATTATGCCTTTTGGGAAACTATTGTAATCCTCTTTATTATTTTGGGAATTTCACGAGCGTGTGCTATGGTTATTTTTATAATAACTCTTGCACAGTTCACATTGTCCGTTTGACAACGTCGAGCATTTTTCGTGCAACATTCTTTGGCAATAATTGCACTTCAAGGCTAATTCGGGTTCGACTTCGAAGCCGCATATTAAACATATATCTTGTTGGGATATATCTGCAGATTCTAATAACCCTTTTTGCAAATCAACACGAAACGTATCCATATCTTGCATTTTAGTGAGAGGTTCCCCATTTAAAATCTGCTTTGCGAAGTACGTTACGTATACCCCACAATTGTAACCGTCGCGTTGTGATATGTGTGGATATTTTAACAAATTCTGGGATTTATAGGGGAACATTAGGGATCACAGTGGATGAGATTTAGACAAAAAAATCGATCGCAGCTCGTACAGTTCAGCCCAGCCACCACTTATGTATTTTTTCTATTAGGGGTTGTTTTGGGGTTAATCGAGAGCAACAAATTCTGGGACTTATAGGGGAACATTAGGCTTCACAGTGGATTAGATTTATTCAAAAAAATCGATCGCAGCTCGTACAGTTCAGCCCAGCCACCACTTATGTATTTTTTTATATTAGGGGTTGTTTTGGGGTTAATCGAGAGCAACAAATTCTGGGAATTATAGGGGGACATTAGGGATCACAGCGGGTGAGTTTTAGACAAAAAAATCAATCGCAGCTCGTACAGTTCAGCCCAGCCACCACTTATGTATTTTCTCTATTAGGGGCTGTTTTGGGGTTAATCGAGAGCAACAAATTCTGGGACTTATAGGGGAACATTAGGCATCACAGTGGATTAGATTTATTCAAAAAAATCGATCGCAGCTCGTACAGTTCAGCCCAGCCACCACTTATGTATTTTTTCTATTAGGGGTTGTTTTGGGGTTAATCGAGAGCAACAAATTCTGGGACTTATAGGGGAACATTAGGGATCACAGTGGATGAGATTTAGACAAAAAAATCGATCGCAGCTCTTACAGTTCAGCCCAGCCACCACTTATGTATTTTATCTATTAGGGGTTGTCTTGAGGTTAATCGAGAGCAACAAATTCTGGGATTTATAGGGGAACATTAGGGATCACAGTGGATGAGATTTAGACAAAAAAATCGATCGCAGCTCGTACAGTTCAGCCCAGCCACCACTTATGTATTTTTTCTATTAGGGGTTGTTTTGGGGTTAATCGAGAGCAACAAATTCTGGGACTTATAGGGGAACATTAGGGATCACAGTGGATGAGATTTAGACAAAAAAATCGATCGCAGCTCTTACAGTTCAGCCCAGCCACCACTTATGTATTTTATCTATTAGGGGTTGTCTTGGGGTTAATCGAGAGCAACAAATTCTGGGATTTATAGGGGAACATTAGGGATCACAGTGGATGAGATTTAGACAAAAAAATCGATCGCAGCTCGTACAGTTCAGCCCAGCCACCACTTATGTATTTTTTCTATTAGGGGTTGTCTTGGGGTTAATCGAGAGCAACAAATTCTGGGATTTATAGGGGAACATTAGGGATCACAGTGGATGAGATTTAGACAAAAAAATCGATCGCAGCTCGTACAGTTCAGCCCAGCCACCACTTATGTATTTTTTCTATTAGGGGTTGTTTTGGGGTTAATCGAGAGCAACAAATTCTGGGACTTATAGGGGAACATTAGGGATCACAGTGGATGAGATTTAGACAAAAAAATCGATCGCAGCTCTTACAGTTCAGCCCAGCCACCACTTATGTATTTTATCTATTAGGGGTTGTCTTGAGGTTAATCGAGAGCAACAAATTCTGGGATTTATAGGGGAACATTAGGGATCACAGTGGATGAGATTTAGACAAAAAAATCGATCGCAGCTCGTACAGTTCAGCCCAGCCACCACTTATGTATTTTTTCTATTAGGGGTTGTTTTGGGGTTAATCGAGAGCAACAAATTCTGGGACTTATAGGGGAACATTAGGGATCACAGTGGATGAGATTTAGACAAAAAAATCGATCGCAGCTCTTACAGTTCAGCCCAGCCACCACTTATGTATTTTATCTATTAGGGGTTGTCTTGGGGTTAATCGAGAGCAACAAATTCTGGGATTTATAGGGGAACATTAGGGATCACAGTGGATGAGATTTAGACAAAAAAATCGATCGCAGCTCGTACAGTTCAGCCCAGCCACCACTTATGTATTTTTTCTATTAGGGGTTGTTTTGGGGTTAATCGAGAGCAACAAATTCTGGGACTTATAGGGGAACATTAGGGATCACAGTGGATGAGATTTAGACAAAAAAATCGATCGCAGCTCGTACAGTTCAGCCCAGCCACCACTTATGTATTTTTTCTATTAGGGGTTGTTTTGGGGTTAATCGAGAGCAACAAATTCTGGGACTTATAGGGGAACATTAGGGGTCACAGTGGATGAGATTTATTCAAAAAAATCGATCGCAGCTCGTACAGTTCAGCCCAGCCACCACTTATGTATTTTTTTATATTAGGGGTTGTTTTGGGGTTAATCGAGAGCAACAAATTCTGGGACTTATAGGGGAACATTAGGGATCACAGTGGATGAGATTTAGACAAAAAAATCGATCGCAGCTCTTACAGTTCAGCCCAGCCACCACTTATGTATTTTTTCTATTAGGGGTTGTTTTGGGGTTAATCGTGAGCAACAAATTCTGGGACGTATAGGGGAACATTAGGGATCACAGTGGATGAGATTTAGACAAAAAAATTGATCGCAGCTCTTACAGTTCAGCCCAGCCACCACTTATGTATTTTTTCTATTAGGGGTTGTTTTGGGGTTAATCGTGAGCAACAAATTCTGGGACTTATAGGGGAACAGTAGGGATCACAGTGGATGAGATATAGACAAAAAAATCGATCGCAGCTCGTACAGTTCAGCCCAGCCACCACTTATGTATTTTTTTTATTAGGGGTTGTTTTGGGGTTAATCGAGAGCAACAAATTCTGGGACTTATAGGGGAACATTAGGGGTCACAGTGGATGAGATTTATTCAAAAAAATCGATCGCAGCTCGTACAGTTCAGCCCAGCCACCACTTATGTATTTTTTTATATTAGGGGTTGTTTTGGGGTTAATCGAGAGCAACAAATTCTGGGACTTATAGGGGAACATTAGGGATCACAGTGGATGAGATTTAGACAAAAAAATCGATCGCAGCTCTTACAGTTCAGCCCAGCCACCACTTATGTATTTTTTCTATTAGGGGTTGTTTTGGGGTTAATCGTGAGCAACAAATTCTGGGACTTATAGGGGAACATTAGGGATCACAGTGGATGAGATTTAGACAAAAAAATCGATCGCAGCTCTTACAGTTCAGCCCAGCCACCACTTATGTATTTTTTCTATTAGGGGTTGTTTTGGGGTTAATCGAGAGCAACAAATTCTGGGACTTATAGGGGAACATTAGGGATCACAGTGGATGAGATATAGACAAAAAAATCGATCGCAGCTCTTACAGTTCAGCCCAGCCACCACTTATGTATTTTTTCTATTAGGGGCTGTTTTGGGGTTAATCGTGAGCAACAAATTCTGGGACTTATAGGGGAACATTAGGGATCACAGCGGATGAGTTTTAGACAAAAAAATCGATTGCAGCTCGTACAGTTCAGCCCAGCCACCACTTTCCTTTTTTTAGTTGCCATTTTATTTTGTTTATCCCTTCTATTTGTTACAAGATGTTATTCGGGCGGTCATAATCAGTACAATTTTTGTCTATACTTTGCAATAAAACTATTTTGTTATTTCTTGGCACCAGTTGCGCACTCAGAATGAGGAAATCGTGCGGTGGATAAGAGACCACGACTTTATCGGCGGCATAGCGCGGGACGGCGCCCGCGAGAAACCGGTGGCCAGAAACTGGTGGCTGTTTTCACGCTCATTACAATGGGTTCAACATAAGAGTCTGCTTCAACCTCAACCACATTAAAAATATCAACATTAAACATTTCAATTTGAACTTGACTTTGGTTACCTTCGATGTTGTCTTGCAAACTGTTATTTTTCTCAAGCTTAACTTTACAAGCTTTAACAATATGACCTTTCTTTTTACAAAAAGAACAAACGTATTTTCTAAACTTACAGTTTTTAAAATCATGGTTTGGTTCACCACATGCAAAACATACATTTTTCACCGATTTTCCACTAACCCATCCATTTTCTTTACTTCCTTACGAAACTTGCCTTGATTTGAAATTTTCTGGATTCTATTTACCTCCTGAGTTCCACTTCTAGTCTCCTTCAGTGAAGCTTCTTTCGCCAAAGCTATTTCTAGAATATCTTTTAAACTCTTCATCGGACTTTCTTCACATAAGCGATCCAGGTCTTAATCCTACCACAAACTTGTCGAGAACCCCGCTCTCCAAATAAACTCCAAAATCACACTCGGCTGCCATCTTTTTAACCTTTATGTACCAATCATTTATTGACTCTTCTTTTTGGCGAAGAGAATCAAATTGTACTCTTCTTCTATACAATGAAACTTTTGGTTTGAATTGACTGCATAATAAAGCTATCAACTGATCAAATGTTCTTGTACTGGGCTATTCAGGATGACATACACTTCTTAACATTTTGTAAACATCTTCACTGACAGATGTCAACAACACTGATATCTTACGATCATCCTCTACCCTGTTGGCTAAGAAAATCTGCTCCAATCTTTCAATGTAAACTTCCCAGTCATCTCCAACATTAAATACTCTCAAAGTGGCTACATTTCCAGTGTTGACCACGGTAACACTTGCCATTTTCTTAGTAAGTTGACTATAACAGTAAAAGAGATAGTGACAGATTTTTGGACGTGATTTTACTCACTATGCCTTGCAAAGGGCATTATGTGGCACATATTCTCACAATAATAAGGTATGAATCAGAGAGTCATCCTGGGTTCTTCATGTGAAAAACTGAGTTTTCAATTATTCGAAAAAGATGCATTTTGATGTGAAAAATTAATTATTAAAATACAAGATCACGTGGCAATAATAGCCCTTTGGACCCACCCTAACGGTTTGCCTATGGTTTTCTGAGGAATTTTCTATTTGAACTTCATTATAAAAAAAACATGGCAGCCTGTATAAAATCATATCAAAACGCATATTTTTCGAATAATTGAAAACTCAGTTTTTCACATGAAGAACCCAGGATGACTCTCTGATTCATACCTTATTATTGTGAGAATATGTTCCACATAATGCCCTTTGCAAGGCATACTAAGTAAAATCACGTCCAAAAATCTGTCACTATCTCCCGGTCCAAAAGGCAAAACTGAACTGGACTCTTTTATTTTCAAAAATCAAACTTGACATTCCATTGTTATTATTATACATAACAACCACATTGTGTTTATTTCTAAGATGGCCTAGCCGATATGAATGTATGGTTGCATACATTAAACCTTTTATTATAAGATACAACAGAACCGACAATGATAAACTGAGAAACCACTGCATGGGAGGCATCCCAATGAGGTTAACCAGGAACATGTCGACAAGATAGCATTGAACTATTGGCCAACCTAAAAGATGTACTGGGATCGTACAGTTCTGATATATCGACACGAACAACATTAATGTCACCTAAAGCCCGATAACTTGGCAAGGGTCTTGTCTGAGCCAGATCCTTATGGTATCCGGGATATTCGGGATCTGAGTGAGTGTTCCCCGTAGAGGGAGTGCCTTTTGGCTAAGTCGATAATAATAATAATAATTTTTGAAGATAATGTGTTTATTTACATTATTATCAGTAGTATGAAATTATATTTCGAAAATGAAGCATTTTCAGACACGTGTTAATAATATGAACTTTTTTTGTCAATTTGTGTAAAATATGGCCACACATTTTAGTTACACCACATATACCTGATATTGCGATATTACCTTGCTAAAATTCTATGCAAATACATCACTCATGCAACACTTGGCAGAGATCTTGAACCGGTATGACAATCAAATACCAAATTCAGTGTTGTCAGTGTACCAGCAGATTACAGTACATTTTTAAAATGTTTCTTAGTGAATAAGTTTGAATGCATTTGTAAGAAAAAACATGAACTGAAGACAAAAACTCTGTAAATATTATAAAAAATTTGCAGTTTTTCTCTAGTGTTACGTGTGACACTACACTCTGCCAAAAAAGTATTGCATCACCTATAATTTTCATAAAAATTGAATGAAATTGGGCTGATGCCAATGTTGAATTTTTGTTCTCCATGTATGTCGTCAACATGATTAGGAAAATAGAATTTTTTATTTTTATGTAATAAATGTAATTTTTTATTTTTATGTAATAAAAGCAATTCAAAACTGCATAATTCAAATAATTCTTGTAGCGTTCTGTCCTTGGTTGTGACGTCAAGCAGTTCGTTGATGGTGACTCCTCTGGTGGGGGGCAGCACCATGTATAAACTAATATGGGCAGCACATGTATAAAAACTACAGCACCACACTCGCTTTGTTTAGAAACAGCAACGAGAACATATTATCCTTGCCTATCCGTCTTATTGTAGTCGACCTCAGTCTTGATAGTTTGTTGAAACGATTGAAAAGTGTGTGCTGTATTAAATAGTTATTTATTATTTACATTGCGAGAAGCATAAGTGCACTTTTTTGGCCGAGAAGGTTTTTTAACGCCTGCGTTGCCTCGGGCCTTAAAACTATCTTCGAGGATAAAGGGAGCTTACGCATTGAGCAATGTATTAAATTTTTCCTGCTACCAACAATTTCATATCAGGTAGGTGCTTTGAATTTAAATACACTATGGAGTAAATTGTGAGTAATAATCTTCATAATAACCATTGTTCAATTATTATTAAAAATGATAATCAGTGATAAATATAAGAGGTAGAATGCAGTGATAAAAGAAAATAAAAAAACTTGGGCTTCGTGTGGGATTGAACCTGGGACCTACGAATTAAAAAAGTGCTTGTTAAATTTAGACTTTTAGGCGGTTCTTATTTTTGACATATTTATATCGGATACCCTCTGGAAATGGGTTGCCGAACTGTTTATTTTAATGTTCAATTTCCATTCTCCCTTCTCTAATTCTGTGTAGCTGCCCCTTTTGTCACTGATCTCCGATTGATCGAGCGGCATGTCGTCACAACCATTGCTGTGCTTTTCATGTTGTTTCTAATGAATAGCTTGTGGTCACAACTTTAATTATTTATTGCAAATTAAATATTGCGATTTGAGGGCTGCTATTATTATATTAATATATTAAAGGAATAAAAAAAAAGTTCAAGTTTCCCATTGTTTGGAAAATTGAAGATGGATGAAATCAGAGATACATTGCAAATTTAGTGGTTGTGAATGAAGCCACAGTATCTAGAGTGGACGCAAGGTATTGTGAGACGAGGGGATATGAAAGGTCAGCCCACCCCTGTAGACAACTGATTTCTGACCATCCAGGGTTTACGTACAAGGCACAGTAACACTACTGCAATAAGACGTTAATAGATGCTTGGAATGTGTATGATGTATGATGTTTGATAGTACCTTTAAAGATATCTTAGATCAGAATTTAGTTGTAAACAATTTAGAAGAGTAATTTATTGTAAAACCTTATGTGCAGATAATTTATTGAGATGCAAATTGTCTGTATACTTTGCAATATATTTAAAAATCATGACAGAGTGCTTTCGGCTAACAAGCCATCTTCAGTGTCACCTACCCTTTAGTAGTATAGAGACAATTTTCACCTTAATTTAGAAGTCCTAAAACAGTTGGTTTGAGCCAAATGGAATAATTTGGATCAGGGATGCCTTGAGGCATTGATTTGAAACATACTAAGACATTGTCGGGATGTAATAAGAAGCAGGAGAGGCAATATTAAAAATATAATAAAAATAATGTAACAATTTTTGAATTTTATTATGAAAAATAAATGAAAATAAAAAATGTCTAATTTTTTTGTGTTTATATTAATATTATTTTTAAGCATTATAATGTTGACTACTATGTAAAATAAATTTCAATTTTTAGAAACTAAATATGTAATTTTTAGTTATTTAGGTACTGCAATACATTTTTGGTGGAGTGTATATTAATCTGTGCTATAAGCTAAAATACATCATATGTAGTTCTTGTCAAGGAAATTGGACTTTTTTGTTAAGTTACATTCCAATTTTATAAGTTATTTACTAGTTAAGTATCTAGTCAGGTTGAATGTAAAAATATTTTAATTAATAGAATAGACTTACCAAATATTATGTTTTCATTCCAGATAATGTTTCTGATTTTGAAAAAGATGGGGGCAGGACAAATTTAAAACAAGCAGGCGGTCACTGATCGGTATATTTATGTCATATAAATAAAACCATACCTAAAGGCCGGTCCACACGCAACGATATATTGTACGATTTGCATGCACAAGTAAATCGTTACAGAAAAAATCGTTACAAATTCAGTGCGTCCACATTATAACAACTTATTGTAGTAAAGCTGCAAATTTCACTTGATACAATAATCATGGAGGAAGTGTTTTTGGAGTATTTTGACATTTTATTTAAATGTTGCAAAGAAAAATCAGGAAACGTTTAAATAGAACTAGATGATGGTCTAGAGCATGTTTATTAAAATGAAGTGTTTTCCCATTGAATTCTATTATAAAATTATGCGAAATGGTCGACATATTTTTTAACAAATTTAAAATAAATCAGTTATTATTTTAGTTTAAACTAACTTAATAATTTCGGGACTAAAAATAGGCAGGAGTCAGCTAAAAACTGTCGCACCTAAAAACTGTACAAATCTCGGCCAAGCGTGCACACGTTAAGACTTGCATGCGCATATCTCCCAAATCTATGCTTTTTGGCTCAGACTTTCAACTTCAACGTCCAACTTTGCATAGTTCTAAATTTTGTTCAAATCTGCTGTCCACACGCAACGATTTATGTGTAACGATTTACTTGCGCATACAAATCATACAATACATTGTTGCGTGTGGACTGGCCTTAAGTGAACTATGTCATTGTTGTGACTTGGAATATCTGGATATTGAGATTTCAGATAACTTGTCAATTTTTCAGTTGGAGATTAATTCGTTACGTTACAAAAAGCAGGACGTATATCTGTTCAGTTAACTGAACTTATTCATTCTGTAGATTGTAAAGAAGCAAAATTTACATGTGAAAGTAGAACACACCAGTTTAATAAACTGCTGAGAGTCAATTTATATTATAGGTCTTTATAATAATAGCAAAAGATGAGTTTTTTTGTCAATTACTTATTTTATTGAATATGTTGAACCCTTTAGAAAACAATTTTGTGGACACGGTATAATTTTTTAAAGTTTCAATTAATTAAAAATTAAAACGAAGCGTGGCCTGACTTGGTGGTAGTTTCTGAAGGGTCTTCGATTTTGTTAACAATAGTTCCTTGCACGCATGATCTACTGTATTGGACTGTTTGTTTCCAACTGCAAATGTCTCAAAGACTTTGAAAACTTCGTCACTGACAGATGGAGATAGCTGTGATATGTATAGGAAAGCTCTAGTCATTTCAAGCATGCTCTTCCACAATTTCATGGCAGTTTTAGGTCCCTTGAAGCTCTTGAAGTCCGCATGATCTCAGAAGGAAAAAGTGAGACCTCGAGGAGCAATCACCACGACATCGGAGTCCACTGTACAAATAAGGACGCATTTTGGTCCATGCAGCGCCATATCTTTAGTGTGTGCAATAATTCTTTCAGCAGAGCTCAACCCAATCGTCAAATTGAGTTGGGGGTGGTTTAATTGGAGTCGCTATGGCCGAAATATGCAGAATCGATACCTTTAGATACCCTGTAGATTTTAAATCAGGAAGAACTTTTATCATGCAGAATAATTTTAAAGAGCACAGTCACCCATCCATGAGTCGACTGCGCGCAGTTGCTGCACTTTCCATGTCATTCATGCTACATCGAGCCCGATGGACTGCTATGTATCAGATCTGCGGGCGACTTCTGGCCAATCTCTTTCAGTCTACAGGGTGTCAGTAGTCCAGAGGGGGCCTGTGGATAGGGGACATCACTAGAATTACTTTGAACACTATACAGTGTGTCGGGTAAGTATGGGGCAATCTCAAGGGAGCAGGTAGAGTATGTCAAAATATACATCCTAACATGCCCATTAACAGAGATATCAGATCCCAATAGGGCGACCTCCGATTTAAATTTTCGGCTGTAACTTTCAAATTACACCGTATAATGAAATGAAATTTTCAGGGTAAGGGCAAATAATGTAGCGATACTTTGTCAGAGAAGCCAGAGGTCCAAAATTACCGAGCCTGAAATGCTGTTACTCAGACGTTTATCTAAAGAAAAGTACTATACACTTGATTTGATAAAACAAGTGGTTTTCAAGATAACTGAATTTTTATGTGGACTGTTTAAAACAGTTATTTAATAGTTAGCACTCAGTTTTTCCTTAGTACGTCTCTATTGCGTTGACAATAGGGTACTTGACAATATTTTTAATTGCTCTAAAATTGTATTCTGTTTACAGTAGATGCACCAACATAACAAGTAATAAATGAAACAACGGCTTTTAACCCTTATTTATCGATGATAATTAATGAGAAAGTTGCACAATTTTGTTCAGGCTGAAATCCACAGTTTCGTCGTTTTATTGTCCAGAACTCTGTGCCTCTCAGGACAAACGGAAATGTAGCGTTGCCGGTGCCCGTGGAACAAGGGCAAATTGCAGTTTTCTATTCAAGTATCTCCAGATTCAGCTTGCCTATGAATATCTGTTACAGAATGTATTGCAACCTTTGAGCTTTAACTAACGCAATTGCACACACAAATTTTTTCACATAAAAATTTTTTTTTTACGAATATGTTTCGTATATTGACTCCTCTCTAGCAAAATGGTGTCTGTTTATGCTCCACACGCTGGAAACTATATCCTTCTTCTCTGTCACGTAACACTTTAGTAAAAATATCTGTACACGGACCATACTATAAATATTCAGGTATTAATAATGGGGGAAATATTCCCCTATGTGGCAACGTTACCCGCCCACCTAGGCATCTAACCATATGCATATATCCACATGTCATCTAACACATTTAGGATATTAGTGACCAATTTAGTGTACAATGGGATGCAGAAAGTGTGTGGTATGTGGCCAAAGGGATATTTCTCAGGAAATAACCTATCATAGGTAAATATTGTGAAAGAGTTGGGTCACACGGGCGTAGAATGAGATATCCAAATGTCACGGCGACCAAAACAGAGTTAGGTCAATTTTAACAAAATACATTTTATTCCAACACCAGTAGAAGTAGGTAAGGTTGGCGTCAGACCTTGGCATAGTCGCGTTCGTCGGTCGCTTCGTTCCTCGGTCTGAGCTTGAATTTATTGTTTGTTGAATGGATTTTAGCTAGTCTTACTCCAAAAGTGCCACAAAAATGGTTTTACGTCGTATGGTTTCGTCTAAGAGTTGGGTCACATGGGCGTAGAATGAGATATCCAAATGTCACGGCGACCAAAACAGAGTTAGGTCAATTTTAACAAAATACATTTTATTCAAACACCAGTAGAAGTAGGTAAGGTTGGCGTCAGACCTTGGCATAGTCGTGTTCGTCGGTCGCTTCGTCCCTCGGTCTGAGCTTGAATTTATTGTTTGTTGAATGGATTTTAGCTAGTCTTACTCCAAAAGTGCCACAAAAATGGCTTTACGTCGTATGGTTTCGTCTAACATATGGTTTTCTGATCGGCAGATGACATCCCGTAATGCCAACTGTCGTTCCTTATCTCGCTAAATCAAAACATTAGTAGCGTCGATGGAGGATCAATCAACGATTAGTAGATAATATTTGTGTGATTATTTATAGTTTGTTATTGATATTTACTATTATAGGTATATTGTTTGCGGACCTAGTTAGTTATCGTGTTGTTAGATGTGTGAGGTATCTTTTTGCTTTTTTAAATCAAATCAAATCAAATCAAATATGCTTTATTGCCATAAGTAAGGACTTGTTGACAAAGCTGTGTTAATAGTAATAAAAATGTAAATATATATAAATATGCAAAATATGCAAAATGCAAAAAAAAAAATGCAAAAAAAAGGAGAAAAAAAAAAAAAATATTAAAAGTAAAAACACATATTTAAAAAAAAAGGAAAACAAAAAAATAGAAAAAAAAAAACACAAAAACAAGGAACAAGCAACAAGCAAAACTAACAGCAAATAAGAGTATGTCAATATAAAACTACAATGAATCCAGGAAAAACTCTTCTAATGTATAGAAGGCTTTTTCCAATAGCAACTCCTTCACTGACCTCTTAAATACTGTCTTAGTAGTAGCACAAACGTCAACCGAAATTCATGGGATAAAACTGCAAAGGTTTGTACATACGTTGTAGTAATAGTAAAGTATTCTATGAGTTATTAATAAAGAGAGAACCTCGGCCTAGGGACCAATCTCCCTCCTTCCCATTCTTTCCAAGATCTTTGAATCAGTACTAAAGACCCAAATTAATGAATACTTTGAAACTAATCTCATGTTTTCCCAGAGCCAGTACGGATTTCGGAACAAAAAATCAACTTCCCTAGCCATCGACTCTCTTACTAAATCCATATCTGCTGGTTTGAAGAGGGGACTGGATACTTTTGCCTCGTTCTTTGACTTAACAAAGGCATTTGACTGTGTTTCCCATCATATACTCTTGCAAAAGCTGTCCTACTATGGTTTTAATCCAGGGGCCATTCTTCTTATGGAATCATACTTGTCAGACCGTAAACAGTTTGTCTGTTTTGGTGGTGATAAATCCAGTCAACAGACCATTCAGCAAGGAGTACCTCAGGGATCTGTGCTGGGACCAGTTCTTTTCCTGATTTATGTTAACGACTTAGCACTCTCGCAGCGCAATCTGATTCTTTTCGCAGATGACACCACCAACTTTATAAGTTACCTTCCTTCTGAACCTATTCAGAACATCGTTCATGATGCACGGACTGCCATGGGGGAGTGGTTTCTGTCTAATCGTCTAAGCCTTAATGACTCTAAAACGCAAAGCCTAAATTTTTCTCTTAGAACCCCTTACTCAAATATGCAAACAGACAGTGTGGTTAAGTTCCTAGGTGTCTTCCTTGATCCCAAATTGACCTGGGCAGAGCATGTGATGCAACTTAGTAAAAAATTATCAAAAATAACTTACTTACTCAGAAATCTTGCAAGGAGCGTGTCGCTGGAAGTACTAATAATGGCCTACCATGGGTTTTTTGGTTCTAACATGCTGTACCGAATTCTCAATTGGGGCCATTCAGCCCGGGCTGCTAGGATTTTCGGCGTCCAGCGAAGATGTGTGCGTGCTATGGTAGGACTGGGGTACCGCGAATGCTGTCGTCACTGCTTTAGAGAGCTTAGAATACTCACTTTTCCCTGTGCTTTTATCTTGCAATGTCTTTGCTACATTAAACAAAACATGCATCTTTTCACACAGCATTGTGAGGTTCATGGCTATGATATGCGCAACAATAATAACATTGTACCTGAATTTCGCAGACTGACCCGAACCAGAAGAGGCACTGACTACCACTGTGTATCTTTTTTTAATGTCCTTCCACCATCCATCAATGAG
This sequence comes from Pseudeuparius sepicola, assembly GCA_963920635.1. NCBI lineage: Eukaryota > Metazoa > Arthropoda > Insecta > Coleoptera > Anthribidae > Pseudeuparius > Pseudeuparius sepicola. The sequence goes on from OY987306.1 coordinate 12,723,985, forward strand.
TTGGAGCATATAAGTTTCGTGAGAAAAATTAAACAATATCTAATTTTAAATTCCTTTTATTATTTTGAGGAGTACCTCGGTAGCAACTTTAATGACCTATCTTGATGTATAACTATCACATGTACCTGTACTGTTTGTGTTACTTATTGAGGTGTTATTGACTCTAAATTTTAAATTTTAAACAATTTTTTAAACTTTAAACATGTTCTCTTTTTTAGAGATTATTTTATATATATATATATATATATATATATATATATATATATACGTCTCATCGTCATTTCTGCATCATTTTATCACACCATCATTTTTGCGTCTACCAGAAAGAGTAGAGTATATCCATTTCTGATTTTATTTTCTGGAATAGATTGGGTCCATGAACCTCTGTACCGCAACAGATTTTAATATACATTAACATTTAAACTTTTTGTTTTCCTGTACATTTGATCGACAATTTTGCATCCGCCATATGATGTCGATAATTGTGCGTCCATCTGTATATACAAGTATTTCTGCGTCCCTATATGTATATTATTTATACCGGCAGCCGTTTTCTGCATCCACCATGTTGCCAAATTTCGACTGTTCTATTTTCATAATTTACTAGATGGGCAAATATAAAAATAAGGTTTGCTCGCTCGCGGCGGACGCACAGTTGCAAGGAGAAACTATAGGAAACTTGAACAAGCACAATAGCACAATACAGTGTATCCACGTTACGAAATTCCCACTGTTGTATTTTTTTATTTGTGAACCGATATTCAAAACCTTTTTTTTTTGTTAGATATAGGTCTTCCTAGCCTTTTTTTGGAAACATATCAGATTTTTGGAAATGAATGGGCTAAAACCTTTTTTTTTATTACTTTTTGTCCTCCTCAAAAATATTCTAAATGAAAGGGTGAAGAACTCTTTAACGTGGACACACTGTATATGGTGCAAGTGTACTTTTTTATTTCTTACCAGCAATACACAGATAGTATACCTATACAGGGTAAGTCATAAATAATACGACATAGACCAGCTGCATATATTTTGGGCCAAAATATTATATGATTGAGGCTAATATGCCTTACAGAAATGTTGTTTGTTTAAGGGAATTTGGAAAAATGTACCCCCAAAACAATTGTTGACTCCAACATTTGAAAAATAAAATTTTTACCGACCACTTTCAAATGTTACAAATCAACCGTACTATTTAAAGTGAGAAGAAAGTCACTATTAACAATGTACCAAAAATATATCGTTTTCAAAATGAAATGGATTCAAACTCGGCAAAATTTGGACACTCTATTTCACGAAAAAGAATGGTGTTTTGACCAATGCCTATTTGGCATTACTTTCTTCACTTTGAACACAGTAAAGTTGATCTGTAAGATTTGAAAGCGGTAGCTGAAAATTGTTTGTTTTGAATGTTGGAGTTAAAAGATGCACTAAATGATGAACCCGCGACACCAAAAAGATAACTTCAAAAAAGTTAGGAGCAAAAGCGCGGTTTAAAAACAGCGCCCACTATGAGATACGTAGAAACTGACATTTCAGCTTATTCTCCAACCACAAAAACATATAAGTGCTAAATTTCAGTTCAGCAGCTTGACTATTTTGGGAGATGTAGCCAAAATGCAATTTCAAAAAACAAATTTCAACGCCCTGTATCTCTTAAACAAACGACATTTCTATAAGGCATATTGGCCTCAATCGTAATATTTTGGTCCAAAATTTATGCAGTTGCTCCATGTGCCATTATTTATGACATGACTCACCCCGTATACCTACTTATTTCATTCTTGCCACATTTATTAGATACATGAACAAGACACATATGTAAAAGCAGTGTGTACTGCGTTCAGAAGTGCAGAAAGTGGATTTTAGTACTTACTGGAAATGTATTGAAATCTTGAATAAATCGTAAAAGAAAAAATTAGGTAGGTAGGTACCAGCTAACTAGGTACATAGTTACATACATACAGGTAACTTGTTTGATCTTCAAAAAATACTAAACGTTACTTCAAGAAGATTTTATTATAACGGTCAGTTTTAAAGTGGCATGTAAGTTTATAAAATAATGAATTAACTACATTTTCACGAGATTCTTTGTCTCGTGACCTCAAAATCTGATTGTAAATCTCGTGGAGTTACAGCACTCGCCGCTGCGCGGCTCGTGTGCAACTTTTCCGCTCTCCTTATACAACTTTACAACTCTCGTTATGTAATATATTATCTGACTGTTTCTCACCATTCTGAACTGCTTGTATTGCAATAACATACCTATTAAAATTATACAGGGTTATTGCTTATGGCAATTTGATACATTCCTTTGAAGATCTGATAGGGGAAGGGGTAATAAGTACATTTAACCCTATATGCATTATGCAAAACCCAATTTCATTAAATATGTTTGACTTTTTATTTAAAATTTTCCTACGATCTAAATGTTTCGGGACTTTTTCCATTTCAAACATAAAACCATCACAGTGTTTGGTAAGTAATCCAGTTGAAAAGTTTTAAAAAAGTTCCATATATATTTTTTTGTCTACTAAGAAAAATTTAAATATCTCAAAAACTATTGAGGTTTGCATAATGCATATTAGGATTAAATTTACTCCTTACCTCCTCCCCTATCACATCTCCAAAGGGATGTATCGAATTACCAATAACCCTGTATAATTGTTGAAATAAGTAACGTTACTGTATATGAAAAGCTAACAGGTGCTACAGTTTTTAAATTTATAGGTATATTATGATAGATAAGCAAGGTACAATGATAGAGAAGCAAGGTACATAATTCTTTACTCAGTTAAGAAGAAAAATGTAATGTTTTTATTGGGGATGCAGTCAACAGGCAATATAAGAAAACTTTTATTTTTTTTATATAGTCAAGCTTTCGGAATAATTTATTACAGGACAACTACAAATGGTAGGTATAAAGGAATATTATAAAAACTAAAAGACTAGTTACTAAATTGAGGTTGTATAAATTCGCAAACTGTGAAACAGTGAAGCCTTTAAAATAATGTATAAAACTACTATACAGGGTGTTCCGCATAAGAACCGACACAGAGCAGGAGCATACAGGGGAGCCCAAAATAAGGTGATTTAACATTTAACGCAACTTACTTACTAAGTTGTACACTTGAAAAGTTATAGGCCTTGAAAGTGAGCTTTGTAATTTCGAAAAAACAATATATCAGTTATTTTTGAACTTCGAAAAACCAAATTTGGCACACACTGTTGTAAGGGCATTAATCGACAGACAACATAGTTCAATTCTACCATTTAAAGGGTTGATACAGAGTGATGCACCTTAAAAATGTGACAGAACTTTTTTGTCCATTGGCGGACTGACAAAATTGGTACTTTGTGTTATGAATAATTTAATTCTAGTACTTTTTTTACTCTTGTTATTTTTCTTCACTTTCGCCAAAAACGCGAATGACTGATATTTAAAATCTTTGAAAATTCAAAAGTTGCCTATGAAATTAAACGTCAAACTTGAAAAGAAATTGAATGGAAAAAGAATTCAAATAAATGGATTGGAAGAGGAAATAATTGCCCAAAGAAAGAAGTCACATTTATTTGGATTCTTTTTACATTAAATGGTTTTTGCGAATTTATACAACCTAAATTTAGTAAGTAGTCTTTTAATTTATATAATACTCCTTTGTTTAAATATTGTAACGTATTTAAAAATTTCAAAACAGAGTATCTTCTTTTTCTAGTGAATAAACAGATGGCTATTTATTTAAAATCAATTATCTACAATTCTAGTTTATTCTTACAATAATTATTGTACCATCCGATCCTTAGTAAATCCGTATCTGGAAAGAAAGAGAAAACAATAAAACAATACCTCCAAAATCTGCTATTTTGCCCTTGCTTACCATCTGTTGTATTCACAATATTCACTGGCGCGGTTTGGGAACGCTTCGCGCTGCATATCCAAATCATGTTTTAGTGTAGTTTGGGTTGCCTACTGTGCTTGTTTTCTATCGCTGCCTTGGAACCTCGTCGAACATCGGCCAACTTAAAAGACAAATCATAATTTTATTAGAAAAGTATATATATAATAAATATCTATATCAAGCTATTACTATCTAAATATATATACGCAGTCTCCTTTTGTAATATCAACTTAACTTAAATTCATACAACATTCATACAAAAGCCATCTCCTATGCATACCTAAGTAATTATAGAAAAACAAAGGGATACCTCTGGGTGCTTACCTTGGCAAAGCATACTTCTTTTCTAAGATCATCACATATCTTTTGTGCAAGCATGCTATGGATCACGATTTTCTTGTAGGATTTCCCAGAACCGATGGAAAATATAAATAAATAAGCTGTAACTTATATGTCAATAACTTTGATTGACATATGACAGCCTTCACTGTCACTTTCAGATGTCAAAACCATGTTCACGGTACCACTCATGGTTCCGGTTCCGCATTAAAAGTCCCTAAATCGTGATCCCGCGTTTTTGGCTTGAGGTGGTTTTTTTTTATACATGGACTTGTTCCTGTCTCTGTCATTCTTCGTCCTACGCTTGCTGGCTGAGGAGCCATTTTTAAGCTTATGGCATTTTTGCCGATTTTTAAAGAAACCCCTAGCAAACCCTTCAAATTCTGATTTTGTGATCCAGCGACGATTTTGTCGGTTCTTTTAGAAGGTAGTTTGCAAACAAACAAAGGGGGTTCGAGTTCCTAATCATCAACCATCAAAGGCCATCACCACCCACGGTAAGCGACCTTATTCATGTTATGCACTTAAAGATGTGTTTTTCCAAGGGCCAAGGCGAGTATCTAATTCGGGTCCTTTTGGTTTTGTTTTAGGCCTTTTTTTTATTGTACAACAAAAACCAAACCACTTGTACAGTGTGTCCCAACCACCACGTGGTCGTACTTTTACCTTAAATAATTAGTACGTTGCGGAGTACTCCGTGGGAGTAACTCACCACCTGCGACGGCGATTTGCGAGAGTCATCACCTTACCCGCTACTCCTGGTAACTGGACAATTACGCAACACCTTCGGTGGAGCCTGATTCGCCTGGTGGAGAATCTATCAATTGGCAAGTCCATTCCAATTATTATTATCTCTTTAACGTTTTTTTTATGAGCCGCACTGTAACGATCTCAATTTAATTACGTAACTCTGGTTTTGATACCAAAAACCTGTAAGCGGAGTATAATATTATACCACGTACCTACCCCTTTTTTCCATATATTAATATTTTTAACATTCGTATAAGAGTTTTCCCATTTAATGCTTGATTTAAGATCAATAATAATTATTTCTATCTTTGGGAGGCTGTGATATTTACCTTTTTTTTTATCATAATTTGTTGGCTGTGCAATTACTATTCCTGCTTGTTTAAATAAATTATTACTTCATATTGTTAAACTTATAGACCTTTTTTTTATTTTGCTGATAACTGCATTTCCCGTTTTGAATTGAACATCAAAAGTACTCTCCTGTTTCTAAGGCCATGTTAGAGAAAACGGGTGGCGCCATTTTATAAGTCCCTTATTTTGTTTGTAAGTTAACCCACGCCACTCTGCCGTGGAGTGAGTTAGCTGGGTAGGCCAAAATCGGGAAGTACCTCTTGAGTTTATTAACTTAAAAATAAATAAATAAACCCGTCTTTCGACCGAAAAAATTACGTGGCAATATTACCATTTGTAGTAGCCCTGATTCCCTGATAAATTACTCTGAAAGCTTGACTACATAGAAAAAAGAGTTTTCTTATATTACCTCTTAACTGCATGCATCCCCACTAAAAACATCACATTTTTCGTATTAAGTGAGTGAGTCCAGACTTATATACCTTGCTTCTCTATCAAAGCAGTCCGGAATGGTGAGAAACATTCACAAACAATCGCCCAACAAAACTGTTCGAAGGAAAAATGCACTTAGCATGTAAAAAACAGTTTCTGGCCATCAGAAACACGGCATAAATCTTTCAAAATTTCGGTTTTTCTGCGGGTTTGGCGCAGTAATAATTCCTACATCCCACTTTAACAAAAAAAAACCGGATAGAACGCGGTTTGCCTGGCTAAAGACAGAAATACCTATAATGTCGGTTATATTTCTTACTTTACCCACGTTTCTTGGGTATTTCGCAGTTTACTCGGGTAAACCTAAGTTTAACCGTTAACCTTACTTTACCCGTAACATATATATTTTATATCTCCAATGGTCTGAGGCAAATTGTTGTTATCTACAACTATTCAACTGTTTCTTTTTATTCAAATATCGAAAAATAACTTTTAGGGTAATTTTCATATTTCACCCCCGTACAGAACTACTTTTGACGCCTTGTGGTATTTTATAGCATTAATGGTGGGGTGGGGAATCATCTAAAATTAATTTTAACTTTTAATATGAAAGTACAAACGAAAATCACAATTTGAAGATTCATGGACTCTACTAAAAGAACATAAATCGATGCATCAGTTTTGTTCCCGTGGACGCACAAACAACAAACCCGGGAGGCGAATATATCATAATAATAAAACTACGTGAAAAAACCATGCGCGACGTTGCCAACTTTCTTGGATGCAGAAAACGCGAAGACATGTAATAAATATACACGAACGCGTATATTACCGGTGGCTTCAGCAGCGCTCTCGTGGCGCATTCCACGAACTAAAATATACACATTTTTTCATCTCAACGACAATTCGACGTCCACCTGAAAATTCGTATATAGACACTTCTCACCGTTCTGAGCAGTTTGGCGACTTTTCCATTTCTGCGTCCGTATACGGACGTCGAATTACACAGGACGCAGAATTACATGCGCAAACCATAATGTATGGACGCAGAAATGACGTACAGACGTGTATATATATATATATATATATATATATATATATATATATATATATAAGAAAAGGTGATAATGGGCAAACACTCAAAGTTAACAAAAAGAAAAAACTAGTAACCGCATACACGTGTTTCATGCTATTTGGCAATCATCAGTACGGTGTAACATTAACCAAATCAAAAGATAGGCATGATTTGGGAAGCAACAAATGAAGTCCAGGCAGGAGCCAACAGCACATTTGCAGCTTCAGTCAGCACATCCCCTATTTTGGGGCTTGTACTAACATCGCCACGGAGGCTGCTAAAGCGACCTGCGTGGAAATCTTCATAACCCAAGATACAATGACAATAAGGATGTAAGATTAGCGAGTGTAAATGTAACAATTACAAGAAAAGGTGATAATGGGCAAACACTCAAAGTTAACAAAAAGAAAAAACTAGTAACCGCATACACGTGTTTCATGCTATTTGGCAATCATCAGTACGGTGTAACATTAACCAAATCAAAAGATAGGCATGATTTGGGAAGCAACAAATGAAGTCCAGGCAGGAGCTTCCCAAATCATGCCTATCTTTTGATTTGGTTAATGTTACACCGTACTGATGATTGCCAAATAGCATGAAACACGTGTATGCGGTTACTAGTTTTTTCTTTTTGTTAACTTTGAGTGTTTGCCCATTATCACCTTTTCTTGTAATTGTTACATTTACACTCGCTAATCTTACATCCTTATTGTCATTGTATCTTGGGTTATGAAGATTTCCACGCAGGTCGCTTTAGCAGCCTCCGTGGCGATGTTAGTACAAGCCCCAAAATAGGGGATGTGCTGACTGAAGCTGCAAATGTGCTGTTGGCTCCTGCCTGGACTTCATTTGTTGCTTCCCAAATCATGCCTATCTTTTGATTTGGTTAATGTTACACCGTACTGATGATTTAGCTTTAGCGGACTTTAAGCCCAGCCTAGCCAAACAAAATTGCAGAAAAACGATTGAATAGGTATTTACGAAAAAAACACTTCTTGACTAAATGTGGTTTCACGGGGCATCATAAGTCTGGGAGTTTGAGGTTAGAATTTTGAAATTTCAACTTTCCTTGCAACTTTCACTGAGGAATAAGGTTATGTCTCAGAACACAGAATGGTATCGCTATGTTGCCAAATTGACTATTTAAAACACTTGTGACGTCACAAGTGCTTTCCCGCCAAATTTCGAAGAAAGTCTAAAAACTTGCTAATTACGTAAATATATATTTTTTAAATAATCGTAGGGTCTTAGGCAAGTGACCAGGAATTGTTTTATCAAGTTTGTAAAATTTCGTCACGTACCCTATTCTGAAAGATTTGTCAAAATCACCAATTTGTGTCAATGTAGCAAGCTAACTTTGTGGAAATTATTCTTTAAACTATTCATTAACACATTAATTTAATTATAAACAGGTACAAATATTAAAAACTAATATCATAATAAGCACAAAAAATAACAACAACATAAAGTGTTCTCCCGAAAATTACATAATTGTGTAAAACCAGTGATTTTTAGTATTGAGAAGATATCCGACTGCTGTGTATTCAAGCGACTAAGCTTCAGGCTCCATGTATACTGATTAGAATGCTAGTAATCACTGCTACATGCTACTCTGATGCAAAGTTCTTGACTCGTTACATACCGCCCTCTATGGATGATAGCCTGAAGTTTAATTTTTCCCGTCATAGTTTCGCTATTGGTCGTTGGATGCCCCCAACTGTGCTGCATACATGCCTATGCCGGAGAACCACAGAGATCATTATATTCATGCTCAACTCCCAGCCTCAGCCTAATGTCTTTTGCTGCCGCCATCTAACGATGGAGCATTAAGCTAAGGAAAGTTCCAAACTATTCTGACTGGCTTCTTATTGCCTAACTTGACTCTACCAGGATGTAGGACATCATTGTATACCTCAACACCTAAAAGAATATCAACATCGCTTGTATTGTAGAAGTCAGGATTGGTCAACTTTAAAGGAGAAGGTATGCAGAGCTGAATGGGTTCAGAAGATACGTCTGGTAACGCATCTGTGATCTGGAGAACCATGAAACATGAACATTTTGTAGAAAAACTATAATGTCTTGAAGAAATCTCTACTGTGTAAGACCTTGACACATTAGATTGTGTATTAGCTAGACCCAGTACTAAGACGGCTTCTTGATGAGTAGCCACTCCCAGTTTTTTCACTAAACTTTTACTGATAAAGTTGGACATGGGCCCATTGTTGACAACTACCCCGCAACCTTGTTTGTTGCCAACATCATAAACATGTAAGGTGGTGGTCCCAATTATCGACAGTGTCCTATTTATCGACACTTTTGACCGTTTTTTGAATGAAACAAGATACTCGTGAACATTATTCCTTATTTCACTTATGCTTATGGTTCATTCATTCTTTACCGTTCAAATGAAACAATGCGCACGCGCATAGTTATTCCGTTATTGGTAACAAAATTCCCCAAAAACAGCCAGTGCGCCTCAAGTAAACTAAGGTAACGTGTCGTTGCTTGCCACCTTAAGAAACAGGTAAGTAGATTTTTGCTCTCTGGATAAACCGGAGTAAAGTTGTAATGTGGGTTTATGTTTAAAATTAATTAATATGATCTAAAATATAATTTTTTCATCACAAAATGATAGCTGTGGTACGTTTTTCATAAAATATTAAGGTGTCGATAATTGGTACATGAAGAAATTGGAATTGGCCCAATTATCGACATAAGTGTCGATAATAGGAGCAGTAAGGTTTAACAAACTTATGTTAACAATCCAAATATTTTAGTGATAATTTTGTTTTTTTCCTAGACAAATCTATATTAAAAACCATATATTTTTTACTGACCAATTATCGACATAGGGATTTTTTATCGGGGAAAAAGATATATTACGCGGAAAAGTTGTGTCGATAATAGGTTCAGACATCTGTCGGTAATTGGGACCCATTTTATTTCAGTTGTAAAAATGGACAATTCCGCTAAAACTAAGGCAAAACGCCTACAGTATTCTCAAGAAAACATGCAAAAAGCAATTAGTGATGCAAAATCTGGCATGCCAATTGCTAGAGCAGCCAAATTGTACGGCGTGCCATGAATTACACTAAGCGATAAAATAAAAGGCAAAGTTCCTATCTCTAAGAAATGTGGCCCAGAAACAGTTTTAACACAAACCGAAGAAGAATTGCTTGTTAAATGGGTGTTTCATCTTGCAGACTGCGGGTTTCCCACAACCAAATCGCAATTAATTGACAGTGTACAAATTTTAATAAAGAATCTCGGTCGTGAAAACACTTTCCGTGGAGGAAGACCGGGTCGCCACTGGTACGAGGCTTTCTTAAGGCGCCATCCCATTATATCCCAAAGGGTGTCTCAAAATTTGACTAGCTCACGTGCGAGAGTCACTGAAATTAGAATACGGCACTGGTTCAAAGAAATAGAGACGTACCTCAAGAGCACACAAAACTTTTCAGTTATGGACCAGCCAGACCGCGTCTTCAATTGCGATGAAACAGCCTTTTATCTATGTTCCAAGGAAGATAAAGTTCTTGTTAAGAGAGGCGAAAAAGCTGTCTACAATTTTGTTAATAACGACGACAAGGAATGCTTAACAACATTAGTAACCTGTAATGCTGCTGGAAACTTTGCCCCCCCCCCCTATGATTGTTTTTAGCTACAAACGAATCCCAAAACAGATAATTGACAAAATCCCCAAAGACTGGGAAGTGGGAAGGTCTGAAAATGGCTGGATGACTGGCGAGACATTTTTTGAATATGTAGCTAATATATTTTACCCGTGGGTAGTCACCAATAAAATTGAATTTCCAGTTATCTTGTTCCTGGACGGCCACAAATCCCACTTAACCATGGCACTGAGCAATTTTTGTTCTGATAAAGGAATTGTCCTTATTGCACTATGCCCGAATTCAACCCACATATTGCAACCACTTGATGTAGCTGTTTTTCGGCCTCTAAAGGTGGAGTGGAAAAAATCTGTACGTAGCTGGCGTTTGAATAACAATGGCCAAAAAATGGGACGAGAAAATTTTGCACCGGTATTGCAGAATGCTTTGTTAAAAATGAAAAATTTTCCAGATATTGTTAAAAATGGATTTTGAACATGTGGGTTAGTGCCATTTAACCCAGATAATATTCAGTTCTCCAAGTACTTCAAGAATACGGATAGGTGTGATACGAAAAACAATGACAAATATTCTGAAGAGGTCAAAGAGTTTTTGCTCTTATTAGAAAAAGAGATATATGACGAAAAATTGGAGAACTTTCGTGAACTAGGCATAATTGGAATGGCATCCGCGAAGATAAAAGTTTATTTGACTTATGGAAAAAGGGTAAAAAGCGCGTAGACCCAAATTTCTTCAAAGAACATCCCCAAGTTTCAGCCGAAGACGAAATTGTCTTAGATATTGATGCAAATAACACAATCGATATAACTGACTTTATTGAAACCCAGGGCTTAACATTTCCAATTACTTTAAATGTGGCCGAACCTGTTGTCCAACCCATGGTTGACCATGTTGTCGAATCTGCAGTAGAACCTGTTGTAGAACCCGTGGTTGAACCAATTATCAAGCCCGTGGTTGAATCAACTGTTGAACTCGTCGATTTGCCTGAAACTAGCTGTTATTATATACCCCTATCATCGAAATTAAGTCCATTGGCTAACTCATCAAAAGATAATATACCAACTCCCTTTAAAAAATCACTTTTTTGGCCCGATACAAAAGAATCAACAAATCGATCAAAAACTAAAGCTAGAGAAAAGGTCCCATCTGTGGCATCGACAAAAGAATGGCAGGACTACTTAAAAAAAAAGAAGATGCTAAAAATCAAGAAGCTGAAAGAAAGTTGAGAAACCAGGAAGAGCGGAAAAAGAGACAGATGGAAAAGGAGGAACAAAAAAAGAATAGGGTTACAAAGAGTAAGGTAAGCAAGTATTAATTAAAAACACTAATGCATGGCAAATTTTATATACTTATTAGTGCAGACATTTGGTGAAGCATTTCAATCCTGTAAAATTTAGTCAATTATTTTTTTAATGGCTACTCAGTTTATTTATAAAATGTGCCAAACATTTCCAAAACGTCCATTGTTTTTATAAATTTAATTTATTTTTTACATTTTAGACAAAAACGAATACAGAGATAACCATTATTAGTAGCGAAGAAGAAACCAAACAAAAAACAGTTACTGGAAAGGAAGGTCAAAAGAAAAAATCGGAAAAGAGTATGGTAAACGTTTAGTGAACTGCTGTGGTGTTCATAGTTTAATAATGACTTTTAATGCTTCAGGTTGAAGAAAAAGCAGGACAAATATCAAAAACGGTTCAAGACTGCGAAAAAGAAAATGCGGAGGGGCTAGAATCTAAATATAAATTAAAGGATTTTGTTATTGTTTACTATAATGGAACACCATTTCCGGGACAAATTACAGGAATAAAACTCGAAAAGACATGTTACCGTTATGAAGTTAACCACATGGAAAAGAATGGCCTTAATTGGATTTGGCCCAAAGTTGCAGATATTCTGTGGTATGGAGAAGAAGACATCCAGAAAAAAATGTATGAGCCCGAACTTAAAAATAAACTAGGGTTATTCTTAATCCCTGAAATGTCTGATTTTTCTGAACTATAAGTACAAAGTAGTATATGTGTATTTTTGAAATTTTGGGACGTAATAAAGTGATGTTAACAATAACACTGTTTTTTACTGGTGTCGATAATTAGTTCAGTTGGTGTCGATATTAGGTACTTCTTGTTTTGCTACCTGTCGATAATAGGGTCAGTAGGTATATTTCAGAAATTTTATTTATTTACTTCAAAACGGAAAAACCAACAGCAAACATACATTAAGACCAAGTACAAATGTAATGAAAGAATAAAACCTTGATATTGATAATAATGTTAACTCATTCGAAAATTGTTCTACGGCATTGTAAAGTTGACACTTTGTCTTAAGGTGTCGATAATTGGGACCACCACCTTACTTGTGCTATAGCCAGTAAACCTTTCTTTTTTGACAAATAGTTACATTGGTTGTGGCTCTTTCTAGAATTTAACATTCTGGAGCATTCTGTTGTCCTACTGGATCATTTCGATGAAGCAGTGTATTATGTTTCTCTTGGGAATCTTTGCAGGAACCCCATTGGCATGATTCTACTGTGTGATTTTGCGTAAAACAAATGCACAGGGGAAGGGGGGTACGTTTTGAAAAGAACACAATCTATGGTCAATTAAAAAAAGGTGAGTACCTACTTTCAGCATGAGATTTTTTATTTTTAGTACAAATTACTTATTTTTGCATAATTAATATAAAAAGTGCATAAAACAATAATTTCCGTTTTTTTAAGTAGTTAATGATGCAAAGCAGTGCATTTAATTTTTAATTTCTCGCATTCACATATCCACTTGTTCTTGTCGTACATATTTATATTTCTATAAAAGTGACATGTAAAATTGCAACTTGCAACTTTATCTGGGTGGTTAAAATAATTGCAAATCTGGAGTTGGTCTCCCAAGAGTTTCTATTTCAACTTTTTCGGCTAATGAAAGATGTAAATAGTTACCTTTCGAAATGTCCTGCACACTATTTTCCATTTTGTTTATTTATTACAAGTAGATAAGAACCAGAGAGGCTGCATGGGAACACGCAGTCATGGGCCGAACTAAAACACCGGTTCGGAGGAAACACTTTCAGCCCCAGGCCAAGCACCTATTCACTCCTCCTCCGTGACCCTCTCGCACCCCGTCATGTTCCCCTCTCGCCCCCCTTTTCGACGTAATCCGGCTGTTTACATTCCAAGCTGTAACCCCCACCTGAAGACTTTATCCACTTCGCGCTGCGAACAAAAACAACAACACTCTATAAGCTGGGCACTGTTGCCAAATGTATCAGAATCGTCTTTATTCACATCTGTGTAGTATGAATTTAAATGAGAGGTGTATTGAAGTAGAGTGAGATGATTTCGAACATTCCTGCGAGGCGTCTAGATAAATTGCCCGATTGCCTGAACTCGAACTGTATGTTATCCAATTCCAATACCTTGTTTTTCCTATCCTTTGGATAGAGAGCATGAAATTCAGGATACCATTTTCGTTTTTCTGTACTTGTTACAAATGATTTATGAGTACCCTTTGAATTTGTCCTTTCACATGTCTTGTTATCGTGCTGTTTATTATGTAAATTAATTTTCTCTCAATAAGTTCACTATTGAATGATTGCAACTCCCATACCTTTTGGGTATCCGAATCTAGTCTTTTGGTTAACATAAAAATGATTAATCCATAGGAATACCTAAAATAATTAATTTGTAGGAATACCTAACGAGTTCAACTCACACAAGTTTTTGGATATTTTATCAACTAAATCGCAGTATGCATTTGCTGAACCTATTTTTACTTTGCGTTTATTGAACAATGATTTTATGTGGTTATGGACCATGGGCTGATTGTTTTCGAAGCGATCACCCAATACCTGCGAAGCTAGAGCATAGTTATCTGCAGAAAGTTTTATAGATTGAATGCATTTCAAAGCCGAACCTTCTAGACACCATTGCAAATAGTGAAATTTTTGTATTGGTTAACCTGAAAAAACTGAAAACTTCCACTTTTTTATTTTGTCCGTAACTTTTTTAATATCAAACGGAATTGAAGGAAATTTGGTGGAATTACGTAATTAGGTACGGGCTTTCGACTGCACTATTCAGAAAAATTCTCTGCCTACTGGATCTTTAGGTGTTCATAACCAAATTTCGATTTTCTTATGACGGCCATATTGGATTTTACCACCATTGGATAGAGCAAAAAATTACGAATAGAACCATGTATCGCAACACCTAATTAAACCCACTTAAATGTCAAATTTCTAATATTTTAAATATTTTGAAGCCAGGCAGTAGGCCATGATACCGAAAACAATATCAATAACTGTCACCTAATAAACTGAAACGTCAGTTAGTTCCCATAACCTTTGTTAACTACTTAAAATTGTGTGTTAACCGTCTTAAGTGACTAAAGCTTATCGAATCATGCCCCAACAATATCCAATAAATGAAAGATTGGATATGTACAATGTTTATATTCGAAACTACCGTAATTCTAGCCAGTATCAAGAATTATACCCCGAACGAAGGCAGCCTAACAGAACTATTTTCCGAAGGTTGTGTAGGCGTATGGAAGCGGATGCGACGTTACAAAACAAAAGAAGAAATGATTTTGTAAGAGCTAGAGGAGCTGTAAGTGAAATCAATGTTTTGGCTCAAATTCATTTCAATCCAGAGACATCGCAAAGGAAAATTGCTAGGGAATGTGGTTTGTCGTTAGGGGCAGTTAACAAGATTTTAAAAAAGCACAGGGACCATGACTTTAAAATTCAACCCGTACAAAAGTTACTTATTTATTGCCAGGGGACTAAGGCCTGCCGGTTAGATACTGACCCCTGGCGCCATCTATCTATTTATTACTATTTAGTTCCTTCTTCCTATCAAAATAACGTTAAATAAATAAACTTTTGACATCAAATTTGACGTTTCTGTTTATTAGGTGACAGTTATTGATATTGTTTTCGGAATCATGGCCTACTGCCTGGCTTCAAAATATTTAAAATATTAGAAATTTGACATTTAAGTGGGTTTAATTAGGTGTTGTGATACATGGTTGTATTCGTAATTTTTTGCTCTATCCAATGGTGGTAAAATCCAATATGGCCGCCATAAGAAAATCGAAATTTGGTTATGAATACCTAAAGATCCAGTAGGCAGAGAATTTTTCTGAATAGTGCAGTCGAAAGCCCGTACCTAATTACGTAATTCCACCAAATTTCCTTCAATTCCGTTTGATATTAAAAAAGTTACGGACAAAATAAAAAAGTGGAAGTTTTCAGTTCTTTCAGGTTATTTTAGTAACCACGTGAGCTATGTCAAATTTCTTTACAGATTCTTGAAACACATCAAAATGCGCAACTTTTGTCTAATTTAACCAACCTTGTAGCTCTTACCGTTTCAAAAATACCAATGGTGGGCATTTTGAAAGTGAGGGTCAGTACCTATACAAAATATTAGTTTTTCTTAGCAACTATTGTGATAACACACCAGCGTCAATGTAACATCCAGGGCCATAGATAGAATTTGTCGATGGAGAGGGGGATTCACAAATAAAAAAAATTAAATAATTTTTGTTATTAATAATCGTGTTGCAGGCGAACAATTTTTCAAGGTTAGGTACACAGTTTCAATGAATGAAAAAAATCTAAGTAACCTAATACCATGAAATAGTATATTTCATTACGAGACAAATTCCCGTGTGAGGCGCAACCGAACACGGGAAGTCATGCAAGCACGGAAAAATCTATTTCTGGACGTGTAATGAACGATATTTTTTTATTATACATTTTATCGGCATATTACAATAAATTTAATTGACAAAAAATAAACAATGCAGACAATATTATAGTGTTTGGTATGTATGATACGTTTCCATGGTTACTCTCAAATTATTTCAAAGGTGCTTTGTTGTAAATTAGTTATTGTCAGATAAGGTGAATAAAACGTCAAAAATATTACAGAAATGTATCTAAATATTGAAACACTTACGAATTAAAATACAAAATAGGTACATGTTAAATATCAGAGAGCATATAGAGTTTCTTAAATTTAGTTTACTTTGCTGTATATTTCTATTTTAAAGCCATATATTCTGTATTTTTATTCAGCGCACGGAAAGTTTTTCCATGCGCTGTTTCCGTGCGCTGGCCCGAAAAATTCATTATTGCTAAAACAGATGAAAATAAGGTGTTTTCAAAGAAGTATAATAAAAAAAATATTACGTAAGTCAACTGGTGGAATCTTTTTTCATTGTTCACTGTGGAACCATAATGAGTTAAGTACGAGTATGCAGACACTATAAGAGGTATGTACTCTTTTTCTTTTACAGAAAAGAGAGACAGATACTCATAACTGCTTGAGTGAAGTGGAAGTAAAGATAGGTAAACTCTGTTCAACGAATGTTCATACCTGTCACAACTCCCGTCCTTGTCTTACTCATGAATATGTGGGATATTGGTCGTATATTCACGAGTCAGACAAGGACGGGAGTTGTGACGTAGGTATGAACATTTGTTGAACAGAGAGTATTAGTTAGTACCTATAAATTTTTTGCCACATTCTATATAAATTATCATGTTCTCTGAAAGGGCCACATTATGTCTACCAAATATAGGTACCTTTAGAAATTGATTTCCTGGTGGGCCCATAAATAAGATTATTGATTTTTAAAAGCAGGTATTAAAAGCAGGTTATTGTTTATTAAAATGTACCGCAGGGCGCAGGGGAATTTTTTTAGAAATTTTAAGGACAAATAGTTGAACTGAAAATTATAAAAACTATCACCATGATAAATGTTGTCCTCTTTTTTTTTTTATCTCAAATTGGGGGGGTTGAACCACTGACCCCCCCTTATCTACGGCCCTGGTAACATCCAAGCAAGAGTATTTTGGTACCTTTTAAAATGAAGTCCACGGTCAGTTGTAGTGTAAGTAGGTACAGAGCGAATTAGATTTTTCAAGTTCTTCTTTATACAGTGACCGGCAGAAAGTTGGACAGAAAAATTTAATATTTTTAAACTCTGATTTCGATTAATTTCAATTTCTAGCTGCTAATCGAACAAAATTAAAGTTTAGTAGCAAATTCATGTGTTATCTGATGATAAGTTGCGCTTGCGGTATTTTGTTTGTTTGTAATACACAGGTTGGTCGAAAAAAAAAAAAAAATTTCATACCAAACAACTTTTGTAAGTAATTTTTTACCGTATTTTAAAAAATAAGGTTACTTTACTCCTGAGTTATTTTGACATTTTTGAATCTACCTTAGTACCCAAAAAGAGATATTTAAATTTTGATATATGCGTTTTGAGCTTGAAATTGATGCACCAACTTTTATCAAGAATAAAATTTTCTGAGAAATTATTAACAAAAAAGTTTTCCATTTGTGTCCAACTTAAACAAATTTTTCAATTTTCATTCTTGCATACGTTCCAAAATATAATATCTAGAATTCTCGCTTCTTCAACTGGTTGAAGATATCATCCCAAAATAGCTTTTATTCTTCTGCAATTCACGTAATGGTCTGTGGATATGATTTTCTTTATGAGTATGGAAATTTCATATTATCACAAACAAATCTACCTATAAAAGCTCTGTTAATATGACAAAACTGCGAATTATTGACCACAAAGAGAACTCATTAAAGTAAAAAGAACGTAAATGGTAATAAAGCTGGATATTTAAAACATGGGATGTCAGAAACTAACATACCTAACCACAGAACACCCTCCTATAACTTATAATTAATAGTCATTTTTTTCTTCAAGTAGTGCCACTCCAGTCCGCAAACAACAAAAAAATATGATGTTAAATTAAATGAAATTAGTGATTTTTGGAATGTCAATGAAATTTCAATTGTGAACTAATTTTATTGATACAGGTTCATAATCAAAGCCAGTCATTTCAAATGACCTCCATGTACATTGGAACCTTGTTTCTCAAAACGTTTTGTTAGTTTGCCAATCAGGGTCGGTAAACAAGCAATAACCTCCTTGAATCAAAATAATGAACCTTTATTTTGAAAACAAATATTGCATAATGAATGTATGAGTACCAAGAATTAGTTTTAACCTGTCATAAAAAATAACTAGCAATAGAAAAGATAAATTTAGAGCTTAATTCTTAGTGCAGACCTTGGCATTCTTTCTTGTGTGAGCAGGGTCCTGGGTTCAAGTTCGGCGTGTTTTTGTTATTATTAAATAATATTACAAAAAGTTAGTCATGAAAGTTGAATGCTCCTGACTCGCTCTTCAAAATAGTTGTAATCGAGTCCAGGATATTTTATAATGAAAACAAAATAGAGTAAATATTAAGGGTTGTGTGGTGTATTCCTCTACTTACCCTTTTAATAGCACACTATTATGTATAGAATAGAATAGAGTAGGTACTATTTTTAGAATAGTGTAAATTTACAAGCCCTTTGTACATAATACTATTTTTATTTAAAAATAAATTACTTACAAAACTAAATAACTAATATATACAAAATATATACAGTATGATTCAGTTTTATTCTAAGACACTTCAACAGGTGAGAGGAAACCATAATATACGAGTATTTTGTGGTATAACTTTTTATCCACAGACACCTCATTTTCGAGATACAGGGAGTTTAATTCT
Source organism: Pseudeuparius sepicola (assembly GCA_963920635.1). Taxonomy (NCBI): domain Eukaryota; kingdom Metazoa; phylum Arthropoda; class Insecta; order Coleoptera; family Anthribidae; genus Pseudeuparius; species Pseudeuparius sepicola. Next base: position 12,743,055 of record OY987306.1, read on the forward strand.
CAAAAATTTTAGCGTTTAATTTTTTATTTTTTCAACAGTTAAACATATTCAAATGAAATTTGAAATGTGATAATATCAAGTTTCCCAAATAGCCAGTGGCGGAGATATGGGTATACACTACATTTGTTTTATCAAGAAAAATACTAATACAACTGTACAGAATTTTCTTTTTATGCACTTGGATAACTTTCTTATTCTTAGCAAAAACTGTCTCTTGACATTGTTTCGTATCTACCACAATTATATGGCAAAATTACTTATCGTTTATTGCTTTTTTGGAATGCAAAAAATTAAATTAATTCATTCCAAAAATACATTTTTGTATTTAAACACCCTGTACCTCGAAAACGAGGTGGCTGTGGATAAAAAGTTATAGCACAAAATAATCATATTTTATGGTTTTCTATCACCTGTTCAGGTGTCCTAGAATGAAACTGAATGTCTCTGCATAACTAAATCGTAATAGCAAAACATTTGAGACAGTATAACAAAAAAATATAAAATGCGACGGAATGTGTCTTGTCATTAGAGTTTTACACTGAGTTAGTCGTCTGTAGTAGGCTTGCTATCTTTTCTGCATGGCTTCCCGTGACTATGCTACGGTGATTTGCCTTAAATGATTCTATAGTCACCTTCTTCTTGCAGACCTAGAACAATGATACAATATAAATCACCTTGCTATTTAGTATTCTTCTAAAGACATGAATTAAGCTAAGTTCATACTGTCGCGAATTGCGGTAGCTGATATTAGCACAATAAAATCGCAAAAGCTGCACTTATTTCATATAGTCGCGATTTATTTTTTTAGGAAAAACTTTTAAATTATGCCTTTAAATATAAACATAAACAAGCAGTCATAACATAACCTAAAAAAATAATCCGAAGAAAATCGGAGCATTCGCGCATGCGCTGACGTTAATTTTGCGCCATATTGTGAAATTCGCAAAACTTGAATCAAAGTCAATTTTCCCAAATTTCAAATTTACATTAAGATATTTGCATAATCTTACCTTTGACAATCCATAGTCCTTATCTAATTGTACAAAGTTTTCGCTAGCCTTTACTAAAATAACCTCTGCCTTAATTTGATTAGATGGCTTGTAACTATCAGCAGCAACAAGTTTATTATAGAAACTAAGAGCTGCTAGTTTAATGTCACTTTCTGGGAATGATATGGCTCCTTTAAGATGACGAGCAGTTGCAGATAATCCTTCATCCATTGTCTTAGCCTGTAACAGCTCAGATAAAACCTGGAAAATAAAATTGTTACTAATGTGGTGAGAGATATGAAAACAAGCCTAATAAGAAATTTTGAAAATATGTTTGTTGCTAAGAAATAATTAGACTGAGTATACACACCTGTGTCTGGTCAATGTCTTTAAACTGGCTTATAAAGTAGACCAATGCTTCACTCTGTTGGGCTCTAGAGTCTCCCTGAATCTTTGATCTGGCCTTTCCTGTATGAGTTGCGACATAACCTGGAGAGCCATCGATAAATAATACTTTAACAGTTTCTCCGTTGGCCTCTAATAAAACTGCTATTTCAAATGCTACTACACACCCGAAGGAATAACCAACAAGAGTGTAAGGTCCTTTTTCTTGAACTGATTTGATTTGTGCTAAGTAGAATTTAGCAAGATCACGAATACTGGTAAGGGGAGCATTTTCTGTACATTGTAGACCATAGACTGGAGCATCAATATTTCTAGCAACAGGGGCAAGTGCACTAACAACCCCTATAGAAAACATTTTTATTGTAATTTTAAAGACTATAGTTAATATGATATTTACCTTCTATGGGGTGCACAATAAAGATTGGCTTCCTTTTGTTATCCTTTGATTTACTCTCCATCTGAACAAGAACTTTCTTAGGCATAATTTCGGACTTATCGAATACCACATTGTTATCTTTGGAAGCTGTGGTTGAGTTTGTTGTGGTATTTGCAGGTGTAGATCCACCACTGCTTTCAAGCTCAATTAAGGAACCAAAGGTGAGTCCTCTAATTTCTTGCGCACTCAGGATTAAGTCGTAGTTTCTTTCCAGTGTTTGTTTAATTTCAGCGCCCATCAGTGAATCCATTCCAAGGTCAGCAAGGCTGATACTCGGTTGAACCGTAGAGCAATCTTTGATACCCAAAATGTTTGCTACTGCGTCTGTTAAACTTACTTGATTGGCACCACTGGATGACTTGTGTTTTTCAGCAAGAACCATAGATGCTACGATGGCATGAGGTTGCTGAAGGAAGGTATCCATTGTGACTAGGCATGATAGCATTCTTTGTGGAAGAGTACCTCCCACTTCAGTGTCATTTCCACCCATAGTTTCCAAGATTAACCCAACATCACCAATGGCGCCCCATTGGATTGCTAATCCTGGTAATCCCGCAACTTGTCTAGCCTCGGCAATTCTCTCCATTGCAGAGTTTGCTAATCCATAATTTGCTTGTCCTGCATTTCCTCTGCCACACGATACCGAAGAAAAGTTAACAAAGTAGTCGAGGTGAGGTGCTAGTGTTCTCGAAGCAGCATCCAAATGTTTGCTTCCTTCCACCTTTGGCTTGCAAACGGCCTTAAAATCGGCCTCTGTTTGATTTTCCATCATTGCATCACGTAACACTACAGCCAAGTTGAAAATTCCACCAACAGGTCCAATTTCATTTGATTCTTCCAACAACCTTTTAGCACCTTTTTCAGTAGTAGCATCAGCAGTTGAAACAAGAACATTAACTCCATTTTCTCTCCACTTTCTAATACACAAGGATTGGTATCCAGATTTAATACCACTCCTAGAGGTAAGGACAATTCTTTTAGCTCCTCTGAAAATCAACCAATTAGCCAACTCAAGACCAAATCCTCCGAGACCTCCCACAAGAACATAGCTCTTTTCAGGATCCATATAAGTTCGAGCAATAGCCAGAACAGTTTTTGGAGCTGGGTTTTGGGTTTTGCGACTCTCTTCATCACGAATCTTCAATAAAACTTTTCCAATGTGTTTTCCTGAAGCCATATAACGGAAAGCTTGTTCAACTTGATTTTCACTAAATACTGTATTGGGAAGTGGGCGGACTGCTCCATTGGTAATACCTTCATTGACAAGTCTCATAACTTCCTTCTTTTCGGAAGAGTCGGAATCAAATAGCGCATCAAGCAAAATTCCGTGAAAAGTTGTATTTTTTAAAAATATGCTCATTCCCAAAGGTGAATTGTTAGAGAGATCAACTTTTCCAATTTCCAAGAACCTTCCTCCATTAGCTAAACAGCGAACTGAAGCTTGTAACTGGTGGGCAGCCAAAGAGTTGAGTACTAAGTCGACTCCACGGCCATTAGTTTGGCTAAGAACAAGTTGTTCAAAACTAGTATCACGCGAATTTCCAATGCAATCATCGGTAAGTTGTGAGAATGTTTTCTTTAAGAAATCTCGTTTTTGCTGACTACTGACTGTAGTAAAAACTTTGCAACCCATATGTAATGCTATTGCTATAGATGCTTGACCAACGCCTCCAGTACCAGCATGAATCAGGACGGATTCACCAGGTTGCATTTTACCTCTAACTATTAGAGCGTAATAACTCTGAAAATTTAAATATATTAATATATTTATTGTAGGTGAAAATAAAAAACTTACAGTGCCATAAACTACTGGAATGGTTGAAGCTTCTTCTAAGCTCCATTTTTCAGGAACTTCCCAGAGGAAACCAGGATCAGCAAGAACAGTCGTAGCCAAACTTCTAGCAGCTACCATTCCCATTACTCGACGTCCTTTGGTATCTCGGCCTGAAAATTCTAATCCTAGAATACAGTCTTGCCCGGCAAGATTACCAGGAAGCGCATCTGGAGGTAGTTTTCCAGTAGCCAACATAATATCACGGAAATTAAGTGGAGCATAATAGACATGACATAATTCTGATTTTGGATCATCTCCCCTGGAAAATAAATTTATTATTTGAGCACATTAAGCATAATTATTAAACTAAAATAACTTACTTGTAAAACGAGAGAGGACCTTCAATCCAACGTAAGCTAGCCAAGTCTCCACGAGTAAGAGTATTTATGTAGGCATGTTCAACTTGCAGTTTGGCATTATCATTATTGCCATCTAGTGTTAGATGTCTAAATGTTCCCCAGACTTTGCTCTTTAATACATTATGTATTAAATCCTTTCTTAGCTGCTTCTCATATTCTGATAGTGAAAACTGTGGTGCATTTGAGTCTTGAATATAGACAGATCTCAAGTTATTACCACCTGGTTCTCTCATTAAACAGTTAACCATACCGACTATGCCACTTAAAGGCTCTCCCTGAACATAGACATATATCTTGGTACCAGAGGTTTCACTTTCTTTAAGAGCATCTTTTAAAGGTTCCACCCAAGTGAAATTGGTTTCGGTAATGTGTATTATTTTGGCATCAACAAGAACATCAGTTGGTCTTCTCAGAAGTAAATACGATTTAATATGAGTCACTTGTGTGCTCACAAGTTCCAGTCCAATTGTCGATAATTTTGTCAAATCTACAGGGCCTTTAGCTTCTTCTAGTAAAACGAATCCTCCGGGCTTGACTGAATTAGCGGCATTTTCTATAAGTTTAATTTGATTGTAAGCTAACGCATCACTTATTATAACAACATGGACATTTTGATCAATTGGGTTATTTGTAACATCACGAATTACATTCTTAATGTTCTTGGGTTCAAGACTAGACTCGTCAACAGGAATAGATGTTACGATAGTACAGTCAACACTCACAGTGGGTTCTTTTTCCAAAATATCTTTAAGCATAGGGGACACAGCAGATTCTATTGCTTTATCTGAAGCAACTTCAGTGAGCTTCAGTTTTAAATTTCCTGAAGAATTTTCCAATATTAGCTGACTTAATGCTGTTAAAGAATATATTTTTGCTTTGTCTGAGTCATCGCTGAGTGGTAACTGATTTTCCAGTGGTACGAATACATATTTTTCTAATTTTGGTGAAGCTTGTGCCTGTTGTCGCCTTGGCGCAAGGCTGGCTTTCATTCCCCTTAACTCAATGCCGGCTGATTTTATTACACCAATATTTCTGTACCAATAGACAGGTACGGATTTTTCTTCTTTGAGGGTTTGGATATATTGCAAATGTTCCTTAGGGTTTATAACAGCCCTCTGAAGTCTTGTTGGAAGATACAACTCACGTGTGTTAATACTTAAGATTGAAAATTGCAACATGGTATCAATAAAGCTAATCCAGTTGTCTTGCCACTTTAGTTTTCCAAAATTTCCCCTGTTGTCGGATTCTGCCACGCCTCTAAATAAACCACCATAGTCATAGCCTCTCAAACGAAGTTCTTTGTAAATATCCGCAGAATTAAGAGGCAATATGTCTTTTTCAGCCTTTGACTCTGGTGGCGAAAGCTGTAAAGTTTCCTTATCGATATCTTCTGGTACCCTAATTCTTCCAGTTACTGTTACAGATCCACCTTCACATAATTCAAATTCTCCACTTCCTTCAAAAATGTTTATTAAGAATTTAACGGAACCTTCCTTGGGCATTATGGTTGCGCGATGAAACTGCACATCTTCAATGATTACTGCTAATTGTTCATAGTCTTCATTGTGCAGTTTCGCAAATGTCTTCCATACCAAAGTCTGCAAAGTAAAATTTAGGTTAGGTATAACTTATATTGTAAAACCAAATTTTTACACAACATACCAAATATCCAGTGGCAGGGAACAAAATACGCCCATCAATGGCGTGGCCAGCCAGATACTCATCTGATTCTTTGCTTAGATCAATTTCAACAACAAGTTCTCCTGATCGGTTTCCTTTCCCAGAGAAATTAGCAACTGACCATTCAACTGAGTGATCCCATTCAATCATAGAGTTAATCATAGATGTTCCTTTACCTACTGGGAAGTTCACTGGATGGTATAAATTGCCGATTTTGGGCTGAGCCCCAGCATTATAAATTTTACCAATGGCAGAAAGGAGAAAGGACAAGTTATCTTCATATGCCCTTTTCACCAAGCTTATATTTGTTGCTTTAGATCCCAAAGCTCTCTTAAGAATGGCTTGAAGTAACCCTGTAGGAGCTATTTCAATGGCAATAGCATTTTCAGGAACATGCTTCAAAGCTTCATGGAAAAGTACTGGAGATAATAAATTATTCACATGGTAAGCTACAGAGCTTTGTTGGGCTAAAGGACTTCCCCAAGCACTTTCGGGGATAGAAGATGAAATCCACCTGGCTGTGCGGGGTTTGGGGTTAGTTATAATGCTCTCCAATGCTTTTCTTAGTTTGGGCCCTGCCTCGGCAATGTATTTACTGTGGAATGCATGCCCTGAAGATTTGACAGCTTTTGCAAAGATATTTTCAGCTTGTAATTCTGACACAAATTTGTTGATTGCATCGGGAGGTCCAGAAATGGTGACACTATCTTCACTATTATGGCAAGCAGGAACAATTTCAGGAGGGCAACGTTCTTTAGTTTCTTCCCAAGACAGACCAACAGCTGCCATAGCTCCTGCTGGTAGTTTGCTCTCCAATATAGCCTTTCCTCTCGAATAAGCCGCTAAAATGGCTTGTTCAGCAGTAAGTGTACCATCAGCATAAGCACAACCCACTTCTCCAACGGAATGGCCAACAATGTATTGTGGTTTAACTTCTAGGGTGGTCAAAATATCTGTTAATGCAATTTGCATTGCGGCAATAGAAACAAAAGAATTTAGCACACTGTCAAATGTATCTTCATTTCCATTAACAATAATGTCTTCAAGGTTCAAGCCATGAGGTTTTAAGGTATCAGCACATTTCCTAATAGTTGCTTTGAAAATGTCAAGCTTCATAAGGTCTTTGGCCATACCGGGCCACTGGGAGCCCATTCCTGTGAAAACAAAACAAACAGGTCTAGCATCACCAGGTACTTGTGTAACTTCTCTAAGAGGGTTTTCTTGTAAAACAGTATAACCTCTATACGAATGTCCATTAATGTTGTTAGCATGCACCTCATCGATTAATGCTAAAAATTCTTCGTCATTTTTGTTTTGTTCGATTTTTTCTATAAAGGTTTTCACAGCCTCTTCGGTGCGTCCGGATACACCTACTACTCTTGGCACCGATCCTGCGGGCCAATAAGATTTTGGTTTCGGATTAGATTTTAAGACAATGTGAGCATTTGCACCACCAAATCCAAAAGAGTTCAGAGCAATTATTCCACCATTCCATGGTTCATTCTTGGAAACCACTTTTAAACGCCCATCGTGCAAAGCAGGAATGTCTTTATTGGGATTTTCAAAATGAAGGTTCCCAGGAATAACCCCTTCTTCCATAGCTATTATCATTTTAGCTAAAGAGCATAATCCGGAGGCTGGCTCAGAGTGGCCCATGTTACTTTTTACCGATCCAATGAGCAGAGGACTTTTTCTGTTCTTACAGAAGAAATCAGCGATGGAGTTTACTTCCTGTGGATCTCCTACTTTGGTTCCTGTGCCGTGGGCCTCTACGTATAGAACATCCTGAGGTTTTACTCCGATTTCGTCATAAACTTCCCTAATAAGCTTGTTTTGCATATGCCCACTTGGGAAAGTGATTCCTTGGTCTTTGTTACCGTCTGTATTAGTTTTAGCGCCCAAGACTGATGCGTACACCCTTCTCGCCGAATTCGCTTTTTGCAAGAAAACTACTACAGCAGCTTCTGCTCTAACATATCCATTTCCAGATGCATCAAAAGCTTTGCACATACCTTGAGGGCTTAACATGCTTAACCTGTGAAACTGTAGTGACGATGTTGGTTTCAAAAGAAGATTTACACCTCCTACAATAGCTGAATCACACTGGCCGGTTTTAATAGCAGTCACTGCTTGTTGGAATGCAAAAAGACTGCTAGAGCAAGCCGTATCAACAGCGTAGCTAGGTCCATTGAAATCAAACGTGTAGGATATTCTGTTTGGGAACATGGCTCTGCAGCAGCCTGTAAGGCCATATCCATTTACCTAGAAATGTAAGAAAACTATTGCTATAAAATTTGCGAAACTGGGGTATGTAATAATAATATTATACCTATCCATTTAATTTTTAATTGGGTTTTTCGCCACCAAACTGATTGAAAGACAACTTTTTCAAGTTGCCTCGAAAAATCATGAATTCTTAACAGTGAATGAACGAAACTTTAAACGTGTAACTCAAAAAATAGCTTCAACAAATTTGTTTTCTGAGCTTTCGGAGAATAAATCTTAATTAATCTGTCACTTCACTTTGACGTGGCATGATCTTTGAGAAAGGAGGAAGATTTATTCTCCGAAAGCTCAGAAAACAAATTTGTTGAAGCTATTTTTTGAGTTACACGGTTAAAGTTTCGTTCATTCAGTGTTAAGAATTTATGAATTTTCGAGGCAACTTGAAAAAGTTGTCTTTCAATCAGTTTGGTGGCGAAAAACCCAATTAAAAATTAAATGGATCTGTTTGCACCACAAATAAATTTTAGAAAATATTATCCCTAATTCTCACCCTCGCATTAATACTCCAAAATAGGAGTATCCTTGAACCAAATACGTGTTAGTGCGAGTGAGGGGTGGCATAATTACTATTATTGCGCGGACAAGGGCTCAATTTTTCACTATAGAACTAGGATAGTAATCCCAATGAGTGCCGGAAAATTAATAAATCCTAGAGATGACACACCTCCAATAGTGAGAAGAATGGAAAGTAGTAGCAAAAGATATTACCTGTTCTGGATCCTGTGTCCAAAATTCTGACGATTCACTGTCTGATACCCCTATAAACACACCAGTCTTGGATCCTTTTAGATCATTCGGATTCTGTCCTGCATCTACAATTGCTTCATGTGTCAATTCCAAAAGCATTCTTAATTGAGGGTCCATTACATGTGCCTGCTTTGCATGCACTCCGAAGAATGTTGCGTCAAAATGACTTAAATCTTTTATTTTTCCTGTTCTTGTGGGAAGGCCATACAGACCGGATGGCCACCTTCTTTCGTCACTGGTAACCATGTCGTCGCCATTAAAGAGATGTTGTCTAAATTCCTCAATGCTATTTGATTCAGGGAGACGTCCTGATAAACCTGTGATGACAATATCATGTGAAGGAGTGGTACCATTGACGGCATATGATGATTCATTTACTCTGGCAGGCATTTTATAAGATGTGTTAAATCTGGAACAAATGCTAAATTGTTAAGTCTGAAAATTTATAACAATAAATGATTATTCGTTTTATCTCATGGAAACATATTTCTAGGTAGCAACCGTTGAGTAAAAAGAAAATATTAAATTTGATTATTAGTTTACTTGATGATATTATACAGCGTGATCAGTTAAGGGCGGCCCTCGGCCATTTCTCGGAAACTATGCAAGCTAGAAAGATGCGGTAAAAAACTAATAAAAGTGACCCAAATAATTTTAATGAAAATTTTTTCAAGTTATTTCATTTGCAGTTCGTTCGTTTACTATTTCAGGTCCAGATAAGGTAGGCGATTTGTGGAGGAAAAGACAGTTTTATACAACAACATGGCGAATTCGCCCCCTGGCGGCAAACGAAGGAAATTGAAAATATTTTCATTGAAATTATTTGGGTGACTTTTATCAACAATTTTTTTACGGCATCTTTCTAGCTTGCATAGTTCCCGAGAAACGGCCGAGGGCCACCCTTAACTGATCACGCTGTATATAAGACATCGTTCTTTTTAATAAGACTTACCTACCTACAAATTACCTATTAAATGATTATAGTTCTGAAAATCCAAAATACCCACTACATTAATTCTATTCAGGAGCAGTTAGGTAGTAGTTTATCACCTATTAGAGCTAATTATTTTAATTAATTGCTAATAAAAAGCCTATTTATGTCATTTTGCATCACTGAATATTTTAAAATTTCCGAATTTCAAGTCTATTGTATTATGATAAATGTTGACTACTTACTAACGAAATACAAAACATACCATTATTTAATAATTACAAAAACTAAGCAGTAGGTAAATTAATGTTTGTGCTCATTTTTGTCACTACGTTTTAAAAAAGTTATACATACTGAACACATTAGAACTTTGCGGATATTATTTATAATTTTATATTGGAATGACCAGACGACTCAATTACGAATGAAGCTAAAAAGGGACGAGTATTTTATTTTGCATGATAATACATTGTTATTTCGTTAACCATTGTAAAAAATTGTTTCAATTTATTCTTTGCGTATAGAGAACCCTGAAATAAATAGGTTGCGTAAGTCATTAATTAATAAGGCATGTAAAAATAAAAACAAAACATTTTCAAGGAATATTAGGTACAATGTTTATACATACAGTGTGTCCCCAGATAGGTGAAACGAATCTTGTAAAAGATAAAAAAAATACAGTTAAAATTTGAGTTTCTGGGGTTCAGCCTTGCTTGTTTTGAAACTAATTTGTGATATAATTTTAGTTTTGAAAAATCAAGTGTGCCATGGATATTTAGAAAAACCTAAATCTTATTAAGGAAACTTGTTCGGAATGAAAAACTGAGTAGGTTTGCGAAGATTCAAAAGTCTAAGCCTATTCGATTTTTTGCTTTTTCCCTGTTTTTTAGAAAAGTACCCATTCTGTAGGTTCCACGTCAAAATGTTGAAACTTGTTCATGATTAAAAACTGAGTAGATGTGATAAATTTCAAAAAAGCCTAGGCGTACTTTGATTTTTTGCATTTTAAATTTTCTAACAGAACAAATCAAAGTAGGCCTAGACTTTACAAATTTCTCACACTTACTCAATTTTTCATCACGAACATTTTCTAAAAGTTACAGAAAGGGCACTTTTCTGAAGAAAAGAGGGGAAAAGGCAAAAAATCGAATGAACTTCAGTGCCTTGACACACAAATAATCATTTCATCCCCCCATTTTTACCCTTTTCTTGGAGGAACTTCGCCCAAAAACAGTCCGAACTACCTTATCTATCCAATTATCCAAGATTACTTATACCTACCAATTTTGCTTATATCCGAGTCTATATCTATACACAAGTTTGATTTTTTATGTTTTAGAACATTTTAACGGATTTGTTTTGCCAAAACAGTACTCTCATTAGCATTAGCAAAATCAACATAAAACTGTAGAAAACCAAGATACGCAAAAGAAGCCTATTCTTTCCACACTGTATGACACTCTCTGTCTTTAAATCCTATCCACACCATACGTCACTCCCTGCTCCAGTTACCGTCTGCTGAGAAGCCGAACAAAATAGATGATAGACTTATAGCTATTTTACCTTATAAAATTAGTTTTAGAACAAGATACCTACTTATACAATTCGAATAACCAAACCAAACTCAAATCCAAAACAAGAAAAATTCGTAGACCGTAATTTCGAACTTATAGGCCAAAAAAAACCTAAAATAGAAAACCTATTTTAGTTACACTCATAGGCTAAACCTATAAATTAATTTGGAAATTAAAACCAAAATGGGGACTTGAAAAGCAAAAATAAATCTTACCTCGAGATATTAGGGTTTTTATCGACAAGTGTCCGTGAATTATCGTAAAATTCCGGCACCAAAACTGTTGGAGTAGGTGCTCTATAACAGCTTCAAGAATAAAATATTCACAGTTGAACTTACCCAAAATGTAATCTCGGGATGGAATGAGATGTATTAAATAGTGGATTCCTATGTATCAGGTTGGTTACGGCAAATTATATATCCCGCAAAAAAAGGCGGCTAGAAGTCCGTGAAACAACAAGCCAAGTTCCGGCACTTCTGGTACGCACAGCAGGCGAAATACTCCCGGAAAACAAGCCGGACGAGTTACACAACACTCGGAATCGGTCCTACTGGCGTTTGGAAATATTTTTCCCAAAATTTATGCCGAACCACTGTAATATCAGGAACTTGGAATCTCAACTGGCGACGTAGGCACTCGAAAATCCCAAGCCCACAAAAAACATTAGGGTATAAAAACGATTTTATTCGATAGGCTGGGTCGTGAAACTCCAGGGCGATTACATGCGTAGATAACTAATTATTGTTTTTATTAGGTATTTCCTAGTGACCCCAGTGAGTTCACCAAATATTGAACTAAAACCAAATTTGATTGTAACAACTTAACGGTTTGAAGTTAGGTTAGAGCCACATAATATCAAGGTTAAGGTTAGGCATCTGTCTCTCACAACTTCTGACAATTCTGGCAGACATGCTAAATACGCCCCTGGAAGCGCCTCAAAACAATGCTGCCAACCTTGGATTTCCAAATTAAGAAATGTCATTTCTAGTGTACAATTAAACATCGTTTTTAGATTAATTATTATTACTGATCAAAATTTTCCCGTTTTCCTATAGAAATTAAGTAGCCTTTAAAAGGAATTTGTCCCTTACCTTTGTTGAAGTCCCCCATTCTGGATCTCTAGTCTAGGGGGGCATAGCCCCCAGAAATTTGTAGAGAGAATTTATTACCACCATTATTAGTAATTTACCTACTATCAAGAAAGTTACCCCCCCTCAATTTTATAGGTCACGCTAAGGACTGGGTGTTAGTGTATTTTTCTAACTTGTTTTATAAATACAAATGTAGGGTGGTCCACTTTTTAGCAGGATTTTAACAGTGGATAGAAAAATTCATTTGGAAAAGAAAATGTAATGTCAACAACGGTCTAACTTTATTAAAAAAAGAGGGATTAATTCTCAACAAAAATAATGTCGTGATAAGTATTTAAAAAAACAATAATTAGCACTTGTTTTGGGGTAGAACGTCAAATTAATTAATAATACTATTTAAATAACTTGTACATTATTCCTTATTAACATAATTTACAATTTATGGTGTAAAATTCATTAGACGTCGGTGTGAATTATGTATTCAACAAAATGGTTCATATTTTGAACATCTACTTTAAATTAGATAGTTAATTGTAATTTATAAATTCTTAAATGCCAATTTAATTTTTTATATGTAGTACAAATTCAACTTTATCACCTTGTTCCTGACCTAAAGATTTCTTTATTTTAATAAAATAAAAAGCTTTGTTTTCATCGGACTACTTCAAGAGACTGTTCAATCAAAATTTTGCAACTGATAAACTGGTATATATACTTAGGTACCTTGACTGCTACAGTTATTCTATTCGTACAATATTTCGCTTTTAAATCCTCAAGGTATTTAGTAGGGTTTCCAGTCCCGGTATTTAGTACCGGGATTGTCCCGGGATTTTACCCAAAAAGTGTGGTCAGGGGATTTTGCTCATGGTCCCGAAACCTTAAAAGTCCCGATTTTTTTTATTATGTCATGAACACGCCACCACTGAATGGCCAAACCATGTGGTATGGTGGTGTGGAATTATTACAATTTTTAGGTTTTAAACTGAAATAAGAATACTTGTCATACATTTAAATTAGTTGGAGTTGGAGTTACTTTAGTTGTGTTTTTTTAAGTCATCTCAGTTTTAGTTTATTTTGTGTTTATTATTTTGTAGGTATGTACCTAGGTACTAATAAGGTACTAACCACATTAAAAAAAATATGTATCTTATATGAACTTTTCCTCACAAAATGTGTTGTAAAGAAACATGACCTTGATTTCGGGACTAGTACCGGGACTTAAAATTTGGGACCAAACTCCCGAATACATTTTCGGCCCCGGGACTTGGGAACCCTAGTATTCAGCACGCTCAACAAAAAATCCTTTTGTGGCCCTACTCTAACTCAGTGATACAAATTTCTCATGAAACAAATTCGTGATACAAATTTCTTTCGTAAAACACTTTAATGCCAGCGCATTTTTTGCTTGAAAAGGGGGTCATCCTGTATAAATAAAGTGGGACCGGAAATTTCGATAATGGAACTTGCCGTTTGCGTCATTGGATGTGCCAGAAGTTTAAGTTGAGATAACATTTATAATTCCACGACAGAAGAAAGTATCTTAAGTAGATGCATACATCTATTATATTAACGAATCTCCTACACACTGATGTCAGGTAATCAGGTGTATCTCGATAATAATATATAAAAAAGGTTAAGTACATAAGAATGTGAGATAAGTAATAAGGATGTAATATTAATAATAGTTACATTAAATCTAACTTAATTACCCCAAGTGTGTTTTTAGGAGTTCACTGGGATTTGATTTCGTTGGCAAATTTAGCATAGTTTCAGTATCACGGTATCGCGGTGTTGCTTTGGTTCTAACGGGAATTAGCCGATTAGCGATCATCCAACCGAAACTGAAAACTGTACCGCCAAATATAGTTTAGGTAGATACTGAATCATTAAAACACGTTTCTAATACTTTTCTGGTTCCTTTTTTATTTAACTGGTTTACTCCTTCTATAAGAATAAGTAAAAAATCATTAAATTCAACTAGATACGTTTATTCAGCCGAAATAAGACGTGGCCTTGAAGTTAACTTTTATAACCTGCTCGCTTTCAGTTTCATAAAAATATATAATAGGACAACCAACAAACAGCATAAAAACGGGAAGTGAGAAAAATGTTGTAATTTGGCATTCGTTATCCTTTGCTTATCCTTATAGAAATCGATGTATGTACTTATTATAAGCACTTATACTCATTTTTTCTAGGGTTGTAAAATACCTCGAATTTATAGTAGGTACTTAATATATGGGGTACCTACTTCTAGTTTGGAGTATTGTGATGTAAGGGTGATATTAATAATTATTATTATATTATATATTTTTAAAATGGTTTGCATTTAAAAAACACAAGTTTGTGTCATATCTCGCAAATGGCAGCTGTCACGGTAAGTAGGACATGATAACCGCATTGGAGACACACTTCCCTCCAATTTTTGTATTTACACTTTTTATCTAAAATTAGAAACAACGAAGCTAGATGGATAAGATTAAATCGCCAAAATTTCGTTTTTTTTATGGGCCTGAGCCTGAGCTTAGCCGAGTGCATATTCTGATTCGTCCCTTTTCTGGGCCTGAGCGCCCTCCCGGCCTGCCGCCTGCGCCGATTTGGCCCGCTGCCCCGCTCCCCGCAATCCCCCGTCCCCGCGAGAATGTTTTTTTATAACACGCTTTTAAAATATAACATAATTTATCATAGCCCCATAAAGATTCGAAAAACATGGGGCGCCTGCAATAATAATAGATAAAGCCGAGACGCGCCGCGTACTCGCGAACGATGCAGCAACGTTCGCGATCAATTTTTTTTTGCCGCATCGCACTGCAACAACATGCTTGTTCGTCAGTGTTCCACTACGCGCGGCGCGCACTAGGTAGATATGGACGACACTGATATTGTAGTAGCAGCGGCTGCGTTTATAATTTTGATTGATGCTGCACAAGATAATAATAATAATTACAAGAAAAGAAAAATTTGTTGGGTGACACAAGGGTTAAAAAACGGGGAAAATACAGTGGAACTGAACTTTTAACGAATTTGTCTTTTCTGACAGATTCTGGACAATTTAAAAATTTCTGTAGGCTGTGAAGCCAAGGTTTTGAGTTACTGTTAAACCTAATTGGCCCAAAAATACAAAAAGTAGATAGCGGTGCGCTCTATGCTCCTCGAAAGTCGTCCAGACCGAAGGCGCGCGCTGCGCCAAAGTTTACAGAATAAAATTCTGTAAACTTTGGCTGCGCGCGAGCATCAGCTAATTCCTTTTAGATGTACCGACAGGAGCCGGAACAACAACGATCGCGCGCGGAAACAAATTTTTGAGGATAAATTGAGTATAAATATAAAAAAGTTGAAAATAATGCCCCTAAAACGTTAACAGTCATTTTGTAATCCTCCAGACAAAAAAGTTAAGGTTGATATAAAATATGAAAATATGAACCCAGAGGATGTGAAAACATATTAAAATAAAGTCTTTTTCTTGAAATCGGCAGTAAAGTGTCCCAAAATCGCCATTAAAAGCTCAGAAATCGGCACTGAAGTAACCCATTATTGTACGATTTTTTCAATAAGTAGGCCTTGGTGAGATGTAAACATCAAACGTCAGACGCGGAGCCATCGCCCGTCAAAAGTGACCAAATATTCAAAACCCGGCCGATAAAGGCCCATTTAACTATTCGTACACATTGCGAAATTGTCACTTATAGTAGCGCAATCTATCAGTATAAATATTTTAGTAAGTTTGAATATCCATAGATGGAGGCTGCACAACAAGCAGCAGTTTGGTTTTTCTGTACGAAGGTGCCGTGTTTTGTCTTATCTAGGTAGAGCAATCGTCAAAGTCAAGCAACGCCGCGCGTAGTCGGTTCATGGACGGGTGATCCCTTATGATTATTTTCTTGCTTAATGGTACTCCTAGTTTGGAGTATTGTGAGGGTGAGAATTATTGATATTATTATTATTATTAATAATAAAACTTTTTTTTCCGATTAAAAAAAAAAATATAATATGTACCTCGGCACTGAAGTTCTTTTTATGACTTGTGGTTTATTTGCCTCGGCCAGAGGCCTCGGCAGCTAAATTCCACATAAGTCATAAAAAGTTGAACTTCAGTGCCTTGGTACATAAATAACTATTATTTACGGGGTTTTCCGTTTAAAACAACATAAGTTTGATGGTCTGTACCGCTTTAACGGAACACCCACGGAAAACTCAATAATATACAGGGTGTTCCAATAAAAAAACCATAAGTTTGGTTTGTCCAGCTTTTACGGAACACCCTGTATTAATATCAAGAAGACCATGGGAAAGTCCACCAAAAATTGCAAAACTTTTATCTCTACAATTTTTTCTTTAACTCGAAAAATAAAGAAGTTAAGGGGTGGGGTGGGATGAAATGTTATGGGAATCACCCTGTATATTTAGGTTTTTTTGCTGTAGATTAACACTTCTCCAAGGTAGTTTTTAGGCTAATGTTCACGTTGATAGGACAACTTAACTTTCTGAAATTTTGTTTTGAATCTTGATTTTTGTTGGGCAGCTGCACTTTTATCAAATATAAAAATAAAAATTAAATGTTTGCAATAAGTAACTGTAAAAACAATTAAATTGGGTGAGATAGTTACACCATAGTTTACTTGGTCTAAATGTCAACTCAATTGTTTCACTAGTAACAACTAGTGAAAAAAGAAAAAGTTTTAGATAAAAGTTGTAGGGAATTTTATAAAATTTTCTGGACATTTTTTTAAGACATTTTATACAGAATGCTTCGCAAATGCGTGGCAAGCCAAACTTGTTTTTACAATAGAACACCCTCTATGTTTTTACATTTTTGAAATCTGCTCGTCACGGCAATCAGAGTGATATAAAACTTTGTATCATTATCTTTTTCCGCTTTTAACCAAGAGCCTATAAAACCACGGTATAAGGAGACACGGCATGCTATTGCGCATCGTCGGGTGACGTCATTGTGAAGCATCATCCCGTTTGCACGCAATAACCCACTTCGTAAATTCCTCAGCTTTTGGAAAGCGAAAATATTTAATATTTGTTTTGATTTTATATTCTATAATATGTTGAATGATTAGACACAATGCTATTTTGTTATTATTGGTCTAGTAGGTACTTATATTTTGTCTGGTGTTAGGATATTCCCCCATTCTGATATACACGAGTAAATATCTCCACTGCTTATTCTTCTTCTCATAGCTTGGTGAGAGTGAGACACAAGTTTTTGGAAACCGAAAATAAAACTAAAACGCAAAAACAAAAATTTTATGCACATTTGAGGAACATTAAAAGTATAAATAACAGAACCAAATTAACCGAAAATAGCGAAAACAATATGCTTACGTAGTAAACGCAGGGTACGTCGTACGTCTGGAAGCGGCAAATGTTTAGGAAATCACTAAATCGCGAAATAATGTGTACCTAAATACTAGGTACCTACAAAATGCCAACTCAATCTATCTAACCTTGTTTTATACAACCGCCGCCATCAGAGATGCAACAAAAAAATAAGTAGTTAGTGCCTGTGGATGGATATTAAGTATAGTGAAATTCCACTGGCAAACGTTTTTATCGGGTTTTTAGGTGATCAAAACGACATTTGCTAGAGTTTTGAAATGATTTAATTTTCGGGAATTTCCGGGACATATCCATCGAGGCGACCATCTACATGTACTTAGGTATCATATAAAAATTCCATTTAGAATTGTTTATTGAATTCTAATAATTACTAATTACTATTCAGTGTACTATGTTCCTTATAAGTTTTGAGTTTAGAGAATCAATACAACAGAAACTACGTCATGAGCCGTACTGGTTGTGGATTATTCATTGCCATTTTTTTTTTAATAATTTCGCGTTGGATATTCATGAACCTATCCTATATTTTAAATTTTCGTCATATTATCAATGATGACTTTTATTCCAAACTACCTAGTTATGTTATTATATTAGACCTGCTTTGAGAATAAGTGAGTAAGTATAAGTGTGTTAAATATTCCCGAATGTTCATATTTTTTCATATTGTATATTTTAAAATGCGCTCTTGGCATTTTTTATGCCGTTCGATTTATCAATAATTCAAAATCTCATCACCACGCTTGAAAAGTGAGAAAAACTAGTCAAGCCTTAGGGGTGTAAAGACAAAAGCCTCCAGGTCTTTTAGGTCTTTAAGATCTAGGTATATTTGTATACCTACCTTAAGTTTTGTGCGTTTTGATTTCCGTGTAGCACAGAAGCTAAATTTCTCAATTACAATAAATTAGGTATATCACACTAAATACAGGGTGTTTCTTAATAGCATGCTAATATTTAAGGGGGTGATTTTTGGGTCCATTTTGAACTACAGGGTGCTAAAATCTCAAGAAAAATTTCGTTTTTTTTTATTATAGCTTTGGTATTACCCTAGATATTTTTGTGAAATTTGGTACACCCTTTTATGCATCAAGATGCCTCTTCTGACGTACAAACAACTTTATTACTTTTACCAGTGGCTTCTGTACGCGGATTTCGAATTGAATAACTTAAAGAAAAATATGTTACGCCACTGCTTCTTAAAGTAAAAATTATTTGCGAAATCCCCATTACTTTCTGAGCAAATGATCTTTTGATCTTTTTTGTTTCACGTACGGTTTTCGCATAAAAAAATATAACTTATTCATTTGCACGGCGCTAGACCACTTACCCCTACGAGAACAATAACTTTGAACAATTTATTCAAGAAAATATTTTTTAAACGGTAAAATTATGAAATTGAAGTAATGTACACACATTACGGAATGGTAACAGAAAATTACCCTAAACCCACAAGGAAACAAATTAAATCAGATGTTGTTGTTTTAGCACCCTGTAGTTCAAAAGTTAAGACTTTTATATAAAGTTTTTTTCTCATAATGGACCCAAAAATCACCCCTTTAAATATTAGCAGTTCTTTATCGTGAATAAGATTTTTTCGAAAACTCAGTCCAGAAGTCAAGATAAAAATGGAAGGCTCCAGGAAGGACCACGTCAAAATATCACATAATATCATAGATACATTACATTATTGCAATGTTTATTTACTTATATAAGCTGAAGTTTTTTTAACCCAAGGCATATCTTTACATCATATTTTTTGTCTTCCCCTTTCTTTGGGCGAGTTTTAGCGATCTCTTGTGAACTCGATTACAGTACTCACAAAATCAATAGCCAATATCGCAATCCATTAGAATATCATCTTGGGATCACATATAAAATTTATTTTAATCGAAACGGTTTTCCGATTTACCTATATTTTGCCTCGATTTTGATACTAGAATTTTTCCCACTAATCTGGGCAACTAAAATGGATAATCTCGCATACTATTACTAGGGGCACTTGACATTTGATATCACATTTAAATTTAAAGTTAAACTTACGAACTCTTATCGGGATTTACATAGGTAGGTACTTACCTACGGTAATGTTCGAAATATCCGGTACCTATTGGATATATCTGGATTAAGATATCGATAATCAATACGTAGGTAGGCAATTTACTTAAAACGTCCCTTAAAAGTGTTGTTTTTAAGAAGTCGCCTGGAAAATGTTATATTTTTCTGTAAACAAAGACTAATGGTCTAATACTTTTGTTTTAACAAAACAATTGAATGGGCCAGAATTCTGGTCAGAACAAGTGTCAAACCATCAATTTACTAATTTTTAAGAAAATCAATTAAAATAAATTTAATAGTAATTATTATATTTGGCATTAACCATTAACAAGAACATCAGCATTTAAAGAACATTAGCAAATCCGAAATATTTAGAATAAAAAGTCATCTAGGAATTGGCCAACACAGCACTTAGTTCCTAGGTAAACGGTTACAGAACCGAGTGTATGGAGTTTCTTTGACAAACCTTTCCTACAAAAATTCTTTGGTAGGTTGGTACCTATGTACCTAAAATTTTTGTCATAGTCATAGGAAACGACTAGGTACTTTTATTGGATACAAACGAAAACGAAAAGCCCTTTGTGCAAGAATGAAAAAAAAGTTGTCCTATATTGATCTTAATCCGAGTCAGAAACATTTAATAGTGTCAACAATTTTAAAGTTTGAACAAGAGTTTGAACAATCATTTGAAATATTTTTCGGTAGGTACTTTTGTGGAAAGACTTTTGGTCTGTCACAAATTTTAAAATACCTACACTATTATTTAATCCAAAATAGATGTTCAATTTGGCGAAAATAAGAATGAGATTATTTTTATTCGATTTTATAACTTTTCTACTCGAACAGGCTATTAAAAATGGGTATACAGGGTGGTGAAAATTTCGATGCCCACCATTTGGTATCTCGGATGTGGTTGCTCGAAATTTAGGAGGCCTAGAAAATTTCTGAAACCGGCATCGAGTTGGCCATGACCAAGAACCTAAAACTACAAATTTTCGTTAAATTCGGGTAACCGATGTGGAAGATACAAAGTTTTGAAAAAAATATAATTTTGCCATTTTGTGAGTATAAATCACGAACGAATCAAGATATCTAAGATTTAATAACAGAATATTGTAGAGGGTATAATAGCCCAACTTTTGTCTAATTTGACCGATGTTGTATCTTTTACATTTTCCGAGATACCTAATGGTGGACATCGAAATTGTCACCACCGTGTATATAAGTTCTATTTATCAAATTGAATTATGTGGCCTGTACGGTATCGGCTCGGGTATCGGCCAAAAGTAAGGAAACAAATACTTAAATAATTTATTAATTATTTACAGATATCGATTCATAATATTTTTGAATCGTTGAGTATAAGTCAATTAGTCTCTAAAAAAACTTCCAACATGGCAAGAACGCGACACGATTCCGTTTTTGCCAAATACATTTTTCTCTTGATTTTTGTGGGACAAAAGTAAAGAAACATTTGAGTTTAGTCTCATTTCTTATGTTACTAGAGTTGGTAGTACGTAGCACCTATACTCGTACCTACACCAAAATGTTGTGGTTCTTAGAACAATACAGTTTTACTAACATGCCAAGGGAAAAGTTTGTTATAAAAGGAAATTCCACAAATGAGTTTATATGTAAGATCTATCAGGCGTCGGTTGCATGAATTCGGTCTTTATATGGGCGAAGACCAGTGAAGAAGATTTTTTTGTTTCTGTTAAAAATAGACGAGCCGGGATAGAATTTTCAAGGATTTATATTAACTGGGAAGTTCGTTTTATTTTCTGATTAAACAAAGTTTAACAATTAACCCCCCTTAAATTCACCTGCAGAACACCCTGTATACAATAATTTCTTCCTACTAACTTAAAGATTTGTTTAATTCTTGATAAATGCCTTCGTTATATATTTTGTATATTCTCCACAAAATACAATACCTATTTAGGTATTTGCAGCCAGGTACTTCTATTGGTGCGGGTAGGTATCTAATAATAATCTATTCTTTCTGTAGTCACTGGTATTACCATTACCTACCTAATTTTCTTTCCATTTCGAGAATTTTTTACACAGCCACTGTCATAACTAATTAATAATTAAATGAGACTGGTTTAAGAGGTTTTAAAAAATAAATTACTTTTAGTTTTAGCGGCTGTTAAAAAATAATAGGTACCTAGTAGGTAAGTATAATATGTACGAGTAAGAACAGTTTATTTTATAAATATAAATATTTATGTTCTATTTTAAAATATTTAACAACACGGTAAAGATAAACAATACCTATGTTATGATTTTTTATGTATGGAGGTATTTATGTAGGATTTATTTTATAACTAGAAAACGAAGGCAAAATATTTTATAATAATTTCAGTAGGTAGGTAGGACCTATCAAATGCCCTAACCGGGCAAGGCAGAGGGCATGCATTTTTAAGTAGGTATAAATTTTTAACACTTTGTAAACGTCAAAGAATCGATTCGCAATTCGCACATTGAACAATCTCCAAAAACCATTAAACACCAGAAATAAAATTAAATTGTAAGTACTTACATTTCCTTAAATGTAACGTGTCAAATATAAATATCCCAATAACTTAGGTATCACAACGTCTAACAACACACAGCACCGACTACGGCGGACTGCCAACGTCAATTAGTAATAGTTGTTTAATTTTTCGGCGGTTTTTCCGCGGTTTAACGGGCCAGCCGGTACTGTGCGTTCTGCCGGGCCAGGTCCCGATTTTAATCCGGAGCCCGATGCCGGGAAGTCAGGCGATGCCGTCGGGCCAATGAGGTGGCGGCGTGAGGCGCTCGTGCGGTCTGTGTGCCGCTGAAACGGTCGATACATGCTAGAGGAGGCGCACGGCGCACATGGAGAAGCGCGAAGAACGCCACTCGACTGACTCGACCGACCGCACCTGTGGGATAGGAGATACGGAGATAGGCCCGACGTCTGGGGCCGTGGATTTACAAAACAATGCGGAAAAGGTTTGCGTCAGAGCAGTCACTTGTCACCTTCCGGTTTGCTATGGTGAAGGTACATATAGAAATTTCTTTCGGGGGGGGGGGAGCCACAGGAAAAAAAGAATATACAGGGTGTCCAACTTTAATACTGTACAAATCCGTAAAATCTTCATTTTTGGAGATAATCGCCTAAACTTTTTTTGTTTAATAGGCCTTCAAAAACCGCTTCTTTTGACCTTCCTGCCATTTTCAAAATGCAAATCCAGAGCCTGCTGCGATTTTTTTTAACCCTCGTTTTTCACGAATGCCATTTAGCGTTTTTTTTTATTTAAAATGTGACCCCACAGCTTTAATCAGAACACCCCAAAACCCCTATATACCAAATTTGAATAAAAAATATACAGAGAGTTCCATTCTGCAGGGTGTCAAAGTTGAGCAAAATATGAATTTTAAAGACATCTGCCAAGTCAAGAGTGCCATGGAATCCCCTCAAAACAGTTGAATGGTCAATAGGACACTCAAGGTGTTGGTGCGCAAAGGTCCAATACAAAATATACAGAGTGTTCTTATCTGTGCCATCTCAAATTACTGAATTTTTTGAACTTTATACGGGTCAAAAATCGAGTATATCAAAACCGCTCCACACACTATAAACGAACTAAATCTAAAAAACACAGAAGTCTGCCAGTCAGTAAGTTCATATCAGTTAAGTGGCTGGTGTGCCATAACAGGAAACGCACAGAAAATATATCGTCTTAGACAGTGACCAGTGACTTAGTTGAGTAAGGTTCAATAATTTAGATTGTTTTTATTTGTTAGTTGGCACTTGGTAAATAAATACATTACTTTTGTGTTTATCAATATTTTCTCCACGATTCCACAGCACTCATGACCCGTATAAAGTTTCATAAAAATTCAGTATTTTGAGATGGCACAGATAAGAACACTCTGTATATTTTGTATTGGACCTTTGCACACCAACACCTTGAGTGGTCCCAGTGGCGCACCCAGGGGGGGGGGGGGCAAGGGGCCTCGCCCCCCCCAGACCTTTCATATTTGAAAAATTCTCGAGGGTCGTATCGTAGATGTACTGTTCGCTGTGCGACCCTCGGAAATTTTTGCGCACTGACTGGCTAATATCTGAGTTTTTTTTTGGTATTTTCTAATATACCTGCCTTTATAAAAAACAGTTTGGAAATTTGTTTGAATCTGCCTAGCAGAATGTTTGCCCTGTCTGAGCCACAAGTTCATCGGTCACCTCACCAGAGCGTCAGAGCCGTAGATAAAGGAACTCCTCCATTGAGAAAAAAAAACGAAGAAAAAAAGACATCATGATTTTTTATTTATTATACTTCATTTAAATTGAATTTGCCATTAATTTTTTTTTTAATTTTTGCTTGAAAATTTTTAATGTGCAGAGACCTCCTAAGTACACTTTTTATTGCCCGCTTAAAAAACAATAATCTCTATCGCCCGACCTTCAAACAAATTTCAATTTACCTGCACCTACTACACTGGCCAGAAAATATTATAAAATGTTGCAAAAATTATAGACATAATATGGCCCTTTGAAACGATATGATAATTTATAGGGAACTATGAGCACTAACTTTTATTTTTTCTTCCACATCACAAAAGGGTGTTCAGTGTTGTTTTTGATAATTACTGGATTTTTGTCAGTTAAAAAGTATTCTTGCTTACAGCACAAATTTTCGCCTGCGGCGCGATTCGTATAATAACAAGAATAAAATTCCGTTTTTTTTTACCCCCCCTTCTCCCCACCGACAAAGTACCGCCCTGTAGGTACCTATCCCTCACTTCTCAAATGTGTACTGACTGGACAGTCGTTTACTCTGCCTGAAGTTTCTGTCTGGCTACAACTTCGAGTTGCCCCCCCCCCACATATTTTCTGGGTGCGCCACTGAGTGGTCCTATTGACCATTCAACTATTTTGAGGGGATTCCATGACACACTTGACTTGGCAGATGTCTTTAAAATTCCTATTTTGCTCAACTTTGACACCCTGCAGAATATAACTCCCTGCATATTTTTTATTCAAATTTGGTATATAGAGGTTTTGGGGTGTTCTGATTAACGCTGTGGGGTCAGATTTTAAATAAAAAAATCGCTAAATGGTTTTCGTAAAAATCGGGGGTATAAAAAAATCGCAGCCGGCCCTGGATTTGCATTTGAAAATAGCAGGAAAGTCAGAAGAAGCGGTTTTTGAAGGCCTTTCAAACAAAAAAAGTTTACAGCAATTATCTCCAAAAATGAAGATTTTACGGATTTGTACAGTTTAAACCCTGAATAGGGTGAGTTTTTTCGATGCCGACTATGGGAAACTAGCGGAGCTAGAACAAAGGTTAAATGGGGAAAGAATTGCATTTTTGAATGCTCAATCTAATGCCCCTTTTGGATTTTCAAAAAAGTTCATAGCTCACTAGATATTTTGAAAAGAGTGATTTTTTGCTATTTCATCAGATCTCTGTAGCTCCGTTATTTCTGATTATACAGAAAAACTGTAGAAACAACCGTTATTTCTGATTATACAGAAAAACTGTAGAAACAAAAAGTGTAGATAATTTTGGGCTTAATAAGATAATCTAATCCAACGTAAAAGATCGATAATATTTTGTAGTTTTTAAATTTTTAGGCAGATTTTTTCTGCTGTGGCAATAAAAACCTCATGGTCTAAGTTACACACACATACAATATTGAGTATTGTATATTGTATTGTCACCGGAACTAAAGGTGTATGCAAAATTTCAGCTCAATCGGATGTCAGGAAGTGGTTCTAATTTAGCTTGCAAGATTTGACCTAAACACCCAGGGGCGGATGGGACAGGCGGACTACCGGAAGATTTCCCGGTGGGCCGCCTACTTGGTGGGCCAATGGGCCGGTCGTCAGTCGACCGCCGCGGCCGGCTAAAAATATTTATTTATTTATGAGAGAAAGTAACCTGTTTTTATATTTTCATATTATTTTTTAGTCTTCATTCAGCTATTATTAAATATCATGATCTGGCGACATTGTTGCTAAGCAAGAAGAGGTCTCAGCTATATGTTGAAAGAAATGGAACAACAGAGAATCATTGAACCGTCACGCATAGCCCATGGACTTCTCCAGTTATCCTAGTGAAGAGGAAGGATGGTTCTATGAGGTTTTGTGTAGACTATCGACGGTTAAATGATGTCACCAAGAAGAACAGCTACCCTCTACCCAGAATAGATGACACTTGAGACACTCCATCTGGCTCTAAATGGTTTTCCACGTTGGACTTGAAGAGTGGGTACTGGAAAGTCGAAATGCACACTCAAGATAAAGAGAAAACTGTATTTTTGTACTGGTACAGGTTTATGGCAATTTAATGTTATGACATTTGGCCTCTGTAATACGCCAGCAACCTTTGGGAGGCTCATGGAGTCTGTGCTAACAGAAATGACATGGAAAACCTGTCTAGTATATCTAGATGATGTCATTGTTTTGGGAGAACATTTGAAGAACATTTAGAAGAATGACGAAGAAAGAAATTTGAAGCAAGAATAATTATTGAAGAATCTCCATGAAGAAATGAAGAACGAATATTAGAAGAGATTCATGTGGAGTTACAAAAGAAAATTACCAACTTCGAAGGGGTTGTTGAAGAAGAAATAACCCAAATGAAGACAGAAATCAAGGTGGTAACCAAGACAACGAGTTTGGACTGTGATTGTTGAGATCTAGTTCTTTTATTCAATGTTTTTTTTGGGGAGGGAGAAGACAACGGAGAGGGAGGAATAATTATTAAAAATAAAGGCCGGTAAAAGTTTCTATAGGGCCGCCTCGCCACCTCTGTCCCGGTAAGAATTTTGGGTGCCCATCCGCCCCTGTAAACACCATACATTGCAAGTTAAATAAAAGCTTGTAAAAGTCAGCTGGCTGTATGTCGAGGGAAAGGTTGTCAGCTGACGCAGTGAAAGTGTGGCGCGAAAGCCAGGTGTGAAAGCCGCTCGCTTATATAAATTTATAAGCTGACGGGGTTACCCCCGGCATACAGCCAGATGATTTTTTATTACTTTAAGCATAATTTCAACTGCTATTGTCTGAAAAATTTTCAGGTTTGAGGAAATAATGAAAGTAAAGTTTGTAGTTTAGGTAATGATATATTATCACGCGCAAAAATAAAGAATTTATAGTTATGCTTCAATCGATATTTAAAATAACTTGTAATGTACATTGTACATGTATGTGAAAACTACCTGCTCAGAGCTCCGACGGGAGACGGGACCATACTCTCGAACGAAATTCCCCTTCTCTCGAAATGAGGGACCTCCCCCCCTCTTTTTTGAACTCGTGAAAGTGCGGTGCGACACGAGCCGCGCGCCTCAGTCCTAACAAAGAGAAGACCAGAATACAGAGAGTTCATCTTGTCAAATATGTCAAATGGAGCCCAACTTTAAATGGTAGGTAATTAAAACTTTATATGTCACTGTGGATCTTTGTTCTAAGTATTAAATTAATCTATAATAAATGAAAAACGCAGTATACTTCATAGTTTATCTGAAAGATTTTATCAGGTGTGTGAAAAATTACGTAAAAGTTGGGCTCCATTTGACATATTTGACAAGATGGACTCTTGGACTATTCTGGTCTTCTCTGTGCTACTAACGACGATCCACGATACACAGATAACGGTATGTCAGATAGAACGGAAATTCTGCGCACCTACGTCACTTCGACAACGCGCCAACTTATAAAAAATAGTCCTGAAATTAGTCTCACTGACATACTTCAGTGATCAATTTCAATTTGATAGTAGTGAGCTAGACAACCACATATACACCTGAAGGTATCTCAAGGTGCCTACATTCTGTTTTTGGATTTAACTTGACGTGAAATTGATCACTGAAGTATGTCAATGAGACTAATTTCAAGACTATTTTATAAGTTGGCCGCGCTTTTGTCGAAGTGACGTATAGGTGCGCGCAAAAGTTTAATTTTCGTTCTCCTAGCTGACATAGGTACCGTTATCTGTGTATATCGTGTATGGGAGGGTGCCGTTACCTACCGGGTCTCCGGGATCCCGAGTGTCTCGACATCTTGTTACGTGCTTTAATAATAATAATAATAATAATTCTCACCCTTACAATACTTCAAACTAGAAGTACCCCAGAAGCAACCACATGCTTGTGCGAGGGAGGGGGACAATTACTATTATTTTGCCTTCGTTGCCATTTGCGGCTAGGGCCGGCTTTTTTCCCGATAGAACTAGGATAACATTCGCCCAAGTACTACGGAAAACCCTAGAAAACCGTAGTAATCCCAGTGAGTGTAGGACAACAAGTAAATCACACGGATAAAGCTAATTAGGAGCAATACCATGAACCCACATTTGTCCAGCGCTCTTGGCCACAGCGGAGTTTTTCTTTAAAGACGTGCATGCGCCTGCCTCGACTTCGGTTCGAACCAAGGTCGATCGAAGGCAGAAAAACATGTAGTCTAAAAAGTCAGCGCCGGTACGAGCGACGCCACCGCGGCGCCAGATACTAGGGGGCGCTTATAGTTAGACTATACGGTCTAACTATGGCCAAATTTGAGGGGCCGAACCGTGCAGGTAATCGGAGCAGGCCGAAGCTCGGGGTCCTAAAATAAAGGGGGCCCCTGGTGGCCGCCCATTGCGCCCATTGGTAAATCCGCCACTGAGAATAACACCATAATAAATCGCACAGGTATCTACTAATGTTTTGATTGAGCGGCATACGGCATGGCGGGACGTCGGGTGCCGCAGCTTGGGTGGGCGACTCGCGTTGCCGCATACACAAATATTTCCGCATTATTGTCTGAAGTTTTAATACTTTTCGTGTATGTTTCGTGTACAGATATTTTAACCAAAGTGTCACTTGACAGCTAGAGATGAAGGATATAGTTTCCAGAGTGTGCAGCATAAACAAACTCCATTTTGCTATAGAGGAGTTAACACACGGAACACATTCGTAATAAAAAAGTATTTATACAATATTTGTGTGTGCAATTGCCAACATTAATTAATATACCGTACTTTCACCGTTTTGGTAGACATAGGGGAATAGGCCGCGCGTCGATGTGAGTCCAGCTAGGTTTGTCAGTCGTTGGCGGGGGGAGTACACAGTAGTCCCGCACCGCTTATCAGTCGAGTTTTGCGAGCAAAAAACACGCCCCGCCCCCCGCCAACGACTGACGAACCTAGCCGAATACACGGCGGCGCGCCGCAATGTCTACTAAAACGGTGAAAGTACGGTATATTCATAGGCAATTAACATACAGGGTGAGTCACATCTAAAGGTAGAGCCGAAAACACAAGGTAGAATTCGCTAAAATAAGCACA
The DNA here is from genome assembly GCA_963920635.1 of Pseudeuparius sepicola. NCBI lineage: Eukaryota > Metazoa > Arthropoda > Insecta > Coleoptera > Anthribidae > Pseudeuparius > Pseudeuparius sepicola. The sequence goes on from OY987306.1 coordinate 12,772,087, forward strand.
TAATATGCTCAATAAACATTAGCTCAAAGACGCTTGGTTCTCCATATACAGCGTGTTGAAACTTTTAACATATATTTTTTAATTTCTTTCGAGTCCGTTTAGGAATTACAACAAAATTTGATACATATTATGGGTTGTCATTTTGTGCAATAATTTGGCCCTGTTCAGATGATCAGCGGCGTAGATACAAATAATTTTATGTTAAATGCCAGCATAATCACCTTGGCACTAGTTTAAAAAATCCGAAATTACGAAGAAACTGTACCAGAAATAAATAAAAAAACATCAAGAGGCGCTTTTTGTTCCAAATGGAATGGGCTATCCAAAAAAAAATTTGGTTTTGCACAGGATCGTATTCCTTTTTTTACAATTATTTAGAGTAACTATTTGTATCTACGCCGCTGGTCATCTGAATGGGGCCAAATTATTGGCAACCTACCGATGCATAATGTGTACCAAATTTGGTTGAAATTATTAAACGGGCTTGAAAATTTCAAAAATATGTTATTTTTGGAAAATTTGCAACACGCTGTATATGGAGAACCAAGCGTTTTTGAGCTAATGTTTATTAAACATATGTGCGTATTTTAGCGAGTTCTACCTTGTGTTTTCGGCTCTGCCTTTAGATGTGACTCACCCTGTATATTTATATATACAGGGTGTCCCGAAATTAGCCTGCCATAATTTACCAGCGTATTCTACGACCTAAAAAAAATGAAAAAAGTTCCTATAAACATGACCTCAAAAATGCCCCTTAATGGGGCTATAGCCCCCGAAAGGGGCAGTTTCACAAACTGGTTTCTATAAATATTTCCAGAACGAACAAAGATAAAATTCTGAAATTTGGTATGTGATGTTCCTGTGAGATTTGACATTTACCGAGGTAGCGATAGTTAGACATTCTTAATCATAGGCGTCCCAAATGGGGGGGTTCAGGAGTTAAAATTACCCAAATTTTTTTTTTGTAAACTTTTTTCCAGATTTCTTGCAAAATTATGAAAGTTGAAGGTATTCTATGAAGAAAAGGTGCTCTTGTTGAACTTCGATAGCATGCATCGTTTTCGAGTAAACTCGAGTGCCATGAAAATGCCTATTAGAAATTAGCCTGCCATAATCTACCACCACGTTTTTTGATACAAAAAAATGAAAAAAGTTCCTATAAACATGGCCTCAAAAAGGCCCCTAAGAGGGCTATAGCCCCTGAAATGGACACTTTGGCAAACGGTCTTTTTCTAAATATTTCCAGAACGAACAAAGATCAAATTATGAAATTTGGTGTGTGATATATCTGTGAGATTTGACGTTTACCGAGGTAGAGAGAGTTTGACATTCTTCATCATAGGCGTCCCAAATGAGGTGGGTCAAGGGGTTAAAAATATCCCAAAATTTTTTCTGCGCTTTTTTCATGGTTTATTCTCCCAGGTATGTCACATACCAAATTTCAGAATTTTATCTTTGCTCGTTCTGGAAATATTTAGAAAAACCGTATGCCAAAGTGTCCATTTCGGGAGCTATAGCCCTCTTAGGGGGCACTTTTGAGGCCATGTTTATAGGAAGTTTTTCATTTTTTTTTGGGTCGCAGAACACGCTGGTAAAATATGGCAGGCTAATTTCTAATACGCATTTTCATGGCCCTCTGCAAACAAATTTCAATACGATTTTACTCGAAAACGGTGCACGCTATCAAAGTTCAACAAAAGCACCATTTTTTCGTAGAATACCCCGACATTTTATAATTTCGCAATAAATTTGGGGAAAAAGCACACACAAAATATTTAGGGTATTTTTAACCCCTTAACCCCCTATTTAGGACGCCTATGATTAAGAATATCTAACTATCGCTACCCCGGCAAATGTCAAATCTCACAGGTACATCACATACCAAATTTCAGAATGTTATCTTTGTTCGTTCTGGAAAAATTTGGAAAAAACCGTTTGTGAAACTGCCCCATTTCGGGGCTATAGCCCCATTAGGGGGAATTTTTAAGGCCATGTTTATAGGAACTTTTTTCATTTTTTTAGGTCGTAGAACACACTGGTAAATTATGGCAGGCTAATTTCGGGACACCCTGTATATATTCATAGGCAACCTGGAGACATTTGAATAGAAAAGTTCAATTTGCATTTGTTTCACGAATTATTGCAAACGGACAGCGGCAACATTGCAATGCCGTTTCTCCTGACAGGCACCAAGGTTGCCAAGCTTGGCGTTATAGCTAATAAAACGACGAAACTGTACATTTCAGGCTGAAGAAAATTGTGCAACTTCGTCTTTAATTATCATAAATAAATATCTAAGGGTTTGACGAAGTTGTTTCATTTATTACGTGTTTTGTTGGTGACGTGGTCTTTGCCGATCAAGGTCAGTGACTTTGTTCCGAACCGTCGGTCGGGTGCGCTATCTTCATAATACTGCTCAATGAGTTGATTGTTTAGGTGATTTATTGATTACTTAGGTAGATGTTAATAATAGTAATAATAATAATCTTTATTGGTTATGATTGCCGATATAAATCGGATAAAACAAGTCAACAGTAAGTAGGTAAGTAAAAGATAATATAGACACAAACCTAATATATTGTATATACAGGGTGTTTCATCTTAAGTGCGAACACCCCCGTAAAATTTGTATTCTACATCCGATTTTAGCCGCGTTTTTTCTAAAAATAGGCCACAAAAAACTCTACGTTGGTGCAAAATTTCAGGTCTTAATGTCAATTTTCAAGGCCTACTACAATTTTTTTTTCTAGTAAAAAATGACGAAAACCATTTAGCGATTTTTTATCTAAAATCTGACACCACAGCGTTAATCAGAACAACCTAAAACCCCCTTATACCAAATTTGAACAAAAAATATACATTCTGCAGGGTGTCAAAATTGAGCAAAATAGGAATTTTAAAGGCATCTGAAGAGTCAAGTGTGCCATGGAATCCCGTCAAAACAGATGGATGATCAACAGGACTACTCAAAGTGTTGGTGTGCAAAGATTCGATACAAAAATGTACAGGGTCTTTTTCTCTGGGCGATGTCAAAATGCTGAATTTTTATTAAACTTTATATTGGTCAGGAGTGCTCTGGAATCCTTGAATAAATATTAATAAATACAAAAGCAATTTATTTCTTTACATCATCCAACCAACAAATAAAAACAATTCAAATTGTTGGACCTTTATCAATAAAGTCACTGTCTAAGATGATGCATTTTCTGTGCGTTTCCTGTTGTGGCACACCAGCCACCTTAACTCATATGGACTTACTGACTGACAGGCTTCTGTATTTTTTAGACTTAGTTCGTTTGTTATGTCTGGGGTGGTTTTGAAATACTCGATTTTTGACCTGTATAAAGTTTAAAAAATTCAGCATTTCGAGTTGCTACAGAGAAGAACACCTTGTATATTTTGTATTGGATCTTTGCACATCGACACTGTGAGTGGTCCTGTTCATCATCCAACTGTTTCGAAGTAATTCCATGGCACACTTGACTCGCCAGATGAGTTTAAAATTCCTATTTTGTTCAACTTTCACAGCCTGCAGAATGGAACTCAATGTATATTTTTTGTTAAAATTTTGTATACGGGGGGTTTTAGGTTGTTCTGATTAACGCTGTAGTGTCAGATTTTAAATAAAAAAATCGCTAAATGGTATTCGTCATTTTTTACTAGAAAAAAAAATTTTAGTAGGCCTTGGAAATTGACATTAAGACCTGAAATTTTGCACCAACGTAAAGTTTTTGTGGCCTGTTTTTAGAAAAAAACGCGGCTAAAATCGGATGGAGAATACAAATTTTCCGGAGGTGTTCGCACTTAAGATGAAACACCCTGTATAGAGGGTGGTCCAAACTTTATCAGCAATTCTTTAAAAACTGCTAGAAAATTTCAAAATAATAGGATTTTTCCTTATGAACATCTATTGAAAACTGGACAGGGTATTAAATTAGAAATTTTCGTAACAATATTTTTATGTATCTCCTAAAATATAAGAAATAAGTCAATGACATTTGGTAGCCATCTACTCTATCAAAGTAGCATTAATATTGGGGTATTACCCATTTTTTATTCAAGCAGTGGCGGGGCGTGGGGGTAGTAAAAATATAATGTAGCATAGTATTTCCTACTATTATTATAATATAGGCTTTTGCCATAAATATCAAATGTCTGGGTCATTACCTAAAAATGATGCGACAATCCAAAAATGATTTTATCTCATCAGTTTTGAGTTATCTTGTTAATTTAGGGAAAGAAAATGCTCTTGGTGTTTTTTCGAAAAACCCTTCGTTTTGTCCAAAACACGTAGATATTTAATCCTTGTTCGAGCACGGTCATATTATGTCGACGACTTACGCTATCATTTTAGCCTTGACTGAAGGAACCAAGCCTTTTGTTTTCAAATAAACTGGCTTATTTAATTATTGTCATTAATTCGGTGTCATTAGACCATACATTTTATTTATGGATTTTGCAATGGAAATGCAAATGCCGTTAGAGAATAATATCAGCGGAGATTTTCGAACAGAAGACAGCCAACTTGAAGAGTGTTTGATTCCATCCACCGGCAGTTCAGGGAACAAGGCCTGGGAATCGCAATAATATAAAGAAATGATGATATCAGAAATCAATTACTAACTATAAGGCGAATTTTAAGGGCATTTCATGAAGATGACGTCTCTTTGCAACTGAATATTTCGAGATCAATAAAGATTCTTAGAACACTTCATCGAGATGGCAGAAATGCATACAATTTCACACATGTTCAGACTACCCAAAGATAATTCGTCATTGTGAATGGCTGTTAGATCGGGACCAACACTATATTAAAGACCTGTGCATAGCGCTGATTCCAGGGATCGACATGGCGCCACACGATGAAAAAAATCGACAGGGTGGATTAAAGTAAAAAACGCCATTGTTGCATATATTTTTTTATAAAATAAAACCATTTAACATTCATAATGAAATGAAATGCTTGTTTGTTATGTTCCTTTCATTTGACAAGATTACATGCCATACATTCATAGATTTTATTAAGAAAGGCGAGTCTAAAAGGCAAGCAAGAGTATTTTGGTATCTTTTGGTTTTAAATGAAGTCCATGGCTATAGTTGTAGTGTAAGTAAATATCGGTTGAACAGATCATCCCTTAATTCCAAAATAGTGTTTATTCTTCTGCAATTCACATAATGGTCTGCTCATACGATTGCCTTCATGAGCATGGAAATTTCATGTTATCACAAACAAATCTACTTACCTATAAAAGCTCTGTTAATATGACAAAACTGCGAAATATCGAACGCAAAGAGAATTTGTGACCGTAAATAGGGCTAAAATGGTAATAAAGTTGGATATTTAAAATATGGAACATTCAAAACGTCAGAAACTGACATAGGTATAGTAAAATTATTTTAAGAAGTCCTTACTGGGACTGTCAAATGGTACTTTCGCCATCCTAAGTTGGCATCAATGCAGCAAAAAATGCAACCGGGTCATAAGTCCAGGTCAGTAGCGAGCCCATTTGCACAATGAATAACTACTAATAACACGAACAAGAACAACACAGATAACGGTAAAACCCATGAAACGTACAATACCCGCGAATATTTTCACTGCCCAAAGTTTGAACCCTTTTGAACGATCCGGAAAACCTTCACTGTCACTTTCACAACACCGAAACAAAATTTGCTGAGTCCGCCCCATAGACGCTGGCGCAAGTGGCTGATTTTAACAAAATACCAAAATGAAAGTGTTTCCATGAGGTTTGAAATTATTATTAAAATGAGTTGTAGTCATACTTATTTTTATTTGTAGCGGTATAATCGTGATTGCAATAGGGTTTTTTATTTTATTATGTTCTTTTTTCGTATCACTTGGGTAACTTTTCACATCATAAATCAATAAGTGACGTCATTAACTGGGTGAGACACATATAATAATAATAATATAATAATAATTCTCACCCTCACAATACTCCAAACTAGGAGTACCCCAGAAGCAACCACATTTTGTGGAGACTGTCATCTGACAAAATCGGGACTTCTTACAGTAATCGGGGTATACCTATAACCACAGAATACCGCTGTTATAATCTATAATAAGTCGCCATTTTTCTCGTCGAGTAGCGCCACCCCAGTCTGCAAACAACAATGAAATATGACTTTATGCTCGGGTCTTTAATATAGTGTCGGTCCAGATTAGATAAACTACAATTAAATATACCTACAGTTTTTGCACAAAGTGATTTGGACTGATGAAGCTTCATTCACAAAAACAGGAATCACTAATTACCATAATTTTCATATTTGGGCACGACTAAATTCTCAAGAACATTTCAAAACAAATTTGCACTAAATGTGTGGTTGGGAGTAATATCTAGGTAATAACCTCTGTGTTTTTTTTAGCAGACAGGCTGACTGCACCATTCTTTCTTATTTTTTACAGAGTTAAATGTTTTACTGTTTACTGGAAGATGTGCAATTAAAGACCTCACCCCATTGGATTTCTTTGTTTGGGCATATTTAAAAAAAAATCTACAGAACTCGTGTACGTAATCATGAAGAGTTAATTCTAAGAACAAAAAAGGCCTGTCAAGAATTAAGATTGACACAATTTGATTAAGAATGAATAATCATCTACTATTAGTAGCAGTTAATACTATCCCCAGAAGGTGTCGGTTGTACATCGATGTTGGCGGTAGGTAGTAATTTTCAACAACTGCTATAAACGTAATGTATCGAAGCTATGTAATTGTTCTTATTATTCTTTTATTCCCATTCTTTATTCCTCTGATTTTCGTTGTGTTCTATGAGAAATAAATATATATTTTATTTATTTCAAGTTGAGTGTTTCAGGTTACCGTTGCGTTTCGTAATAAAACTCACTAATTTACTATAACATTTTATGTCCAGTCAAGACTAACATGATAGCATAAGTCTTGACTGCTTTCGAACAAGGATTAAATATCTACGTGTTTTGGACAAAACGAAGGGTTTTTGGAAAAAAAACAACAAGATCACTTTCTTTCTCTAAATTAACAGGTGAACTCAAAAGTAAAGAGATAAAATCCTTTTTGGATTGTCGCATGATTTTTAGGTGAGAATTTGTTTAAGACTACCCCATGCCCAGCCACTGCTTAAATATTAAAGCTTTACTTTGATGGTGTAGATGCCTACCAAACCATTTGGAACAAAAAGTTTCCCATAAACCTGGGTCCGAAAATGCACAATAAGAAAGTTACAGGGTGATAAAGGTAAGTTTGAAAAACATGATGACAAAGTTTTATCCAATGCCTGTTTGGCATTTTTTCTAAATTTTGAATGTACAATTTATTATATTACTTGTCGAATTTTGGAGTTGACCCGTGTTTTGGGGCACATTGTACCGATTTCAACGCAAACGGTTGATTTTATCGTTATGGAATAAAAGTATCCACTAAAATGATGAATATGCAAGACCAAAAAGATAACCTCAAAAAAGTTATGAGTGGAAAACTCATTGTTACTCCGCACCTCCGCCTCTCTGGGTGATGGTAATAAATGGTTTCTACACGAAATTGTTGCACTTCATCAACTATAGGACTGCACTAAGTTTCATTTAAATTGCATAACTTCTGTGGAAGTTATCGTGAAATATATGTTTTCATACTGTATACCTTTATAGACCTGTAACTTTTTTTATTATGCATTTTCGCGTAGGAACCTAATACCATTTTCTTCCTGTCATATTACGTTGGCACCATAATTTAGAAACACCATGTATACACTTAAATACAGGTATAGCATTTAAGATAGATAGATAACTTTATTGAAATAGCACATAAAGCAAAAAGGGTGTAAAACTGCTTAAAATTGGTCTAATATTGACGGGGCTAGTTGGAAATTGGGGTTTAGTTTGGTATTAGTTTGATGACTATTGACAAAATAATTTTTTGGATGTATTTTGATTCGGATAAGAAGGTTGTCGGTACACTTGGCGTTGGAATGCACGTTGTTGGTGTTGGTATGGTTGTTGATATAAAGGTTTTCTAAACATGGATTGTTCATGTTGGTATACAGGTTGTATAAAGTTTGTCTGATTCGTTTGTCTACATAATTGATTTGGTAAAAATCTAGACTGATTTTGAGCATATGAAAAGTTTTGTTCTTCTACTACATTATTTGTTATGCCTGCTTCTAGGGTTGTTGGAATTTTAATTCTTACGGTATCTTGTAAACCTCCAGGAAGACCTCTAATAAATGTTATAAGATAAGGGCTAAATCGTAATAGTTTTTCAAATGAATTCTACGTTCTTGTTCTGATGCGAACTCTGTTGAATTTAATTTATAAAATATTAAACTTCGAGGGTGTTGTAAACAAGCTCCGAATCTAGTAGGATTTTCATTTTTAAAGTGTCGCATTATTAAAAGCTATTGTACGAGACAGTCTAAATCCCTATTATCGCCATAGGTTAATTTTAGTACCTACGCTTTTTATTTCTTCCCAAGTTTTTAATTTAATGCGTAAACCAATTATTAAAGTTAAATGTAAATTTATCTATAATTGCCTTTATAAGACATTTATTTAAGGGATCGTTTGGATCTTGTCTGTTAGTATAAGTTTGAATTAAATATTCACAAGAATCTATAAAAATTGATAGAACATGGGAATCTCCAGAAAATTGTAGGATATTTTCTATATAAAATGTTAAAAGGTGGTATAATTAATTCCTTATTGTCGATCTGAAGGCATTGTTGATGAATTACTTAAATTTCGATCTGTTGAAATACTTATCTAAATTTACAATTATATCGCTTAATTCACCCAAATAGAAGTTGATAAATGATGAATTGATTTTTGAAATGGAAGTGAAAGTGAAGTTCAAAATTGGAAGTTTCTTTCGTTGTTTGAATGTTTGCCGTTCTTAAAATCTACCTTAAATTACGTGATCCTATTCAGGGATCGGTGAATAATAAAAACTCGCTTTAGAAAGGTGGCACAAGAATCAAAAAGGAATTGGTTCTTACACTTCGTGCGGCAGGCGTCATCCAAGATGAAACTTCAGTCTTTGCCTTCTAGTTCTAGTCTCTGCGCTGACCTGCCCTGGTTGGCTGTGTTGTCCTGGTGATTCGGGGTTGAACCGTTGACCGCGTTGAACGGTGAAAACCGACAGGAGTTTCTTGCAAGATAACTGAGTAACTTCAGCGAAAAATTCCCGACTGCGCCAATTAACCGCGGACGCAAGGTAGGTCTTTTAAAAAATATTTTCTTGAAATCGGCATTAAAATGTCCCAAAATCGTCATTATAAGCACAGAAATCGTACAATAATGTAGCCCATTATTGTACGATTTTTTCAATAAGTAGGCCTTGGCGAGATGTAAACATCAAACGTCAGACGCGGAGAAATCGCCCGTCAAAAGTGACCAAATATTCAAAACCCGGCCGATAAAGGCTCATTTAACTTTTCGTACACATTGCGAAATTGTTTCCTATAGAAGCGCAATCCTTCAGTATACATATTTTAGTAAATTTGAATATCAATAGATTTGTTGTGTAGGCTGCACAAGAAGCAGCAGTTTGGTTTTTCTGTCAGAAGGTGCCGTACGTCATTATACTTGTCCTAGGTAGAGCGATCGGTAAAGTCAAGCAACGCCGCGCGTAGTCGGTTCGTGGACGGGTGATCCCTTATTATTATTTTCTTGCCTAATATAACTTTTTTTTTTCCGATTTCAAAAAAAATATAATATGTACCTCGGCACTGAAGTTCTTTTTATGACTCATGTGGTTTATTTGCCTCGGCCAGAGGCCTCAGCAACTAAACTCCACATGAGTCATAAAAAGTTGAACTTCAGTGCCTTGGTACATAAATAACTATTTTCTTGAAATCGGCAGTGAAGTGTTCCAAAATCGTCATTAAAAGCACAGAAATCGTACACAAATGGGCTACATTATTGTACGATTTTTTCAATAAGTAGGCCTTGGCGAGATGTAAATATCAAACGTCAGACGCGGAGAAATCGCCCGTCAAAAGTGACCAAAACCGGGCCGATAAAGGCCCATTTTACTTTTCGTACACATTGCGAAATTGTTTCCTATAGAAGCGCAATCCTTCAGTATACATATTTTAGTAGGTTTGAATATCAATAGATTTGTTATAGAGGCTGCACAAGAAGCAGCAGTTTGGTTTTTCTGTACGAAGGTGCCGTGTCTTGTCTTATCTAGGTAGAGCGATCGTCAAAGTCAAGCAACGCCGCGCGTAGTCGGTTCATGGACGGGTGATCCCTTATTATTATTTTCTTGCCTAATAAAACATTTTTTTCCGATTTAAAAAATATATAATATGTAGGTACCTCGGCACTGAAGTTCTTTTTATGACTCATGTGGTTTATTTTCCTCGGCCAGAGGCCTCGGCAACTAAATTCGACATGAGTCATAAAAAGTTGAACTTCAGTGCCTTGGTACATAAATAACTATTATTTCTAAACAGATTTAACAGCCAGACGGAGTATTTTATTATTAATCTTAGATTGTTGACAATAATGGTTTTATACAAATAAAAATATCATGTCAGCATTTTATACAATGAACAGTAAAATAATAGACAAAGATGTGAGTTTGAAAAATAAACATATTTTATGCTATGCTGCAATTTGTATCCATATATCTAATATGTATTGCTGCTTCTTGCAAAGTTGTTTGTCTGGGCGTCTAGACAGAAACAATACAAAAATAGATCGGTTTCATTTCGATAAGCCTTTTTTTAAACGTTCGAAAATGCAGCTTTTCCAAATACGCCCTAATACGTCCCTGATTTTTCCTGTCATTCGAACTGTCAACGTCCTCGCCGTTCGGCAAGACGACTAAATTCTGCGAATCCCTGCGTTTGTCTGGGGAGTAGACTTTTCGAACCCAATAATTGGTAGAGAGTGGTGACACTGACGACGGTCTTAAATAAGATATGTCTAAAATTTCACCAGACCTGGCAACATTGTCCAGCCCCTTAGCGAACGTTCTTCTGCGTAGTTCAAAGGCTTCGAAACATTGGGTCCGACGGGTCCGTGGATGTTCGTCGAGATGGAGGTACATCGTGGCGAAGACGATTTAGTACAGGTCGAAGCTGGTCTAAATTTGGTGGAAAACGAGCCAGAAATTAGCACACGGACAATTTCGAGGAGACTACTACCAGTTACCAGTTACCTTCACGACGGATTGAAGAATACTTAAGGAGAAATCCCTTCATTCTTACCACATTCAAAAGGTCCACGCATTGGAACCAGGCGGTTTTCTTGCTCGATAAGATTTTTGCAACTAGTTGCGTTATCCAGCAAAATTCTGTGGAGTGGCGGGTTCTGCTTCAGACGTTGCGGCGTTTTTAACATTCAGGTATTTAAATTATTTTTTAATTTTTTAAATAGGTATCTATTTGTTTCATAATTTGTGGCTTATTTTAACTGGTTCATTAAAACATTTTTTTCATTCATTTTTTTAATTTGCCTAGGTAATAAGCTTTTTTTTATATTTGACAAGTTATTAATAACTTTTGTTTTCTTTACACGTGACATTAGTTAGTGTTAATTATTTTTACACCAAGGGAAAAAGAAGTGGAAAAAATTAATTTTTTAAGTAATATATTAAGTTATTTTGGAATGTCACAACTTACAATTTTCATTTACCTACTTAAGTAGGTACATACTGTATTATTTAAATATTCGATCCCTCAATACTGTGAAAAAGCGATACGTCTGGCAACGCTGCACAGGGGAATGGAGGGGAAGCGGCATTGGTCCATGTTGATGCCCGGCAAGGTCATGGAGGCCTGGCTGTGGCGTCGGGATAAGGGATTGTATTGGTTTTTAAAAAGAATTATTTCGGACGACAATATGCACTTTAGAAAAAAATTAATTGCAGATTCGTAACAAGCGCATTTCCCCTACCTGCCCTAAAAATTAATGTACCAATGACCGATATATCCTATATTAGGAAAGTTGCAGAAATCGCCGAGACCTTTGCGGAACACTTTTCAACCGTGGTTTACAAACAGTTCAAGGACTATTTTCATAACTTATCAGAGACCATGAGTAAATATAACATGCTACGTAGTAGTAAATGCGACACTTCAGGGCAATTTGACCTTTGACCTCTAAGCCCCGCCCACCGTTTGACGTTTTTTGACCCACGTTTTGACATTTACGTGGCGTTTTCACACACGTTGAACGTTTTTTGACCCATGTAAACCTCAAACGCGCGTGAAAACGCGACGTAAACGTCAAAACAAGGGTAAAAAATCGTCAAACGTGCGCGAAAACGCAGATTAAGAGGGGGTTGCCGACAGCGAAAGTGACGTTAGATTTCGTATTTTTTTAAGTTGTATAGCATAAAATCTAATAACATTTTACCTGGCAAAAATTTAGTCCAAACATTTCTGTGTTAATTTGAATCATAAGATCTTATAAGCAGCGTTTTGTTTTATAGGTTATGAAAACCTTGGGGGAAAAATAATAATTCCAGTGCATATGCTTTTCAGATCTTATGATTAAAATGAAGACAGAGATGTTTGTACTAAATTTTTGCCAGGTAAAATGTTATTAGATTTTATACTATACAACTTAAAAAAATACGAAATCTAACGCTAACTTTCGCTGTCGGCAACCCCCTCTTAATCCCATTTTGTATGTATATACAGCGTGTCCCAAATAGTTTGTCCTACCCCCTGGATCTCAGGAACCGTAAGAGATACGAAAAAACTTGAATACAAAAGTTGTAAGGTTGGCAGTGGAGGTAACCTCTCTTTTATTCTCACATATACAGGGCGATTTGGATTTGCGGGACAAAAATAAAATATTTAGGTTTTGACAATTGTATTAATCCTTTGGAATATTTGAATTCTCCATAAAATTTTCTACAGAACAGTTTTTTTGTTTTGTATTTTGAATGCAGCGTTGCCAAGATATCGAATTTATCTTGGAATTTAGGGACTTCGTGGAGGTTATGGAAACTGAATGCTGTATCTTTATTTTAATAGATATCAAAGATATATTTTAGTCGAAATATGACAGCACAACCGTGTGTGGTGTGGTATGTCGAAATTGGTTTTTGCATAAACAATGTGTTCATAACATTCTCTCAAAATCAGATAATTTCAAACAGCAATAACTTTTTTAAATGGAATGACCCATAATTTCTATAGTTTGTTGGATGCCGGCGTCCAAGCCCCACATTTTATGTAAATAACACTCTATACCAAAAACTACCCGTTTTCGAGATATTTAGTATTTAAGAAAATTTCTTTGCATTTTTCATTCAGGTGAGAAGGTTTTATCAAGCAAGCCATAACTATTTTTCCAGACAGTGGCAGAAATAATTGTCATTTTAGATAATACGGGAAATAAAATTCCTATACCCCGTATACAGTATGTCGACGGATAGACATCCCAAGAGGACAAATGGACCAAAAATTTCATTTTCCGACAAAAAGTCATTCTTGATAAAAGTTTCTGCTTCTCGAAAAAATATGTTCGATTTGTTATACAGGGTGTCAAAAAAATACAAAAACATGAAATGCGATCAAGAATAAACTGCCTTTATTTTTAAAAATATCAAAAACTTTTACTTAGAAAAGTTGTTTAGAATTAAAAGATGTGTCCGATTGTCACTTTTCAAACAAATCAGCAAACTCCGATTTTTTTGATTTCCAAGTGTGAAATTCCTTTGTTTTTAAAAATATCAAAAATATTTATTTAAAAAAGTTGTTTAGAGTTAAAAGACGTGTCAGAGGGTAATTTTTTACCCATTTAAGTCAAAGTCGTCCGATTTGCTTAAAAAGTTACAATCAGACACGTCTTTTAATTCTAAACAAATTTTCTAAATAAATATTTTTGATAATTTTAAACACAAAGGAGTTTCACACTTGAAAATAAAAAAACGGGGTTGTCTAATTTGTTTGAAAAGCGGACACATCTTTTAATTCTAAACAACTTTTCCAAGTAAAAGTTTTTGATATTTTTAAAAATAAAGGCAGTTTATTCTTGAACGCATTTCATGTTTTTGTATTTTTTGGACACCCTGTATAAAAAAATCGAAAATTCTTTTCGTGGACCATATTTTTTCGAGAAGCAAAAACTTTTATCAAGAATGATTTTTTGTCGAAAAAATGAAATTTTTGTCCATTTGTCCTCTTGGGATTTCTATCCGTGGACATACCTACTGTATACGGGTATAGGAATTTTATTTCCCGTATTATCTAAAATGACAATTATTTCTGCCACTGTCTGGAAAAATAGTTATGGCTTGCTTGATAAAACCTTCTCACCTGAATGAAAAATGCAAAGAAATTTTCTTAAATACTAAATATCTCGAAAACGGGTAGTTTTTGGTATAGAATGTTATTTACATAAAATGTGGGGCTTGGACGCCTGCATCCAACAAACTATAGAAATATGGGTCATTCCATTTGAAAAAAAAATAAGTTATTGCTGTTTGAATGTATCCGATTTTGAGAGCCTGTTATAAACACACTGTATATGCAAAAACCAATTTCGACATACCACACCACACACAGTTGTGCTGTCATACTTCGGCTAAAATATATCTTTGATATCTATTAAAATAAAGATACAGCATTCCGTTTCCATAACCTCCACGAAAAATTCGATATCTTTGCAACGCTGCATCCAAAATACAAAACAAAAAAACGGTTCTGTAGAAAATTTCATGGAGAATGCAAATATTCCAAAGGATTAATGCAATTGTCAAAATCTAAATATTTTATTTTTGTCCTGCAAATACGAATCGCCCTGTATATGTGAAAATAAAAGAGAGGTTACGTCCACTGCCAACCTTACAACTTTTGTATTCAAGTTTTTTTCGTATCTCTTACGGTTCCTGAGATCCAGGGGGTAGGATAAACTATTTGGGACACGCTGTACCTATGTAATGTACCTGGAGAATATGTTAGTATTATTAACTATTCAAAAAAATAATTATCACAAATAAAAGTGTTATGAAAATGGGGTAACTAAAACTATTTTCATGTTTTTATAAGTAATTATAATGTACTGTACATATAAGGTATAATGTACTTTATAGATGATTAAAATATGTTGTTCCGATTAAGCTGTATAATTTCTCAACCTAGTTAATTGCTTCGTTTCCCGAATGCATTAATAACTTAAAATCAACAAACATCTTCTACCTATGTCGTACCTACTTTCAATTAAAATAATTTCCATTGTGCCCCTACTTATAAATTATTCGAAATTTTTCGCCTCATTTACGGGCTCCACACACAAAAAGAAAGGAAAACTCAAGATTTAACTGTACCCCGCACGGTAGTAACGAGACAAGTAGGTATCGTGTGTTGCCAAATTTTTGAAATCGCAGTCACGTCCGTCAATTTGGTTTTTAGCCTGAGCGATTAAAACCCACATACCTATAAATACATATATACTGATTTTTAACCGTCTGCGCACGCTAGTGCGCGGGTCATAGTAAAGGATGCATGATGCCGCCATTTGTAACCTTATATTGACATTTATCGGAACAACTGTTTTGTGTTTATTCGTTTTCCCTGCTCGTTTTCGGTTTTCCCACAAGTTTTTGTTATCTAGGTATTTCGAAAATAGCCTGTTACTAACCGTTTTTTAGTGACAGTGTAGTGCATACCATACGAGAAAGTGCTTTGCTGTGATTATTACTAGACGAGAACAATGGCTTGCTTTGTGAAGCATTGTAAAAATCTCAAAGGACTGGTGCCTCCTGAAAGTTCTATTAAATTTTACAGGTAAGTTATTACTTCTGTACAAAGTAATATCTAGGTAGGTATTTTTGCCGCATTAGATTTTACAGAGTACCTATTGCGTTTTTTAATAAAAATAATTCTACCTTGAAGTTGTATAATTTATACAGCTGCCTTTTTTTACGTTTTGCTTTCTTCTGTGAGTAAAATATAAGGCTGTCTACAGTTTTTTGGTATATAAGTAAGTACCTATACATGTTACGCGGACCGAGCGGAAAATAACTTTTAAAAAATATTTTTTTCACTTTAGTTTTATTTATTTGGAAATTTTTATGAAAACTTATAACTTTTTTCAATTGGACTGAATTTAAAAATTTTAGAAAAAACAGAGGTTAGACGTGAATGGTAAGTGCGTTATTGAACGAGAGTGCGCTATTAATCTGAACTAAACTGGTACTGGGACTGTTTTGTGTTTATTCGTTTTCCCTGCTCGTTTTCGGTTTTCCCACAAGTTTTTGTTATCTAGGTATTTCGAAAATAGCCTGTTACTAACCGTTTTTTAGTGACAGTGTAGTGCATACCATACGAGAAAGTGCTTTGCTGTGATTATTACTAGACGAGAACAATGGCTTGCTTTGTGAAGCATTGTAAAAATCTCAAAGGACTGGTGCCTCCTGAAAGTTCTATTAAATTTTACAGGTAAGTTATTACTTCTGTACAAAGTAATATCTAGGTAGGTATTTTTGCCGCATTAGATTTTACAGAGTACCTATTGCGTTTTTTTAATAAAAATAATTCTACCTTGAAGTTGTATAATTTATCCAGCTGCCTTTTTTTTACGTTTTGCTTTCTTCTGTGAGTAAAATATAAGACTGTCATTTTGTGTTGTGAAAACAAGCTTATTAAAAAAATGAAAATATAAACCAAGCATAATACTTACATATTTGGAGCAATGAAATGCTTAGGCTCGGTTTCTATCTACTTCTTAGCGTTAAGTGTAGGACACATACCTATATTATATAGGTAGGTATTTACTTATAGTACCTACCTTATAGTACCTAGTAGGTATTTATTTATAGTACCTATATTATATAGGTATGTGTACCTATATTATATAGGTATGTGGTGTACGCCCATTGTTAGTCGTTAGGGGTTTACTTACAGTTCACCTTAAAGCTAAGAAAATCAATTACAAGAAAAGGTGATAATGGGCAAACACTCAAAGTCAACAAAAAGAAAAAACTAGTAACCGCATACACCTTTTCTTGTAATTGTTACATTTACACTCGCTAATCTTACATCCTTATTGCTAAGAAAATCCTTAGAAACCGGTTTTTACGGATTTAATTTTAAGCGTTTTAAAATTCTCGCCTTAAATAAGGGTACAAATGGCCGCCGTCCTTTGAAAAGTTACCCCGGTCGGTTGTCTCTTTTGCGCCGTATATGTATTATATAATATAGATAAGTAAGTATGTGTTAAAACCTCACGGGGATGATTCTGTGTGTATGGCGTTGCACCCTTCGTTATTTTGAGCGCAATCCTCGTGGTAGCTGAAACGGTACACTGAGAAGGATAGCCTAATCGAATTTTCCTGCCGCGCGGCGCGCGAAGCGCTTGGCGTGACGTCAGAAATGATGCTCGAGTGCATAGCAGAATAGCAGACCATTTGAAATCATGACGGAGATGCTTAAAATGCATAAGGAAAATACGTTTTTTTAGTCGATAGCACTAAGAGCTTCCTATTTTTCTCTGAATAAAAGGTAATTAAAAAATAAGCTTTTGAAATAAAAATTACAAAATATTTTCTCTTGCATATTTTTTTACTGTTTCAAAATTAAGGTAAATTGTGTGCAATAAAATTATTTATATTTATTATAAATATATTCTCATTATATTTCTGCAGCAATTCTTCAGTTAGAACAGATTTACATTTCAGAGGTTTCTGTGATTAAACCTTCAATATCTGAATGCTCCTTGAATGTCGAGGGCAAACGTTGACTCACGTCATTTGACTCAAAGCGTGTGGAAAAAAACAATGCATTAACTATTTCCTTGTTTTTCTTTTTCATAGCCCTTTTTCCCATGGTTTTGGTACTGGTGTGTAAATTTTCTCTCCCAACTTCACTGTGGGCACCGCAGTCTTTTTCAAACTTTTGCGTAGAGGCATCAATAAAAACTTTGAAAGATATTGGATAACCATAAATATGATTGTAATCCAATAAATATCAATAAAAATAATAAAACAGCACTATCGATGCATCGATTTTACAAAATTTAGAAAAATGATTATCATCCGAAATGTAAAATATAAAGAAACATCACCCCAATTCTATAAAAGAATAGACACATCTATCTAATCTTAGTTTTATATACTCTAACTTGATCAAGAAGATCCATACGGTATAGAACCAATCCAAAAGAAATATTTCTAAAAGAAAAACGAAATATTTATAGGTATCAAAAAAAATCTAATAAAAATAATGGGCCGGACCACTTGCTTTCCTTCTAATTTCAACCTGCCTACAGTTTTTTGGTATATAAGTAAGTACCTATACATGTTACGCGGACTGAGCGGAAAATAACTTTAAAAAAATATTTTTTTTCACTTTAGTTTTATTTATTTGGAAATATTTATGAAAACTTATAACTTTTTTCAATTGGACTGAATTTAAAAATTTTAGAAAAAACAGAGGTTAGACGTGAATGGTAAGTGCGTTATTGAACGTAAGTGCGCTATTAATCTGAACTAAAGTGGTACTGGGACTCTGGGACACCGCCGAATGGCATCAAGGGCTTTTATAATACTGTTTTTCGTGCGGAGTAAGAGAAATGTCAGAAACTTGCGTTATACCAGCGTCCAGAGATTATAGGCCAGGGCCTAAGCCTTTGAAAATGGCAAAGAGTGAAAAAAATTTAGAACAGTATGAAACCCGTTGGAAAAGGGAGAAAATATAACAAAAAAAACAGAAAAAATAATTTAAGGGCGATTTGAGGTACGGAAGTTGTAGTGGGTGATCTTTTAGTGGTGGAAAACGGTTTATCACAATTTCCGGCAAAACTGCAACTCATATCGAAAAAAGCTAAATGGCAAAGTTGTAGGCAATAAAAAGATCTACAACTATTGTATTTACACTTTTTTCACATAACCTCAAAATATCAGCGAAAAATCGAAATAACCGATTTTTTGGTTTTTAATTTTTATCTCCCAAAAAAACAATTTTTTTTACACAAAATTTGGTGGAAACTTACCTTCTTATGTCCCGAATACGCTGTAATTTTTTCGAATCAAAATATTTATTTTTACCCCTTTTTTTATTTTAAACCGAAAAAGTAACCTCATTTTCAATCGAAAATGCCCACGTCAAAAAAGCTGCTTTTTAAAAAAAGTCAGTTCGCTTTTTGTTCGTTGAAACCTACGAAGGCGTCCTGGGGCCACGTACTCTTTTTTTTCCTAAAAATTTACACTTTTTTCTGTAAATTTTACAGATTATTCTGAATAAAAGGTAATTATTATTAAATTATTATTAATTTTACAGATTATTCTGTAAAATTTACACTTTTAAATCTGTAAATTTTACACTTTTTCCCTGTAAAATTTACACTTTTTTCTGTAAAATTTACAGATTATTCTGTAAAATTTACACTTTTAAATCTGTAAATTTTACAGAATAATCTGTAAATTTTACAGAAAAAAGTGTAAAATTTACAGATTTAAAAGTGTAAATTTTACAGAATAATCTGTGAATTTTACAGAATAATCTGTAAAATTTACAGAAAAAAGTGTACATTTTACAGAAAAAAGTGTAAAATTTACAGATTTAAAAGTGTAAATTTTACAGAATAATCTGTAAATTTTACAGAAAAAAGTGTAAATTTTACAGAATAATCTGTAAAATTTACAGAAAAAAGTGTAAATTTTTAGGAAAAAAAGAGTACGTGGCCCCAGGACGCCTTCGTAGAAACCTCTACTTTCTGATGGTGTAAAAAATATACAGGGTGGTTCACTTTTATGTGGTAAGACTTTAACATTAGATAGAAAAAGATAATCTAAAATGAAAATTTTATATCAACATATATCGGGGAAAGCTTAGTTTCCGAGATACAGGGCGTTGAAGTGTTGGAAAAAATATGAATTATTTTTTACACTGTCCGAACCAGTGGAGATATTTAAACCAAATTTGATGTGTAGTACCACCTTTTTGACTACGATATTTAGTGATAATATGAAGGTCCTGAAATAACCAGTGGTGGAGTTATGGGTTTTCACTATCACTAAATTTAAAAAGTAATTAGTACGGACCTGTCTCACATCAACGTAAATTTTTTTTTTCGTAAAGTTCTTTCAATTCTCTACAAAAAGTGTATCTTGACATTTCTTTGTATCTGCCACGGTTGTGTAGTAAATAAATTATTTCGTTTCCATCTCAGCCTTTTTTGCCTAAAAATGTGTTTTCTAAGATTATTGATAAATATCGCAAATAACAGAAATTAATTATGGAACACTTATCGGATTCAGCTATTTTATTTTTAATTTTATGGAAACAATTTTAAAAATAAACTGGCACTTGGTTTGAGGTACATTACTTTATTATCATTTTAACATTTTTATCAAATCTGTATTATTTCTTAATAATTTTTATAATTCTAAATTTGTAGAATTCTAAATTATACCACGACGAGTAAAACATGATTCTTCCGCCCATAAAATGTTATTTAAAAATTGTCTTATTTCCTTTGACTACAAAATCCATCGGCAAAATACTAATGTCCTTTCTGCATCGCCGTACTGGTGAACATAAGTGTGCCATGGAAAAGAAAATCTTATTGACAGTTAATAATACAATAATCTGTCATACAGTAGATGAACGTAGCAGCGCCGAAGTTTGTCTTTGTTAAGTCTGCAATTTTGCGAGCTTTAAAAAGAGATCACAGGCATGCGTATCATCTACAACCCGTACAAGGTTTAAGGCCCGGCGATGCAGAAAGAAGATTAGTGTTTTGCCGATGGATTTTGGAGTCAATTGAAGGAAATAGACAATTTTTAAATAACATTTTATGGACGGACGAGTCGTGTTTTACTCGTCGTGGAGTAGTAAACTTTCATAATCAGCATATTTGGGCACAAGAAAACCCACATGCAATCCGGCCAAGAAATTTTCAGGTCGAATTTAGTGTCAATGTTTGGATTGGACTGTACAACCATCATCTGTTTGGACTGTACAAATTTAGAATTATAAAAATTATTAAGAAATAATACTAGATTTGATAAAAATGTTAAAATGATAATAAAGTAATGTACCTCAAACCAAGTGCCAGTTTATTTTTAAAATTGTTTCCATAAAATTAAAAATAAAATAGCTGAATCCGATAAGTGTTCCATAATTAATTTCTGTTATTTGCGATATTTATCAATAATCTTAGAAAACACATTTTTAGGCAAAAAAGGCTGAGATGGAAACGAAATAATTTATTTACTACACAACCGTGGCAGATACAAAAAAATGTCAAGATACACTTTTTGTAGAGAATTGAAAGAACTTTACGAAAAAAAAAATTTACGTTGATGTGAGACAGGTCCGTACTAATTACTTTTTAAATTTAGTGATAGTGAAAACCCATAACTCCACCACTGGTTATTTCAGGACCTTCATATTATCACTAAATATCGTAGTCAAAAAGGTGGTACTACACATCAAATTTGGTTTAAATATCTCCACTGGTTCGGACAGTGTAAAAAATACTTCATATTTTTTCCAACACTTCAACGCCCTGTATCTCGGAAACTAAGCTTTCCCCGATATATGTTGATATAAAATTTTCATTTTAGATTATCTTTTTCTATCTAATGTTAAAGTCCTACCACATAAAAGTGAACCACCCTGTATACATCACTACTGAAAATTTTCTCATAATATGCAAAAAAACAAAAAACTCAATTAAAAAAAATTTAATCATTGTTTAAAATTTTGCGTTAGTTATTGAAATTTTTACTTTAATTACGTACTTGAAAAATTTAAGATTCCATGTTATATTGATAAACCAAGAAATTGCAAATCGATATACAATGTGTCCAGGATAAGAATGAACAGCATGGGGATCTTGCAAATGGTGAGAGATAGAACAACGGTTAAATGGGGAAAAAGTTGCTCAATTTTGAGGTCAATAAAATGGTACAAACAGATATCTAATATTTCTTTTCGTTTTTGAGTTATTTTGAAAAAAAGTGAAATTTTGCATTTTCGATTTTGTTTTTTTTTTTTGAAGTTGTTATCACAGATAGGAAAAAAAGAAAAACACTTTCTTATGACACTTTTTAACGGGCTTTAAGATGGGGTTTTTAGATTTGTTCTACATTTCGTTTTTTGAGAAACCATCTTCAACTTTATTTTTTTAAATACAGACCTGGATTTTTTTGCAGATTTTGAAAACACTTTTCATTCCATATACCATGATGTATGACACGAAATATTTTTAAAATGTTTTGAGCTAATTATTCTGAAAATTCCTTTTTTTCCACTCACTTATTTCTAATGCGGCCCTGTATTTAAATGGAAAAAAAGAAATTTTCAGTAAATTGTCTCAAAACATTTTAAAAATATTTCGTGTCATACATCATGGTATTTGGAATGAAAGGCGTTTTCAAAATCTGCAAAAAAATGCAGGTGCGTCTTTAAAAAAATTTAGTTGAAGATGGTTTCTCAAAAAACGAAATGTTGTAGAACAAATCTAAAAACGCCATCTTAAAGCCCGTTAAAAAGTGACATAAGAAAGTGTTTTTATTTTTTTTCTATCTGTGATAACAACTTCAGAAAAAGATAAAATCGAAAATGCAAAATTTCACTTTTTTCAAAATAACTCAAAAACGAAAAAAGATATTAGAAATCTGTTTATAACATTTTATTGACCTCAAAATTGCGCAACTTTTTCCCCATTTAACCGTTGTTCTATCTCTCACCGTTTGCAAGATCCCCATGCTGTTTATTCTTATCCGGGACACATTGTATATCGATTTGCAATTTCTTGGTTTATCAATATAAAATGGAATCTTGAATTTTTCAAGTAGGTACCTAATTAAAGTGTAAATTTCAATAAATAGCGCAAAATATTAAACAATGATTAACATTTTTTTTTCGAAATCGAGTTTTTTCGTTTTTTTGCAGTTTCTGAGAAAAATTTTCCATAGTGATGTATATTTCTTTACACCATCAGAAAGTAGAGATTTCAACAAACAAAAAGCAAACCTACTTTTTTAAAAAAGCAGCTTTTTTGACGTGGGCATTTTCGATTGAAAATGAGGTTACTTTTTCGGTTTAAAATAAAAAAAGGGGTAAAAATAAATATTTTGATTCGAAAAAATTACAGCGTATTCGGGACATAAGAAGGTAAGTTTCCACCAAATTTTGTGTAAAAAAATTTGTTTTTATGGCAGATAAAAATTAAAAACCAACAAATCGGTTATTTCGATTTTTCGCGGATATTTTGAGGTTATGTGAAAAAAGTGTAAATACAATAGTTGTAGATCGTTTTATTGCCTACAACTTTGCTATTTAGCTTTTTTCGATAGGAGTTGCAGTTTTGCCGGAAATTTTTCCAATGGGTGTCATGCTGTTCTAGATTTTTTTGTTCTCAAAAATTATCTACTCTGGCGTATTAGTATTTCTAGACTTTGGTTATATGTGTCCAATGTAATAATTTAATTAATAAAAAGAATTAATTCTTTATGTGCTATCAAAGAAAATGGTACTACGCATAGAAAACCCATCCCGTGTTAATTTCTAGACCCCGTCGATGGAGCCCAACTTGTGCTACCCACGCACAAGTTGGGCTCCAATCGGCTGGCCTCGACGAGAACGCACGGAGCCGACCGATTCGGCGTCCAGTGTTGCCCAGTCAGGCCAGTCAGGGCATCGATAGTCAATCGAGCCTCGACCACAGCTTACCCCTAACATAGGGTAAGCTGTGCCTCGACCTCGAATTATTGTTGTCGGCAGGACGGCGCGGCGCGTATTGTCGCGTGATGCAGTATGGTTTAGAGTTTAGGCCATAAATGATTAAAAATGTCGAGAACCAAAGTTTAAGCAAACGAATTTTGAGTGTCTCGCAGAAAATGTCAATATGATGGTTTTTATAATTATATTATATAGGTACCTATATTGTTTTAGGATTTTTATTAAATCTGGAATATAATAGTTAATTAAAAAATATACAGGGTGATTCAGTTTTATTCTGCGTCACTTCAACAGGTGATAGACCACCAAAAAATAACCGCACTTCCTTTTATAAACTATATCATTTTAAGGCCTTATTCAAAAGTTACAGGGTGTTAAAGTTTTAAGAAACATGTGGTCTTTATTGAATATTTACCAAATTTGTGAGAAAAAGCGGGTTTATCTCAGAAATAACGGAAAAAGTTATTAAGAAAATGTGTTCGTATTGAATTATTGAAATCGAAACTAAAAAATATGGATGCGTTTGTACAAATATTTCAACATTAACTTAGGGAATGAATTTGGCTTAAAATTAGTCTTTGCAGCAATATTGCGTTGTTACAAAACAACTATTTTAAACAATCTTATTTTTCTCCTTAATTTTGCGTTGATATTTATTTGTTTCGTCATGATCGAATAAATGTTTCTGAGGTTTATTTGCGGGAAAAATAAAAATAATTTAGAAAAAACGAACATTCTGATAAATCGGCATAGAGACACAATAATAGTATATTACATAGCGAGAGTTGTAAACAGCTTATTATGTCAGAGTGGAAAAGTTGCCCACGAGCCGCGCAGCGGCGAGTGCTGTAATTCCACGAGTATGTAATTAGCTTACAACTCGAGTTTTGTACTATATTTTTTCTTCTACGAAAAAAAACTATTATAATAGATAAACTATACTTCTGATTATCAATAAAAATTGACAAAAAATAAATGTTATATTATACAGGGTGTTTCCTAACCTCTCTGACAAAAGGAAGGAGGTGAATTTTCGCCAAATTTTAAGACGAAAATGTGGTATAAAATTTTTTCGAATGCCGCTTCGTTTTCGAAGTAGAGGGTGTTGAAAAAAAAATTTTATGCGTTTTCTTTTTAAAATTAATTAGATATTTGGTACACATAATAAGGGGTTTGAGTACTTTACTTTGTGCACATTTTAAACTTTTCAATTAGTTCATTGGCGGAGATCCGGGTAACGAGTTATTATTTAAGTGATTATTATTGCTGTACCAACTATTAGGTAATTCGTGTAACAATAGCTACTAGATTACATTTTACTCGAAAACTGTAAGAGATACGAGAAAAATGCAAGATACGTAATTTGCTTAGAATTAATTTTTACGTCAGATAAGATAAAAATATGCAATGCTTTACAGACCCGTATTATTTATTTTTGCGAAATTTTTGCGAAATTTTGGTACTCATTACCTGGATCTCCGCCAATGAACTAACTGAAAAATTTAAAATGGGCACAAAGTAAAGTACTCAAACCCCTTATTATGTGTACCAAATATCACTGGAATATCTTTTGCCACTAATTAAAAGAAAAGAAAACGCATAAAATTTTATTTTTTCAACACCCTCTATTTCGAAAACGAAGCGGCATTCGAAAAAATTTTATACCACATTTTCGTCTTAAAATTAGGCGAAAATTTACCTCCTGCCTTTTGTCAGAGAGGTTAGGAAACACCCTGTATATACAATTTTTTATAATAGGTAGCTAAGTTTTTAAATATTAATAAGTGGCGGTTTGGAAGTTTTTTTTTGTTAAATGTCAAGATATCCTTGAGTGGCCTTCCGTCAATAGACACCCTCTATATTCGCGAATATTATGGTCTTTGCTGTACACGTACAAAAACACCGCCTAGTGGAGAGGGAAAAGGAGTTTTACGTCCAGTCCCAGTCCGATTTGATCGTTGACACTGGAGAGTTCTATCTGGAGAAAAACGTACCTAAATTATAACTGTCGCTAAATAATTAACATGTCTGGAAATTTGTGCCAATATTTTAATCGTCGTTGTAGTAGACGAGACGGCAAGGAAAAATTGTTTAGATTTCCGTACAAGGATCCGGAATTATGTGAACGATGGATAGTTAACTGTGGTAAGTAACTGATTTGAACCTCATATTTTTACCTTTAGGTATATTTGTTAATAAAATGTAGGTTCCTAATCATGTTTGGGTGGATTTGTTTTAAAAGAAATTTGTTGAAATAAAAAATACAGGGTGTTCACTTTTAAGTGGACACAAATCAATAAAAAATTGATTTTGTGGGATATTTTCAAAAAAATTTTTTTTGATAAAAAGGTCTTCAAAATGTGCAATTTTCTACGTGAACACATTTGTCAAATTGCAATTCCAGGGCCGGCTAAGATTTTTTTAAACCCCGATTTTCACAAAATCTATTTAGGCATTTTTTATTTAAAATCTGACCATACAGCGTTAATTAGGACCCTTAAGTTCAAAATTTGAACTAAAAATATACAGGGAGTTCGGTTTTACAGCGCCTTAAAGTTGCGCAAAGTAGTGATTTCGAGGGCCCCTGGAGAGTCAAGCGTGCCATGGAATGATTTTAAAACAATTGAAGAATTAACAGGACCACCCAAGGTATTGATGAACGAGACTGCAAGAAAAAATAATACAGGATATTTTTCTCTACCGCTGCTGAAAGTTCAGACTTATTTCGAATTTTATTCTGATCAAGTTTGATGTGCTTTTTGAAACAAAGTTATTAATAACAAAATTTATTTAATCTTACCAATAAAATAACAAACAAAATATTTAGATCTTAAACTATCGGGGTTTTTTCAACATAACCGCCTTCTAACGTAATACATTTTTCAAGACGTTTTTTGTTATTAGAAACAACTCGTCTTAACTCATCTATTGTTACGGAATCGCAAGCTTCAATTATTTTTTGTGGTAGCTCGTTTATGTTTCTAGGACGATTTTTATATACTTTGTCTTTTATGCTGCCCCAAAATAATGATCCATCGAGGTAATCCATCTGCAAGTGGTAAAATTTATAATTAAACGAATAAAAAATCTTGCATGCAAAACATCAATACCTGTTCTCAAAATTATCATTTAGCCACTCAAAAACAGCACGAGTTCCATGTATAGGCGCACCGTCTAATTGTAGTATTAGATCTCTTCTTTCTTGTAATGGTAAATCGTCAAGAGCGTTTTCAAATTCGCCTCTCAAAATTACAGAAAGAGCGCCGCGTTTAAAGATTGATGAAAAAAAAAGGGTCCAATCACCCTGTGACCATTTATTCCACAAAATACATTTACTTTTTGTGAGAACTGACTCTTACAATGTATAGCAAAATGAGGGTTTTCTTCCGCCCAATAACGTGTGTTCTGGGATGAGACAACCCCATTTGTAGTAAAGGTTGCTTCATCCGTAAATAGCACATTTTTTTAGAAAATTAGCATCATTTAGGTATTCCCCTTGGGCCCATAAACAATATTCAAGTCTTTGTTCCATATCTCCTTCTTGAAAGGTGTGAAGGAATTTTGCTTTGAATGGTTTTAGTTTATTTTTTTTAATGCTTCCAAATTGTAGTTTTTTTCATTCGTAAATCCCTCACTGCATCATTTAAAGAATTTTTCGGATTATTTCAAAAATATTCCAAAATTTGTTCAGCCCTTCCACTGTTATCATTATTTGCTCGTTTTTTTTGCCTATTAAGGCCGCTTTACAGCTGGCAATTTTTGTTGCAGGCAATAAAAATTGCCGCAATCTTTGTTGCATGCAATTTTTATTGCCAAAACGAAATTGTTTTACAGCCAACAATTTATGAGTGCAACTTGTCTGGCAAGGAAGTGGTCAACACCCACAACATATCTAATTTTAGGAGACAAATTTATTCTGACAGCAGAGCAGAGTATGTGTGCATTTAAAACAACAAAGAAAAAAGTTTATTAATCAAATCAAAACACACGCTGGCACACAGGACACAGGTTCATATAAAGTTCACCACCATTTGCCAATTCCACGCTCCTAGGGATTTTATGAAATCATTGGTAATTGATTTATACCCAAAAAGACGTTTTTTGTTATTAGAAACAACTCGTCTTAACTCATCTATTGTTACGGAATCGCAAGCTTCAATTATTTTTTGTTGTAGCTCGTTTATGTTCCTAGGACGATTTTTATATACTTTGTCTTTTATGGTGCCCCAAAAATAATGATCCATCGAGGTAATGTCGGGGGAACGCGGGGGCCATTTAATCAAAGGACTATTTCGTCCAATCCATCTGCAAGTGGTAAAATTTATAATTAAACGAATAAAAAATATTGCGTGTAAAACAACAATACCTGTTCTCAAAATTATCATTTAGCCACTCAACAACAGCGCGAGTTCCATGGATAGGCGCACCGTCTAATTGTAGTATTAGATCTCTTCTTTCTTGTAATGGTAAATCGTCAAGAGCGTTAATAAAATTTATTCGATTTGACTATCAAATTATGTGAAAAATTCATTTTCCTTGTGTCTACTAATTTTTTAGTTTTTGTTTTGAACATATTTTAAATCGAGTACTAAATCTAAAAAACTCTGTAAAGAAGTTTAAGCCCTTCATAAAAACATTTGAAAAAATCAAATCTGAAATGGAAATTAAAAAACAATTGAACAAATGCGTAAATAAATTTGACAGTTTTGCTAAATTTAAGTTTTGGCATTGGAAGTGTTAACTTTAAGAGAAAAATTGAAATTATCTAATACGGAAATAATCTAACGGGTGAAAATGTGCCTTTCCGTGAAGTTGCTAGAATATTTAATGCGCGGCATGGACGGAATATCAACTATTCCACCGTAGCAAAAATAAACAGGACATTTGACCTATCGGGTAAGTGAAGTTGAAAGTTTGAATAAAATAAAATGCATTAATTATTGTAAAGGCCACTTTACAGCTGGCAATTTTTATTGCCGGCAATAAAAATTGTCGCAATTTTTATTGCGCGCAAGCGCATGATGTCATTCTTGATCAGCTGTTTGCAATTTTTCTTGCGGCAACAAAAATGCCGCATGCGCCATTTTTATTGCAATTGCAACGCAATTCTAGGGTTTTTTGGGTATAAATCAATTACCAATGATTTCATAAAATCCCTAGGAGCGTGGAATTGGCAAATGGTGGTGAACTTTATATGAACCTGTGTCCTGTGTGCCAGCGTGTGTTTTGATTTGATTAATAAACTTTTTTCTTTGTTGTTTTAAATGCACACATACTCTGCTCTGCTGTCAGAATAAATTTGTCTCCTAAAATTAGATATGTTGTGGGTGTTGACCACTTCCTTGCCAGACAAGTTGCACTCATAAATTGTTGGCTGTAAAACAATTTCGTTTTGGCAATAAAAATTGCATGCAACAAAGATTGCGGCAATTTTTATTGCCTGCAACAAAAATTGCCAGCTGTAAAGCGGCCTTAATAGGCAAAAAAAACGAGCAAATAATGATAACAGTGGAAGGGCTGAACAAATTTTGGAATATTTTTGAAATAATCCGAAAAATTCTTTAAATGATGCAGTGAGGGATTTACGAATGAAAAAAACTACAATTTGGAAGCATTAAAAAAAATAAACTAAAACCATTCAAAGCAAAATTCCTTCACACCTTTCAAGAAGGAGATATGGAACAAAGACTTGAATATTGTTTATGGGCCCAAGGGGAATACCTAAATGATGCTAATTTTCTAAAAAAATGTGCTATTTACGGATGAAGCAACCTTTACTACAAATGGGGTTGTCTCATCCCAGAATACACGTTATTGGGCGGAAGAAAACCCTCATTTTGCTATACATTGTAAGAGTCAGTTCTCACAAAAAGTAAATGTATTTTGTGGAATAAATGGTCACAGGGTGATTGGACCCTTTTTTTTTTCATCAATCTTTAAACGCGGCGCTCTTTCTGTAATTTTGAGAGGCGAATTTGAAAACGCTCTTGACGATTTACCATTACAAGAAAGAAGAGATCTAATACTACAATTAGACGGTGCGCCTATACATGGAACTCGTGCTGTTTTTGAGTGGCTAAATGATAATTTTGAGAACAGGTATTGATGTTTTGCATGCAAGATTTTTTATTCGTTTAATTATAAATTTTACCACTTGCAGATGGATTACCTCGATGGATCATTATTTTGGGGCAGCATAAAAGACAAAGTATATAAAAATCGTCCTAGAAACATAAACGAGCTACCACAAAAAATAATTGAAGCTTGCGATTCCGTAACAATAGATGAGTTAAGACGAGTTGTTTCTAATAACAAAAAACGTCTTGAAAAATGTATTACGTTAGAAGGCGGTTATGTTGAAAAAACCCCGATAGTTTAAGATCTAAATATTTTGTTTGTTATTTTATTGTTAAGATTAAATAAATTTTGTTATTAATAACCTTGTTTCAAAAAGCACATCAAACTTGATCAGAATAAAATTCGAAAAAAGTCTGAACTTTCAGCAGCGGTAGAGAAAAACATCCTGTATTATTTTTTCTTGCAGTCTCGTCCATCAATACTTTGGGTGGTCTTGTTAATTCTTAAGTTCAAATTTTGAACTTAAGGGTTTTAGAGGGTCCTAATTAACGCTGAATGGTCAGATTTTAAATAAAAAAATGCCTAAATAGATTTTGTGAAAATCGGGGTTTAAAAAAAATCTTAGCCGGCCCTGGAATTGCAATTTGACAAATGTGTTCACGTATAAAGTTGCGCATTTTGAAGACCTTTGTATCAAAAAAATTTCCCATTCCCATTTAAATTTAAAGAAAAAATTCCACCCCTAAGGGTAGATAAATAGGGGATGAAAGTTCACATTGGACCGATTTGGATGATTCTTATTTTATTAGAAAGGGGTTACCTTACGTCACATTTAAATTTGAAGAGAAAAATTTCAATCCTAAGGGTGGACAAATAGGGGATAGAATTTAATATTGGACCGATTTCGATAATTCTTAATAATTCATTAAAATAAGAAATACAAAAAAATTTTGGAAGACTGTGCAATAACTTATTATGCGGGATATCTCGTCAAAAACAAACAAATTTCAGTGTACAAAATGTTTACAATCATTTCAAAATTCAAGTTTAAACATGTCAGATCACAAGCAATTATTCCTGTTAAACAAAAATTATGGTGGCAGCAACAAACTAACTTTGGTTGTACCTTCGGAAGAAATTACAGTTGTAGTTGAACGTGCGTACTTGCTTTTTAAACGTTATTTTGATAAGTATAAAGATCGTGAATTCATTGGTTTAAATATTAAAAATCAACTCTTAACCTAACAACTAAACCTGAAACCTAACAACTAAACCTTAAAGCGTTAATATAATTTTCTTTTAAAATAGAAATATTTTTATTGATATTTAGTAATAAAAAGTTAATAAAATCATAAACTGAGTGATATAAGGTAGTTTTTACGAAGTTACCGGTTTTTTAAATTTCAGAAATTTCATCAATATCTTCTATTAAAAAATGGCAAAAAATAAATCTTTTATGATGGCCTTAAAATTTTTCATACTTATGTAAAATTTAAAAAGAAACAACTTTTACAAGTAAATCTTTTTGAAATTTTGATAAATAAACCCACTTTTAGCGATTTCATTTCACGTGACCACGTTTGAGTGAGATATTTTTCATTATTTTTAAAGCAAAAGTTAGCCCCAAAGTTAAATTTAAAAATAAATAATGCGAAATTTTTGGAGGACACTGTGTATATTGTTCTATTCCTTTTGTCAGGGACTCTCTGACAGTCCATTGCACTGCATGATAGGATCAGTTTTATGAAATACCTTGTACGCACAAAAATAACTTAAGTAAAAATGTAGGTAATGTTGGAAACGCATTTTTTAATATTACTTTCTCTCTCCAAAATATCTTATTTAGTTATAAAACAAACCTGTAGATATGCTTCATGTTAGTTGTATGTTAAATTGATTCCAGTTTGATGTAATAAAAGTATTTGTTCAGTATTATTGCCTACTTCTTTCCAAACCATTCACGAAGGACTCACGAGTCCAATCAGCAAAGAAAATACTACTACCAAAGAACATAGTGTAGTACTATTTTCTTTGCTACTACGCATACGCAACTATTTTCTTTTATATAAGTGATATTTTCTTTAATCTGGCTTTTTAACTGGCGAAATCGGCAACGTCGCGCTTCATTTCGTCTCCGAGTGGTCCCGCGAACTGAAATATATCCGTATTTTATTTGCTTTCTAGCGCGTCGACGTCTCGATGTGATTCAAGGTCGCGCATAAGGATGGTTCTTCTATGCGTAGTACCATTTTCTTTGGTGCTATTAAAGCACACTAATATTAATATAAAAATAATCATTGTTAATTTTATTCTAGGTCTCTGAAGAAGGTTAAATGTTTTGCCGTGGTCGTTATTGATTGTTACCAAAAGTTTCGCTGGTCATCGCAGCCAACATCTTCAGTGGTCTCTTGCTATATGCTCGATCGCAAGTGATGCCGTCCGTGATCTTGTTCTCGTACTTACAGGTTGATAATTTCAGCGGAATTCATTGGCGAAAATACGAATGGCATACGATTGGGATTGGCAGGCATTATAGTGGGAGAAATGGAGTCAGTGGGAGTAGGAGTCCGGGTTTGGAGTTGGGGACTCTTCCTAATTGTTTCTCAGTACTGGGCGCAAAGGTTTGCTAATTCATAGACCCCCTTTTTTGAAATGTTGTTCAAATTCTAATGCTTATCTTCGCGCTAGATTATAGAAACCATTCTCCCTGACTAGCACACTGGCTTTGTGAAAGTCTGTCTATCCGATGCCCTTCATTCCAAGCATAATCTGCGATTGGTGATATTTCTGGTTGGTCTAGCCTCATGACCCGTCGATAGTCTTTCTTCCTTGTGGTCACGCTGCGTTGTGTCATATCATGTGTGTAGACCTTTGTAAACAACTATACTACTAAAAACTCTGTATAAAAGAACAAAAATACGCGCAGCCAGTAGACTGACGCAATCAGTTACTAAAAAAACATAGTTTCTACCTTATAACACAGAGAAGACCAGAATACAGAGAGTCCATCTTGTCAAATAAATATGTCAAATGGAGCCCAACTTTAAACGGCAATGAATCCATTGTAGGTAACTGTGAATCTTCTTTCTTAATTTTAAATTAATCTATAATAAATGGAGAACACAGTCTACTTCATAGTGGATCTGGATTCTCAATGGATTCTCTAAATTCTGGTCTTATCTGTGGTTATAATGACCAAGTGTCATTACTGGTACTGGGCTCGCGCATTTTCAGTTCCAGGGCCCAGGAGTCAACTGTGGCTTCACCTGGAATCGACGTACATTCATCCGTATTGACCTTGCCTGAATTGTTACGTAAATAACTATTCTGGAATCACCGTGTAACTAGTGCTTTTGATTCAAATAACAATGAAAAATATGGGCATATGGCAACCAGATCATTCAATAATTACATAACTGATGTTTTGAACTCGATGACCACTATGGGGATCTCGGAAACTAGCAGAGCTAGAACAAAGGTTAAATGGGGAAAGAATTGCAGTTTTGAATGCTCAATCTAATGCCCCTTTTGGATTTTTAAAAAAAGTTCATGGCTCACTAGATATTTTGAAAAGGGTGATTTTTTGCTATTTCATCAGATCTGTGTAGCTCCGTTATTTCTGACTACAGAAAAACTGTAGAGGCAAAAATTGTAGATAATTTTGGGCTTAATAAGATAATCTAATCCAATTTTTTATATTGCTTGTGATTTTTGTTTTATGACATAAACTTTTGTTTTTTAAAATGTAAATCATAGTTGACTGTGGCCTTATCAAATCGGCAATTTTTTGAGCTTTCCAAAGATATAATACTCGGCATTGTTATTATAAAAAATAAAAGAGCTATGGCTAATTTTCTGATTTTTTTTTAAATTTTCACATAGTCAGCCATGGAATATTTTCATAATTACGTTCTATTTTATAATAAGACATACTTCAAACATTCAAATATTTTGTTTTTAGCTGGTAACAAAATAAAACAAAAATTACCATGATGGAGCTCCACCACATAATTATTTGCCCGTAAGAAATTACCTAGATCAGCTCTATCCAAATAGTTGGATAAGGAGAAATAGACCTATTTCGTAGCTGCCCGATCCCCCGATTTGTCTGTTTTGGATTTCTTTTTGTGGGGAACAGTACAAAATAAAGTATGAGACAATTGTTGAATTAAGAGCAGCTCTTTTAGAAGCAATTGCCAGTATTGACAGGCGCTCTCTAAGAAAGGCGACAAATTCAGTTTTAAAAAGATTCAATATTTGCATAAATAATAATGGTGGATTGTTTGAACACCTTTTTTATTTTAAAAGGTGACCTTTTAAAATAATAATAATTTGAATTTGAATTTTTTAATTTTTGTTTTATTTTGTTACATTTTTGTTACCAATATTAGAAAGTTTGAAGTATGTCTAATTATAAAATAGAAGGTAATTATGAAAATATTCCATGGCTGACTAAAATTTAAAAAAATCAGAAAATTAGCCATTGCTCTTTTATTTTTTATAATAACTATGCCGAGTATTGTATC
This sequence comes from Pseudeuparius sepicola, assembly GCA_963920635.1. NCBI lineage: Eukaryota > Metazoa > Arthropoda > Insecta > Coleoptera > Anthribidae > Pseudeuparius > Pseudeuparius sepicola. The sequence goes on from OY987306.1 coordinate 12,806,340, forward strand.
TTTGGAAAGTTAAAAAAAGTGGCGATTTGATAAGGCCACAGCCAACTATGATTTACATTTAAAAAAACACCAGTTTATGTCATATCTCAAAAATCACAAACAACATAAAAAATTGGATAAGATTATCCTATTAAGCCCAAAATTATCTATAATTTTTGTCTCTACAGTTTTTCTGTATAATCAGAAATAAGGGAGCTACAGAGATCTGATGAAATAGCAAAAAATCACTCTTTTCAAAATATCTAGTGAGCTATGAACTTTTTTAAAAATCCAAAAGGGGCATTATATTGAGCATTCAAAACCGCAGTTCTTTCCCCATTTAACCTTTGTTCTAGCTCTGCTAGTTTCCAAGATCCCCATAGTGGTCATCGAAAAAAACTCACCCTGTATAATTATGTTATGTAATAAAACAAAATCTTTGTTAAATAAATGATGTACAGGGTGTCTCAAACTAGAGGTCCCAAGGTTACTACATTCAAAAATATGTTCTGCTTTATGATTAATAAATAGGTCGTCGTAGAGAAGAGTTTTTGATAAAAATAAGGAAAATTGACTAAGTATCTAACTTTCACTAAACAAATTTTTTGACATTTTATTTTATTTAAAAAATATTCCTAAAACAATGTCTGAAACGTTCACTTTTGACACCCTGTATCTCAGGCAATATAAGATTATAATCATATTATTAATAACAATGATAATGAAAATTTACTTTTATTTCCGAATTTTCAAAAAGCAACAAAATACTTTAAGAATATCTTAACCTATTTCGAGTAGCCATGAGTGATTTTCGACGGATGTTTATAAATGTAAATTGTTACGTAATTTACGAATAAATCTGTATCGACAATGGTATGAGTTAACTAGTGCCAATATCGTGGACATCAGTTGATGTGTGGACTGTGGAGACATCGTATAGCTGGAACCAAAGGTCAGAGCATCGTGCCAACAAGGGTGCAAATATTTTGTATTAAATAATACTTAGTCTAACCAAAAAGAAATGAACTAACAATAACTATTATGTTTTTCGGTTTTTCAACTTCGTCAATAATATTTTTAATTGTGGTCTCGGCACTTTGATGTTAATCATAACGTCACCTTTCAGCTATGGTGCTGAGATAAATAACCGAATTGAAACATGCAACGTGACAAGGACGTCAGGTCGCCAAGAATTAAAAAAAATCTAGAAAGTTTTTTGGTGAGTCTCTCAGTCACTGCGTTTAACTTAGTATTTTCCGTAAAATAATGTCAGTTGTTTTTGTAAAATATAAATAAATGTGAATTTTGAGCTTGTGAGCAAATTTAGCTTTCTATTATTTTCATATATCCGAGTGAAACGATGTTAAGTTAAATATTGAATACATTACACCTACATTAAGTAGAGACAGGTTAGGTATCTTACCTACAAGGAAAGTACATACCTACATACATACTCATAGAAGGATTTATTTGGGAATTTGGGAGCGGGAGTAATAAACTAGATTCATTAAAACTCTTTTCAGAAGTTTCTTCGAGACAAACAAAGATTTATTACAATTGAATATTGAATCAATATATGGTTACATAAAATCAATTTATTTTAATATATGATGTCTCTAATAAAAAAATAAAAAAAAACATTTTAAATGATTGTTTTCTTTATTGTTCATTATCTTTCTGCTTAAATTATTTTTTTTTATATTTTTATTCATTCATAGTTTGAGAAAATTGAGAAAATGAGGTGCGGCAAACAAATGATTTATTAAATATTAATAAATAATTTTTCATATTTTATATATTAATAAATAACTAATATATATTAATAATTAACTAACTGTTAATAAAATATTTATTAGAGAATATTCGGTAATAACCCATTTCTTAAATATTAACAAACCTTATTGAATACAAATAAATTCTTCTTCAGTGCATGTATACTGGGTTATTCAAAAAAGAGTGAGCGTCGCGGGACACTCGGAAGAAGTGATGACTTCTTAAGATATACAGTGTGTTTCACTTCAAGTCGAGACAATCCATTATTTTTTTTACGGGATGACCGATTTTCAAAAACTTTTTTTAAAAAATATAGTGCTTTGAAAGGCCTACATTTTGACACTAATTTTTTTCAGATTCGTCTTTTCCATGACCTACTACGATTAAAATTATACCCCCAAAAACTGCAAAAGTACATTAGGCATTTATTTAGGAAAAAACTAAGCACAGTCGTATTGACCATACCCGAAAACCCCACATACCAAGTTTCACAGTCATAACTTATACAGGGCGTTCACAAAATAGCTTCAAACATAGCAAAAATACGGGTTTTCCGAGTACTCTGTACAAACACCGAGAGATATTTTAAAATTATTTCTTTGCAGTTTGATTAGGGCTCACATAAGCCATCAATTCCCACGATTTAATGGCCCTGCCTTAGACAGGGCGTTCGCATTAAAAATACAAAAATCGAAAAAAAAAAAAACGATTTTTCTCTTGGTGTTTTTTTTTTAATTTTTTTTTCTAGAATTTTAACTTAAGCCTATTAAAAACATAAACAATATTAAATTTTAGAAAGTATTTTCAATAAAGAGCACCCTGGATACCAATCAATTTTTAAATTTTTTCAAATAAAAAAAGGTGTTTTTATTGAAAATATTTTCTAAAATTTAATATTGTTTATGTTTTTTAATAGGCATAAGTTAAAAATGTAGAAAAAATGTAAAAAACAATCAAGAGAAAAAAACGATTATTTTCGATTTTTGTATTTTTATTGCGAACGCCCTGTATAAGGCAGGGCCCTGAAATCGTGGGAATTGATGGGTTATGTGAGCCCTAATCAAATTGCAAAGAAATAATTTTAAAATATATCTCGGTGTTTGCTTAGGTTACTTCGAAAAACCGTATTTTTTCCATGTTTGAAGCTATTTTCTGAACGCCCTGTATAAGCTATGACCGTGAAACATGGTATGTGTGGTTCGAGGGTATGGCCAATACGACTGTGCTATTCATTTTTTTCCTAAAGAAATTCCTAACGTACTTTTGCAGTTTCTGGGGGTATAATTTTGATCGTAGTAGGTCATGAAAAAGACGAATCTGAAAAAAAAATTAGTGTCAAAATGAAGATCTCTCGGAGCACTATATTTAAAAAAAAATTGAAAATCGGTCAACACGTAAAAAAATAATGAATTGTCTCGACTTGAAGTGAAACATACTGTAGATATCAGTTTTTCGTTAAACTTTTTTACATAAAAAATAGTAGTCATTGTCATGGTTCCGTGACACATTTTTCACAGACAAAATATTTTTTTGTTTCATACCATGATCCTTTCTCCAGCCGTCGCCTCCCCCCCCCCCCTGGGCCATCGGCTGGCGATGCCCTTGCAACCTGATAAGTGTGTCAGGTCCCATATAAAACAATACTTTCTCCGGTTTATTTCCCGGACGCCCATTTAAAATGTAAGATAGGTTTGAAAACTTTCCCAAAGAATGGTAATTCATGAAAATATATACTTGACGCACTTGTTTCGCATCTAGACGTCTGAAATGTTGCCGTTTGACGGAGTTGTTAGTTTCAGTACTTTTCCATCTCAAGTTCCCAAGCGAAGAATGTTATTTGTCGAATTTTAACTAAAATATTTGTTATGCATATGTATTCGAATCGCATAATGTAAACATATTTAATAATTGTGATTTCATTTCATTATTAAAATCGGTCTCGAACTGACTAGAATACGAAATGTTGTTTCCTCGAACGTTAACCTCTACTTGATCTTGGAAAGTTACATTTTGAAAGTTACATCATTTTATAAAACAATTTTAATGATAATAATTAAGAAGATTGTTTTGCGAATTGGAAGGCACACGGGAACCGTTTAGGAATTATTTGTAACAATTTTAAAAGCAGATATACTGGGTGTCCCAGGGTAAGTGAAGGACTTTGTTGTTAGCCGACTTTTATGCTGCGTCTCAGACAGTCAGAGCTGTATATACCCGGCCAAGTTTTAGTAGTAGTAGGTACAACCTATATATTTTGTGGTAGGTACGTAGGTACCTAGTGAGTGACGGGACGTTGCGCGGCTAATGGCTGCATAAACAATTCAATGAATTTTACATAAAGCTAGCACCTAGCACCGGTAGATAGTTTATATTTTTTATGGTTTCTCTAGCGCCTATAGGGGCATGTATGGTCCTATCAGAGAACAATCCTATGCGGACTTATGCTACCTGATGTAGAATGACCTTGTGTAAGACTGAAGGGGAGATACATGTCGTCAGTGAGGATATTTGGGTAAACAATATGTTGATTTGAGAAGTGCTTGTTGTAGAATATTTATTTTGAAGATACGTCTAGAAACAAGAGAATAAAGATTGTCAAACAGACAGACTTTATTTTAGGGATTCTTGAAATAAAATAAATATTTTGGAAAAGTCTTTCGGACTTTTATAAATACATTTTGAGTTCCTACTAGCAGTACTAGCACTTGTGCTGTGAAAACAAAATAATAATTGTAATTTTTCTTAATTACCAGCTGTCAAAGTAAAGTACTTTATTCCATATTTTGTGCGTTATTCTGACAAAGGAAAAAAATTAAAAATAATAAAGGAAAAATGTCCTACGCATTGCAACAAAAAGTAGAAATAATAAGATTAGTAGGAGACGGAACCCCTACTTTTCGCGAAGTTGCTCAATAATTTAATAGATGTCATCCGCAACACAATATTAATCTTCCAAACCAGCATCGTAAGCGGAGCGAAGAGGAAATCAAGTAATTATTGATTATTTCAATAACAATCCCAATCCGAGCCTTAGAGACGCTACTTAAATATTTCTAAAAGTCAGATATGGAAATGTTTAAAAAACGGAAAGAAACCTTTTAAGCCGAAATTTCTTCATGCAATTGAAGCTATAAATACTAATATAAGATAATCCAGTAAATTCAATTGGATTCATATGGGTAATAATGCAATTCATTGGGTAAGAATTTTTTTTATCCATCGATAGTACACCATATAGAAAGCTTAAATCTGAATTTTCGACCATCAACCTTTGCAGGTTTTCCGCCATCTTGAATTTAGTATTAAATTAGTTTTTCGCGGATAACAGCTGTATTTTTAATTTTACCAAAAAAATAGTGGTACATTTTTTAAAGGAAAAAAAGGTGCTCTGCAAATTTGTTCTCTTGTCATTTTCTTGAATTCTGCATATATAACAAGTTATAAGAAAATAATCGAAGAAAAACCGGTTGCAATTTTTTTCACATCTAATATCTTTTTTTCTGCTAACGACTGCGCGAAGTTTTCTTAACAAAAGTTGTTCACTACAAAATTACCTAAGATATTTGTCTGAACAACTTTTTTCTGTCAGCAATAGTTTATTTCCGGTACCGTCTCAAAGTTGCGCGCAACTTCACAGAAAATCTTGCTGTGCGTTGCTAGATATTCTGTGGCAACGTCTCTTGGCACCTTGTAGCGCCAAACTACACGCGCTATACCCTGACTGTACTTTGCAAAATTTCCCAAGTTTTTTATACCTGACTGTACTTTATGTAGAGAATAATAATTACAGTTTGTTCAGCGAATATTCAGCCCTACGTCACAACTTCTGTCCTTGTCTGACTCGTGAATACACGACCGATATCCATCGTATTATATTCATAAGTAAGACAAGGACGGGAGTTGTGACGTAGGGCCGAACATTCGCTGAACAAACTGTAATTGTGTCCGCGCGTATATACGAGTATGAAATGATACTGTTTAGTTTTTATTAAAATAAATCCTAGTTACCTATGAACTTCTAGTCGGTCATGGAATAGAGCAAACTATTAAACTGTCAATGTGCCTGAACAGAAATTAAGTGTATACTCGAACGTTCGTTGTGCTAGCGACAAACCATGAGCGATTGTTTTGTGGGGAATGAACGTTCAAGTAACGGCCCTCGTAAAATAAGCTAGACCGCCATTGGACCCTACTAGACCCTCCACCAATTTTTAGCCATCCGGCAGAGGGCGCTGGCGCTGGTGGCAACACAAAATGACATTTGGCAACGGCCAACCACGGCCAAGGTTATCAGGAGAGAGAACCGGTTGAACGGTAACTCGGGTGAGGCGAGCAGGGAGGGGAAGGCTGTGAGGTCACATGTGGATAAAATGAATACATTGCTTTGAGTTTACATGCATTCAGATGGTTTAGCGTTCTCTGGTTTTAGCTCATTTAAATAACCTCGATTTTAGCTTGTTTGTTTAAACGTGTGTTGCGATTTTTACACTATCTTTGGACAGTTTTATATACATATATTATATTTTTATAGTGTATTACCTTAATTAAAACATAAAAATCATGCAGATGTATTGTAAAACAAATAATTAGATATTATTATCCTGATATTTAGCTCTTTACTAACCTTGCAGGCGTACAAGCTAATATTATATGTGCACGATATCCATATGTGACGTCATCGCATGAACCGAAAAGTTACCGTTCAACCTTCTCTCCACTAACCTTGACCTTGAACCACGGGCCTCTTGCATTTGACATTTGACAGCCAATGACGTGTGCGCCCAATATGGCCGACCATTCGGTGGTACATAATATATATGTCTATATGTGGGAAAATTGAGGTAGTATGGGGGGAGGCGCTATAACATTACTTTGTCGCATATAGCAAACGGGCTAAGTCTGTGATCAATAGGGCTGACACGCCAGGGTCTGATTAAACAGTATTCCTAGTAAAATTATAAAAAATGTAAAAAAACGAAAACTAACAACGACAAAATCAAAAGCTGGGTTTAGTCAGTCAGTCAGTCAGTCAGTCAGTCAAATACATACCTAGAGTAGTTATAAATGCAATATTTTTCTTTTCATAAAGTACCAAAGTGGATATTATAAATTATATTGATACGGCTCTGTCTACTGTTTACATTACCTGTGAAATGTAATTCATGTGAATTTCTTTTTGTCCACTTTAGAATTGCTACTGCAACAACGTACAGCACATGACATATATATTTCCAGAGGTCAATAGCTCGCAAGAACAAGGAAAACTGCACTTTTAGCCACTTTTAATGCACTTTTAGCACCGAGTCAACAAATTGACGTTGTTCTGGTAATCTATGACGTACAGTGGCGGCCCGTGGGTTTTGGCAGCGGGTGGGCAAGGTGAAGAAGAGGTAAAGCCTAAATAACAGGTGACATCCTCCCCGGAAATAGGGAAATAGGGATATGTCCAACGATATATAGGTATAGATACATTACCAAAGGCAACTTGTTTTGTTTCATGATATTGAAAAGATGTTATTGTTGGCACATTCAAGTTTTCCAGTGTTTTTATACGATTTAGGTTATTTTTTAAATATAAGTACCTATCTCAAAGCATATATACGATATAAAAGAACTCAAAAAACGATTTATTATGCAATACAAATAGGAAAGACTGAATTTAAGAAATGCCAATGTAAACAAATTACCTCGTCTTCGTCCCCCCCCCCCCCCCCCGACCCGCTATAATTATAGAAGCAAAATAAAACCGATTTATTTGTATTAGAGTGAGTCATTTATTCCTTTATATCGTTGGTAATGTCACTCTAGTTTGAAATCAGACCTTCCTCCCCCTAGCGTTCATCAATGGACGAGCCCGGGCTAGCCCCGCCTGGCCTTCGCCGCGCCGCCCGCGTCGCCGGTCTCGGCCGGAGACTGAGAAATAAGAATAAGAAATGCTATTCAATTCAGGGCGCTGATCCGAAAATTGGAAAATTCTGTTTGTTTTGTAATGTACTATGTACTCCTAAGTAATAAGATTTGATTGAGACTTGAAGAAAAAAACAAAGGAACCTACGTTACAACTTTTACTTTCTGATTTGATTGATAAAATGATAAGTGATAAGGATGAATATAAAGTATATAAGTTATAAGTATATACCTTACTATACTATACCTTACTAAAACAAAAATGAAGTTAATAACTGACTGTTAGTTACTAATAGTTACACACTCAATAAACATGGATTGATTTTTTCTGAATTTTCGCGACTTAATTTAACCTGTGTAAATTAAATAACAGACGCAGACGGCCTCGTTCGGTCGCTGTTTCCGGCCGCTCGCCGCTGGGTCGGCTGGGCTCGTCCACCCGCCTGATAGTTAAATGCCAAACATATGCGTAACCTACGTTTATATCTTCGCGCAGCTCAGGCGCGTTAGCTCTCGCCGCAGACGTATGGCTTGGCTAGATTCGACCGCTCGGGCCGCTACGGGCTTGCCCATCGGCATCGATCGGCTGGGACGGCTGGAGAACCGGGCACCGCGTAGTTTGGGAAATTCAATCGTGCCCTCCCATAATAATTATTACCAAGTTCAAATTTTGCATTTTGGTACCTATACGTTTCAGCTGTGAGTCTATGAAGTTCATTGGTAAAATTAATACCATTGTTGAACACGATAACAATTCTTTTTTTTCCTTTTCCGTTGTCCGGTTGGGTGGGCACTGCCCACCCTGCCCATTGCCACGAACCGCCACTGATGACGTAGGTGAACCCGTTTTTGGTCACGTGACAGCATCTCCCCCCATACTACCTCAATGTGTGGGACAAATGATTGTATTGGAAAAGCAGTCCAGTTTATTTTAAGAGGGCCGTCGTTCAATTATACACTGAATTTCTGTTCAGACACATTGACAGTTCAATAGTTTGCTTTGTTCCATGGCCAACTAGATGTTCATAGGTAACTAATATTTATATTGTAATGGAAAATAAACAGTAGCATTTCCGATCTTAATTTTCTACTTTTTGAAATAAGTAGATAGTATATATACGTATCTAAGCACATTCGAATAAAAAATATTGTATGATACAAGGACAAAAAGTTGTTTTTCCTACTCCCGCCGTTCGCCAGCCTCGGCCGCATCCGTCATGCGAAAAACTCAACTTTTCGTCCCTGTACCATAAACTACGACAGGCGGACACAATTAATTATTATGCTCTACATAATAATATGTCAAAATACAGTCAGGTATAAAAAAAACTTGGGGAAATTTGCAAGGTGCCGGCAAGGTATAGCTCGCGTACTTGGACCCTACGAGGTGCCAGGAGACGTTGCGCCAACTTTGAGACGCTACCGGAAATAAACTATTGTTGATAGAAAAAAGTTGTTCAGGCAAATAATATAGGCAATTTTGTAGTGAACAACTTTTGTTAAGAAAATTTTGCGCTGTGGTTAGCAGAAAAAAAGATATTAGATGTGAACAAAATTGCAAACCCTTTTTTCTCGATTAATTTCTTATAACTTGTTATATATGCAAAATTCAAGTAAATGTCAAGACAACAAATTTGCAGAGCACCTTTTTTCCTTCAAAATAGTGTGGGCTATTTTTTTGGTAAAATTAAAAATACAGCTGTTATCCGTGAAAAACTAATTTACTCCAAAATTCACGATGGCGGAATACCTGCAAAGGGTTGATGGTCGAAAATTCGGATTTAAGCTTTCTATATGGTGTACTATGGATGGATAAAAAAATTTTTCTTACCCAATGAATTGCAATATTAAACCTTAAATTTACTGGACTAAGATTGGAATACTGATTATGGCTTCAAGACATGTATACCTACCCAGAGAAACCTAATTTATTAATAAAACATATTTTGTACACTGATGAAGCAACGTTTACCACAACGGTATCGTATCATCAGAAAATATCTGCATCTTAAATTAGAAAGCCATACATTTTAATGACAATTTAAATTCTATGCGTTTTTTAAAGATTTTTACAAAATGAATTTACCGATGCAATGATTATCGATACAATTTGCACTTACAGGTCGATGGAGTAGTAGGTACCTACCTATCTATAATGCTGCAGATGTGAGACGGTGGCTAGATGATAATTATTATTCTCCTTATTATCGTTGGATTGGACGAAGTAATCCTCTTATTCGTTGGCCACCGAGATTGCTTGATCTCATGCCGCTTGATTTCTTCCTTTGGGGAAGAATAAAAAATAAAGTGTATGTTAGAAGACTAAGAAGACTTCAGACCCGATCAGAACTTGACAGAAATTTAGCAAGTTGTCAAAGAATAGCGCGAAAATAAATAATCGTAGGCATACTGAGAACTCTATAAAAGGGAATCCGGTGGATTAATTGCAATTGGTAAGATTAAAATTTTTATGTTGTAGTTTTCCCATTTAAAGAATAAATGTAACCTTGTTGTTATGTGTTCATTAGACAATGTTAAAAACAATAAAATAAAATAAATTCGACTGCCTTCACAGTCCACAACACTCATCCATTATCGAGAGGGTGAAGAAAATTCCATAGACATGTACAGGGTGTTCCCGTATATTTTGACCCACCCCTAAAGCCTTTATTTTTCGAGTTAGAAAAAAGTTACTTAAATGAAAGTTGTACTGTACCAAGGTGTATTGTCCCAAAAATAATAGTTTGACAGGAATGCTCTTGCCTCTTGCCTAAGTTGAAATGTTTTTCCATGGCAACCTTGATTAAATATAAAGATCGTATTTATCTGCAATTTGGAATATCATGCGAGTGATTAGAGCAAACATATAACATATTTATATTGTTGGAATCGAAAAAATGCGTGAAATTAAAAAATCCACAAATATACAGGGTGTTCCATTAAAAAAAGTATGTTTATATTTTTTCATAAATTTGCGACGCTCATTTGTTTTATCTAGTAACAGATCCTAGCGGTTCAGAAAAACCCTACAACTTTGATTTAAGTAATTTTTTTCTAACTCGAAAAATAAAGGCTCTAGGGGTGGGTCAAAATATAGGGGAACACCCTGTACAACTAAACAAAAAAAAGTTTGTTTTTATCAAGCGACTAACATAATAAAATTCCAAACTATTATTTTTTTCTTTCAGTTCTTACCGATATTCTCGAAATAAAAAAATTATTTTATGAAAATCGTACGGACGGGTTCGCACTAAGCGTTTTCAGTGCCTGTAATGTATAACTGAATTAAAGTCTATCCAAGTTACAGAGGCAGCGGATCAAAACATTGGCCACCACGTGACTTATTCTCTTATTGGTCTGGCCGTCACAAAATGTCAAGTGTTTACGCGGCGAGCAGAATGCAGGGCCGGCTCTTCCTTCAATAGAGTTTCCTGTATATTTTAGATCGGATCGCGAGCAGTATATTCTGTAAATTTATTTTGCTACTTAATTTAAGGAAATTTATAAGGATCCACGAAAGGTAAAAACACAATTTTTAGAACTTCTAAAAGAATTAGTTCAGAATTACAAGCCACTGGGAATCTCATATTAGTCAGACCCTGGTAATCGATCGCAATGCGGTCATGTGACTTTATATCTACTGCCGCTCTAACTTGGATAGACTTTAAGATTCCCTAATCTGGAGCCATATAGGTACCTATAGCAACCTATACCGCGCAAAAGAGACGTCCGACCGGGGAAATAATTTGGCAGCCATTTTTAACCTTAAATGAGGCGGGAAATTTGAAATAATTTATACGGGTGGTTTCCATAAATAATGCGTAATGTCTTGGTTGTCGTTTTGTGTAAAATGGAAATTATTTTAGTTCAAAGTACATCATAGGTCCAAGATCTTTGTTGGTTTTAATTTTTAATTAATGCATTCGGGAAACGAAGCAGTTACCTAACTAGGTTGAGAAATTATACAACTTAATTAAAACAACATATTTTAATCATCATAAAGAGAACTAATATAATTATTAGACAATCTCGCGACATTTTCGGAATACCTAATTTAATGGAGCGCTTAGATTGTGATTAGTCCTGGGCGTCAAGCGTTTATCAAAACAAACCTGTCTATAGGTTCTGACGTCATTGTTATTTACTTATCTATAGAATGAAATTTCACAATCTGGATGTAAAAGTCTTTTCGCATTTGCACCAAGTAATTTTTTGATCTCGTAAATATTAGGGTTCCTTTATAAAAACGCATCTTTCAAAAAGCATGTCAAGGTGACTTTTATGATTTTACCGGCGCCTTCAAAAATTATAATGCAGTTTCATTCATACAGTATAAAAATTTTTAAGCAAGAAATAAAGTAGCTACCATTCAAACTGCCAATATAGGGTTAAAAATGGCAACGAATTTCATCTCTTTTCGTTCCCTGTGCCTTGCCGTGCGCAATATGGCTAAAAGCTAAAAGCTAAAAGCGGTATATCTTAATATACAGATATGTGTCTAGAGCATTCCTAGACCAATAATAGTGTCAGTAAATGCTACCAGAAATGTCAAGTGGCGTCATTGTAGACAAGGCGCGACATGGGCGTGAAGCTCTGTTATTTACGAAAGATTACAAATTTGTCTGCGATCGTTTTGCTCACGTACCCTTTGTGGCAGATCGACTCGGACTCATAATAAATAAATTCAGTTTTATTTAAAATATGTAGCGTAAGTATTTTAAATAAAGTATATCCGATTGAGAGAGGTTTGAATTCACTGGAGCGGACTCAAATACACGGCGTAAACCCTACAGATTGAAATTCAATCATATTTAAAATTTCAAGTCAAGCCGCTATTTCCAAACAGAAGTTGGCCAGAATGTGCACCAACCTACTGTGGAACAAGAAGAATAAGTTAATGTCCCTAGAGAGGATTGAAAACAGTAGGATTCAATACTGATGATGTAAATGTAGAATTATAAAAAATTTGACATAACTCAATCGCATCCATTTCAATCCGATCGAGTTGTCACGAGATAAACGTAGTCTGAGATCACTTAAAACTTAAAACTGTAAAAGGAGGACGGCTAAAATAAATTACGACGCGGTATTAATTTTAGATGTGGTAGGCTATTTTGCTTTTAATAAGAACGTAAAAATTTTATACAGACGAAGAACTCTATGAAAGTTAAAATTTAGAAGAGATATATGTTAGCAATATCAAAAGTTACGATATAGTATTTGTCATAAAATAAAAGATCATCGTAAAAATCACACATTCAAGTTTAAATTACTTCTACAATAATATTTTTTAGCATATTCAAGGTTGGTGAGCCAGTAATGATAATTAGAATAGTTTTGCCTGTAATTTAAAATACATACACGAAAACATACTCGGCTTATAACAATTTACCCATCTTATTGAAACCAGAAAATTAAATTGGTTACCTTTGAAAAAAAAAAAAACGGTGGGAAGTTCAAATGTAGATGGGCAATTATTGATCTAGACGAGAATGAATAAAAAAAATTAACAACAAATTTAAAAATTTCCCCGTACTAAAAATTAAAAAGATTAAAAAGAAACAAAAAATAACACCGACTTCACAAATTTGCCCGTATGCACATTTCAAATAAAATTTTAGAAATATTGTTCACTTTCTAAATTGAATTATCTTTGGATTTGGTGACAGTCAAGGCAAGGAATTTAAATCTATTTAGATATGAATACATCATATTTATATCCTACATACATTATAACTTACTATCACCGACTCCAAAGATAACTCAATTTAGAAAGAAAAAAATATTTCTGAAATTTTATTTCAAATGTGCATACGGGCAAATTTGTGAAGTCAGTGTTATTTTTTGTTAAAAAAAAATTATTTTTTATTTTTAGTGAATTATTAAGAATTATCGAAATCGATTCAATATTAAATTCCATCCCCTATTTGTCCACCCTTAAGATTGAAATTTTTCTCTTCAAATTTAAATGTGACCACCCCTAAGGTAACCCCTTTCTAATAAGGTAAGAATCATCCAAATCGGTCCAATATGAACTTTCATCCCCTATTTATCTACTCTTAGGGGTGCATTTTTTTTAACTTAAATGGGACCACCCCTAAGGTAGGAGAAAGAATCATCGAAATCGGTCCAATATGAAATTTCATCCCCTATTTTCCACCCTTAGGGGTGGAATTTTTTCTTCAAATTTTGAATGGGGCCACCTCTAAGGTACTCCCTTTCTAATAAAAAAAAGAATCATCGAAATCGGTTCAATATGAAATTTCATCCCCTATTTATCCACCCTTAGGGGTGGAATTTTTTCTTCAAATTTAAATGGGACCATTCTGTAGGTATACCCTTTCAAATAAAAAAAGAATTGTCCAAATCGGTTTATAAATAATGACGGAGTTCTGAGGTAACAAACATAAAAAACATACAACCGAATTTATAACCTCCTCCTTTTTTGAAGTCGGTAAAAAAAGAAAAATATGCTTATCTGTAATGTCATGTAAAACCTGTACTGGATGCCCCCTTTTTGTATAGTCAAACTTTAACCATTGGTAGAGCACATCATAGTAAGAAAAATAAGTTCCCAGAAACATATGCGTTTCGATGTTTTGTGGCAGTGTTACTTACAGACTTACCTATTGTTTTAATAGCCACAAATAAAAATGGTCTGGTAGCCACAAAAATTACCACACGGATTCTTGCCTACGTCTTCGAGAATACCTTAAAAGATAATAGCAACAACAATTACTAAATAATAGAAAAAAGCAAGGAGAATCTCCAATCTCAACGAAAAAGAAAACGAGGAAGAAGAATCCCAGTTCCAGCTAGGCGTGTGTTCCCGCTGAGAACCATCGATTTTGAGACAACATACCTCACTTTCGACAGCAAGCGATCGTTGACGAAGCGATATTAAAAAAGCTGTGGGCTAATGTAAGTTTGTTTTATTGTGTCTTGTATTTTCGCCCCAATATTTGATATTTTGCGTTTGCATAATATGTACAACCTACTACTTTATCACATAAGGTGATATAGGAAGTCTGGCACCGATAGGTCGGACGTGCGGTGGCAAAAAATTCAACAAAGCGATAGCGTGCTGAACAGTGGAAGAGAGGTAAAAAGAAAAAACATTTTTACTAACACGTCCTCTGTTTAAACCTATTCCTTTCTTTGATATTAACAATTACTGATACAACTAAATAAGATGGGAGACGATACGGGGGGGCGATAAACCCCCGATCCTCCGGATCCTACAGACCCAACAAAAGAACGAAAACATCCAAATTTAACCTACCCATATACAGATATAGGGCCCTTTGAAGTATACATTCAATCAAAATCAGGGGAAAATATAGGAAACTACAGCTTTCTGAGTATTGCCAGAGACCTACACGCGCTAAATTTAGATTCCTGTTACAAAAAAGTTCATAAAAAAGGAAAAAACCGACTAAGTATCGAATTCAAAAGCTATAAAAACGCCAATGAATTTCTAAATAATGAAACACTAATAGGCAAAGGATATGAAATTTTTATTCCTGCTAACAAAGTTACCTGTAAAGGAGTAGTAAAATTTGTAAATAAGAAATTCTCTGAATCAGAACTAAAAGAATTCTCGGAAACTTCAAGCACTAACACAAAAATAACAAATGTAAAACGTATAACAATGAGAGATAGAGACTCCTCCATTCCAAAATGCATCCCTTCATATTCAGTTCTATACACCTTTTCTGGAACACACATACCGCGAGAAGTCAAAATATATAATGTCCCATTTAAAGTCACTCCCTATATCAGTCCAGTTATTCAATGTTATAATTGCCTATTATACGGTCCTACTAAAAAGTTATGTAGAAATAAAACTCCATCTTGTCAGATCTGCGGAACTCCTAAAAATAACGATCACCCTTTAAATTGTCATAAAAAATGTAAACATTGTGCAAGTGAAGATCACTCCAGCTTCAGCAAAAATTGTCCCGAATTTTGCCGTCAAAAATCCATTAAAGAAGCAATGTGCATGGAAAACCTATCCTTTTACGAAGCAAGTGAAAAATTCCCCAAATTTGATAACGCTAATCATACCCAAATATCAATACATTCCCATTCTCAGTTTCCGCCTCTTCAGAGGAACAAAGGCAATGATCAATACATCTCTGTCTAACAAAGAGCTTCAGTTTTCAAAGAAAATACCCCAAGAAATCAAAACCGATACTCTCAAGTTGTAAGAGAAAAAAAAAACGAAGACATCAAACGAACCAGGCTATGACTTGGAAGCACACAATTCCCGGTTGATTTCCCCACAAGGGAGATCACCCTCCTCCCCCTCCCGAAATATTATAGACGATACTTATTTTATACCAAATACCCCCAATTATAGGATATCTAGAGAACAAATAAATGTAGAACTAGACAACAATCTATCTCAATCTTGCCGAATGTTGACTAAAGAGGACAAACAAAAGGTCCTCGACTTTATCATGACAAATCTAATCACACAACAGGACCAACACATGTCAGAAGATGAATGGTCCGCTTAAAGTTATTCAATGGAATTGTCACAGTTTAAAAGACAACTCAGATAACATAAAAATTTTAATAAAAAATGAAAATCCAGAAGTAATAATTATAAATGAAACTAAATTAAAAAACAAAGATCACATTAATTTTTCAAATTATAATATATAAATATATATAGAAATGATAGGTACGATGGTTATGGGGATATAGCAACCCTCATTCGAGCCAATGTCTCCCATAATATAAAAAATATTAACAGCTCACATATGCCCATTAATTTCCAAATTCTTGTAGTTCATGTTCTGGAGCATAACATTCATATTATCAATATTTACAACCCCCCAACATCCAAAATTGTAAAACATAATTGGGAAACCCTCATAAAAAATCTAACCAACCGTCATAATCATGGGGGACATTAATGCCCATCACAGCATGTGGGGGTGTACAGTGGAGAACTCCAATGGTAAAGCAATACTAGATAGTTTAGAGGATCTTAAATTGGTCATCCTCAATGATGGTTCCCCAACAAGAATAACCCCCCCTGGAATTAACAAATCAGCTATAGACCTTACCTTAGTGTCCGACACCATTTCTACCAACTGTAAATGGTCAGTCGTCTCTGACTTTGCAGCTAGTGATCATTACCCCACTATGTGTTTTCTAAATCCAATAAACATAACCTCAAGAGAAATAAACCCAAACAAAAAAAGAAATTTGAAAAAAGCCGATTGGGCAAACTACCAGCGCCAAATTGACCAAGAAATCGCTAAATTAAACTCTTCGCCTCTTGAATATAACAACCTAGAAAAAATAATCAGCATTTTACCTAATAATCACATCCCATGGAAAATCCCCGTTAACTCACAATAAAAAAAAATAACACCATGTTGGGATAATGAATGCTCCAATGTAATATCCAAAAGAAAATATGCTATTAAATCTTACCAATTAAACCCTACCTTAGACAATTATCTGGAATTAAAAAAAAACACAAGCATTCACCAACAGATTTCTCAAATTGAAAAAGAAGACTAAATTTAAAGAATTTTGTCACTCTATAAACCGCGAGACTCCAATTTCTGAGATTTGGAAAACCATCAATGCTTTTAGAAAACATTGGAATGTCAACTCATATAGGCAACTTCCCCCGATCAATGCTGCCTCCGAACATCTGGAGAACCTATCAGTATGTAATATAAACCCAGAATTCACCTATGCAAACGATGGGATAATTGTCCCCCATGTAAATATTCATAAATTTAATTCAATTATTCAAAATAAAAAAGATTCTGCGTCTGCATGTTAAAATAGCATAGCATAGCATGTTAAAACAATTACCACCTTCAGCAACCGATCTCTTCATAAAAAATCTTAATAAATGCTTGACTCAAAATATAATTCCTGATCAGTGGAAGAACTCGCTAATAAACCACTACTAAAGCAAGGAAAAGATGCTGCTCTAGCAAGTAGTTATAGACCAATAGCGCTCTCCCCATGCCCAAGTAAAATACTAGAAAACATTCTAAAAACTCGTATAGAATGGCAACTAGAAAATGAGCAACTACTTCCTCCAATGCAAATAGGTTTCCGAAAGGTCAAAAGCTGCATGGACGCACTTGCCATAATAAACCAAATGGTCCTTTCCTCTATGACGAAAAAACAATTTACTCTGGGAGTGTTCATTGACATAAAATCAGCCTATGATAATGTCTGTATAGACCTTCTCTATTCAAAAAATGACAAATATTGGGATCCCATCCATATATTGTAATTTAATATATAACTTTTTAAATAATAGACGCATATTCACTAAGTGCAATAACGGGAAACTTATCGGCCCCAAAACATGTACACAAGGGCTAGCCCAGGGATCCCCCTTAAGCCCTCTCCTTTTTAACATTTATTCAAGTGACCTTCATAATAAATTTCATGACGACATCATATTAGTGCAATATGCAGATGACTTAGTCCTCCTACAATCAGGTAGTAATATCGAAAATCTCACCACTCATGTGAATAAAAAACTGAAAGTTATTTCTATCTGCTAACAAGAACACAATATGAAAATATCTCCTCAAAAATCGGGAGCTATAATATTTAGGAGGGGGAAACCCAGACAAACCTATCCAATAATAAAAATCGATAACTCCCCAATACAATGGAAAGATAATATCAAGTACCTAGGGGTAGAAATAAATTATTCTATGAATTATAATAAACAAGTCAATCTAATATCAAATAAATCGTAAAAAGCTATAAATATACTAAGATCATTGGCAGGAGTGTGGTGAGGTGCGGACCCTCAAATCTTACATCATATGTGCAAGTTATTGTTAAGATCACATTTAGACTACGGGTCCATATTATTTAATCGAATCAGCAAAACTAATATGAAAAAATTAGATAGAATCCAATACTATGCCATCCCCACAGTGACAGGCACAATGAGGTCCACTCCCACCCTCGCTCTCCTGGGAGAAGGGGCAGAATTGTCCCTGGATTATCGAAGGATGTGGTTAGCGACTAAATTCATTAATAAAAGATTCCCCTTTAACAATAATGTAACCATACAATATCCAATACATAAAAAAACTGGATGAAGATATCCAAAATAATCTCCCTTTCTGGAGAAATAAAGGGAAACCATATTTAATTGAGGCACTATATCTCAATTCAAAATATAGCAATCACATTCAGAAACTTGATATTCCACCAGAATATGAACTAGAGATTAAGCATCAGATCAACCCTATACAAGTTGTGACTTGGATAAAAAAAAAACAGAATACATTAATGCTCAAGATTTTAATAATTTCTTTTCATCAAATTTCCGGGAATATACTCATATTTACACAGATGGTTCACTTGACCCTCTCTTAAACAGGGTGGGGGTAGGAGTACACATCCCTAAACTCAACTTAAACTTCTCCTCAAGAATACACAACCAAACACAAATATGTACAGCGGAAATAGTAGCGGTCAATAAGCCTCTGTGTGAGCAAAAACATAAACAAATCAATAATATTCTCTGATTCACAAAGTGCTATAAAGAAACTCTCCTCCACAGGTAACTTCTCCCATTACACCACAGGGATTACCAGAAGGTATCTGGTGGTGGCAGGGGAAGAGGGATTTGACATTAATAAGTTGCCTTGGGATCCTGGACATGTAGGAATAACGGGAAACGAAACAGCAGATAAATTGGATAAATAGGTATAGGAATCTAAACGTTCCCTTCCCAATCAAGGTTGACAGTGAAGACATAATCCCAACACTGAAAAAACATATATTAAATCAATTCTCAAACGAATGGTAAAAATTAAAAATAAACCTAACCAATATTCCAAAATCTCCCCGACATTCTCACTTAAACCATGGTTTATTAATCACACTTTTTCTAATAGAAGACATCTTACTTCCTACATCAGAATGAGGACAGGTCATTGTTTAATCCCTAGCCACACACACAGGATTGGGGTTACAGACAGCCCAAATTGTGAGTGTGGAGAAATGGGAACATTATCCCACATTTTGCTTGAATGTCCACTTCATCAAAACCCCAATAATAAACAAATTCATAGACTTCAAGAAAATAAAAATATAAAGACCTTAATAATCAATTTTTTAGAAGATAACTGACTTGACAATCCTACTATAAATAACCTGGGTTCTAATACTATCTATCCGAGGCACCATTTCGGTTATGTGAAATGCTCCCCCGGTGCTCGGGAGAGAGAAAAGTCTTCTACCTTTGTTGTGATTGTTAATTAACTCCTCCCTAAATACAAACCTCCAGAAGAAAAGAAAATCTAAATGACAATCTTGGTGGGATATGGCCAAAGAGTCAGACACAATCCCTCCATGAACAGAAGGGTGGTGAAAAAAACACCGAATCTGGGTTCATGACCTAGCTGTCCAGCCCAAAGCAAAAAGAAGAAGAAGAAGAAGGTGACATATGACAGTTATTTCAAATGCAAAATATTTAAATAAGGACAAGTAAAGATAATATGAAAACATCCAAACACGTGTTTTAATGTTTCATTATTATTTTTTGCTTTTTAATGCATTAAAAATTTTCCCAAAACTATTTTTTCCATACGTTAAGAGTAAATGTACAGTACGAAGACAATCCTAGATAGGATTGTCTTTGACACTGTGTACGTGATGATTCAACATTTTGACCCATACAAAGTTTAAGTTGGATTATTCTCTATAATTGTAACTTATAAATAAATAAGTACTTAAGTATGGCTTCAGACAACTGCTTTGAATTTAAATTATAAAAAAATAATTTTGTCTTAAAACGTGCCCCGTGGATTATAAATGCCTTCCTTGATAATATTTTTCTATATTGTCAAAAACAACGGTACTTTACTCTTGGTGACTACGAAAATATTTTAACAGTTTTGAGCGTTTTGGCACAAGCAGAAGTATAAAGAGTGACTTCCGGGATCAGAGCGCGACACCCGCATGTATATTGTATTATGCTAGTGTTATGCAAAATATATGTTATTTATTTGTATTTATTAACACATTTTTTCTATTATATAGGTATCTAAGTAGGGGTGAGGGCATACTTAGGTAGTCTAAAGTCTAAACAAATATACTGAGCTTTAATAAATAAAGACATTCCAAGAAAACATATTTTGCACTTTGTTTCTTTCCATTTTTTACTTTACCTCATTCTCATTACATCAGACAATGTGGGAAGAATGCATTATGTCAAAAACGCAATAAAACGAAAAAACTGCCGAATATAAAGATTTGAAAAAATTACCAGTTTTCCGAATATTGTTTTCTTACTTTATGACGCAAAGGTTGTTGTCTATCATTTTTATAACTTTTTACGCATCGCATCGGCGTTTCCTATTTTTTTTTTGAAGTATACCGCCGCGGGGAGCCGCGTTCTTTATCCCGAGTCATTTGCATTTAATATAATTATTTGTGGGGGTATTTCCGGCTAGAATGCATTTGTCAAATATGTTTGGACTATCTGAGAGGGGTGGTTCAACCCCTAGCAGCTCCACCCGGCCGTCAGCCGCGGCTGAGAGGCCTATAAGTGTATGGAGGGGATCGCTTGCTGGTTCACGTCTGCGACGCCAACCAATGGGCTACCGCCGTCCGCCGCTTGGTCACGTAAATTAAGCTAAGCATCCGAGAGCTGTGCTAATCGCTAATGGTCAGTTCCGTCGTTAACCGCTTAACTAGCACTCGAACCGAATATTTTGAGCTTACACCCAGCTTTTCCGTTGCCTACGCTTACGTTAACCGTTAAGGAGGGCATTTAAATTACCGCAAGCAAATAATCCTGGGTAGAAGCGGAGCATACCGCTCTAAAAAACTGGCGCCTGAGTAATCCGTTCCGCCAGGTTCTGGTTTTCCGTTTTTTAAATAAAACGAGGCACTTCCCCCCCCCCCCCCCCCGCACTTCGGGAAATTCACTCTACCTAGAAGGGGAAATCAACACGGAAAATACATTATACATTATAAATTTCCGTTTGTCAATTCTTGAATATTCGAAAATCAGACTAAAGGAAATTAATTTTGTAAAAAAAAATTCCGAAGTAAAAAAGAACGCTATAGTGTTATACCAAAAAAATGTCTAACCAAGATAGTAACCCATACAAAATAAATTTCTTACGTTTTGCATACATTATATAACCCATCGTCCCCTACTCATATAACTTCATGCAAATGGGTTGTCTGTCTATAAATAAAAAACTATGTTACTTAAGAATAACTTAAGGTATAATGAAAGAAGAAAAATTAAATTTTGAAGTTATTCAAATTTATTAACATGTGATTAAGTTAATGTCATTGTCTTCTAATTGTCTAGGTCTCTTGTGAGGGTATCTTCGATTTGTGATATAAGTACAAGCTTCAACTAATAAATTATTTGGATGATTAGGGATTTTGATTTCGTATAATTTGTGTGTGTGTTTTTATGAACTCACTTATAGTTGGAATTTTTAAATCTCCATGCAGGGTTCTCTATTAGAATCATACCAATTTGCTTCTGTGACTAGTCTTAACCATTTGTTCTGTATATATAACTTGGATTTTTTAATGTGAGTTTTTGAAGCAAAACCCCACGCCGCACAGGCATAAACTAAAATAGGTCTGATGATTTGAGTGTAAATAAGAAATTTATTATTAATATTCAAATTTGAGTTACGAGCTAACAGTGAATATAGTTGTGCCATAGCACATATAGCAGCTTTGGCTTTTGTTATTCTGGAATTTATGTGAGGAGCCCATGTTAATTTGCCATTTTCAATTAAGAACAGTTGGTTTAATCTGGTTTAATCATAAATATGGTCTATATTGATACTAAGGCCCATTGTACCCTATGTACAATATTGCCCCAGTGTATGAACCTCAGACAAATAATAAACATAGACTAACCTAAAGACTGCCTTGTAATCAGCCAACAAAAAAAATGCCTATATACTCAAAACAAAAACAATAAATTTGACATTTAAGCCTGCATCATATGATAACCAGAGGTTACATTTTCTATGCCACAAATCTATAATCTTCCCATCATTCTTAAAACTACACTAATTCACTAAATACTAACTTAACTATATTTCTTTTGTCCAATAACCCCAAAATCTCCTGAAAAAAAAAACAGGGATAACGCAACTTTGGATCAGCTGTTGGGGAATAATAAAGCAGATGTAAGCATTGATCACAACGAGCTCGTGCAACGTTGCCACGTTAGCTAGAGTAAGCAACTTATTAAGGATATTATTTATAGACCAAGTAGGTTCAGTAAATTCACAAAATCAGTAAAATTTATTGTTAAATGATAACTGTCCAAATTTTTACTATATGTAGATTGTAGATATCAACTAATTGTTCCAAATTGATGTTTTTAAAGTTGGTTTTACATTTATTTCATAAGTTCGAGATACATTTATGAAGAAGTTTGGCAATGGTGCAATCATTGCATTGTTTTGTTTTAGATTTCTGTTACTAACTCAGACAAATAATGTTACTAAACATTTTTTATCTTGGCAGGGTCTCTATTGTATTGAAGTCTGAAGTCTATCTTCATTATTTGTCAGAAGAGGTTAAAGATTATGAGGAAGTTTAACTGGACTACCAGAATTCACAAAATCAGTAAAATTTATTGTTAAATGATAACTGTCCAAATTTTTACTATATGTAGATTGTAGATATCAACTAATTGTTCCAAATTGATGTTTTAAAGTTGGTTTTACATTTATTTCATAAGTTCGAGATACATTTATGAAGAAGTTTGGCAATGGTGCAATCATTGCATTGTTTTGTTTTAGATTTCTGTTACTAACTCAGACAAATAATGTTACTAAACATTTTTTATCTTGGCAGGGTCTCTATTGTATTGAAGTCTGAAGTCTATCTTCATTATTTGTCAGAAGAGGTTAAAGATTATGAGGAAGTTTAACTGGACTACCAGAATTCACAAAATCAGTAAAATTTATTGTTAAATGATAACTGTCCAAATTTTTACTATATGTAGATTGTAGATATCAACTAATTGTTCCAAATTGATGTTTTAAAGTTGGTTTTACATTTATTTCATAAGTTCGAGATACATTTATGAAGAAGTTTGGCAATGGTGCAATCATTGCATTGTTTTGTTTTAGATTTCTGTTACTAACTCAGACAAATAATGTTACTAAACATTTTTTATCTTGGCAGGGTCTCTATTGTATTGAAGTCTGAAGTCTATCTTCATTATTTGTCAGAAGAGGTTAAAGATTATGAGGAAGTTTAACTGGACTACCAGGAGACAGAAAACGGGTTCATTTCACAAAAAAACAGCGAGAGTGAATAGGCTGTTGTTATGGAACGTACAATCAGCCTTTAACGTCGAAGGGAAGAAAAATGAACAACTTTTTATTATAATGGATTAGTGATGTTGGGAATACCATTAAAAACTTGCCTGCCTCTACCTCAAGGTAGTGTGGAAACGAGTATTAAATACTAACTGATGCCCGCGACTTCATCCGCATGGAAATTCATACTTTAAACTCCTATTTCACTCCCTTAGGGGTTGAAATTTGAAACATTCTTTCTTAGCGAATATCTACATAGTATAAGGAACCTACTTAACAGATTTCAATTTTATAGGCTTTATAGTTCCTGAAATTCTCGCCTTCCCATCTCACCACCTTAGGGGTTGAATTTTCGAAAATTTTTCTTAGCAAATGTTTACGGCGCGCGTCGCATAAATATGGGGGTTTTGGAAACACACTTACCCCCACAGCTTCGTACACACACGTAAACAACCGCTAATTTCTCAAATTCGGTTAGGCACATTACTGAAATTGCAAGGTTGTCTTATTGTCTTTAGCAAAAACTCGTACCAAATTGAGCTCCATATTAAAAAAAAAAACACAACAATTTGTTTTGAAGGTGCCAAGCCTATAAAATAAACAAAAAAAATCCAATAAATACTCCAATAATTGAAAGATCTTGTAAACCAAATTTTAAATAAAATTTTTATAGGAGTAAAAAATTTACACAAAATAAACTAGGCAGTCTAGGCACCTAATTTTTTTGTAAGATCCTGTTTAATATATTATAGAAGATTGAACTATATTAAATGTAGAGTGCCTATTGCATCGAAACTATAAGAAGATTTTGCAAGTAAAAAGCACTTTTTTCCCTACTTGCGCAAAAGTGTCGAAATTCGCGCAAATTTATCTCCAAAACGGTTAGTATTGGGCAAAAAGTGCTATTATCTTGTCGAGAATCTATTGGGGTTTGATATTGATAACTATGGTAAAATCAAATAACTCTGACGCCTAATCTCAACAAGAGAACGGAAACCGCAGCAAGCTTATAAACGCCTATGCGGATTTTTTTTTGCGATGCTTCTGTCGCTTGTAGGCGGAGGAAAATTTTTTCGCGTCGGTTTCTTTCCTTTCCCCTACACATTCCATCGCAGCAGAAACGAAATTTTTATCTCGCCAAACAAAAAAGTTGTATCTGTTCTGGGAAAACTGAGCGTGCCATGGAAAAAATAATCACTCGATAATTTTCCCCTTGGCAGTTGGGGCCGATACAAAAAAAAAAACGGAAGTGCCTATCTCTACTAATGTGAAAGTTATTCACCTCCGAAGGATCAGGGTAGGCTGTGGAAAAAATCCCATGAGAGTCCAAAATATCGGTTCTCTTCCTTTCCCGTTCACAAAAAAGTTGTATCTGTTCTGGGAAAACTGAAACTGAGCGTGCCATGGAAAAAATAATTCCTCGATAATTTTCCCCTTGGCATTTGGAGCCGATACAAAAAAAACGGAAGTGTCTATCTCTACCAATGAGAAAGTTATTCACCTCCGAAAGATCAGGGTAGGCTGTAGGAAAAAAATTGTTCGGCGCAGCGTTATTTTATCTTCTGCACCTAACGCACTTTGTCCCGTCTTTCTATCTTGTCGCATAAAAAAGTTGTGTTTTCCGGTGAAATCGAGTATGTTGTGGAATTTTTTTCTCCGCATTTCCCAATGATTCTACCTTGGCAACAAGAGAAACCCGAGTCTTGTTTCTCTAAAGACAAAAAAGTAGCACTTGTTGTGAGAAAATCGAGGTAGCCATGAAAGGGGGAACTTCTTTGACGTACAGGTCATGTTGACAAATTCACCCCTGTAACCCCCACCACCCCTAACTTTAAAATTTCAAATGGGAATACCCCCTTTGTGATACATCATTTTATTGATGTTATTGCGAATACAACTTAGTGTTTCACAAGACTCTTGCAAATTTCTTGTTCTTGTCTTGTTCTTGCTGCAAGAACAAGACAAGACTCTTTTAAATTTCTTGTCTTGCTTTGCAAGACAAGACAAGAAATCATTCTGCAAGACTCTTGCAATTTTGCAAGAAATCTTGCTAAAAGCAAGAAATCTTGCAAAAATCACTATCTGTAATAATGCCTGTAAAACTTTAATAAAAGAAATAATTAATGTCGGTGAGGATATTGATTTTTAAAAAATGAGCATAAATATAAACGGTTATTTAAGAATAATTACTGTATCTAATATACTACTATATTATCTAGTAAATATATTTTATTTACAATACTCGTGGTAAGTAATATTAATCCATGTTTCCAAGCATTACAGGTACTCCAAAAGAAATTGAGAATTAACGTACCTATTATGCCGCTTTCACGGGGCAGGAAATCCATATTTCCCGACTCCCGAAAAACAAAATCATTCTAGTTTTAATATTCTTATAAATTCGACAAATTAATAGTTATATGTACTCTTGAATTATTTTTCATGTTTTCTTTAACTCTGTTTTTGCTAAAATACTTAAATGACACTACCTATAGTCTAGTAAGAGCGGAATGTGAACAGAGATTGTACTACTGTCTAGCGACTAATGGAGCTCATTTTGAAAATTTAATATAATAAGTAGCCACTCAATCATTGTGTATTATTTCCCCATGTGAATGCTGTTGAAAATCTAGGGTAAAAAGTAATTTATTTTAAACTATAAAAAAACCGTTTTTTACCCATAGCTTCTCCAAACATCATCGGATTTAAAAAATAAAAATGAGTTGTATTCGCAATAACATCAGCTTTAAATGATGTATCACAAAGGGGGTATTCCCATTTGAAATTTTAAAGTTAGGGGTGGTGGGGGTTACAGGGGTGAATTTGTCAACATGACCTGTACGTCAAAGAAGTTCCCCCTCCGAACAAAAATTGACGGGTCTCGGCGATTTCTGATTTTTTTCGTAGTTTTAAATATATTAAGGGTGGACTGTTTTCAAATGAACACAGTGTATGTATCCTTGTTGCCAGGCCCGCTTCGAGTCGGGTGATATTTTATGGCCTATTGACCACCTATTGCACGCCATCGAACGCGTGTTTTTATTTACGCCAGGAGTCGGAGTTATTTGATTTAATATAGCATTTTTCTTAAAAAGTTAATATTTTATAAGATACTTATTCGTGAAAAACTAAATTTCGGCGACATTATTTCCTCTTTGGCCTCTCCCTGACCAGCCTAGCCTATATATGTTATTATGACCTCTTTTCTGGTCTAGTCTGGTATTAACAATAAGTAGTAGGTAGTAGTTTAAAAACTAGGCCTAAAATGGAGAATTGTGAGTTTTTCTGTTAAATTGGAAAATGTTATTTCATTTGACACGCGATGGACAATAATAATTATTAATATTATTATAAATGAATACTTATTATCATAATTTGTCTCGTTTTTTTGTAAGCAAGCGACATAATAACTCGTAACCACGCCGTCAGCACGCTGTAATTAGTCATGCAAAAGGATATAAAAGAAAGAACATACATATATATATATATATATGTTGGCTTTCACAGATAATCAGCTGATGGTTGAAAATAGCCGCATGTTAAATATCTCAGTTTGGTTTCTCGTTTACAGCTCTGATATTGATAATAAGTAATATGTATATCACATTATTTGTCCAGACAAGAAAATTATCGCCATCACGCGTATTGCATATTATAACAATTAAATTAACAATTCGAATAATTTCAAAATAAAGTACTAACATACCTAATTAATTATTATAATGGTTTTTCTTCTATCGATTTTGCGGTGAACACGTAACCAGAGTTTTGTTTTTGGTAGGAAATGCCCTCTCCCCTTGCTTTTTAAATAACAGATTTTTCTTGAAATCGGCAGTAAAGTGTCCCAAAATCGTCATTATAAGCTCAGAAATCGGCACTGAAGTAAAACATTATTGTACGATTTTTTCAATAAGTAGGCCTTGGCGAGATGTAAACATCAAACGTCAGACGCGGAGCCATCGCTCGTCAAAAGTGACCAAATATTTAAAAACCGGCCAATAAAGGCCCATTTAACTATTCGTACACATTGCAAAATTGTTACCTATAGCAGCGCAATCTATCAGTATAAATATTTTAGTAGGTTTGAATATTAATCTATTTTATATGGAGGCTGCACAACAGGCAGCAGTTTGGATTTTCTGTCAGTAAGTACCGTGTCTGGTCATACTTGACCTAGGTAGAGCAATCGTCAAAGTCAAGCAACGCCGCGCATAGTCGGTTCATGGACGGGTGATCCCTTATTATTATTTTTCGCCTAATAAAACATTTTTTCCGATTTCAAATAAAAGATAATATGTACCTCGGCACTGAAGTTCTTTTATGACTCATAAGGTTTATTTGCCTCGGCCAGAGGCCTCGGCAACTAAATTCCACATGAGTCATAAAAAGTTGAACTTCAGTGCCTTGGTACAAGGTGGTTCATTATAAATTGAGAAAAAATATTGTTCTGATATTAAAAAGATCTGCTGTGTTTTAGTCTCAGAGAAATAACCAAGGATAGAGGGAGTAAGAACAAAAAGTAAACAAAGCCAACATCTTTTTGAGTGATGCCACGTACTCCATTGTTTACAGCATTTCATTTCAAAATAGAAGGGTTTAATAATGGGATTCAATGAAGGCACACCTCCCATAACGCTAAATTAACAAATGTAGTTATTAATTTCTTGTATGTAACAATTTTAAACTAAAACTAAATTGCGCTGTAATTATAGTATCTAATTATCACTTTAATAAAATCGTCACAGATACCTAAAACCGCCCGATATGGCAACGCTGCTGTTGATGCCGCGGGCGCCGCGTCTGTTAACTCAGCGGTATTTGTTTTGTGTATGCCCAGCATGTCAAGTTTTCCGATTGTTTGCGTATGCATTTTTCCCGTTTTTAATTGTTTTTCTGTTAATTTATAGGCTATTTACTAGTATTTAGGATTAGTGACTGATTTTGTATACAATGGGACGCAGAAAGTGTGTGGTATGTGGCTAAATTGATATTTCTCAGGTAAACGTTGTACACACGGGCCTAATGTTTGTTTACTTCGTTAAATTTGCATAAGATGTTGGTTGACTACAAACGTATGTATTTTGAAGCTGTTGCTCCCTCTATCCTTGGTTATTTCTCTGAGGTTTTAGTCTATCTGGTAGTCTAGAGATTTAAGGAATAATTCAATTCGATCCACCTGATTTATTTATCTAATTCTATTAGCTTTGTTGTTTTGTTGCTAATCCTGAAAAACTTGGTCAACAAATTCGATAGTTCTTAAGATCATGTTTGATATATTTAATTTCTTCCTAAAATTTTTGTGTTATTAGAAAAAATCGTTTTAGCCCTGTCATATAAATTAAACTTTATAGAAAGTTCTTGTGAGTTTAAAAAACCGTAAAAAATATATCAGGCAAAATCAAATTTCAAAGGCAACAATATGTGAACAATCTTTTAATAATAATCATAGAATTTTGTTTGTTAAGTCCCAACCAATTCTTATAGTATGAGAGCCGGCCGCATGATTTCAACTCTCTTATAGAATAAGATGTTATGTAAAATGTAGACAGTAGGTAAGTATATTTCTTTACTTGAAGCGAGTAGGTTGCCTCAATTAATATTGGCCCGATCGTTGTTATTTAAAGAAGTTGTGGTTAATTTTTAGGCAAATATACTCTCATATGATTATAGAACAAAATAGGAAAGAAGGCCCATGGAGCAACAATAAAAAAGGGTCCCTTGGTCCTTTAGAAATCAGATAGGCGTATTTTTGGGGCCCAGAAAATCCTCCGCTGTTAAATGCGGCGCGAAAGACGGGGGCAAGTCTGGACCTCGGGGACGCGAGTTGTGTGCGAAGTCTCGCTATACAGTCAGTGCCATATACTTACCGTTTAATGTCCAGGATTTTTTTAAACGCTTTTTTCGGGAGATCTGACGGTACGGCGAGATGGCCGGAGAACGGGTCAACGTATTTAACGAAACTTTTTCAGGTAAATTTTCGGCGAAAAAAACGACCAACCCATGTGGGACGCATCTTTTTTACGTGATTGGTTGGAATTTCCCGTCACATATTTCGCCGAGCTACAACTAAGTTATTTCGTCTCGGGGCTCTGGGGTCGGGATTTTTAAAGCTTCCCTCAAGTCTTCAGGTGAGGTGCAGATGCTTCCGGTTCCCCCGAAAAATCAAAAAATGAGAAAAAACACGCAATTTCTCAGAGCGGTTCCCCAGGATTTCCCGTCAATTTCGCTAATTCTACAGCGGTCCCCTTTCTCGAAACTTGAAAGTCGGGAGTCGGGAAATTTGTTAAATATCGGATTTTCGAGGTTTCTTTCGGTACTGGGGGAAAGTACAAGAGCCTATTAAGAAATTTACCACTTCCTTCGATTTTTAGAACGGCACTTTTCAAATTGATCAAAAGACTTTTGTGAAAAAGTAGTAAATATGTTCGTGGGATGTGTTGTACCTATTAAAAAAATTAAAAAAATTAAAATTAGCCACAACTTCTTTAAATAACAATGATCGGGCCTATATTATCTGAGGCAACCTAGTGGCTTCAAGTAGAGAAATATAGTATCTACATTTTACATAACATCTTATTCTATAATCTTATGAGATTTGAAATCATGCGGCCGGCTCTTGGACTAGCTATATAAATACACCCGTAAATTTTTCTTCAAAAATCATAAGAGCAATTCACCTGGGTTATTCCACTCCTTGTCAGTTGATGTTACATATTAGTGTAGGCAAGTTAGATAAAAAACCGACGTTTAGAAGAAAAAATTTATAGTTTTGAAATTTTGGTTGTGAACTCCCAGTAGGAACCCGAATACAGATACGAAGAGTTCCCACCCCCCCCCCCCCGGGGGAGCTTCATCCCCTATTGAACAAAAAACCACCCTCCCAAACGTGACCTTCACGGAGTTTTTTGCGTTTTGCACGTAAACCGTAACTCTGACGAGAAAAAGTTATAGGACTTTTTAGATTCTCCATTAGATTCGCCACAAAAATGGTCATATATATATTTTTGCGTATCTCCCACCCAACGCGAATAAATGACTTTGTAAAATAAGCATAGTTTTCAGCGCAAACAAAAAATAAGCCTTGCGCCGTCTTTTGCGTCGATTATCTAGAAGAGTAGTAACGTGAGCAAAAAAAATTTATAGAAGCAAAATTGTAGAGCAGTTCTTTCTATACAAGATCCATATTGGACAAAATATTTTTGAGAAAGTATTAGTGGACATATGACGATTTTTTATACCTGTCTATTCTGCACTTTGAGCGTGTTTCCACACCACCCATCAGGTAGCGCTCTCGGTGCGTCTTTTTAAAGTGGTGTGGTATTCCACTAATGAACACGTTGTAGAGCAGTGCAGGCCAATCTTTACACATGTACAACGCTTTCCACAGCCCTTTTTACAGCCGCTAGATATGAGCTGCAGAATTGAGGCTGGAGCTGGTGCTTGAGTAGTGAGCACTGGCATTAGAATGTTGTTAGTTTTTCTACAGCCCCATTCAGTTGCTCTCAAATTTCTTCCTTTCCAAAAATGAATTTGATGAAAAACGCGATAGGAATGTTGTCTTACTGCATCAGATGTAGGTGGCAGTCTGGACAAAATGACTGCATTACTCGACTGGCCAACCAGCTTATTAAATAAAATAAAGCTACAATGGTTTAAAAATGTCTCTTGTCTAGGTGCCTTATATAGAGCAAGCGTAAATTTCTCCCCAGCTCTTGCACTGTCATCTTTTGCCAATGAAGGATTATTGAATACGGCGACCACTTCTTGTAAATCCTTTCTTGTATTTATTAGGCATACGGTCTGTGATTTTCCTTTGCCAAAGAAAGCAGACATGGTGTCGCAGCCGCACTAAACGCATATGAGCAAATAAAATATTATCTTTGCAATATTTTAAAACTGTCGAGTTTTGTAAGTCCTGGGAACTATACACCCAACTATCGCTCTATGTTCTCCAGAGAAAGACATTCGCTTTTTGAGAGACACCCAAGGAAATAATAAGGAAAGGGTGTATAGTTCCCAGGACTTACAAAACTCGACAGTTTTAAAATATTGCAAAGATAATATTTTATTTGCTCTTGCGTTTAGTGGCTGCGACACCACGTCTGCTTTCTTTGGCAAAGGAAAATCACAGGCCGTAAGCTTAATAAATACAAGAAAGGATTTACAAGAAGTGGTCGCCGTATTCAATAATCCTTCATAGGAAAAGATGACATTGCAAGAGCTGGGGAGAAATTTACGCTTGCTCTATATAAGGCACCCCGACAAGAGACATCTTTAAACCATTATGGCTTCATTTTATTTAATAAGCTAGTTGGCCAGTCGAGTAACGCAGTCATTTTGTTCAGACTACCACCTACATCTGATGCAGTAAGACAACATTCCTATCGCGTTTTTCATCAAATTCATTTGTGGAAAGGAAGAAATTTGAGAGCAACTGAATGAAGCTGTAGAAAAACTAACAACATTCTAATGCCAGTGCTCACTACTCAAGCACAGCTCCAGCCTCAATTCTGCAGCTCATATCTTGCGGCTGTAAAAAGGGCTGTGGAAAGCATTGTACATGTGTAAAGATTGGCCTGCACTGCTCTACAACGTGTTCTCATTATCATGGGCAGAGTTGTTTAAATTCCATCGAGCAGGACCATTTTGCAGAGGCAATTGATTAAATAGTTATACTTCATTAGTGGAATAGGCCTATAATAGAGGAAAACACTTTAAAAAAACGCACCGAGAGCGTTACCTGATGGGTGGTGTGGAAATACGCTCAAAATACAGAATACACAGGTATAAAAAATCATCATATGTCCACTAATACTTTCTCAAAAATATTTTATCCAATATGAATCTTGTAGAGAAAGAACTGTTCTACAATTTTGCTTCTATACATTTTTTTGCTCACGCTACTACTTTTCGAGATAATCGACGCAAAAGACGGCGCAAGGCTTATTTTTTGTTCGCGCTGAAAACTATGCATATTTTCCAAAGTCATTTATTCGAGTTGGGTGGGAGATACGCAAAAAAATCCATTTTTGTGGAGACTTTAATGGAGAATTTAAAAAGTTCTATAACTTTATAAATTTGTTCTTCTAAAAAGTCTAACTTGCCTACACTATATGAAACTTTCACGAATGGGGTCATTTCATAAAAAAAATTTTTGTTTTCTTTGCGTTTACTTTATGTATTATGTTTTCAAAGTCCCAAAAAGTCCACCCGTTTGTTTTTATTATCTTTAACTAGGCCAAAAATTAGAATTGAAATTTGAAAATCGGGGTCCTGCTGACGTCAGCTGGACCCTTTACCAGTCAGCTTCATAAGTTCGGGCTAAAACATTTAATAGATTTACTTGTTTTTTAACACTTATTATTAATAAAAGGTATACAACTGGGGTGTATTAATTATATGGCACACCACTATAACCAGATTGTAGTTTAATTATAGTTTTATGATGTAATTTAAATAGGACATTTTAAAGTAATAAACCCTCCCAGGTAGACGACAAAATAGCCGGCAACATGGCACCACTGTCATTTCGATTGTTTACGTCTTACGTTGTCGGAGTTAACCTCATCGATAGTTGGTGATTTGTTCTTTGTGTTGAGAGTTTTTTCATTTTTCATTATGAAAACTAAACAATGCTTTAACGAAGCCGTCTTCCATGCTGAACACTATTAAATTAAGCAGTAACTCACAACAAAACGTAAACGATGGCTAGCCAAACGAATAACGAATAACCAATATAAACAAACCAACGCAATAAATAGGTCACAGCTGTGATTTGACAGAAAGGTGGGCGGGCTGTTTAAATTTGAACCTGACTGTTTTGCGGCGTTGCCGGACCTACAAAAAGTACCTATAGGTACTCACTCCGTGGACATTTTTATTTTTTTTTCTCCCCCGAAAAGAGGTGACAAAAATTGTATTTTTATTTTTATCTCGGTAGGGGTGCATTTTATCGGACAATACCTACCTATATAAATATACAAAAAGAAATGCTCGTCCAAAGAGGCATCGTATTTACATTTTTCTTCTGTTATCAACCCTTATGGAGTTATTGAACGGTAAAATGAAAGTTTCAAAAATAAGAGGTTTTTTGTTGTTTTCATATTAGGGAAAATGTATGAATAATCGAATACCGAATACATGGCATTGAATACCTAATTTTGTGAGAGGTATACCGTTTTATAGTTCTTTTACGTTTTCAAAATACAGGGATGTCTACCCTGAAAATCTTCTATCCATTAAATCCATTATAATTGTTTTACGGCAATAAAAAATATATGTGTGACATATTTTGATGCGCTTATTGCAAATTTCGACCCAAAACCACACCAAAAAAATAAAAACTGGGTTTTCAAGTTTTTTTGAGGATTTATAACAACAAGCTCCATAATGAAAATGAGGTACATGTCCTTCTGTAGGCCCTGTGCCAGTCTTTGTAAGGCATAAAACGAAATTTTCCAAAACAACCCCTTTATCCCTCAAATAATGTTTAAAGGGGTCGAAACAAAAGTGTTCTCTCTTAGATGTATTAATTTGTATGTGGTGGAATTATCTTTATAAAACTGTACCTCAAATTCTAAAGATCAAAGTTAAACAGGGAAAAACGGTTTTTCAAAATATTTGGCTACCTTGCCTTTAGGTAATTATTGTGGAGGGTGCTAATAATTATAAATCCATAAAAAACCCTTCAGAAACAGTTGTTGTTTTTTTGGGTGGTTTTGGGGCGAATTTTTTAGAAGTCTTTACATACAGAACGAAATTTTTACCAAAGACGCGATGTCACAATCGAGGCTAAAAATCCGAAAATCATATTAGACATTTTTTTAAATGTACTAAAAGAATTTGTTCAGAATCGATCCAGGACCCAGTCCAAAAATAGCAATTTAAGAATTTTCTGTGTTTAGAAAAGTGTGCCATGGAAGTTTTGAAGGCTAGTTGTTTTCAAAAAGTAATCGTTTCAAAATAAAATTAAAAGCTACAAAACAAATTTGATTTTTTTGGATTTTTTACTTAATTTTTTTTTATTTTGACAAAATTTTTGATTTAGGGTTCTGTATCGATTCTGTACAACTTTTTTTAGTGAATTTTTTTGAAAAAAAAGCCTAATATGACTTTCGGATTTGTAGCTTCGTTTGTGGCATCGCAGGTGGCTTTGACTTTGATGTAGACAACTATTTTTTTTGGAAATAACTAGGCAACAATGTCATCTACTTTTGGTAAAAATTTCGTTCTGGTCGGTTAAAAATTAAAGAAGTTATAAGGTTGTTTCATTCTTTAGTGAGATACTCTGTAGATTCGCAGTAAGCGAATCAAATTATGTTACTCAATTTTTTTTATTCTCGCAAAAAATGTATAGTGGATTTTACAATGAGGGATTTTCAGTGTGGAAAGCCCTGACTGTTGAAAATGCAAAAGAACTGTAAAACGGCAAACATCTCAAAAAATTAGGTATTCAATTTTACATATTATATTCATGCATTTTCGCTAATATGATTAATATGAAGACAACAAAAAACCTCTTTTATTTTTGAAACTTTCATTTCACCGATCAATAATTCCATAAGGGCTGATAATAGAAGAAAAATTTAAGACACGCATTTATTTTTGAACATTTTATCATAAAAGGTACTTCGCGATAGAATCCATCCCTACCGAGACAAAAATAAAAATACAATTTTTCACCCCCTTTTCGGGGGAGAAAAGGAGCGTTGTCGATTAACATTTTATTCGAGAATTCGGATCGTTTATTAGCAGCCTATAGGGAAAAAATAAAACCAACTAGTGTACAGTTTTCGATTCTGAGTACCGGAATTCCACATATAACGTAATTAACAGTATAATCAAATTTATTATTCAATCGCCCAATCAGCTCTGACAGCTCTGCGCCCCATGGATATATTACTCACCTCTGAAAATGACGCCATTGTATAGTTTCTGCGCGGTTTTTTATCCACATCGTATATAGTTTTTTTCAATTTTTAAATAGTCCACAAGCTAAAATTAACTTTCACAGCAATGAAAATCGTAAGATTTCCGCTAAAGAGTAAAAAATACAAAACCAATTCAACAGCCGCCATTAAAATTCGTAAACGGATCGATAAAGTAGTGCTGCCAACGGAACAATGTTGGTTATCGAAACAAATTATATATTAACTGTTTTGCCGTCTAATTAAAATCAGCAATTTTGATTGGCTGAAGTGCTTGAGCTCTCCCAAATAAACAAACGATCGATGTTTTCAAAACAAATGGAATAATGTTGGGAAATACTTCTGGTATTACCTATTTGCTTTCCTATCTATGGATTTTTGGTCGGACACTGGGAGGTCATAACTAATTTCCTACTGTTTTGCCTCTAATTAAAATCAGCAATTTTGATTGGCTGAAGTGCTTGAGCTCTCCCAAATAAACAAACGATCGGTGTTTTCAAAACAAATGGAATAATGTTGGGAAATACTTCTGGTATTAGGTACCTATTTGCTTTCCAATCTATGGATTTTTGGTCGGAAACTGGGAGGTCATAACTAATTTACTTCTTCTTTTTTCGGTCCGCACTAATCAAAGAGCCATTTTGACGACGGAAAATACAACACTCACGTTAAATACAGGCACACTTATATTAAATCTGTGACATACAAAAAAAAACAGTATTTCTGTAAAAAAAGTGAGAAGAACCTGCATTCGAGTGAATGCGCGGAACGCTCTAGTTAGCTTGACGTCACTACCGCAGCATAAAAGGCCTACTATAAAGACAGGCCCTAGCGCACAAAAATCACGTGACCATCTTAGTCAGACGTTACATGTCATTTGTCACATAACTGAAAGCGGCAGCTTGGGTTTTGAGAAGTTTTTAATGTTTAAAGTGTTTTTAAACGTCTTAGTTTATATTTTAGAAACAAGTTTGTGTCTAGTACGCGTGTGTCCTGGCGGAGGGGAACCGCCCAGGTGTTATTATGGCGTCTGGGTGGGAGTCGTGCTGTCCAGGAGTATTGGTGTCGCTCGCACCGACGCGTGAGCGCTGTAAAGGGGAATTCTCCCCCGAACCACAGAATAGGGAACCTGGAATGGACTATTATGGACATGGACAGTATTGGACAGTAGAGCCTGAGACACAGAGGGGTGAACTGCTGACGGGAGATCCGCGAGTTCAGACGGTCCGGGTGGCTGGAAGCCGTTCCTGTTGACCACGTTCGGGTTTGTGTATTTATTGTATTCACCATTCACCATGTGCGAAATAAATCAGTGTTGTAACGTACTCGAGGATTCTCGTTGTCGACCCACGCCCTGATACGGTTTCTATTCGGTCTTTCACGCTGCCGATCAACTGAGACCTCGTCAATATTTACAGTATACCTACTGAGGTTAGTTTTCATTTTTATTTCGTAAAAAATAACCTAAATACCAAAATATTGGGTCTGTTTATATTATATTTATACATATTAAAAAAGCCAGGAAGAAAGTGTCGCCATAACAAACATTTGTTTTGCCTCGGGATGAAAATTTCCGCCAAAAATGGATTCGTCAAATTCCAACTGAGATTTAATTTCTAAAAAACCCTTAAGTATGTGTGGCTAACACATTTTCAAGAAAGTGAAACAATTAAAGTGGACAAATGTGTTGTGGGATGAAAATACCTAAGTATAGAGAATATCACCTAAGCTAAAGGAACAATTTTTGACAATGTGCCAAAATATTGTGAGTGCAGTGCCGTTTAACTCTCAGCCTAAAACAGCTGAGGCAGGTTGAAAATTTTGAAAAAACAATTAGAGAAAGCTTGGATGCACAAAACCAATAATGTAATAGATGAAAGAAAACTTGCCAAATTGTTACGAAATTTGTCTTTTCTACTTATCTCCAAAAATGCCTTTTATTATATACGACTAAGTTGGTCACGTGACTACGCGATTATGCGTTAGCGCCGTGGCCTGTCTTTATCGTTGGTCATTTTATAGCAGCGCCAAATTGGCTGTATCTATTTTACATTTATTTATAAATAAGATTTATCAATATTAAACTTCAAGACACTAAATAATTTCTAGATAACTACCGACACCGACTATACCAATTAGCTATAAAACAATAAAAATTTAATCCCATAAAAAGTCAAAATGTTATATGGATCAGACGTTGAAAAAAAAACATATTTAATGATATTGTTATACCTTAATACCTAATTGTTGATAATTACTCGTACTTACAGGGTCAGTATTACTGACGTCAATATGATATTTTTGCGTCTGGCATAATAAACGTTTGGGTTTTTAGTATTTTGGAATGTATTAAACTCTGTTAGATAGCGCAGGTATAGGGTTTCCGTCTTAGGGTTGATTTTGATGCAGTGAAAGTCTATTTTCATATAACATGGTTTGATTAGGGTTCCTGAATTGGGAGAGTTGGGACAATAAAGTTATTAGGGTCATTATTCATCGATTTTATGCATTTATAGATATACACATAGCTACATTATCTAACTTTTGCCTCCACCAAAATGTTAGATTTCCATAGAAACTGTATGTCAAATTAGAGGTTTTTGTATTTAGATTATGATTTATTGTCAAATTGTTGGCAACTCGTTGGCGGAGTATTTTTAAATTGGAAACTGAGATATGTAGTGTAAAACTTAGGCATACATAATAGTATATTACATAGCGAGAGTTGTAAACAGCTTGTTACGTATGAGTGGAAAAGTTGCGCACGAGCCGCGCAGCCGGTGAGTGCTGTAATCCCACGAGTATGTAGTAAGCTTACAACTCGAATTTTGTATTATAATTTTTCTTCGACGAAAGAAAACTATTGTAATAGATAAACTATACTTCTGATTATCTGTCAGGCAACAATTAGTATGTTGGTTAGTTGCTATGGTGACGCGGATGCAGCGCTAACAAGGCACCCGTGATAATTGCGTTTTAATTAAGAACAGATACGTAATTTTTTTTCTACGGCCATTTAGTAATTTGTCCTTTATATGGGTTCTTTTAAAAAAGTAATAAGACTTATTACTCCTCCCGTGAGTAATGACCCTTGAGTAATGGCCATTACTCACGGGCTATGAACCAATCAAATTAGGTAAATCACATTTTTTGCAATTTGAGTAATTTTGTTCCAATAAAATCACAACAATCCCGTATGCCTTGATTGACAGGGAAGCTTCCATAATAAATTAGCTGCAGTTGTCAAACGGCATTTTAACTCTTTCCTGTTTAACATGAGTTCTAGTGACGAAGACACCAAAATAAGCACTCCTCCCGAAATACAAAATGCGGCGAAAGAGGCTTCACTTAATGTGTTACCCGAAAAATCGAGGAAAAAGTACGAATTGGTATATAAACAATTGGACCGGGAGATAGTGACAGATTTTTGGACGTGATTTTACTCAGTATGCCTTTCAAAGGGCATTATGTGGCACATATTCTCACAATAATAAGGTATGAATCAGAGAGCCATCCTGGGTTCTTCATATGGAAAAATGAATTTTCATTTATTCGAAAAATATGCGTTTTGATATGATTTTATACAGGCTGCCATGTGTTTTATAATGAACTTCAAAATAAAAAATTTCTCGTAAAAAATAGGCATACCGTTAGGGTGGGTCCAAAGGGCTATTATTGCCACGTGATCTTGTATTTTAATAATTAATTTTTCCACGTTTCTGAACAGGCTGCCAATGAGAAGTGAGCAAGTTCTTATTATGAAAATGCTGAAAAAAAGATGGCATACCGTTTGCGCATGTCCAAGTACACTTTACATCGAATAACTCGTTTAAATGATTAAATAACATTCAATTTAAACAGTACTTGGACATGCGCGAAAGGTATGCCATCTTTTTTTCAGCATTTTCATAATAAGAACTTGCATACTTCTCATTGGCAGCCTGTTTAGAATCGTGGAAAAATTAATTATTAAAATACAAGATCACGTGGCAATAATAGCCCTTTGGACCCACCCTAACGGTATGCCTATTTTTTCCGAGGAATTTTTTATTTTGAAGTTCAATATAAAACACATGGCAGCCTGTATAAAATCATATCAAAACGCATATTTTTCGAATAATTGACAACTCAGTTTTTCACATGAAGAACCCAGGATGACTCTCTGATTCATACCTTATTATTGTGAGAATATGTGCCACATAATGCCCTTTGAAAGGCATACTGAGTAAAATCACGTCCAAAAATCTGTCACTATCTCCCGGTCTAAATTCATCGAATAGAGAAGCAAAAAACACACACAATCATTTTCCGAAAGTGTTTTTCTTGTATACTTCGAAGAATTGTCGAAAAAATACAAAGCATCGTCCTTATGGTCGCATTATTCAATGCTATAAGAAGTACAGTTACGCTAAAATTTAAGAGAGAGACGCAATCTTGTTATGTGTGGTCCATATATTATACTTATACGTAAACAAATTTTATTCGCTGTTATGGCCGTAGAAAAATATAGTCTTTAACTCGTAAGCAATGGTTACTTCTCACTTCAATAAATTACAACAGTCGCTAACGCTCGTGTTGCAAACTTATTTTCGTGAGTAATAACCATCATTACTTACTCGTTGAATAATATACTATTTATTACGTGTCAGTCATTACGTGTCAGTCATTACGTATCAGTGTTCGTAACAATGAACTTACTTATAACCTAAACCGTCACTTAATAGGTATGTTACTAGCATAGGAGTAGAAAAAATGACTAATATCACAGAAAATATAGTTCCACAACAAAAAGCTCATTAACAATACCTGTCAAATGGACTCCAACTACAGACTTCAAAAACAGGCGGATTGCATTTATTATGAAATGATATTTTCACAAAATATAATCTTCCCAATGCATAGATTAGCCAACATTTAATAGTAGACCTCAATATCAATGCATTTGGAAAATATTAAGCTTCAAAGTTGGAGTCCATTTGGCAGCTGTCATTAAGGAGCTCTCTGTTCTAAATATATTTTCTGTGCTAATATGAATAACATTACCTACCGAATATTATTTGTATTTTAAATTATGAGATGAAGAAAATAGGACATTTTAATTAAACAACAAAATGCAAAGCAATAATTATTAATTTATTTTCAAACCCTAAAATAAACTATTAAAACATAAAACGATATATTTTTTATATGTATACAGCGTGTCCATTTAGTAATCCCTTCTTCGATTGTGGCTATACTTTTAAGGATAAAAAAAAATCGGTCCGGGGGATCCAAATAAGGGAAGATGGAGCACATTTTAAAATTAGTTTGGTATATACAGGGTGTTCCAAAAAAGTGTGGCGACAAAAAAATATATTTTTTTAAATGGAATGACCCGATTTTTTTTATCGCAAATGAAGCCTATCAAAGTATAGTATACATCCCTAAATTATTTCCGCTTCCACCTGCGGCGTTGCCAAGTTATAATTTTTTGAAAGTATTTTTTGCTAAATACCAATCCTTCATTAATATTGCTATATTTTTCTTGCGGCTTGATTTTTTTCTCTTGAAACTTTGGTTGTGGATTTACACTTAACCATTTTATTAATGACTAAGAATCAAGTTGAAAATTTGTGTACAGGATGTTTCACTTTTTTCCGCCAAAACTCCGACATTTTCAAACTTAATTTACAATTTTTTTTCAAATGGAACACCCTATATCTAACATTTCTATTGGATAGAGCATTCATTCAGCTTTAATTTGATACCTAATACAGTACCTCTATCTCTAGCAGTTTTTTCAAAAATCCATAGTATAAACAGAAAATTTGCAACTTTTTTACTTATTACATAGGTACATGCAAATTACTCGAGAATCAAACTTGTACTTATTTAAGAAGCTGCATATCAAAAAAGCTTTAGTACCAGTTACAATCTGTAGTTTACCATATTTTTGTATACCTACTACACACTACACCATCCAAAATCAAGTTTTCGTTTTTTTTTGGATTTGGACTAAGAGTTCCGACTACTATCCGACCTGAAAACATCCCATATAGCATCTAATATTTTTTGAATATAGAAAATAAGTTCCTAATGTGCAAAAAATATTCCCCCATATTTATAAAACATTGTTACAATATTTTACGAAATATGTTCAGTAAGTGCATAATATGTGTATAACCAAGATATTTGTTAAGCGCAGATACAAATATATTAGATGAATGCCCAAATGATGTATATTTCCACAACATCTTGTGTAACATATTCCTAACTTAGTGGTTCTTATAAATATTTACAAATTGAACATTTAACTTAAGTACATTACAGGCACGTTCACCTTAGGAATGTGCAATTTTGGAATATTGCTGGAACATGTTAAATAGTATATTCATACAGCAAATATCTTATGAATGTTCACAAATGGTTGTATATAAGACATTCACGATATAGTTATCTTATCAATGTTCACGAGTGGCGATAACTGGAATATCATGACGTCACCGAGATCCTAGCTTACACTATTTTAGCTAATATCACAGAAAATGTAGTATATTTTCTGTGCTAATATTTCGAAGTACGTCGATGGCTCAGTTGGTCAGAGCGTTGAACTTGTAAATCGATGGTCGTTCAAAAGGCAAACACCTGAATGTTGCCTGAATGTTCAGATAATGTTTCTAAAGTTTTTCTGAATATTCCTACAATATGCATGTTCTCTGAAAAAATATTATCAGAATATTCCGCCAATGTAATTTTGCTATATGGGATTAGCCTCGCGACACCGCGGCGAGTTATTTTCCCGAAAACCTGTTTGCCCCGAGTCCCGATTGACCCCAGCGCAGAGTCCCGATTCGTCCCATTTGACGGTACAAATGTATTTGATCATCTTTATTCTGTACCCCTACCCCTGTAGCTACGCCGCAGAAGGGGAATTGTACAGTGCAATTATTATCATTATACGTTTTTAGACTAAAAAGTGTGCATTTGTTTTAACTCATATAAAAGGTAGTTTAGTAGAGTAGTTTTTCGGTTTTTCTTTTGTTTTCCATTTTTTGTCTTCACTTTTCGTTTGAAAATTTAACCTGCTTGGGGGGGGGGGGGGTTGAACCCCCGAAACCCCCCCCCCCCCATGGGCACGCCACTGGGATGCCTTCTATCTGGGAATTTTTGGGCATAAACTCGAGATGCCAAAAAGAATTTCCAAAACATTCATCAATTACGTAAATCATACTTATCAAGTCTTGTTTAGATACAATAATTCATTTTGTGACAACTTTTTGCTGTTTGAAATTAAACAGCGAACACAGAATACAAGCAGCAAATGAAATATTTACCAAATGTCAAACTAGAAACAAAACCATGGCCACCTATGAGTTCTCCTAAAACTTTTAACTTTTTAATTTAATATTCTATATATTTATTAGGTAGGTATACAAAAATATGATAAACTACAGACTGTAACTGGTACCAACGCTTTTTTGATATGCAGCTTTTTAAATAAGTACAAGTTTGATTCTCGAGTATGTACAGGGTGTCCAACTTTAAAACTGTACAAATCCGTAAAATCTTCATTTTTGGAGATAATCACCTAAACTTTTTTGCGTTTGAAAGGCCTTCAAAGACCGCTTCTTTTGACCTTCCTGCAATTTTAAAAATGCAAATCCAGGGTCGGCTGCGATTTTTTCATACCCCCGATTTTCACGAAAACCATTTATCAATTTTTTTATTTAAAATCTGACCCCACAGAGTTAATCAGAACATCCGAAAACCCTCATATATCAAATTTGAACAAAAAGTATATAGGGAGTTCCATTCTGTAGGGTGTCAAAGTTGAACAAAATAGGAATTTTAAAGACATCTGGCGAGTCAAGTGTGCCATGGAATCCCTTCAAAACAGTTGCATGGTCAACAGGACCACTCAAAATGTTGGTGTGAAAAGATTTACTACAAAAATATTCAGGGTATTTTTCTCTGAGCCATCTCAAAATTCTGAATTTTTATTAAACTTTATACTGGTCAGGAGTGCTCTGGAATCATTGAAAAAATATTAATAAACACAAAAGTAATTTATTTCTTTACAAAATGCCGACCAACAAATAAAAACAATTTAAATTATTGGACCTTTCTCAACAAAGTCACTGTCTAAGATGATACATTTTCTGTGCGTTTCCTGTTGTGGCACATCAGCCACATTAACTGATACGGACTTACCGAATGGCAGACTTCTGTATTTTTTGGATTTAGTTCCTTTATAGTATGTGGAGCGGTTTTGATATACTCGATTTTTGGCCCGTATAAAGTTCCAAAAATTCAGTAATTTGAGATGCCACAGATAAGAACACTGTGTATATTTTGTATTGGACCTTTGCACACCAACACATTGAGTGGTCCTGTTAACCATTCAACTGTTTTGAGGGGATTCCATGCACACTTGACTTGGCAGATGCCTTTAAAATTCCTATTTTGCTCAACTTTGACACCCTGCAGAATGGAACTCCCTGTATATTTTTTATTCAAATTTGATATATAAGGGTTTTGGGATGTTCTGATTAACGCTATGTGGTCAGATTTTAAATAAAAAAATCGCTAAATGGTTTTCGTGAAAATCGGGGGTATAAAAAAATCGCAGGCGGCCCTGGATTTGCATTTTGAAAATGACAGGAAGGT
Organism: Pseudeuparius sepicola; assembly: GCA_963920635.1. NCBI lineage: Eukaryota > Metazoa > Arthropoda > Insecta > Coleoptera > Anthribidae > Pseudeuparius > Pseudeuparius sepicola. Next base: position 12,850,903 of record OY987306.1, read on the forward strand.
CAAAAGAAGCGATTTTTGAAGGCCTTTCAAACGAAAAAAGTTTAGACGATTATTTCCAAAAATAAAGATTTTACGGATTTGTACAGTTTTAAAGTTGTAATAAGTAAAAAAGTTGTAAATTTTCTGTTTATACTGGATTTTTGAAAAAACTGCTAGAGATAGAGGTAATGTATTAGGTATCAAATTAAAGCTGAATGAATGCTCTATCCAGTAGAAATGTTAGATATAGGGTGTTCCATTTGAAAAAAAAAAATAAATTAAGTTTGAAAATATCGGAGTTTTGACGGAAAAAAGTGAAACATTCTGTACAAAAATTTTCAACTTTGACACCCTACAGAATGGAACTCCCTATATACTTTTTGTTCAAATTTGATATATGGGGGTTTTCGGATATTCTGATTAACGCTATGTGGTCAGATTTTAAATAAAAAATCGCTAAATGGTTTTCGTGAAAATCGGGGGTATAAAAAAATCGCAGCCGGCCCTGGATTTGCATTTTGAAAATGGCAGGAAGGTCAAAAGAAGCGGTTTTTGAAGGCCTTTCAAACAAAAAAAAGTTTAGACGATTATCTCCAAAAATAAAGATTTTACGGATTTGTACAGTTTTAAAGTTGGACACCCTGTATGTAATAAGTAAAAAAGTTCCAAACATTGATATTTTCCCCTCAAGATTTGCGATTTTTATGGACGTATTTGTTTTTCTGTTTTTTTTCCAACTAAGAGACCTCATGCATTAAAATTTGTAATTTTTCCTTATATTTGACAGTAAAAATAACTGGTTGGGTTCTTGCTAATGAAATCGCCACAACACTAACAGTGTTTCTAATATTATTTAAATAAATGAGATATATTTATTCATGATATTTTTTACTGAATTTTCACGTTACAATAAGGTATGCATGCATGCGTGCAGTTATGTGTCATCCATTTACCTCATATACCTAGGTGATTCTTTTCTAATAATAATGAAAATATGTAATATTTTCCTGTAATACCATAGCTTAAGGAATAATAGCTGCGACACTCTCTTTTTTTACATGCTTTCTGTGGGAGCATTTTAGGCGGAGCCAGTTTTGGCGGCGGTGGGGCAGACGGCTGATTGATTCGACCCGGTTGGACTGCCGACGTGACGAATCGGACAGGGTCGTATTGCAAAATATTTCAGGTTTAATTTTCCACTCAAAATATTAAGTGAAAAATGAATCATTAGACAAAAAATACTATCTATACGTTGTAACTAAATACGTGTAATGATTACTTATGCGTGGCTCGTTCAACCAGCCGCTGCACAAGCCTCTCTGCCTTTGCTCATCCTTGGGAGAAAACGTTTAGTCCGGCCCCGATACGCTTCACTCCGGCTTCATTCCGCCAGACTCTGTTTTGACTCCCGCCGGGGGCTTGAGTGTCGCAGCTACCTATTACTTAAGCTATGGTAAGACCTACCAACATTGTTACGCCCATGTAATCTATCCCAAATTATTTTTAACCAACAAAATCTATATGACTTTGGAAAAATTATGTATTCTGTCAAAAATGAGGGAAAGGAAAGGAAATCACGAGGGTCTCACTTATTTATTGGCAATATAACAACTTTTTGGTGCCACTGTAGTATGCGGGCAGAAGATAATCACAGTGTCATTCAAGTCGGACATCTAAGGAAAAGGAAAACGTTCACGCAAGGCTCACGCTAAGTGCATAATAAAATATTACACTTTTGCTTGAAAACAACTATGTCTTGAAGTTGTCCGAAAATACGAATTTTTCTTTGTAAATAAACTAGCATACAAAAAAGTTATGTAAAAAGCGAATAGGCGTTCCGAGTTTCTACCCATGCATAGGGTGCAAAAAGTAATTTGATCGTAAAGTGTCTTCAAGCTTTCTGATAACGTGTCCCAAAATTCAAGTTTCTAGATGCAACCGTTTTTGTGAAAAAAAATTAAAAACCAAATTTTTTGTCCCCCTTAAAGCTGGAAAAACTTTGCAGCCAAATCGAAAAATTTTACAAAAAAACACCTGTAGATCACTTCCTCCAAATATTTGCACACCATTACGGAACATCTTGTATAGTATTATATCTTCACCCCTGTATAGGGATGAAAAGTAGGCAAGGCACAAAGGGGCTAAACGTTAAACTGAAAATATTGACCGTGTTCAATGTATCCAAGTATCTGGAAGTGCTTTCTAGATAGTAACATTAAATCGTTGACGTTATCAGAGCCTCTATTGAATAGAAAGCACTTTCTCTACCTATGTTTCTTTCCGTTTTCAGTAACATACAAGATGCCGACGCATTTACAGCAACATGCATTTCCAACAGAGAAACATTTTTGTAATTTATTTCTTAACAAAATTTATAAATTTTAATCTGTTTAAAATATCAGTTGGACACAGTTTATTTATTTTATATTTATTTATAATTTTATATTTAAGTTATAAAGCATACATTTTCTATTGAACATAACACGATAATTTTAAGAAGAATTTTATTGTATTTATATACTTTAGCGCTTCTGGACGCTTTCAATTTTTGGGCAAAAAATTCTAAATAACCCTTTCAACAATATTATAGGCATATTGCACACGTCCATCGATTACCTTATTATTTATTTTAATTGAAATGGGCTGGCATAAAAAAAAACAAGTGAATTTGTACATTTAATGCCACTTAATGATACTTTCAATAGCAATTATTATTTAGTACTTAGGTATTTGTTTGTAATTAGTAGTTTAAAAACAGTACTAGTGGTACTGTTACATTATATCGCTTTCAGAAAGTGCTATTCAACATTCGTACTACCGCAACCTGTACCTTATTCTGCCATGACGTTTTCTTTTTGCAGTATATCTTTATCATCCAAAACTAATATACGAGTATATCATTTAGTATACTGCCTAGCTCAAGAGGAAATAAACTGTCGTTATACAATTGGCGCTTTCCAACGCGAGGCTCGAATTTTAATTTTGTTGTTTCCTTTGCTCGATTTTGATACTTGGAATTAAGCACCGTTTTTTTGGAATTTAAGTTTGTAGAAGACTAATTTCGAGATATTTAGCACAATTTATTTTTTATTCCTGAGTTTGAACTTAAATTTGGAACTGCTTAAATTTGCATTTTTTTTATTTTAAATTTATGTGTTGGTATTTTTGAATTTATCTGTTGATATTTTCTTTGACTGTGGTTACTGGAATTTTTGAAATGGAGCCAAACCATTTGAGAGAGGGTGAATTAACTTATGAATTGAAAGTCAGAGGAGTTGATGCTACTGGAACGGTAGAAGTTAGAATTTTTGTGTAAAACTCCGTTACCACGTTTTTAAATAATAATTATTATCAACCTTTGAACACACAATGTCGAGTATTTCTTCTAAGTCGCAAATTCGAATCTTAATTCAGTCGAATATCGGTGCTCTCAACTCTTATTTTCATATCGATGTTTATTGTAACGTAGTGAATACGAACCCATTTCTTATTCAAGGTACGTACCGGTTCAATAGGGTACACTGATTCACACCTGGTAAAATCAGTTTGGTTCAGTCGTGGATTTACTGCGGTCAGTGCTCGGATTCGAGTGGGCTGTTCGGTGAACAATGAACAACTGACTGGGTCTGTTTCTATGATCCAGTGCAACCTTTTTATAGTTCAAGTTCGATTTTCTGCCAGAGCACTAACGTCGTTAGATCAAGGACCTAATTTGGGTATTTAGTGAAAATTGTCATAAAAGGAACGTCAACGACGTCGTCCTCCCTTCTGTCTGATTTGGTCTTCGAAAACGAGAGGTTCAGGTAAAAGGTAGCATCGGGTGCATTGGTTTTCCGGAGTTTTATCCATCTTTATTGCCGCCTGGATACTATCTTTTCGTAATCTTGTGTGCTTATTTGCTGTATCACGTTTTAGTGTAAACAATTTATGGTTTATTTTTGTCTCTCCATGTGGATCACCGGCTTTTGAGATTTTCGAGGATGTCGAAGGACGGCCATTTTGGGGGCTTAAGGGATGCGTGGAGTCGGTGCGGCCGGCTCCGTCTTTTCCGTATTTTGGAGCAAAGACACTGGGCAGGACTGGAACAAGAAGAACAGATGAGTTATCGTGAAATTATTTCTTAATAATTTTGGTAAATCCATATTTTAATAACTCACCTGCGCTTGTTTTTTTGCACGCCTCTTTCTTGATCTTGATCATAGATAAGGGATTTATATATAGGGAATCTTGATCAAGAAATAAGCGTGGCTGCCTTGTTCGATTAAATTAGGGTAAACTAGGGTTGTCAATGATCACACTTTTTCTTGTTTTTTTTTTGTCTTAATATTATTATAGTTCCAAAATTTATTAGTCGAAAACCAATCGAGGACTATTTATTCAGTTAATATTTTTGAAAATTTAAGTCATTTTAAGAGTATCGTAACCTGATTTTATTGCACTTTCTCGAATTTACAAACTTGGAATATTTTGTCATAAATTAAAACTTTTCAATTATTTTTGATTTCTCTGTGGCTCGCAGTTGGTCAAGTTGAGTCTGTATTTTCCATTTTCATTTAATATACCGGGAGGAAGTGTATTCATGAATATACAGTAAGGGATTTAAAGTATTTTTTTGGATTTAACTAGTTTATTGTGAGATTTTAAGTAATGACATTACGTATTAAAGTTTTCCACTGTAAAGAAACAGTCGAAGCACAGTCTAATTTGCCCGAATTATTCTTTCATGCACAACTGCACCTGGAACGTACACCCAGCTACCAAGCCGTCCGAGCCTTGGCCATCTGCTGACCAAAAGCGTAAGCATACACAGCTACACTTGGTAAAGAAACCCTGAGATGCTGAGCTACTTCCATCGCACGCCTATATAGTGGCTGTTGGACTGTCGGTGCTTGGTCGCAGGCTAGTGGCAGACTTCATCGATACCCAGTGTGTGGTGCGCCACCCTTGTTAGATGTTAGTTGGTCGAGCGGTATGTACAGGGTGGTCCACAAGTTATTTATTTTTGGTGTGAGTCTAAGGATAGTAGTCGCAGGAGCAGATCAGCCGCCACGGCTCGGGGTAGTCGCAGGACCAACCTCAGAGCTAAGTCCATGGTGCGACTTTGACTGCTCACACTACACTGGCCAAATACCCCAGATACCTCGATTTTCTCAACTTTAATCATTCTAAACTGCCACTATTAGCCTTTCATGTACCGCTTTTCTTTTTAAAAGGGATGGATTTCTTAAACCAATTATGGGTAATAAAATTTCGCGATACTGTTTACGATTCGTGCCTATTGTAAATACAACTCTCGAGTTTTGCTTCTATACTTTGTAACTTATTATCTAGTTCCCACACAGTGACTGTGATAGCGATCTACCCGAATTTTGGTTTAGAGAACTGAGCACAAGGCGACCTTTGTTTCATCCACAGAGTGAGTGGGCGCGCTTGGATTCGCGGGCAGCACACAGATCGTGACATTTTATTGTTCTGTTCGCGGTTCCCTATCCAAAAATGTCATGTGGTTCTCATTTGCTTCCTGATTTTTATTTTTTCTTGGGCCAGAGGTAGAGTTTTGCCGTAATATGATAAAATGCGTTAAAGTTGTCCAACAATTAGCAATCATCTGATAGCTACAACCGTCGATGGAGGAAGGTAAAGATTAGTTTCCTAATGCGAAATACCGACTGACTCAATACTCTTCGGAAGAAGATGGAGCCACCGTCGAATACTTCTCGGCGCGGTGGGGGAAACGAGGCTTCCCAGTCCGACACGGTTGTCCGGTAGATGGCGCACTTGCACCATCCTCGGATTACGTCTCGGCGTTGAGGTGGAAGAGAGGCTTCTGTCCGGTAGATGGCGCACTGCGCACTTGTAATGCGGCTTCCCAAGACGAACTTTTGTTCGGCAGATGGCGCGCTTCGCGGCTTGCCAAATCTGTTGATTTGACCTTGGTTGTTTGCGTTTTTTGTGCTGGTACGAATGAGTCATCGCCATCGATCGATGGCTGGAAGATATATTTTAGATTTTGTATTCCAGCGTTCGATTCGAGTCGCCCGGCCGCGGCCCCGCCCCCCTCTTTGCCTATGGAGGCGGTTTTTTAAAGTAGCGAGTAACGTTATTAATTGTTAATGACAAATGTCTCGAGTCTTTTTAAAATAATCTTTTTATAATGGAGTTATAACGTTGATTGATTCCTTCCTCCATCGACGGTTATACCTAATATTCATATACAACAAGGTGACCAACTCCTGGGGCTGACGAAAACCGGGACAGTAGTTAGGTACCTAGCCAGGGGCGGATGGGACCACCGGGACACCGGGCAAATGTCCGGTGGGCCGGTCATTCGAAGGGCCCCGGAGGGCCGCCGCAGGCTCGAAGGCTCACCGGCCATCGCATCTTAAATTTTAAGACGTCTTAACTACTTGACAAAACAAAAGGCAATCATTGTTACAATAATTGTTGTAAGTAGGTAGTTAATTTAAGATAGGACGGTGCAACTGGCCATAATTAATTATTTTTGTTTTGTTATTTTTTGTTCTATTATTTCTTTACGTGTTTTACGGAAACGTAGAAGGGGCACACCATTATTTTATTTTTATTGAACTCAAAATTTCGACTTTTAAAGTCGCAGTCCGACTTTGAAGTCGAAATGCCGATTTTGAACTCAAAATTTTGACTTTGAACTTCGGCTTTGAAAGTTGGAAGTTCATAAAGTCGAAACTTCGAGTTCAATGTCGGAATTTCGAGTTCAAAGTCGGATTTCGAATTTCAAAGTCGAAATTTTGAGTAAAAAGTCGGAATTTCGACTTTATAAAGTCGGAATTTTGACTTCAAAGTTGGCCTTCGACTTTAAAAGTCGGAATTTCGAATTCAATAAAAATAAAATAACGGTGTGGTCCTTCTACGCTTCTGAATGTTTTGTTATTTTTATATCTTTATATTTAGAGAAAAAAGTTTTATTTGTTTTACGAGAGTTATGATTTTATTTATGTTTTCATAAAACATGTATATTTTGTTTTATTAAAAAATGCATTATCTACTTTTTTTTAATTGTTATTATAATAATAATTAAGAAAAGAAAAATCTAAAGCCAAATGAGACATTTAGGGGCCGATTGGGAGACAAATGCCCGGGCTGGTTAGGTAAAGCCCATCCGCCCCTGTACCTAGCTATTTTTTACCTATAATATGCAACTGTCAAGTTTTGTAGTTTAATCAACTTATGATTTTGTTAGAATTATTGATCTAGTTCATGCTTTTAACCAATAAATACCACCCAAGGGAAACAAAAAAGAATTTGTGATCAACTAATATAACAAAAATAAAATTTAACACAAAGCCACAGGTACATAAATTAAAAAAAAACAAATACTGGCTGTTTACAATATACAGGGTGGCCCAGGATAAGTGAGCCAATATGTGTAAAAGAAAAAAAATTTCGCGTTTAAATTTGATTGTTTGTGGTTCTGATTTGCTTGACTAATGACTGGAAACTAATTTTTAGCATATTTTCGTTTTTGAAAAATCAAGATGGCGTCGACAGCGACCATTTATTTATTTTCATTGTAGGTGAAGTGCCTTTTCCTTTAAAGATAAAAAAAAAATCATTAAGAAAAGTTGTTCCCAATTAAAATTACCCCAGGGTACCAAATTTTGGAAAGATCGGCCTACTTTGTTTTCCCACTTCTTTTTCTAAGGCGCTAAAGAAAAAATGAAAAAATTAAGTAGGCTGATTGTCTCAAAATTTGGTACACGGCAATAAGTTTTAATTCTAAACAACTTTTTCTCATAAAATTTTTCGATACCTTGTATTTAGAAGCCACTTTAGCGCGTTAGAAAAAGGAAAGAGTGAGAAAAACAAAGTAGGTAGGCCCATCTTTCCAAAATTTGGTACCAGGTGGTAACTTTTAATTGGGTTTTAACAAATTACATAGGGTCTTCGGCTCTCTTGAGGGCATGAACATTTTTGTCGATTTGAAGTTTTTTTAGCACAGCGCGAAAAATTGGGCATGGAGGCCCATTTCTTTTTTAACGTCACCTGGCTGGCCAAAATTGCCATATTTTATTTTCTTATCTATTTTCTGTGCGGCCTAAAATAACCGAGAAAATCGCTTAATAAGAAATAAACAAAAAATGCATAGCCTCAAGAGAGCCGAACACCCTGTGTAATTTTCTGAAACTATCTGAGTACCCAGTTGCATAAAGCTTCTTAGTGCCATCAATTTTCAATATAATAGTTTTCCTCTATCTCTTAAAATAAATATGCTAGGGCTATTAAATTGTTTTGCTCAATTTGAGGTATTTTTTATATTGCGCGTCAAGTTGGCTATGGCTGCCGATTTCTTTTGCAGCACCACTTAGCTGTCCAAAATTGCCACATTTTTGTTTCTTCGCGATTTTTTTATTGTAGGACGCAAAATAAGTGAGAAAATCGCGGTGGTATAGTTCTAAAATAATCATCCTGTATATAAAAAATAAGTTGATCAGTTATATAAAATTTATAAAAAATATTACAAAAAGTAAAGTATGAAACAAACATTTAAAAAAAAACTATAAGTTTTAAGTACAGGGTGGACCAACGTTTGACGCCCTGCCGGAGGGGTCACCCATGGGGGCCCTGGTTATGATGTATGTAGGATATGATGTATTCATATCTAAATAGATGTAAATTCTTTGCCTTGACTATCACCAAATCCAAAGGTAACTCAATTTAGAAAGAGAAAAATATTTCTAAAATTTTAGTTGAAATGTGCATACGGGCAAATTTTTGAAGTCGGTTTTAATTTTTTCGTTAAACTGTTGATTGAATCTTCCGTCGACGTCTAAACCAAATTTTCTGTATGAATGACAACTATATAAATTTAGCTAGACATCATATTTTTTATGCTTAGGTATGTCAGTGTTAATACTTATGCTTATGAAATATTGTGTATAATAAACGATATGCTTTACTAGGTATGCTACTTCAGTACCTATATCACATAGATAATCGAATAACAAAACATGAAGATAATATTATAGGTATATTCCGTTGTTTGAGAATCGACGATATAAACTTTGATTATATATCTATTATAAACAAGGATTAAAGGTATCAAAGCGTTGATGTAGAACTTTGGAGAACAGATACGTCATTGTTCCCTTCCTCCATCGGCTGCGAATATGAAAAAATACTAAGAGATACTTTTTGTTAAACATTTTTCTGAAGTAATAAATTCTAATAACACCCTGTAACTGCAACTGTGAGCCTCAGAAGCTTCATTTCAACCTTAAGCTCGACGGCTCATCCGATCATGTGACACGCCAAGTTTGAAGAAACTATCTCGTATAATTCTAGAGATACTAAAAAATACGTGTATTTTTCTCTAAACTTCTATGCTCTGTATATAAAAAAACTAAGGCCCGTAGAAGAAAAAAATATATGAAGTGCCCTTATTTTGACTCCATTTTTTTTACTCCATTTTCATTTTTGACCATCAGTTCAGTTACACCCTGTATACAGTGTCTTAAGACTATTTTACGGTATAACTTTCCAATACCGCCCTGTTTTCGAGATAATAATAATAATGACAGAAAGTTGGACACAAATGGGAATTTTCTTTATTTGAAGTTTCTCAAAACAAATTATTCTTGATAAAAGTTAGTGCTTGTGCTTAAACTCAAAATCGACCTGTAAAAATTTTAAAATTTCTATTCGTATACAGGGAAGGTTGAAAAATATGAAAATTCCTCAAGAGTAAAGTACTCTTATTTTTAGAACTACAGCAGTATAGCACTAAGAAAAGTTGTTTGGAATCCCAAGAAAATGTCAATGAATTCACAACCACCTATCCAAAAGAAGAAGAAAAATCACACTTTCGCATTTTTTATTCACTGTATAATAGATAATATTAATATTAGCTATGCATTTTGAGGCACATCTTCAAGCATGACAGTACGATACCAACGATTTTTATTTACGTTCAACTAGCATCTTAAAAACACTTAATTACTGAAACTTCTGCAAAGTTTGTCGTTTTTTTGTGTCCAGGTAAAATACTACTACAATTTCAAACATAACTTAGCAACTAATTTGTGGAACACAAAAATATTTTAATAGAGCAATAATTTAAGTTATTTAATAAATGACAATTCAACAATAAAAATATCACAACAAAAAAATTATTACGAGAATAAACATTTCAGTGACTACTCTACATGTGACCCTTCCTTCGCTTCCTTTCGCCTTCAACCAGCGACTATCCCACTAGGCAATATAACAAATTTTTGAGGTAATTATGGAACGTAGTGTATGCACCGCCCGATTTTCTTGAAATTTTGGCTACCCACCTATTTTCGAGGTCCCTGACCAAGAATCTAACCTCAGTTTTTTGAGGCCGGACGTAGTTTCCGAGAAAATGAATTTTCAAATTTCCTTTTGACACCCGACACCCCATTTTTCACGGCGACATTTGTGGTTATAATCCAGATAAATTTTTAGTGTACGCAGCTTAAACTGATCACCACCCTATGCTGCAGAAGGCGCAAAATATGGTGGTGATCAATTTGAGCTAAATTCATCTCGATTATAACCAAATATTACCGTGAAAAAGTGGGGCGTCAAAAGGAAATTTGAAAATTCATTTTCTCGGAAACTATGTCCGACTTCAAAACACTGAGGTCAGATTCGTGTTCAGGGACCTCGAAAATAGGGGGGTAGCCAAAATTTCAAGAAAATCGGGCGGTGCATACACTATGCTCCATAATTACGATTTTTGAATACGCTTCTTCAATGTTTGAATACGATTTTGCAGACTTCTAAGCTTCACAACTCACAACGCTTTCGGCTACGGCTTTTTCAACCTGTCCAAGTTCAATTTTTTGTTTTTTTTTATTGGGGACCTTCCCTACGACTTGTGCTCGATTTGGACAAGGTATTGCACCTAAAAAGTAAGTATATTTTGTAAAAATATAATGAAATTAACTAGCCATGAAAATTTAAAACCTTTAGCTAAACGTGGAATTTTTAAAGGTGCACGCAGGGTTGCCACCTTTTCAATTTTAAAATACGGGACGTGACGGGCGTTCGGGGGGGGGGGGCTACAAAATGTTTTACTGAAAAAGGCCAATGAAAAGGAATAAAAGAAAACCACTAGTTTTTGTTTTTGTTTTTTCTTGAAGATAACACAAAAACAAAACAAAACAAATTATGAAACTAAACTAAATAGATTCTTTAAAAATAAAAAAAAAAACAGAACATTTTTTGTTTTTTTTTCTTGAAGGGATAAACTTCCAAAAACAAATTATCATGGCTGGCTAATCACGACTAACCAAAAATAAATAAATCCTTTAAAAATAAAAAGAAATCACAGAATATTTTTTGTGATATATCACAAGAAATTGACATTTACGAAAATTGTAGTGTGGCGCCAATGAAGGCATGAAGGACTATAATTTAGTAAATTTTGTGTTCACATGTGAGTCGCGGCTTGGACTCTAGATGGTGGTGATTGTGCAAATGCCGTTCGCATGTAACATTTTTAATTTTTCACCTTAAATTTTGAAAATACGGGATTTATAGCGTCCCGTATGAATGTTTGCCGGGACACGGGACATTTTACTTAAGGAAGTGGCTATTTATACGTCCGACGGATACAAACGTCAGTATACGTCTTGCGCTCTCATTGGTCGATTGAGTCACGTGACACATAACCTTACTTCTACCGTTCGATGGATTATGAATCGGCTTGTTTACTAAGTCGATTGGATGATGTCCGAGATTATTCAGACCTTATCTTGTCTCATTTTGTATTGCGTATGCCCTACTTTTTCTGCGATGGGCGCTGCGGAATGAAAAATGAAGTGGTTATTTTATTATTTACAATGATGTAATCCACCCGACATTCGGCACCGCGCCGAATGGGTAGCCACAATTTCAAGAAAATCGGGGGTGGGTTACAACGCCGAACATCGCATCGGGCGAAAATACGGGTTACCTACCTAGCCAAAATTTCAAGAAAATCGGGGGTGGGTTACACCATTGGAAATTATTACCACTTCTTTTTTCATACGGCAGCGTCTATCCCTCAAAAAGGAGCAGTGCATACGCTCCTTATTGCAAAGATGCTTGAGAAAAATGCACTTCCGACGTATCTAAATATTAGTTTACTTCGGCTTCGGACCGTTCGATGGATTATGAATCGGCTTGTTTACTATGTCGATTGGATGATGTCCGAGATTATTCAGACCTTATCTTGTCTCATTTTGTATTGCGTATGCCCTACTTTTTCTGCGATGGGCGCTGCGGAATGAAAAATGAAGTGGTTATTTTATTATTTACAATGATGTTATCCACCCGACATTCGGCACCGCGCCGAATGGGTAGCCATAATTTCAAGAAAATCGGGGGTGGGTTACAACGCCGAACATCGCATCGGGCGAAAATACGGGTTACCTACCTAGCCAAAATTTCAAGAAAATCGGGGGTGGGTTACACCATTGGAAATTATTACCACTTCTTTTTTCATACGGCAGCGTCTATCCCTCAAAAAGGAGCAGTGCATACGCTCCTTATTGCAAAGATGCTTGAGAAAAATGCACTTCCGACGTATCTAAATATTAGTTTACTTCGGCTTCGGACGTGTACGGAGTTAAATGCACGTCCAAAGAAGTCACGTGACTCAGCCCGCCAATGAGAGCGCAAGACGTATACCGACGTTTGTATCCGTCGGACGTATAAATAGCCACTTCCTTTACTTAAATACGGGACTGTCCCTTGAAATACGGGACGGGTGGCAACCCTGGGTGCACGTAAAGTTTCACCAGTCGATTCTACAACACACCGTTGATTGAGGACCATCGACGAACACACGTAGTCTCCCTTTCAATGTCTTGTGTTAAAAGTGTTGTTCACAGACCTACAATAACCCAAAGCTTTATGAAAAATATATAAAAATGTAACATGTAACTTACCTTAGAATGTTTCTTGACTACAAAGTCAGCCCTTTTTATGGCCTGCACCCATTTTGCGCTCAAAACCGGATCCTTAGGAAAGGCAAAAACGGACACTTTTGGCTTTGGCTCGGTTAGGTTAGGCAATTTGGGCGTTGATTAATTCGTTCCTTCATCGACGAATTTGGGACACAACACTTCTCGGGCATGGCTGAGAAAACACAAGAAAACACCCATTTTGATATTATACATACAACCAGAGACTTGCCTTGATGGCAAGTCTCTGTATGCAACAAAACACACTTTCACTTCCTAACCTCCGTATTTAGGTATCCTTTATCTGATGGCTCAAAACATGAAATGTTTTTGATAGGCACACACTAATTATCGGACTAGAACACCACTGGTCCTCTGCACACTACTGTATCCACCAAATACACGTAATAACAATCACAGATTACCCAGTAACGATAATATAAGTGGAAATAAAAATAAGTAAACGAGGAAAACGAGGAACAGATACAGATCAAAAACAAAAACAGCTGGACGTCGTCGCGTCGGACGACAGTAGTTGGTATGGCCTTGTCCATAGGTGGCGGTGCGCTGACCGCGTAGTTTTCTGCGCTCTTCCGTCGTCGATGGAGTGACCTTTTGCCCGAACCGTTGATTGAAGATTCCTTTCTCCATCGACCGACTCGAATGGTGGTTTCGGAATTTGGCGCCACCGTACGGACGCGTGTCGGTGAAATGTAAGAGAACGAGACAGAAACATTTAGTAACAAGTGGAAATGTGACAGACAGACCATAAGGATCATATTCGCAGGGAGGATATCTTCCCCTTCTTCAATCAACGCTACAACCCGTGGCATGGTGTAGTGCCATTGCGTTAATAAATGTAGATACCAAAAATTTTTATTGTCCAAAATATAAAATATAGTCCTATGAATCCGCGTCCACTCACCTAATATTATAAAATATTCATAAAATTTTCTTAAGGCGGAGGAAGCTAATTTCTGGATTTCCTCAGGGTTAAATAATGAAAGGGTGGAAAACCCTTGAGCATCTACTTCCTTTCCCGCGATCCTACGGACTTATATTAGAGACCGCTTTTCGTTCTTGATGAAACATTATTGATTCTTGCGCTTGCGCTAGCCTTATTTCTTCATTTATATAAATTCCACCTTACCTGACGAGATTCTTTATTTCATGAAATGAGGACAAGAACCAATTGGTTCTTGTCCTCCTTATATACCTCTAATTGCGTGGGGTTCAGGTGAATAATAGGATTTGGACCGAATCCTACCCAGTTTTTATTAATATGAATAAAGAAGGTATTAGTGTGTTGCATTCGATTTCTTCCCCGTATTCATGAATAACATGCGCTAAAGGCGCCCTAAAATAACTTTTATTGTATGCAGTAATAGGTAATTCATTATAACAGAGTTTCGTTCCTCTTCTAACTTCCACAGTACTTCGCCGGCTATGGCATGGGTTACGTCTTGGTTTGGTTCTACGACAATAAATGGCGTTTCCATTTTCCCAACTTGCCTTATTGCTGCCATACACACTGCTTGACTTCTCGGGGATATCACTAAGTCCTTTTTTAGGTACACTTCCATTCCTGTCGAGTCTGATGTCCTATCTCTTTCCTTACAGAAATTATAGGCAGTGTGCCGTAGCCGACTGTCCTCAAGACGGTTATCTGACTCTTGGGCTTGTGCTTGTACCTGTCTAACTTTCTTATCTTCTTTAATTACCTTCCTTTTTCTTGTTTTCGCTCCTTCTTTCTTCTCACCTTCTTCTCACTTAGTTCTTCTACTTTCTGGGGATCTATAGCTCCCGTGGATGTCGCTAACTCGACTTGTTGTTCCACCTGGTTGTTAATTTTTGTGTATCTAGTGTTCAGAACAATTGCCCGTAGTCTGAACACTAGCATTCTTACTCTCGGGCAAAGACAAAGAATAAGCGGCGGCCTCTTACAGGCGAGCTAACTCCATCCCTAACTTCCTAACTTCACTTCTCAACTTCTTAACTTCTTCACATAGAACATCACTTAGTACCACATTTTCTTCTTTCCTTTTAAATACTCTGTCATTAATCACAACACTCAACCTTGTTTCTGTTTAACTTCATTAGCTAGCTTTTCAACTATAACTCTTAACTCCCGAACTTCGTCATATAAAATATCACTCAGAATAACACTTCCTTCCCTTCTTTTAACTACACTTGCTGTCGTACTATAATTATTCTCGTCAATTAACGGTATTTCTTCTTCTACCATATAAATTACACCACTTCCCCAGTCAACTTTTACACCATATTTATGCAAAAAATCTAATCCTAATAAAATATCCGCAATAAACGCTTGAAACGCTCTCAAAATCTCAGGGCGCCAGAAATAAATTCATGAGTTCGGGAACTGATACAAGCTCGAAGAGGCAGACGAAGTATTGAGTTCGAGGAATTATCAAATTTAGACAAGATGGCCTCTTGCAATTTAACCGTTAGCATTTACAAACATCTAGAAGTGTTTAAGAGTAATTAAAATGAGCAATAAAGTTTATTTAACATTAATCAACAATTGTTGGTTTCTTACCTAGCACTAGACCGGTATTCCAACGTACATCAGAAAATATAGTTTTCACCCAAATTCACGCCAAAGAGTTGCCAGATACGTATCTGCAAGCAGCTAAATCACAACAGTAATTCGTTTTACTTTTCACCTTTCCTCAAATTTAACAAGTATAAAAAACTCAAACTTGGGTTTTTTATGCTTTCTGGAATTTGAATGTATTTATGAAGTAGGTGGCAGCGCCATCTTTCAGCAAGGTGACAAACATAGCTACTCTCTAAAGGGAACACTGGTTAATACTATTCATACTTGGAACTTATACCTTTCTCCCAAAGGGGGTGCTGGTCGCACAAAATACACGAACAACTGTACTGTAATAATTATTAATAATCATAATGTACCGAAAGGTAAATAATGGTAGGTATTAAAAGGTTTGCCTCACGCTATATCATCTTTCTCTAGTGCCGTAGCTTCATGCACTACGCTTTTCCCATTGGGTAATCCGATATATAGACTTGTATCACCTAAACTTGCTATATCGTTACCCTAAATATCTACTAATAATACATTATTTTTCCTAATTTTTAACCCCTCTGCAAACTCTGGTTTTACTAAAGATACAACTGCTCCAGAATCTAATAAAATTCTACACTTTCTATTACATATAGTCATTTCCGCAACATTCCGAGGATGTATTCCTTTTCTAAAGCAGTTGCGGATCGGTTTCTTTACTAGTTCCAAGTTCCTTGCGCTCCAGCCGTACTCCGTCTTGAGAGGCTGGCTGATCGTTTAAAGGACCCTGTACCTCACGACGGTACGACGCGACGGAGAATTCCCCGGGCAATCGCGAGCATAGTGACCTGGGCGCCTACATTGAAAACAAAGCCCGTCAGGGCCGGCCCGTGGAAAAATAACGGGTGAGGCAGGAACCAATTTTGCCGCCTCGCATATTTTTATCTTTCAAATTATATTTGAGGAAGAACATTAAATAAAAAAAACAAAATATTAAACAAAATAAACAAAAAAAAACAAGTTTCTAATATAAAATAAAAATATATATGTAAAAATAAATCCCAAAAAATTCCAGCTGCTGTTACAAAACAAAACACAAAAATATAAATTCTTTGGCGAAATAGTTAGGTACATTTATTACATAATGTAAAAAATAATAAGTAAAAAAATAATAGGTACGAAAAAATATAAAATTCGTCTATACAGTCTATAAAGGAACTCTTCTGCACTTTTCTCTAGCGAATTTTTTTATAACATCGTCATAATCGATATTTGCGCATACATCGTGCTCAATCGTGAGAATTGCCAAGTCTGTTAACCTCTCCTGCGTCATTGTGGACCTTAAATAATTTTTAATCAGCTTGAGCTTGGAGAAAGAACGTTCTCCACTGGCCACCGATACAGGAATTGTTACAAGAATTCTCAGGCACACAGCTACATTGGGAAAGTTTTCAGTTAAATTAGTTGTCTCTAGATAATTCAATACCTCTAAAGGGTTATGTATGGCTTTGTGATTCTGCAAGATTTCGCATAGAGTTACAAGCTCATTATGTAATTCGTGAACATTAATGTCATCAGTGAGCTGAAGATGTAAATCTTGACACATTTTAAAAATTTCATTTGCTGCTATGCCTTTTAAAGCAGGAATATCATAGAGACATTCGAACAGCTGACTATGCGACTGTAACTGTTTAAACCTTTGTTCTACAGAATTGATTGCAATATCCACTAACCGATTAAAAAACTCCACTTCAAACCGTTTTGTTCGATCTTCTATAGGGTTATCACTTGATTCATAGTCAAATAATTTTGACTTTCGGCGAATTCTAAGAGGACGAACACTAGTAAATTCTGGCGAAATTTCCATATCTTCGCAAATTTCTCTAGAGGTTATTGACATTTGATTAAAGCCGCTAGTACGATATTCGGTTAAAAATAAAGCAATATTTTTTAAAATGGTGGTGATTTCAGATAAAACCATGTTAGGACTTTGTAGCAATTTTGAAGCCAAATTAATTTTAAACAATATATCATACCAAACTACAGTACTGCAAATGAATGTATAGATCGAAATTATAGAAGCTAATGATTTGCTTTTATTTCTGGTATCGTTATCCTTTTGTTCGTCAAGAGAGATTTCAACAAGTGCGTCATATATTTGCCCAAGTTCGTACCTTAATGGCTTAAGAGCGTCAATACGGCTTTCCCATCTAGTCTCACTCACACTTTTTAGAGTTAGTTGAGCAATATGTTTTTTTAACACACTCCACCTTTGGGTTGACGCAGAAAAGAATACAAACAACTCTTGTACATGGGAAAAGTAATTGGAAATTTTGTATTTTGTATTTTTTGCAGCGTCATTTACTACAAGGTTTAGTGAGTGACAAGAACAGGGAACAAAAAATGCTTTTGGATTTTCATCTAAAATTCTTTTCTGGACACCAGAATGTACCCCCTTCATGTTCGCCCCATTATCATATCCTTGGCCACGTATATTTTGAATTTCGAGTCCTAATTTGTCGAGCTCTTTTATTAACAGTTCGGTGAGTCCAGCACCACTCGACGATTCAACTGGTAGAAAGTTGATAAAATATTCTTTACAGGTATATTTGGAATCTTCCTTGGTCCTTCCTTTAATTCGTTCGATTATAGTGTTTCTAACTTTTTGCCCTAATATATTTATAATATTATTTTGGATATTCTTACCCAAATAGTGAGTAACGTGTGAATGAGCGGACGCTCTTCTCAGATGCTCTCTGGAAAGTGAATCAAATTTGGACAGCAGTTCCATTATTTTCAAAAAATTTCCGTTGTTCGGTTGAAAAAGTTTATCAGAAGTACCGCGTAGGGCTAACATTTGTGAAGCACACGTCTGTATGACAGCAATAATTCTTTTTAAAATATCGCACCAATACTGTCTTTCTAGATTTAGAATTCTTTGGTGTTCTGCATCAATAGTTTTGCCGAGTTTCAGTCTCTTGTCCAGTTCCTTCCAATGATTAAAACACTCCATGTGTTTCACAGAGGTTTCATGCGACTTTAAAGCTCGAGAAATATTTTTCCAGTCATTATACCCTTTCCACCAACTCTGTGCATTTACATCAGGATTTTTAAATAATAAGCAACTAAAACAATATACTGCGTCAGTTGTGTTGGAGTACACTAACCAATTTCTTTCTAATTTTTCTCCGTTAGATAATATTCTATAATAATGAATGTTTGAAAAATGTCTTCCAGACTTATCTATCGGAAAATTAATATCTTTTATCTGTACTGGACCATTTTCTACCAAAATTTGATGTTGGGAAAAGCTTAAGTTTTTCCAAGAAGCTGGGTCAGAGGAAGTTATTTCAACTTCTTTGGTATCAAAAATTGGTTGGTCTTCTTCTAATTTAGTATTCTCTTTTTCATCGTCCAACTTAAGAATTTCTTCTATATTAATTACATCACTAGGACCGGCGATATCATTATTTGATGTTTCCGCAACAAGGCTTTGTAAACCACTGCCGGTACTAATGTCAATTTGCATTTCATTGTCATTGTTTTCGTTATTGCTTACCGGTGTCGGCGTGGCAATTGGCAGTGATTTAGAAGTTGAAGGTGTTGGCAGAGTCAAAAACTTCTCCATTGCTTCAACAAGCACACGCTTGTCACTTTCTTTTGCCAATCTCTTTTTTTTATATTCACTTCCGGACAGTTTTTTTCTTTTCTGGTCACTCATTATGGGCAGAATAGATGAGATTTAGAAATTTGATATTCTACTAAAATATAAATTTGTATATTTGTATATAACATATTCTACTTGCAAAAAAAGACTTACTTAAATTACCTACTTATGACCAAAACACAGATTACATTTTTACAAATAATATGCTGCGTTATACGACGTTACGCCTGCGTCAAACAATTGTTGGCCAAAGCACCTGTTGTGACCGACTGCTCGCGGTTCGCGGTGGCGGGTGGCACGTTCTACAACTCAACGTTGCCGCGGCGGCGCCGCGGCGCGGCGCCGCCCGGCAGGACATTGCCAGGACTTCCGAAAAATCTCAAAATGCCGCCTTTCTAATTTTGCCGCCTGAGGCGGCCGCCTCGCCGCCTCACCCCAGGAGCCGGCCCTGAAGCCCGTTATTATTCGGCAGCGGTCTGCCGCGCTCCTGACGATATTTTAAACAATCGCGTGCAAAGTGGCCCACACTTGGTGGCAATTAAAACACTTCTGGCCGCTTATTATCTTTATTCTCTACCATTCGGCATTCCCTATTATTCTGAAATGGCCTAATAATTTTTATGATAGATGCTTCCCTTTCTGCGTATTTTATTGCCTCTTCCATATCTTTCGGCCTTAACGACAAAACTCTCGGTTTAATCTGCATTACTAACCCTAACACAAATTGCGTCGTGATATCCATCTCGAATTTTTCTTGCAAAACCTGATTCTTACCGGATCATTTACAAACGCTACGGTCCTGTTTCCTAAAATTGTTAGCCTTGTCAAAAATTGGCGACAACTTTAACCGTATCTCTGCCCCGCGTCTATGAACATTTTTATGGCCGTACCTGGTACATGTCGTCGTTCGAATTGCTTCCTTAAAATACAATTTAATTCAGCCCAATCCTTAGTTTTTTTGTAATGGGCCTGTTTCACACTTTTTTTTATTTTTGATTATGATTCTTAATAGTAAATAAAACAGGAAGATATTTTTTTCGGTCGGGAAATGCCCCAAAAAGGTTTTTGAAATACAGATTCAAAAAGCTGATTAGCTACTGTTTTGCGACGTTGACACGATTTACGGCAATATCGATATGTTTCTATTTGAGATTTGTGAAGACTGAAGAAGAAGAGAATTTACCTAACTTATATTTTGTGGCAAAAGCCAAGCCACATAGACGTCTCAATATCAGGGGGCGGCGTGGCGGTGCACGAGTGAGTGGGTCTTTCATGGTTCCCCACGCTTTGGCACCGTATGTCGCCCCATAGTGGCTAGATTGCTTGAAAAGAGCAGAGGCCATAAAAAGAAATAAAAAAAATAACCTCACTATCAATTAATTTAATAATATAAGTACCACAATCGTAATGTTTTTCCCTTTTTTGAGTTAAAAGTTACTTGCAGAACGATCACCAACTTGTAAGTTGTCCAAACCTAACTAAATCTGGTTTATAACAAGTAGACATAATGTTGACAATCAAATTTTAATTTATTAACTCGAAATATTCTTACATCGTTGGTTTTTGCCGCTGATCTTCTTCATTTTGCAATTATTCTTAAAGCTAACTCTCGAGTGTATTTTCTATCATCCGCTGAAATGGCTATCAAAAGGTTTTCCGGTGACCAAAATATTCCTTTCTCCTTCCTCTCAATTACGGGATCTATAACTTTTTTCAGTTCTTCAGGGAGATAATAATACTGATAATGCTAAATAAGTGCCTAGCACCATCACCATCCTTATTACAAGACCAATTAAATTTGATTTCAAATCGGGATACGGTATATACACTTTAAGTTTTAACTTTTTGCAGATTTTTATTTTTTATTTTTATTAGCTCGGTTTACATTAAAGAATGACAGAATGACATGGCAGATTGATATAGACACGACACACAGCCCATAAAACAACTACCTGCGTCTGTAGGGTCGAGTTCGGACAACCGTTTATACAACTGTCTTTCTCTAGAGAATCGATTTCGATTCAATGTGCACGTCTGAGATTAGAATGGAGATCGAATTTTTAGGGCTTGGTTTACTAGTATAACCGGCGTACTTTCATTGCTCCAAATTAAGGCGGGCAGTTTAAAATTTTTATATATTTTTTTAGTTAATAACAATATTAGGTATTGACGAGAAAGATGCTGAGGGGGATTTTATTAAAGAGTTATGTGATCAATTTCATTCTAGTAGTAGGAAATATCGAAATTCGATTGAGTGAACAAGGCCCATTCTGGTTCTGCTTCTATTAATTGTTTGGCGCTACCTCTCAATTCTAACCTAACAATAGCCACTTTTTGTTCCTCTGACCAACCTGCCAATAACACGGTTTCCTCGATTATCTCTAAAAAATTTCTACTTTGTCTCTCCCGTCATAATTTGGTACGGTTTCAATCCCCCTTAATAATCTCGAGGTTACTTCTCTGCTTACCTCACCTTCTGCGCCGTTTGCCCCTGCCCTTGCGTCCACTTGTTCGTTTGGCATTTTAAAATTCTTTAATAAAAATAAGTCCTACATTTTCTTACCTATTTACCTCTATCATTGGATGGAATTTTTCTTCACCCTTAAATAGTTTCTCCTAGCACCTCTTTTTCTTAACACCTAATTTTCTAAACCGTTATCTTTTAGTATATCATACAGTTTCCCTAATATTTTCCTTACAATCCTTCCGTTAAAATCTTTCTGTACCCACAACTCTCCTAAAAGTTCTCGTTTGATAAATTTCTGACAACCCGTTATCCTTTTCTACGCTTCAGATTTTCTATAAAAATTATGTTTTGATCTTTCCGACAAATTAATTTTTTTTTCCAGTCAACTTTGAGACTCACCCCTAACCGTTAAAATCCTTTTGACCCCACACCTGACACCATTTGTGGTGCGCCACCCTTGTTAGATGTTAGTTGGTCGAGCGGTATGTACAGGGTGGTCCACAAGTTATTTTTTTTGTGTTAGTCTAAGGATTAACGGAAATAAAGGATAATTTTAATACATAACTATATTGAAAAATTTAAATGGTACGCTATGGACTATAACGTAAAAGTTAAGGATTACAGTAAAGTATATGTGAGGATGCACACAAGTGTTCAACGTGAATTATTAAACTATTATTACATAATTTTAACAGAAACGAATAGACATTAAAAGTTTTAGCGCAAAATAATTATCTATAATTTTACTAACTGGTTCCAAAATTGTGTGGCGAACAATACTAGCTTATAGCAAAAAATGATAACAGAACCTGCAGAAAATAGTAAGTGAATGTAGCTCAAAAAATTGGCACACAAGTTAGTTAGCCTGATTACACAAATGATAATAAAATATGTAAATTACTAAAAATGTTTCGAAATTGGCACAAAATAGCATAAAAGCAAAATACCCAAAATTTAGCGTAAAATATCCGTATTTAACTTAATACGGCACTGCTATAACTATAGCGATAGAAAAACATTACAAGACACTCCATGTAATCACTACGTCAAAATAAAATTAAAAATAACTAGTTAATAAATAATAGGACATCTCAGACGTCAAAAAATTAACAAAACAAGATAGCTTACTTTTGGTCAGTTCAACGAACAGCATACGGTACTGAGCCTGGTTCTGGGTGTTGATCCTATGGCAGGCAAGGCATCAGCCTCTGGATGGTTTCTCGGGCAGAACTTCGCCCTGCAACTTGTGCTTTGCGACCCCCTTTTTTACTGGAATCGGTTATTGTTTTTCGCCTTGATTCTCGGAACGACGGATGTTCGCGAGACGTTTTCTTGTGGAGTTTATAAACAAACATGGTTTTGGAGAATGTTTTTCGGAGAACCTTAATAACCGTGGCAGACTCTTCCTGGTGTTTCTGTACTTACACAATGTAAACAACATGGCTTTTCGATTAAATTTATGGCCCGTTATTCGGCGGCTTGAGTCATACCCGCTAAGTTTATAAGAGAAATATTTTCGGGAGTAACTAAGATAGTCTCGAGTTGTTTGATAAAAATAAACTAGGAAATTCGGGGTTGGTATGTACGGGGCACCTCAAGTGGAGTACCGAGGGTCACTCCTGGATGAATCAGACTTACATGTAAGGTGTTTCTGTAGTTAAAGCGTTTCATTATTAAGATCTTACGTGCAGAAGATTAGACATTTGCGTTTTATTTTTACTTTCACATGTTTCGTGCAGTGCTAAGTTTGGACTTACTTAATCGTCTCGCAGCAATTCACTTTGAGTTAATTTTAATTCTGCAACTTAACAGTTCCATTCAAATAAATTGTAATCTGTCTGACACATTTATTGTAAAATATTTCATTATTAATTATTATTAGTTAACAAATTTCAACAATCTGTTAATAAATAAACCCTTGTAAATAATTTTAAACGTGTGTTTTATTCCTGGTATCAATCATCGAGTCATATAACAGGTTTCGATAGCTAGTCCGAAACTGTCGTTATACAATAGGCGCCCAACGTGGGGCACGAACCCTCGTCCCTGAGATTAAGAGTCTCATGCTCTACCGACTGAAATTGTATAACGACAGTTTCGGCCCAGCTATCGAAACTGGTAATATGACTCGATTATATGACACTTGAAATAAAACACACATTTAAAACATTAACAAAGGTTGTTTATTTAAAGAAAACTTGAGAATTGTTAACAATAAAAATTAGATGATGTTGAAATTTGTTAATAATAAGTTGATTAAATTACATACCATAAAAGTCGAAGTTGAATTTACAAATTTTTGATTAAGCAGTAAAAAAATTAAAGTTAGGTTAAATTTTAGTTGTTGTGAGAGAATAATAAAAGTTCAGAGCAACTTAGCACTGCACGAATTGTGTAAAAGTAAAAAAAACACTAATGTCTAATCTTTTGCACGTATAGGATCTTATAGTAGGGGAGCCCAATAGGGGATTTTGGGATTTACTCAAGCGCGACAGATTAACATATGGGGGAATACCTTGCACCCTGTTGAGTACCTCCACCATATCTAAGCCCTCTATACAGGGCCGCGCGTGTAGGGCAGCCGATCAGAATAGTAAAAAAAATCGATAGGTGGATATACTCGAGCGCGTCAGATTAAGATATGATGGGTTAATTACATGCTGAAAAGTGCGCATTTCAATAATCTGACGATTTGAGTGTGACGTAAGGGGGTGGGAGGGTCACAAACTTGCAAAAAAACGTTACCTCGACTTTCTCGAGCGCGGTCGAATATTTTTTATTTTGAAGGAAATAATTCAAGGATAGCGGTAAAAATATAATCTGCCGATTTCCACAAGCCGAAGTAACAAAAATCGTCGATAAATTTTAGCGCGTGCAGCTAGCTGCAGCGAAGCTTGTATTCCCCACTCTGCGCCTCTCTCTGCCTTTCACTCTTTCTCTTGCACCGTCCCCACACGCCAGCCATCACGCCATCACAGCTGATCACAGCACTCGTGGTATTATAATGTACAGGGTTATTCAAACTCTATGGCCCTGGCCTATTGTGGGCAAACGAAAAGAGAAAAAATATATATGATTCCGGGGTCTTAAATGGGACCAAACGAAGACTAAATTAAGATAAAATTGAGAATATTTGACAAACGACGCTCTGCGTCGCGGCGCCCTTCGGATTTTTTTGTAACGAACGTACATTTTTTATTTGATATTTAGATAGACCTGCTTTTATCTATAAGTTTTATTTTAGACGTTTTGTCAAATTTTGTTTAGTTTAAGAAATATAGGTAATACAATATTTGAAAAGTCCATGTTCAACACCCCGTAATATAGAAAATAAATTATTAAGAGCATATGTTTATAGACAAAAATTCCTTAATTTTTAACAGACAACATATTTTTCTTAGAAAACGCAAATATTCATTAAAAAAAATCATGAAAAAAATTTTTTTTTAAACCGTCAGATTAAGAAAATCCCTCCAAATAATCTATATGAAAATCTGACGCGCTCGAGTATTTCAAAATGGCGATTTTTTTTGCATTTTCAAAAAGCCGCCACGAGCTGGCGTCACATCCGAATCGTCAGTCTATTGAATGCGAGCGTCTTTCGGGTTCACTTAACATCCCTTCTGAATATCTGACGCGCACGAGTAAATTTTTTTCTTCCCATTTTTAACCCTTACGTACGGCCGCCCCCAACATGTAAACCGGCAGATTAACATACCTACACTCTATTCAATCAAAATGCAAGTTGGGCGTAAACATTTACACGATGGAAACACGTGAACAATTCTGAGGACTAATACTGGGCAGGGCCGCATTAAGGACGATCTCTATGAATTTTATAATATAAAATATTAAAATAATATGCCCCAGTATTAAGAACTTTAAAAACAAACTTTTATGGCACACCTAGTCATTCACTTACCTTCAAATTTCTACTATTAACACAAATCGTAGCTCCAGCAATTAATAAACAGCGAAAGAATTATATCGAAAAAAATTAAAAGTCCACTTGCAACTCAATACACCTCTGTAATAAATAACGACTCGCTGAAGTCGCCCGCCGGGAAAAACTTCATTGCCAACTACCCAATAGCAAGCCGATCACGTGCTAGCCATGCAACAACTTTTGTTTATCTTTCACTTGCGTTTAGTTTGAATAGAGTTTACATCATCGGAGACACGTGGGGCATATACACTATCAATATCTGACGCGCTCGAGTATCTCCATATGTGACTATTTTTTTACATTTGTGAAAGCCTGTAGACGTTCCCCCCACCGGTGGAAGGGTATATATCATATAACCTTTTTTCTTTCTACCATCTAATCTTCAAAATTCAATAGGTCCCCATGACGCTCGAGTAAATCCCCATTTAGCATCGTGGGCTCCCCTACTATTAAGAATGGAACGCCTTAACTAAAGGAACACCTTACATGTAAGTCTGATTCACCCAGGAGTGATCCACAGAACTCCACTGGTTATCGGTGAAGTGTTCGATCTGGACCAACACTATATTAAAGACCTGTGCATAGCGCTGTTTCAAGCGATTGCCACTGGCGCCACACGACGAAAAAATCGACAAGGTGGATTAAACTAAAAAACGCCATTGTTGCAGAGTTTTTTTTATAAATAAATCCGTGCAAATGAGTGTTACAACCAATTTAACATCCAAAATTATATAAAATGCTTGTTTGTTACGTTCCTTTACTTTGACAAGCTTACATGGCATGCATTCATAGATTGTATTAAGAAAAGTGAGTCTAAAAGGTAAACAAGATTATTTTGGTACCTTTTGGTTTGAAATGAAGCTTTTGGCTTATTGTAGTGTAAATAAGTATATAGAACGCATTAGATTTTTCAGATTCTTATATAGTGGACCATTGGTTCGCTTTGGGGCTATAAACAAAATTTTCTGTTTTCATTCTTGCATACATTACAAAATACTCTTCCAAAATATAATATCCAGAATTCTAGCTTCTTCAACTGGTTGAACAGATCATCCCTTAACTCCAAAATAGTGTTTATTCTTCTGCAATTTACATAATGGTCTGCGTATACGATTTTCTTCATGAGCATGGAAATTTCATGTTATCACAAACAAATCTACCTATAAAAGCTCTGTTAATATGACAAAACTGCAAAATATTGAACGTAAAGAGAATTCGTGACCGTAAAAAGGACGGAAATGGTAATAAAACTGGATATTTAAAATATGGGACATTGGAAACGTCAGAAACTGATATAACTATAACCACAGAATACCACTGTTATAACCTATTTTTTTTCGTCGAGTAGCTCCACCCGAGTCCGCAAACAACAATGAAATATGACGTCATGCTTGGGTCTTTAATGTAGTGTCGGTCCACGTTCGGCGAAGTTTCCGAACCAGGTCCCGATCACGACACACCCAGCCTGCGACCAAGCGTAGAGAGTCCAACAGCCACTATATAGGCATGTGATGGAAGTAGCTCAGTATTTTAGGGTTCCTTTGCCAAGTGTAGCTGCGGAGGCTCAAGCTTGTGGTCAGCATATGGCCAAGGCTCAGACGGCTAGGCAACTTGGTGTACGTTCCCTGTGCAGTTGTGCATGAAAGAATAATTTCAGCGAATTAGGCAGTGCTAAAACCTTCTACCTACAGTCAAAGATACTGTGACCACCTCTATATACACAAGAAAAATTAGAGAACAATAATTATGAGTTAAATCCCATAAATCTTACAATTAACAACCCTTATTCTATATTCATGAACATATATCCCCCAGTATATTGAATGCAATCAGTAACAACTTAAATTTGGCTAGTTGCGAGCAAAAGAGAAATCGAAAATAATTGCAAAGCTTAAATTTCTGACAAAATGTTCCAAGTTTGTTAAATTCAATAAAACCAGGTCACGATACTTTTGAAATAACTTAAATTTGCAAAAATAACAACTGAATAAGCCGGAACTAGCCCTGGTTTGGTCCCAGACTAAAAAATTGGGTGCTATAAAAATATTACGAAAAAATAAAAAACGTAGTCAGGTAATCGAAAATTTGTATTCTCCTTCCGATTTTAGCCGCGTTTTTTTCTAAAAGTAATCCACAAAAAACTCTACGTTGGTGCAAAATTTCAGGTTTTAATGTCAATTTTCAAGGCCTACTACAAATTTTTTTCTAGTAAAAAATGACGAAAACCATTTAGCGATTTTTTTATTTTAAATCTGACACCACAGCGGTAATCAGAACAACCTAAAACCCCCGTATACCAAATTTGAACAAAAAATATACAGGGAGTTCCATTCTGTAGGGTGTCAAAATTGAGCAAAATAGGAATTTTAAAGGCATCTGGAGAGTCAAGTGTGCCATGGAATCCCGTCAAAACAGATGAATGATCAACAGGACTACTCAAAGTGTTGGTGTGCAAAGATTCGATACAAAAATGTACAGGGTCTTTTTCTCTGGGCGATGTCAAAATGCTGAATTTTTATTAAACTTTATATTGGTCAGGAGTGCTCTGGAATCATTGAATAAATATTAATAAATACAAAAGCAATTTATTTTTTACATCATCCAACCAACAAATTGTTGGACCTTTATCAATAAAGTCACTGTCTAAGATGATACATTTTCTGTGCGTTTCCTTAACTCATATGGACTTACTGACTGGCAGGCTTCTGTATTTTTTAGACTTAGTTCGTTTGTAATGTCTGGGGTGGTTTTGATATACCTACTCGATTTTTGACCTGTATAAAGTCGAGTTGATACAGAGAAGAACACCTTGTATATTTTTTTATTGGATCTTTGCACATCGACACTGTGAGTGGTCCTGTTCATCATCCAACCGTTTCGAAGTAATTCCATGGCACACTTGACTCGCCAGATGAGTTTAAAATTCCTATTTTCCTCAACTTTCACAGCCTGCAGAATGGAACTCAACGTATATATTTTTTTCAAATTTGGTATACGGGGGTTTTAGGTTGTTCTGATTAACGCTGTGGTGTCAGATTTTAAATAAAAAAAATCGTTAAATGGTTTTCGTCATTTTTTACTAGAAAAAAATTTGTAGTAGGCCTTGAAAATTGACATTAAGACCTGAAATTTTGTACCAACGTAGAGTTTTTTGTAGTCTATTTTCAGAAAAAATCGCGGCTAAAATCGGATGGAGAATACAAATTTTACGGGGGTGTTCGCACTTAAGATGAAACACCCTGTATATTTCATTGTTATAGGTAATTAAATACCTATCTCGAGGAAAACTATGATCTATAGTAAAATCGGGCAACTCTTACGCCTGGAGTAAACAAGAGCACGTGGGTTGAAATATCTGCCATAGCCGCACGCAGGTACGACCTTTATTTAATTTTAGTCTTACAATCATGTACATCAAAATATTTCAGACAAGAATTATTGGCTTAATTAAAATGGTTCAAAACATCGATAAAATTATTTGTGGCAGTGTCTAAATAGCTGAAAACAACGAGATAAAACCGAATATCTACACTTCTGCGATCGAGCCTGTTGCCGAGTCGGGTGAAATTTTATAGCCTACCGACTAATCGAGGATCGTCATTGAACACGTGGTTTTATTTACATCAGGCGTACGGATTGCTCGATTTTAGTATAGTTCTTGTTTTTTTGTCAGAATTTAAAAATATTTAAACTGCTTTCCCCTTGAATAAAAGAGTATTTAGCTATCTAAATAAAAAATCGAAACCTAGTTTAATGTGATGTACCTATGTATAAATTTTCTAAATTTTCATGCATGTAGGTATATCAAAAATCGTATGTTATTGTTTAAGGCTTGAAATAGTAAATTTTAATAATTTAATATAGTGAAATTGTGTAATGTTCATGAATATAAATTGTTGTTATGATTCTTTGTTTTTCACATTCATTATATTATATACTTCTTATCTATGTTTAATAGAGCAGCACAGATCAGGTAAGGCAGCCACGCTTATTTCTTGATCAAGATCAAGAAAGAGGCGTGCAGAAAAACAGGCGCAGGTGAGTTATTCAAAAATATGGATTTACCAAAATTATTAAGAAATAATTTCACGATAACTCAGCTGTCCTTCTTGTTCCAGTCCTGTCCGGTGCCTTTGCTCCAAACTACCGAAAGGACGCAGTCGGTTGCACCGGCTCCACGCATCCTTTTAGCCCCAAAATGGCCGTCCTTCGACGTCCTCGAAAATCTCAAAATCTCTACATGAAAAGACAAAAATAAACCATAAATTGTATATACTAAAACGTGATACAGCAAATAAGCACACAAGATTACGAAAAGATAGTATCCAGGCGGCGATAAAGATGGATAAAACTCCGGAAAACCAATGCACCCGATGCTATCTTTTACCTGAACCTCTCGTTTTCGAAGACCAAATCAGACAGAAGGGAGGACGACGTCGTTGACGTTCCTTTTATGACCATTTTCACAAAATACCCAAATTAGGTTCTTGATCTAACGACATCAGTGCTCTGGCAGAAAATCGAACTTGAAGCATAAAAAGGTTGCACTGGACCATAGAAACAGACCGCAATAAATCCACGACTGAACCAAACTGATTTTACCAAGTGTGAATCAGTGTACCCTATTAAACCGGTACGTACCTTGAATTAGAGATGGGTTCGTATTCACTACGTCATAATAAACATCGATATGAAAATAGAGTTGAGAGTACCGATATTCGACTGAATTAAGGTTCGAATTTGCGATAAAAAGTGGAATGAAGAAATAATGTGAAAATAATTTAGCGTTTGTTTTATTTAAAATCATACAAGTAAATCCAAAATTCTTTTTTAATTACGAATTGAGTGATTTACTGTAAAGAAGTTAAATGTATGTACCAAATCGAAAAAAGATTAAAGTATTATTATTATTTATGGACATGTATATCTTATGGTAGCAGTGTCGAGAAGGGACCAATAATGTAAAATCTTTTTTTACATGTTGATTTGTATTTTGTAAATTGAAAATAAATTACTTTTGTGCAGTTTTTCAATAATTCCAGGATACTCTGGACAACGATAAAGGTTACAAAAATTCTGCATTTTGAGATGACCCAGAGACAAACATCTTGCATAATATTATAATGCATCTTTGCACAGCAACACTTTGAGAGGACCTGTTGACTACTCAACTGTTTTGAGGCGATTCCAAGACACATTCGATTCGCCGGATGCCTTTAAAGTTCCTATTTTTCCCAATTTTGACACCCCGCAGAATAGAACTTTCTTTATATTTTTTGTTCAAATTTGATATATAGAGGTTTTGGCGTGTCCTGATTAACGCTTTGGGGTCGGATTTTAAATAAAAAAATCGTTAAATGGCTTTCCTGAAAATCGGGAGTCAAGATTTTAATATCTATGTGTTTATAATAAAAACATAATCTCAACTTTAGGGACTATTATTATTATATATTATTCTTAATATTATTTAATTAAGCATGATGAGTATATGAATTACAATAATTAGAATGGATTTTCGATATCGAATATTATATTAATTGCTACTGCGCAACTACACTATCTCTACATTAACCTGATGAATGTCAATAAAATAATTTACATTCTTTTCATCAAGTGTGCTTTTTTTTCAAATATGTCCTAACTGAAAATTAAATAGCAGATCGTGCACGAGGCATAGTGTACAACTCGTTAAGCCATGCATGTTGCATGCGCGTGCACTTGAGTGCAACTTGTGCACTCGTGTACAAGTCTCATGGCTTAACTTGTTGCACAATATACTATTAAATATAACAGAATTAAAAAAGTGATCACAGGTATACCGCGATTACTGTAAGAAGTCCCGATTTTGTCAGATGACATTCTCCACAAAATCCCTAGGAATTTTTTGTTAACCACCAGGTATAACATTGGTATATGTGTCTCAACCAGTTAATGACGTCACTCATTGATTTATGATGTGAAAAGTTACCCAAGTGATACGAAAAAAAGAGCATAATAAAATAAAAACCCTATTGCAATCACGATTATGCCGCTACAAATAAAAATAACTATGACTACAACTCATTTTAATAATAATTTCAAACGTCATGGAAACACTTTCGTTTTGGTATTTTGTAATAATCGGCTGCTTTTGGCAGCGTCTAGGGGCGGACTCAGGCAAATTTAGCTTCGGTGTGTCAAAGTGACAGTGAATGTTTTCCAGATCGTTCAAACTGGTTCAAACATTCAGTAATGAAAATATTCGCGGGTTTTCTACGTTTCGTGAGCTTTACCGTCATCCGTGTTGTTCTTGTTCGTGTTACTTTTCGTGTTATTAGTGCAAATGGGCTCGTTACTGACCTGAACTTATGGCCCGGTTGCATTTTTTGCTGCATTGATGCCAACTTAGGATATCGAAATTACCAATTGACAGTCCCAGTAAGGACTTCTTAAAGTAATTTGAGTATAGTGATTTCCTTGGCAGTGTTTTTTTATGTATCGTCTTTAGCAGTACCTATAGCTTCTTGCTTCCTAGGTTCCTAGTAGCTAGCTTCTGCCCAACTGATTAGGTATCTACTATGTAATAATAAAATAACAATAATATGGTACTTAATCAGCATTAGGTTAAACATCACTTTACAGTAAAACATTTACTACGCGTAGGTACATAACATTGAATAAGGGAGAGTTGGGTAATGGTGCGCACCGGGCAATCGTGCGTCGTGCGCAATAAGATATTTCAAATTTCGCATGTTATCTGGAGTGCTCAACCAGTGCTGCTCTCTGCTGCACGATGGGAGAATTGTTGGCGCGATCATTGGTGAGGTTAGTTTGCATATGACCGCCATGAGATCCACTTGTCGAATTTATAACAGGTTTTTATAACTTTTCGACATTAGAAAATAAGGCGATACGTCCACAATTTTTATCCAATCGTTTGAAATGAGATGTTTTCTTAAAATCTAGTATATTGTGAATATTTTGGCACATTTCAATGATACATAAATAAATAGTTTTTTGTCAGATTACGAATTTATAAAATACAAACACAAAAGGGCAATCGTGCGCATGAATGCGCACGATTGCCCCTCATGTAATTAAATAGTAAGTAGTAATAGTAAGTTTATTTATTGTTTCCAAATGCCTAGAAATTACAAAGAAATTATAAAGACTGCCACTGCCTTACATGGCCGAAAGCCTGCAAAATGCACTGGATTCCATAAGGAATGAAGGAAGAAAAATTAGAGAAGTAGGAAGATCTTTTAATATACCAGAAAATTACTGCAGAAAATTATAAAATTATAAATGCGACTTCTGCTTACATTAAACTTAAAAGTATATTTTAGTTGTAACTTGTTTTGATGTTAATGTTGAACGATAAATATTTTTTATAACAAAGATTTATTGCACTCCATTACCTAACTCATCATTGCCCGCCGGGATGGGTAATTGTGCGCAAATGCAATGCATTACTTTTTTAAATGTCATACCTGTAGGTGTAGTAATATTTTCTTGAAGTATTATTTTATTTACAACCATGTATGTAATGTTGGCATTTCTGACTTTTTAGAAGTGTGAAAGTGTCAATTTTTTTACTTTTACTTCCCGCCCTCCCGCCCGGGTGGAATGTTTACTTTCCACCCAGGAGGGCGGGAAGTAAACGAGATAAAATTTTGAAATTACAAAATATTGATAGTTGTAAATAAAATAGTATACAAACCTTGGTGACGTGTTTCATTACTGTCTCGAGATAAAGTTAACTATTTAATCTCTCGACAGTAATGAAACACTTCCCACCTCGGTGTGTAAAATACTATTATTTACAACCATGTATGTAATGTTGACATTTCTCACTTTTTAGAAGCTTGAAAGTGTCAATTTTTTGACTTTTACTTCCCAACCTCCCGCCCGGGTGGAAAGTTTACTTTCCACCCGGAGGAGGGCGGGAAGTGTACGGAGATAAAATTTTGAAATTACAAAATATTGATGGTTGTAAATAAAATAGTATACAAACCTCGGTGACGTGTTTCATTACTGTCTCGAGATAAAGTTAACCTCGGCGCTTCGCACCTCGGTTAACTATTGAATCTCTCGACAGTAATGAAACACTTCCCACCTCGGTGTGTAATATACTATTACATACCTATACAAAGTAGAATAAGTGGTGCATCTCATAGCGTTCTTGAAATTAATTTATTTATCATAGTCTCTCTACAAATACAATGTGCGCACCATTCCCCAACTCTGCCTTATATAAAATAAGCTAATTTAAATTTACCTTTTAAAATTTATTAGGAAAACTTAGTTGGAATAATATATCTTACTTATTAATTTGTACCTTAAGCGAAACTTACCTATAGGTACATAATGCCTAATAATGCCATGATAAGGTGGTATTTTATGACAAATCCTTTAGACAAATAAAAATAGAAAAATATTGCACGAAATTTCGGAGAAAGGTACCTAGGTATTGAATTTAAAACGCATCTTTTGTCATAATTTATAATTATGTAACCATCTAAATAGATTGGTATTTAATGCCCAATCTAGGCAAGTTTCTACTACACCTGGAAACTAATGCTAACAGCCCAAAGGATTGCATAATAATTTACTTGTTAGGCCCATATTAAATCTTTCCAGTTCGACTTAAATAATAATCCTTTAGACAAATAAAAATAGAAAAATTTTGCACGAAATTTCGGAGAAAGGTACCTAGGTATTGAATTTAAAACGCATCTTTTGTCATAATTTATAATTATGTAACCATCTAAATAGATTGGTATTTAATGCCCAATCTAGGCAAGTTTCTACTACACCTGGAAACTAATGCTAACAGCCCAAAGGATTGCATAATAATTTACTTGTTAGGCCCATATTAAATCTTTCCAGTTCGACTTAAATATAACATTTATGCAGTATGCGATTTCTTGACATAACGCTAGTTACTCCTCTACGAAATAGCGACCTTTTGATATGATTATTTACGGTCACACATTGCACTTGACCCGTTTGATAATTTTGAGATAATTTAACATACAAGATAATTTTTTAGGACTACCACAGCGATTTCTAGCTTATTTTAAGACTCACAAAAAAAACGTAAGAATCAAAAACGTGGTTATTTTGGATAGCTAGGTGACGCTGAAAATAAAATCGGCATCCATTACCAATTTGTCGCGCACTAGAAGAAAAACTTGAAATTGAACAAAACTTCTATTATAGGCGAAGCAAGTTTATTTTAAGAGAATTTTGTATTTAAAGGCACATTAAGTGTCCTTAAGTGGTAGGTACCTAAACTCCTGGACAAAATTAACCCATCACTTTAATTAATCTAAATATTTACAATAAAAACACAAAATAAAACTATACTCCAGTCTGAATAAAATAGAAAGTAGGCGAGTGCTGTAGATTGTGCCACCTTATTTCGGAGTGTTTATTGTAATAATTATACGTTAAAAATGCAGGAAACACCTTCATTTAGGCCATTTAGGGAATTTTAAACAATATGGGGACGCCCATGGTGGCTTTCATAGAAATAATCGGCGAATTCTATACTGCGCATGACTGACCTACTTTCTATTTTATCCAGACTGAAGTATAAGTTACATTGGAAGGATAGAACACCTACGAATTAGTCATAAGTACATGACCTTAATTTGCCTCAATGTTTAATTAAAATTGCGTGTTTTTGCTGAAAATGCATAAAAAAGCTAGCATAACACCAAATTAAAAAAAGAAAAAAAAACAGCAAAACACAATACATGCATCTGGGTCAACACCAATACCGTGTAGGCCCTCCTCGACTTCTTATCACTGCATTCATGTGTCGAGGCATGCTTGATATCGAATGATTAACAAAAGCTTGCGGAATATTCTCCCATTTCCCATTCTTTAATAGCGACCTTTATGAGTTGGTTGTGGTAAGCATCGATTTTGAAGCTTTTTTTAGATAGTCCCATATACAGGGTGTCCAACTTTAAAACTGTACAAATCCATAAAATCTTCATTTTTGGAGATAATCGCCTAAACTTTTCTTTTGTTTGAAAGGTCTTCAAAAACCGCTTCTTTTTACCTTCCTGCCATTTTCAAAATGCAAATCCAGGGCAGGCTGCGATTTTTTTACACACCCGATTTTCACGAAATCCATTTAGCGATTTTTTTATTTACAATCTGCCCCCACAGCAGTAATCAAAACACCACAAAACCCCCATATACCAAAATTGAACAAAAAATATACAGAGAGTTTTATTCTGTAGGGTGTCAAAGTTGAGCAAAATAGGGATTTTAAAGATATCTGGCGAGTCAAATGTGCCATGGAATCCCTTCAAAATAGTTGAATGGTCAACAGAACCACTCAAAATGTTAGTTTGAAAAGATTTACTACAAAAATATACAGGGTATTTTTCTCTGAGCCATCTCAAAATTCTGAATTTTTATTAAACTTTATACTGGTCACTAGTGCTCTGAAATCATTGAAAAAATATTAATAAACTCAAAAATAATTTATTCCTTTACAAAATGCCAACCAACAAATAAAAACAATTTAAATTATTGGACCTTCCTCAACAAAGTCACTGTCTAAGATGATAAACTTGTAACTGATATGGACTTACTGACTGGCGGGCTTCTGTATTTTTTAGATTTAGTTCATTTATAGTGTATGGAGCGGTTTTGATATACACGATTTTTGACCTGTATAAAGTTCCAAAAATTCCGTAATTTGAGATGGCACAGATAAGAACACTCTGTATATTTTGTATTGGACCTTTGCACACCAACACCTTGAGTGGTCCTATTGACTATTCAACTATTTTGAGGGGATTCCATGGCACACTTGACTTGGCAGATGCCTCTAAAATTCCTATTTTGCCCAACTTGGACATTCTGCAGAATGGAACTCTCTGTATATTTTTTATTCAAATTTGGTATTTAAGGTTTTTGGGGTGTTCTGATTAATGCTGTGGGGTCAGATTTTAAATAAAAAAAATGGCTAAATGGTTTTCGTGAAAATCGGAGGGTATAAAAAAATGACAGCCGGCCCTGGATTTGCATCTTGAAAGTTACAGGAAGGTCAAAAGAAGCGGTTTTTGAAGGCCTTTCAAACAAAAAAAAGTTTAGGCGATTATCTCCAAAAATGAAAATTTTACGGATTTGTACAGTTTTAAAGTATATATATAAATATTACATATATTAGGGATATTAACATCATTTAGGTAGCCAATAACCTGTCTAGCCACATGGGGACGAGGGTTGTACTACGCATGAATAAACAATTGGGTCCAACAAACGGAGCAAAAGGCGTTACATATTTGACAATAATGCTGTCTAAGTAATATTGGGCATTCATAGACCTCGTAGGTATAGGGACCAACTCCGTATGAGCATCGAAGCAAATTCCCCCCAAAACATTTTAGAGCCCCCACCAAAAGGTACTTTAGGAGAGATATTTTGCAGCTGGCAAACCTTTCTCCTCGCCTTCGCGAGATACGCTGACATCTATCTGGAGCTTTAAGGCTAACTCTAGTTTCATCGGAGAACAGAACTTGTTTCAAATCATTGATTGTCCAATTCTGATGTAGTGTTGCAAAATTCAATCTCTGGACTTTGTGCTCTCTGGTAAGAAATGGTTTTTTAGCCGGTCTTCTGTTGCTCAATCATGCTTCATGTAAACGTCTTCTAATCTGCATTTTTAGCAGATTGCAGGTGACTCTTCTGTATCTGATGTATGCATGTTGTATCAAAAAACGATCATCAATTTGATTAGTGCAACGTTTTCTCCCTTGTCCTGGTCTTCGATGGTACGAGCCCGTCTCATTAGGTACGTCGTCTCACCATGCGGCAGATGCTGGAATGATGTCTTCCTAACAAACCAGCAACATATCGCATTGAATATTCTTCATTTAGAAGAGTTGATGCTCGCACTGTATCCTTAATTGACAAATTTCTTTTGCGGTTGTGTTATAAAAACAATCGCGATCAAAAGCTTGCTTTTCACACACACTTTGCTTTAACCAGCACTTTTTAAGAAAATTTTAACACAGTCTTAGTCTAAAAAGTGGTATAATACGAATTACTGTCAAAACAAGGTTATGTGATACTATAGTTAGCTTAAATAACAAGTCACTGTCAAACAAGGTCCATGGCCTAGGTTCTTGCCAAGAAAAAATATACAAATAATATAAAAAATATGGAGAAAAATATGAGTTCATATAGTTAGCTATGAAAAACAAATAAAATTAAACTCTTAACAACTTAGCGATATTAATATTGGTCTTATGCCTAAACGGAACAAAATGAAACAATAAAGAAAATGAAAATTCCATCACAAAATCGACAATTTTAAAATTTAATTTTAGACTAAAATATTTTTAAACTTTGGTAGCTCATTTTGAAAGGTTCTGAAACCAGAGGCGAGCAGATTTTTTCTAAAAAATCGCTAATATTATGTATTAAAATTTGGCTCCTAGAATCTTTTTTTTTTTAATTTTTCTGAGAAACTGGTATAGTCCGCCTTGGATTTTATATTACAGAGGTAATTTGTGCTCAAAAATGCA
Organism: Pseudeuparius sepicola; assembly: GCA_963920635.1. NCBI lineage: Eukaryota > Metazoa > Arthropoda > Insecta > Coleoptera > Anthribidae > Pseudeuparius > Pseudeuparius sepicola. The sequence continues at coordinate 12,888,993 of OY987306.1, forward strand.
GTTTATCAAGCTCTATAATTTTAAATAAATCCTGGTCAAATGTCCCAATTAATATTTTTTACAGGATGCCTCGATAACCAATTTGTCACACTGTAGAAAAATTTATTACTATACTTTATTCAACTTTGAATAAAAAGAATTGTCCGAGGAGTTCTTCATTAGAACCAGAGATTCTACGGAAAGATGGTACCTACCTAACGGCTGTTTTGGAATGGACGACAAATATTCCGTGCTAAAACCTCTTCGTCTTTGGTATTAGTAGGTGTACAAAATAAACGATGAATACCAATGAACTAGAAGTTTTTTTTATGAGGGTGGGTGTTGTGTAATTTGCCGTTGCCTAACCGGAAATTTGTTACGTGTGTTTTACAAGGTTTCTCAACCTTGACTGCACTAACACAGTAACAGAACCAGAGAAAATTATGCTGATGGTTCAGAAATGAAACAAGTATTGAAATATTTCAAGAGAGATTAAGAATAAAAAGAAATATTAATTAAAATCAAAATTCTAGTGTCAAAAAGACATATAAAACAGAAGATATAGAAAATATGAACCAATAAAATCACTCTGTTCAAATAATAGTAATAACAAAAAGGGATGTTTTGATAGCATATCTATGGGAAAAGATATACCTACCTACCTAACTTCAGGCACAAAAATCCATCTCTTTTTGATAATAACAATAATTTAGGTATTCCCAAATAATAATTTTTCTAATATATTTAATATTCCATTTAATAATATTTAATATAAACGGATAAGGGAAATATGTAGGTACTTAGGGAAATAAATTGTAGAAGCAACCATAGAAGTCCCTAGATTAGTGCGTGGGTAATCTTCTGGTAATATTCTCCCAGCATTCAGTTGCTTCTGGGGTACTTTGGAGTATTGTAAGAATGAGAAATATTACTATTATTATAAAGGTTGTCCCGAAATTAGCCTGCTATAATTTACCAGCGCATTCCGCGACCCAAAAAATGCAAAAACTTTCTATAGACATGGCCTTAAAAATTCCCCCTAAGGGGCTATAGACTCCGAAATGGACATTCTGGCAAACTATTTTTTCTAAATAAATATTTCCAACAAAAGATAAAATTCTGAAATTTGATACCTATGTGATATTGTTACATGTGAGGGTTGAGGGGCACCCTGCAAAAAAATTTCAAAACAATTTTACTTGAAAACGGTGCATATGCTATCGAAGTTCAACAAGAGCGTTGACTGACGTATTAATAAAGTCTGCTCACGGCTGTCATGTTTGACAGTTCTCTGGATCACCATGCGCTTCCCGGAGATAAAATACAATGCAAAATACATTGTTTCCATCTGTTTTCCAGGATATGAACCTATAGCCGTGAGAAGTCTTATTAATACGTCAGTCAACGACAAGAGCACAATTTTTTCGTAGAATACCTTGAAATTTCATAATTTTGCAAGGGGAAAAACACACACAACAATTTTTGGGTATCTTTAACCCCTTGACGCCTATGGTGAAGAATGTAAAACTATCTCTACTCAGTAAATGTCAAATCTCACAGGTACATCTCATACCAAACTTCAAAATTTTATATTTGTTGGTTTTTCAAATATTTAGAAAAAACCGTTTGCCAAAGTGTCCATTTCGGGGGCTAAAGCCCCCTTAGGGGGCATTTTTGGGTCAGGTTTATAGGAACTTTTTCATTTTTTTGGGGTCGCATAACGCGCTGGTAAATTATGGCAGGCTAATTTCGCGATACCCTGTAGGTATAATAATAATAATTATTTTCACCCTCATAATACTTCAAACTAAGAACTAAGGGTACCCCAGAAGCGATTCAATAATGGTGCGGGGGAAAGTATTATCGCAGACTAATTTCGGGACACCTTATATAATATTAAAATGTTACAAAATACAAATACACAAATTACAATCTATTTACAATAAAAATAACACAGAATGTAAATATTAATATTTTTATGAAAAAGAAAATAAAAAGTTAAAATGTGTATCCATAAACTAAATTAAATTTGTTGTTAGAGGGAGTGTGGCACCAGTTTTTAAGTTATTTCTGAAATTTATTCTTATTTGTGATTTTTTCAATTTTCAGGTACAAGTCGATACAATCGAGGAGCAATATACCAAACAGAATTTTGACCCACAGTTTTTGCTGATTTACAGGTTTGTTTTTTTCCAAGCTTTTATTTAACTTCATCTGTTAGTTAGTGTGTGGGTGGGTGTGTTTAGGTGCCGGTAAAATCTTACAACTAATCAGTTCCACACAAGCGATTAAACTGAAATTTTGCACATACTTTTGGTGGGTGCTGTTGACAATACAATCTCGTATACTCAATATTGAAATTTATTCAAAATGACCACAGCTTCAAAATGGCGGATTACCTTTTTCTTTACAATCCTCTTGATGCGGATATCAAATAAAAGGGTTTGACGACAAGGTGACTGACGTCATACTAAATCCAATATGGCGGCCACCCCAAGATGGCGGATTACCAATTTCTTCACAATCTATTTGACATAGGTATCAACTGAAAGGGTTTGATGAATAGAAAAAGATAAGGTGAGTGACACCTTTTTAAAAATAAGCTTTTATTTAAGCCCTGTATTAAAACGAATAAAATAAGTTTAGGTTTTCGTTAAGGTAATTTAATGCCAAATTGAGATAAGTTTTTTGAAATTAAACAGCCGGTCGAACGAGTTGTAAAGAAAAAAAATATTATCTAATACTTACCTTCTTTTATGAATATTTCACCCGAAAAGCTTGTTGCAATTTGGCATAGCATATTCGTTTTAGTACATGGCTTCAATAAAAGCTTGTTTTTAAAATGTTTATTTTATTTTATTTTTCATGTGGGCTTTTTGCCTTGTATCATAAAATGTTCTATTCTTGTTAGGTAATTCGTGTTTTCTTCTGTTTTGTAGTAGTGCTGCTCGATATGTAGGTTTGTCTGATGTTGAGAAGTTACTTTCTGCATACCTGCAATAGATGACTAGGGTATGTGATTTAGCATATTTTTTAAAAATAATTCTTGAACGATTTTAAGCTGGCTCATATGTATCTTATACAGGGTTATTCAGTCATGGTGTAAAAAAAATTTAACCACAGGTGGAAAAAATAATAGTTTAATACGAATCGGTAATTTAAAAAATTCCAAAGTTAACCAAAAAAATATAAAAATATATTTTCAGAAGTGTATTAATAAAAGCCCTTGTTAACGGAGCTCAACTGATCAACTGTTAAACTCGGGCGTCAATTCTGCCAATCCCGGGGCGCGGAGTTGCCAGTTGTACAATATATACGAAATCTTTAATTTTCTACGTTTGCAGCTTTGAATAAAGAACCCCAGAAAGAAGCAAATTTGGGCTTAACGCTCGACCGGGACAGTGTCTGTATATGGCGGGATGCCGCTTCCGTTTTTACAGTGGCGCGCACCTTGCCGTTGTTTCGACAAACTAATCGAGGCAAAAATCCTCATTTTTCTTGAAATGAGTACCTACCTACCAGGGCCGTATCTGAGGGGGGGTTTTGGGGGTTCAAACCCCCCCCCCCCAAATACCACCATTTTATATGCTTTTGCACCACCGCTAGAACGAGCTCCCCGAGCATCTGTGAGTGGATAATTTATTAAACTGGTTTTCCAGTAGAGCATGAAAACCCGCCCGAAAACTGCCAACAAAACATAATTTTTGGATCAGTGCAGTACCGAGTTTTACCATCAAAATATGCTTTCAAATAAAATAAAACATAACTGACAACACTGATTAAGAGAATGCAGGATTCCTAGAGTCTCTTTTATGGATAGATTAGTACAAATTTGTATTTGAAGATTTATTTATTATTTTTATGTAAGGTTCAGTTAGGCGAGTGGCGCGAAGAAATCTTTTACCATAGGTACCTACTGGCAATTCTAAAGGTGTCGTCAGGCCAGGCGAAGAATGTGTAGGAATATATCCGTAATAATGAGAAATCAAATAAGTAGAAAAGGGATAGGTATTAATGCGAGATGGAATATTGAGCTATTATTATAATTAATATTTATTATTTTTAAAGTTTTATTAATGTTAAACTTGTTCAACTTAAACCTGTTTCAGTTTTTTATTAAAAACCATTTAAAAATAGTAGGTTTTTTTAAACCTTAAAGCTATTATTTCAACTTCAACAGCCACTGGGCCGGCTCTAGGCGGGTGCGAACGGTGCGGCGTAGGCGGTCTGCTTTTTGACTGGCCCCGCGCCTCCGAGTCCCGTGTACAGGGTTATCCAGTCAGTAGCGTATTTAAAAGGGCGGGGCCGAAACCATTTCAGAATTTGAAAATATTCACTGCAGCTTGAAAATCTGAAAATATTGGGATTTCCTAAGACTAATTTTAAGTAATTTTCCTTAACATTTTTAAAAAATTTCGCCTGCAGCGCATTTTACAGAATTATTTTAAATGCACTTGTTTGAAAGAAATTCACAGAAATTGTCCCTCCTCACCCGAAATTAATTTATATTATACGCCACTGAAGTGATTTAAACTCATCGCTCGGGCCTACTTTTTTAAAAAGTGAGATGCAAAAAATATACCATTCTAGCGTTGACTGACGTATAGTAGTAGTAGTAGATTCTTTATTGACTGATGAGGACATACAACTGTACACAAATCATTCAATGCGTCAGCAACACGTTAAAAGTAATCACTCAAAGACATACATAGTTACAAATACAACATTATTAAAACTATTAAATATAACACAGTAATTAATAGGGGCTTTACGCTATCGTTCAATGTCGAAAAAATTAAGTTAAGTTGTATGGTTCACGCTGACATAAGTAAGCAAACAGCTCTTTCTTATACAGCCGTGAGAAGTCTTATTAATACGTCAGTCAACGATTCTAATGTCGTATCAATTTTCAAAGACTGGTTCTTAAGACATTAAATAATACCTTGTTGAGGCCCCGCACTTTCATCCGGCACTCAGCCGCACAAAAGCTTGAGGCGATCCTGAACCCCCCCAATTTTTCGCTAGATACGGCCCTGCTACCTACAATACACGCAAAAAATTATAAGGCACGTTTATGACTTTAAGTTTAGGAATCCTTCATAATACAACAAGTATAACGTTCTCAAACTTATAAGCCATGTGCAAACATGTGGCAACGCCGCAGCGGGACGATTCAACGGGTCTATGCAGTCTAGAGTAGTCTGCACTTTGGTTCAGTTTATCTTTTCTAATAAATGTTCAACCCTCTTTTTTAATTATAATTATATACAACCAAATATACACAGAACACAGAAGTATACCTAAGTATTTATAATAAGTACGATTCTTGGTGTGGATAGGTCCAGGGTGTCTCAAGCTCGATGCCCCAGGGTCGCTATTGGCTAATAAAAAACGCAAATGAAAATTTCACTTGGGGGTTTCAAATGAGACTACTTGGACTTACTTTTGAACCCAAAATTTTATTTTTGGAATTTTTGAAAATGCCTGTAATGACGTCACGAAATATATTTTTCCCAGAAACATACCTGTTTTTTTTTTATATTATGAAAGAGCGTGTTTTTCAGATAAACTTTAGAAACTTTTTTCATGTCTCTGTTCGTTTAAAAGATACAAGCAGAAATATATGTAAAAACACGCATATTAAATATATCGGAAAAAAATCAAGTTAGCCGTGATTTAATTTGATCTCCATGGAAAACAAACAGACAGTTTGATTATACCACATTATACATAGATAAAGGATTTATCACATTATACTAAAGCAGTTTGCGGAACAACTTGTCAATTTTGAAATATTTAGTGCAAGAAAAGCCGTGCGAATTTATCAAGAAAGATATCCAGACCGCCGAATTCCTGATCACAAAAAATTTATAAGACTGGAAAAAACTCTTCGCGAAAATCAAAGTGCATTTTGTAATCGAAAAGATAAACCAATTCAAAAAAGAACTCGCAGTGATGATGCAACAGCCCAGGTATTTGAGGTATTGCAATATTTTGAAGACAATCCCAGACATTCGATTAGGCAAGCTAGCAGGGAATTAAATTTTGATAAGTCCTCAGTTCAAAGAATTATGAAGAGCAGTAAATATCACGACTACAAGTTACACTATTTAGAACAATTAGGGGAACTGAATAGAGAGAAGCGAGTAAATTTTATTTCCCAAATTATAACAATACCAGAAATTGTTGACAGGCACATTTTTAATCACATTCTTTGGACAGACGAAAGCCGTTTTGTGAGCAATGGTGTGCCGAACAGAAGAAATGAACGTTATTGGTCAACAGAAAAACCTCATTTTGTCAATCCTATAAGGAATCAAGGTCATTTTGGTATAAATGTCTGGTGTGGCATCATTGGTCGGCTGGTGGCCATCTAATTGGACCTTATTTTTATGAAGGAATTTTAAATAGCGAAAGATATCTGAGTTTTCTTCGAGATGCACTTTCAATTCTTCTTGAAGATGTGCCTCTTCAATTAAGGCGATCAATGTGGTTTCAACATTGTGGAGCTCCACCTCACGCAGCACGTATTGTCCGCGATTATTTAGACGAAATATATGGATAGATGGATAGGGACTATAATGGTCCAATAAAATGGCCAGGGAAATCTCCAGACCTGACCCCTTTAGATTTTTGTTTTTGGGGACTTCTCAAAAATAATGTTTATAAGATCCCTTCGCAAAATATTGACCATTTGAAGGAAAAAATTATAATTGCATGCCAATACATTTCCCCGGAAATTTTAAGAAAAGCCACCCAAAGTGAAGTTCGGCGACGATATGAAATGTGTTTCTTAGAAGAGGGGGGGGGGGGGGGCACATAGAAAATAATTTGTAGTTAAAATTGTCATTTATTCATTTATTATTAATAGTTACTTGCAATGTTTTTGTTTGTTTTTTATTTATAAAATTTAAAATAAATTTATTACCGTCCTATTTCATAGTATTATATTTTTAAAACAAGTAGTTCGTAAGTCTTCACCGTTAAATATCCTAATATTTTCCATGGAGACCAAATTAAATCACGGCTAACTTGATTTTTCCGATATATTTAATATGCGTGTTTTTACATATTTCTGCTTGTATCTTTTAAACGAAGAGAGAAGTTTCTTAATAAAATGTTATCAGAAAAACACGCTCTTTCATAATATGAAAAGAAACAGTATGTTTCTGGGAAAAATATATTTCGTGACGTCATTACAGGAATTTTCAAAAGTTCAAAAAATAAAATTTTGGGCTCAAAAGTAGTCTCATTTGAAACCACCAAGTGAAATTTTCATTTGCGTTTTTGATTAGCCAATAGCGACCCTGGGCCATCGAGTTTGAGACACCCTGAACATTTTCGGCAAATAATCTGGTAAATTTGGGCAAATAGAGGCAGTGATGTAATGTATCGAGATATATGTATCTAGATACTGTATCTAGATACTTTTTATGTACCTAGATACATATCTAGATACTTACAAAAATCAGGATCTGCTTTAGTATCTAGATCCTTTTGAAAGTATCTAGATAGTACTTAGGTACTAGATACATTTTTTTAGCCAAGATGCCAAGGCGTGCCTATATTTAATTTTTAAACCGTTCCTATGGGCAAAAACAGATTTTAAGTTTATTGTAATACAAATAGGATTACATGCGTTGTGCAATCGATGAGGCGAAAAATAAAACACGGTTTTGCCATCATCTGCGCCAGTCGAGCGCCTCTTTAGTACAGGAGGACAAATTAGACGTAACAGGCTCAGCGATGAAAACTTCGAAATGTTGCTAATGTTAGAAAAAATAAACAATACAAATAATAAAATGGAGTGTGATTTAGTATTTTTTTAAATACCGTACATAAAGCACCTACTCAGTGCTCACTTTGGAGTGACGTACACGATAAACTACTAACCCACAACTTGCTTTGATTATTATAGTGACAATCTAAACTTCACATTCGTCTAAACAGTTCTACTTTACCTACACACACACTTGTTTCATAAATATCTAAGTAGGTAAGTATATTTATTGCCTTATGAGGCCTGAAATTTTCTTAATTAACTGATAGAGTAAAATCGGGGAATATGGAATAGTCGGGAAATATGGAATACACCCAAATTTTAGAAACCATCGCGCAATCTAATGATGGGTATCCAAATTTACATTTCTTAGTACACTGTTGTTCCACTCATATCAAAGACTTTGGCCCTGCGCGCTTCTATACTGCACGGCATCAGTTATTTGGTTTTTGAGGTTATCAAAGTTTTCGAACAGTGTCGGATCTGAGTGTGAAACACGGGTATTTTCATCAAAATAACAACTTTTAACAACAAGGTAAGTGGCAAGTGACATGAGTTGATGTAACTAATGTTAAAGCAGCAACAATATGCTTTCCCTTAATTGTTGACAACTGGTTTTTCCTAAGGTGCATCGGGAGGGTAATATGGAATATCGCCAAGCCTATACCTATTCCATTTAACCCGACTTTAATATAGTTATTAAAAAATAATATAATTTGTGATTTTTCAATAGATTATCTAATATATTTTTAGAAAATAAAATAAATGTGCAGTAGTTTTGGGAATATTTTTGATTTTTTTTAGATCCGACACCACTATTCCATATTACCCCCCCGCTTTTGATTTACTTGAAAAATGTGTCATTTTCTTAAGTTACCAATTTTACCTATTTTACGACATTACTGGTCAAAACTACTTATTGCAATATATAAGCAATAGACATGAGCGTAATATACTCAAAAATGAATAAATTATTTTGTTAATAAATATGTCTTTTCTAAAGAAATAAAAATGGTATTCCATATTCCCCGATCTTACTATAGTATCTAAAAGTATCTGGAAGTATCTAGATACTTTTTTAACGTATCTATATCTGTACCCAGATACTTTGGAAAAAATGTATCGGTATCTGTATCTAGATACATCTGCCAGACAGTATCTGTATCTAGATACCGAAAAAAATGTATATGTTACATCACTGAATAGAGGGGACTAAATTTTGTTGCAAGTCGAATTTTTGTGAGAATTTTTCAAGTGCGCCGTCAGGCAAATGATGATTATCTTCCCTTATCGTTAAATTTTCGTAAAACTACAAACAACAAGCAAACAGCATGTGGTGAAGGAGATTAATCTCTTCCGATTTAAGTGGCAGTTTCATAATACCACAGACATAAATAGCTTCGCTATATGTCTGTGATAATACTTTTTTTTTGGGCTCGGTTTACCTTTCGGCGTTGGGTGAAGATTTATTTCGGCCTTATCCATTTACCCAGTGTCGGGGACCATGCCAGCGTTACGTGGTTACACGTCCCCCTTTAAATTGTCTGGTTCCTTATTAATATATACATATATTTTGTCTGGTATTATTTCCTATCCTAATCTTAATCTAAAGACGTACACAAACATAAATACAAACACAACACCCATGGCACATACCGTGGTGGGACTCGAACCCACAACGTACGGTGCCAAAGCGTGGGTCAAATCGAAAGACCCACTCGGACACCGCCGCCCCGTGATAATACAACATTCAACTAAAGTATACCTACATATTTTGACATTAAAATTTTTAAATAAACTTTTGCAACAATACTATACAATATTTGGATTGTTAGAAAGCTAATTTAATTTTAAAGGCTACTTTAGTTTGTCTATGCAATTGACCCTTAATCATTTGGTTCTTAACTTTTCGTCCTTTGGAAAGCCCAAACCGAATACAAGTTGACCGCGTGCCGTCAAGCAAAGAAAACCTAGCTACTACAAGTTATTATTACGATTTGACTTACAGCCATATATATAACTAAGTACTAGCTTCCCTCGACGGTTCTAGGCATCTTGAGGCTTAAAATTGTAAAGAAAGGATTGTTCACTTCCAACTTTTTTTACAAATGTTTCAGTTTTGCATAAACAAAACTAATTTATAAAAAAGCTGTCGCCAGCACTTCGGTCAGTCTGTTTCCACCCAGAGACACACTGCCACGTCGTAGCAATCTGGCGACGATAGCACTACCCGCACTATATAAATTAATTCTGGTAAATTTCTTATAAGATCAACTGACAGGAAGTGACAGGCCACGAGGCTCCGATCCGCAAGCCATGTTGTCAGCTTTCTCAACTTCAGGGCTTTCCTAGAGTCGGCTGTGGCTAAGCATAATAACTCGAAAAGTATCTAAGTACCACATACTGACACCTATCCCCGAGACAGATATCAATATATTGTGTCAAAACTTGGTTAATACTCAGGGTCATTTCCGTCTCACGTATTTTATAAAACATATAGGGTTTTGACTCATTTCTGGGATTCTGTATTCAAAGGGAAAATACGATCGAGCCTTAATATACTTTTGAACAAATTCAGAAAGTTCATAAACCTCAAAATTATTGCTAAATTGCAAATCCAATCGAACTATATTGGACGAATATGGAGCCATTTGACTTGACAATAAAAAGCTGTGGAAATTCCTAAATCATTTAACTTTTCAAGGAATGACCAAATGACCTCTTGCAAGAGCAAAAAATATGTATTTCCAGTATTTCAATATCACGATTAGGTAATATAAACATTATTATCAAAATGATAAATATTGCGTCTTTGGTGATTTCTGCTATGCGATTATTATATTTTAGATAAGCCGCTGTTTAATTGGAATAATTTGCACTTCCTTATCATTAACATTTTATCCGGTCACCACTTTAGCTACAATGTCAAACATGGTCGATTAATAGCCAACCTGTTTGGTAGGTAGGTACCTACCAAACTACCTACTTATTAAGTAGACTTGCGCATGATAATGAAAATGACATATAAAACAGTGGGTACTTAAGTATATAGAAAACCTATTAAGTACCAGTGACTATACAGGGTGTCCCATAACTTATCCGTCATAGGGCAACAGGTGGTACTAGAAGTCAAAATATACCGTGTGAGCCAAAAATGCATTAGTAGTTTAAAAGATACATGGTGTTGAAAATGAAACTTGATTTTCGAGAAATTGCAATAATTGTAAAACCGTTGAAGGCATCTTATTCAAAATGGACACACTTGGGTTTTCGAAGGTGAGAAATCCGAATTCGGTACTCTTTTGAACCTAGTTCCTAGAGGGCGCTTGGTGAGAACTTCGTGATGAATTAAATTCTGCATAATATTTTACCCTGCCAACTTGATTTCGATATTGACCAAGAGTATGTTTTTTACATGGAAATGATGACTCTTCTCTAGCTCGAAGTCAAAACATTCCCAGCTTCACAGGGTAAAATATTATGCAGAATTTAATTCATTACGAAGTTCTCACCAAACGCCCTCTAGGAACTAGGTTCAAAATAGTACCGAATTCGGATTTCTCACCTTCGAAAAACCAAGTGTGTCAATTTTGAATAAGATGCCTTCAACGGTTTTACAATTATTGCAATTTTTCGAAAATCAAGTTTCATTTTCACCACTCTGTATATTTTAAACGAGCAACATTATACTAAGGCATTTTTGGCTCACTTATGGGACACTCTATAGTCACTGCTATTACCTATTATTTCTCTATAACCGGCATTCAAACATTTTATAATAGTGTAGGGAGGAATTTATATTTTGAAGTGAGTCAGGGCACTGTAAAAGGATCCTTTACCGAATGGTCAGGGGTAAAAAATTACTGAGATATTTGAGGATTTTATTTAAGAACAATATCAAATTATACCTAGGTACATAAAGTTCGAGAGGTGTACAGAATGTGAATATTGTCGACTAAACTGAAAAATATGTGCAGATTATTTAATATAATATATCTTGCTGTTATTTCATCATGTTGGCTACTTTCTTCTAAATAAATAGGTAATATGACGCCACTAAAATAGAAGCCATAGGTCGAGCGTTTGAAGTTGAAGTTGGTTATCGATGATTAGACAACTAAAAGACCTCCCAAACAAGTAGGTACCGACCTCGGAGCGCCATCAACTTGAGAGGTGCCAAGTTGTAGCCTCGCTGAGACCGCGTCAGGCTTATAAACGCCTACGCGGGTTTTGTTGTATCTGTTCTGGGAATACTGAGCGTGCCATGGAAAAAATAATTACTCTATAATTTCCCCCTTGGCATTTGGGGCCGATACAAAAAAAAAAAACGGAAGTGCCTATCTATACTAATGAGAAAGTTATTCACCTCCGAAAGATTAGGGTAGGCTGTGGGAAAAAATCCCATGAAAATCCAAAATATCGGTTTCCTTCCTTTCCCGTACACCTTCCATCGCAGCAGAAACAAAATTGTTACCTCGCCAAACAAAAAAGTTGTATCTGTTCCGGGAAAACCGAAACTGAGCGTGCCATGGTAAAAATAATTCCTCGATAATTTTCCCCTTGGCATTTGGGGCCGATACAAAAAAACGGAAGTGCCTATCTCTACCATTTTTTTACTTATATATACTTTATTTCACTGTTCACATTACATTAATATCACAGCTAGGTCTATATTACTGAATTTATTTTCTACGTAATCAGGATCATGGTAGGCTGTGGAAAAAATTCCATTAAATCCGAAATATCGGTTTCCTTCCTTTTCCGTACACATTCCATCGCAGCAGAAACGAAGTTTTCGCAGCAGAAACGAAATATTTATCTCGCCAAACAAAAAAGTTGTATCTGTTCTGGGAAAACTGAAACTGAGCTTTCTATGGAAAAAATAATTCCTCAGTAATTTTCACCTTGGCATTTGGGGCCGATACAAAAAACCGGAAGTGCTTATCTCTACTAATTAGAAAGTTATTTACCTCCGAAGGATCAGGGTAGGCTGTGGAAAAATTCCTTAAAAATTCGAAATATCGGTTTCCTTCATTTCCCGTACACATTCCATCGCAGCAGAAACGAAGTTTGTATCTCACCACAGATAACGTAACCTCTCACCAAACAAAAAAGTTCTATCTGCTCTGGGAAAACTGAAACTGAGTTTTCTATGGAAAAATAATTCCTCTGTAATTTTCCCCTTGGCATTTGGGGCCGATACAAAAAAAACCGGAAGTGCTTATCTCTGCTAATGAGAAAGTTATTCACCTCCGAATGATCAGGGTAGGCTGTGGAAAAAATTCCATTAAAATCCGAAATATCGGTTTCCTTTCTTTCGAGTACAAATTGCATCGCAGAAGAAACGAAATATTTATCTCGCCAAACAAAAAAGTTGTATCTGTTCTGGGAAAACTGAAACAGAGCTTTCTATGGAAAAATAATTCCTCGGTAATTTTCACCTTGGCATTTGGGGCCGATACAAAAAACCGGAAGTGCTTATCTCTACTAATAAGAAAGTTATTTACCTCCGAAGGATCAGGGTAGGCTGTTGAAAAATTCCATTAAAATTCGAAATATCGGTTTCCTTCATTTCCCGTACACATTCCATCGCAGCAGAAACGAAGTTTGTATCTCACCAAACAAAAAAGTTCTATCTGCTCTGGGAAAACTGAAACTGAGTTTTCCATGGAAAAATAATTCCTCGGTAATTTTCCCCTTGGCATTTGGGGCCGATACAAAAAAACCAGAAGTGCCTATCTCTGCTAATGAGAAAGTTATTCACCTCCGAATGATCAGGGTAGGCTGTAGAAAAAATCCATTAAAATCCGAAATATCGGTTTCCTTCCTTTCCCGTACACATTCCATCGCAGCAGAAACGAAATATTTATCTCGCCAAACAAAAAAGTTGTATCTGTTCTAGGAAAACTGAAACTGAGCTTTCCATGGAAAAATAATTCCTCGGTAATTTTTACCTTGGCATTTGGGGCCGATATAAAAAACCGGAAGTGCTTATCTCTACTAATAAGAAAGTTATTTACCTCCGAAGGATCAGGGTAGCCTGTGGAAAAAATTCCATTAAAATCCGAAATAACGGTTTCCTTCATTTCCCGTACACATTCCATCGCGGCAGAAACGAAATATTTATCTCGCCAAACAAAAAAGTTGTATCTGTTCTGGGAAAACTGAAACTGAGCGTGCCATGGAAAAGTAATTCCTTGGTAATTTTCCCCTTGGCATTTGGGACCGATACAAAAAACCGGAAGTGCCTATCTCTACTAATGAGAAAGTTATTCACCTCCGAAGGATCAGGGTAGGCTGTGGAAAAAAATCCATTAAAATCCGAAATATCGGTTTCCTTCCTTTCTCGTACACATTCCATCGCAGCAGAAACGAAATATTTATCTCGCCAAACAAAAAAGTTGTATCTGTTCTGGGAAAACTGAAACTGAGCTTTCTATGGAAAAATAATTCCTCGGTAATTTTCACCTTGGCATTTGGGGCCGATACAAAAAACCGAAAGTGCTTATCTCTACTTATAAGAAAGTTATTTACCTCCGAAGGATCAGGGTAGGCTGTGGAAAAAAATTCCATTAAAATCCGAAATATCGGTTTCCTTCATTTCCCGTACACATCCCATCGCAAAGGTAACGAAATATTTATCTCGCCAAACAAAAAAGTTGTATCTGTTCTGGGAAAACTGAAACTGTGCCATGGAAAAATAATTCCTCTCAAATTTTCACCTTGGCATTTGGAGCCGATAAAAAAAACGGAAGTGCCTATCTCTACCAATGAGAAAGGTTTTCACCTCCGAAGGATCAGGGTAGGCTGTGGGAAAAAAAATTTTCGGCGCAGCGTCATTTTATCTTCTGCATCTAACCATTGAATAAGGAATTCTAATCAATGATCTAACGCACTTTGTCCCGTCTTTCTATCTTGTCGCATAAAAAAGTTGTGTTTTCCGGAGAAATCAAGTAGGCCATGGATTTTTTTCAAATCCGAAGAAGTGTTAAATCTCTTCATCGGACCTTTTTCTTCCTTGCCTTTGCGATTTCCCTCTTGCCACGACTCTATTTAAGAATCTTTTTCACGGGCCACTGTACCACCCAAATTCCTATTCAACTCTTTACGGCACACCTGGAGGGCCCCGCCTTACCACCGAGAATTTTTTCGGCTTCGAGATTGTGTTTCTCGTATGCGGGCGTCGCTTTTCTACCCCTGAAACATACCGGTCGGCCGCTTCGCGGCCAAGAGAGGGTCAATACAAAAAGTACTTTTCGCACGATTTTAGAAATAACGGCTTTTCCGATCGGGGCGCCATTCAGCACGGGTGGAGCCCATATCGGTCCGGAGCCCCGTGCGAAAGTTGAAATCGATCGACGAAAAAAAATTTCAGAGGTCAAACGGCTTTTCCGATTCTGGCGCCCACCAATAATAGGCTTGGGGTCCATATGCATGCGCCGCCCTACGCGAAATTTCGACTCGAAAAATGGAAAAGTGCGCCCTTTAGAGGGCGGGGAATAAAGCGTACGAAACCATACAGACACACATACGCACACACATACATACGGACAAGAGCTGGGGCGAGTATGACTACGTTTATCTCGTGACAACTCGATCGGATTGAAATGGATCCGATTGAGTTATGTCAAATCTTATATAATTCTACGTTTACATCATCCGTATTGAATCCTACGGTTTTCAATCCTCTCTAATCTGTAGGGTTTACGCTGTCTATTTGAGTCCGCTCCAGTGAATTCAAACCTCTCTCAATCGGATCGAACGCGTCGAGATAAACGTAGTCTATAATCACCTAGGAGGTCCGAAAGAGCCAGACTAGGCGTTTATAACAAGGTAGGTATACTACGAAGGCGTAGAAAAAGTCGAAATTCCGAGGAAAAAGTCGAAATTTTAAAAAATCACCGCTGTGGCCCTTCTACGCCTTCGTAAGTGAGTGTCTATTATGTAAGTATTAAAATATTTACATACTTACTTTTTTATTTTTAAATAGACATTTAGAAATTTCTGAAATTTTTAAAAGTCTATTTAAAAAACTGATATAGATACAGGGTGGCCAAACGAAAACGAAACAGACACAATAACAACTAGGGGCATTTTTAGTTATAAATTCTCAAAAACACGTCGGTTTTGTTTGAGAGGTGGACATCTTTTGGCATGAATTTAACAGTTTTATCTGCAACCCCCTAAGCGGGGGATGCATGATGAATCCCTTCAAAAAATTTAAATGGGAAGGAGGATCGAGTTGCACATCGATGAAAAGTCCTTTCAATTCTCTACACAACGGTGGGCCACTTTTGAAACTTGATGGATTTTTCTAAAACTTACTGGCGAAAACGAAACATTAGGCGTCTTCGGCCATCCAGATTTTTTTAAAAAACCATTTCGCGGGGGTGAACTTTAACCCCAAATCCTTAAACGGAAAAGGGAGTCGAGTATATATACTACGAAGGCGTAGAAGGGCCACAGCGGTGATTTTTTAAAATTTCGACTTTTTTCTCGGAATTTCGACTTTTTCCTCTAAATTTCGACTTTTTTCTCGAAGTTTTACTAAATTTCGACTTTTTTCTTGAAATTTCGACTTTTTTCTCGAAATTTCTATTCGTATACAGGGGAGGTTGAGAAATATGAAACTTCCTCAAGAGTAAAGTACCCTTATTTTTAGAACTACGGCAGAATGTCACTAAGAAAAGTTGTTTGGAATCCCAAGACAATGTCAAATATGAATTCACAACTCAAAATCCACTCGCAAAAATTTTTGAAATTTCTATTCGTATACAGGGTAGGTTGAAAATTATAAAAAAATCCTCGAGAGTAAAGTACCCTTATTTTTAGAACAACAGCAGAATGGCACTAAAAAAAGTTGTTTGGAATCCCAAGACAATGTCAAATATGAATTCACAGCCACCTAGTCAAAAGAAAAAAAATCACACTTTAATAACTGAAAGTTGTGCAAAGTTTTAGTTTTTTTGTGTCCAGGTAAAATACATATCCAGTTTGTTTAAAAATGTTGATTAGCTTGCACACAGTGGAATACCCAACGTTTTTATCAGGATGCCTTTCATTAAAATAGCTGCAGTTTCTCTACAGGTGTGATAATTATCTCTATGGATAAGAACAATTTCAATTTTTTCTTGCAGGGTAAGCGTCGGCATAGTTGAAACAACGACACAGTAATACAACATTGACAGTAATAATCATAAATGTCGCAATGTTTGATTTTTTTGTTTCCATGGATCCATGGCCAACTGTGTGAAATAATTTGTAAAGGGCTAATTATACACAGCAGAGAGGTTTGGTTTTGTTGTGATATTTTTATTGTTGAATTATCATTTAATAAATAACTCTTAAATTGTTGCTGTATTAAGATATTTTTTGTTCCACAGATTAGTTTCTATGTTATGTTTGAAATTGTAGGAGTATTTTACCTGGACACAAAAAAACGACAAACTTTGCAAAACTTTCAGTTATTAAGTGATTTTAAGATGCTAGTTGAACGTAAATAAAAATCATTGGTATCGTACTGTCATGCTCAAAGATGTGCCTCAAAATACATATCTAACATTATGTATGTGTATGAATAAAAAATTATGATGAATAAAAAATGCGTGAATTTTGACATTGTCTTCGGATTCCAAACAACTTTTCTTAGTGCCATTCTGCTGTAGTTCTAAAAATAAGGGTACTTTACTCTTGAGAAAATTCCATGTTTTTCAGCCTCCCCTGTATACGAATAGAAATTTCGAGAAAAAGTCGAAATTCCGAGAAAAAAGTCGAAATTTTAAAAAATCACCGCTGTGGCCCTGCTACGCCTTCGTAGTCACTCACAAAGTATTAAGCGCATAAACGTTTTTCATGTTATTTGGCAATCATCAGTACAGTGTAACATGAACCAAATCAAGATAGGCATTATTTCGAATACATTTTAATATAAAACCTACATAAAGAGCACTTTGCTGGTGCGAAAAATCAGTTTTTTCAACATTTCCAAGACGCATGACTTTTCGAATCTAGAAAACCTTCTTGTAGATCTACTAAGTAGGTGCGCAAAATTTCAAAAGGGTTTTGATTTTGAGCCTTTGATTTTCTTCTGCAAAAAAATGCGTAAAAACGAATTTTTCCAAAAACGGTACATTTTTCGAAAACATTTTTGTCTTAGAACAGGGTAAAACGTTAATGACATGATTTAGGGTGATTGGATTTGACGCGTATTTGAGAAAAACGCGCGCCAACAACTATATAAAAATAAACCCTGATCACGGTTCAGATTGTTGGGGTGTTTAAGGATTTCAATGTATTAATTATTGTATTCAAGGATTTTTCTTTGGATGGGATGGTCCGATTTTGATAGGATCTTGGTATCACCATAGAAGAATCTAGTAGAATCTTCTATGGTATCAATAAGCAAGACTTGGTTCCCCGTGTTCAGATAATGTTGGGCGAGTGCAGATTGGCCCGGTTGACGCAACGGTATACATTCCACGCGTTGATACAGTACGTCCAGTTTCTCCAAACCACTCGTACGGTCGGTAATATTGGGATTATTTAGGGAGAGTGGAAAATCTTGTTATGTAGTACCTACCTATGTTATGTTATGATTTAGAATTTTGGAGATGCGATCGGTAATGTTATGGATATAATTTGATATAAGGAAGGAAAGTTATAGGTAGTGGTCAGCGGGTTATTTACGCGTCTGTTTAGTATTATTGTTGTGGTTAGTAAATTTCTTATTAGAGCGCTGGATACTATAAGAATAATAATTATTGTTGGCAAGTAGAACATTAATAAGATGATCTAGTTCTATGTCAAGATCGGATAGGGATATTGCTCGATAATTTAATTTTTTTTAATTAATAAATAAATAATTAATTACTCTTGTAACATTTTGTTTGGGATTTGATCTATGAGAAATCAAAACTCATTTGGCTATTCACACACACACATGCAATTTTCGTAGAAACGCCAAGCCTGAAATTAACAAAAAACGCAATAAACAGCCAAATAATCTCTAGTAAACAAAATCCTAAAGAAGACTATTAGAAGAGTAAGAAAGTGAGAAAAATAAACCTTAGACCTTCATAAAATATTATACCTTTAATTGAAACCACATGCGTACGCACAAAAAGTTGGGAAGGTCAAATGCGATCAAAGGTTAAGTATACCACTCTCCTTTTGTTCCGTATGTTTTTTTTACTAAAATTACAGTTTCTTGAAAAACACTTGTTTTTGTGCATTGAAAAAAGTTTTTTTTATAAAATGTATTTTTTGTGATTAAGAAGCATACCCACCAATATGGCGCCCCTGTGCCCTACAGGTCCGAACCGACCTATTGTTGAAGAAACAATCCGCCACTGGCTTTAACAGCCTCCGTGGTGACATTAGTATAATAAGCCCCAAATCTAGGGGATGCGCTGACTGGACTGAAGCTGCAAATGTGCTGTTGAATCCTGCCTGAACTTCATTTGTTGTTTCCCAAATCATGCCTATCTATTTTTTTTTTGCTTAACGTTACACCGTACTGATGTGTATGCGGTTATTACTTTTTTGTTTGTATTCAGTAACTGCCCATTATCGCTTTTTCCTTTAAACACTTTTACACTCGTTAATCTTACATCCTTATTTTAATATTTTTTAGTTTTTTTATTATGTAAAATTAAAAATATATAATTTTTTCAAGTACCTAAAACTTTTTGAAATTCTCTGATGTCAGCTTTTTGTCAGACAATGTATATATTTATTATGGCGATTCAAAAGTATGCGGCATCCTTTTAAGGCCTTATTCTTATCGCCGAAATAAGATAAAAGTTCATACTAACACAGGGCCAGATTAACACTAAGGCCAACAAGGCCCGGGCCTGGGACGGCAAACTTTACGGGACGGCAAACTTTACGGGGCGGCAATTTACCAAACTGTATGTATAGTTTAGAAAATCCCCATGGTTAGCCACCCGGTATAGCCAATTTTTTTTTATTTTTGCAAATGAGTAATATTATATTATTGTTAAGCTTTCACAGTTTTGTATTAATTTATATCATAACTAATTTTAAAATCTATCTTTTTTGTAAGATAACTCGAATTTATAAAAGCATTGGGTGCAGGACGCGGGAAGCACAAGTCCGCGAAATCGATAAACTCTTGAATCTTGAATCACTGAAATCATCGAAAAGTGCGTTCACTTTTGAGGAAAAACAAACTGCAAGCCGTTTTTCCCATTGTGAATATTGCGCAGAAGGTTCTCGGCTCTCAAATGGAAAAAATCATATTTACATTCAACATCAGGACAAGAAAAACTAAATGCACTTGCGATATTATCCATTGAGCACCAGTTGCTGCAGTCATTGGAATGTTTTGACTTAATAAATTCATTTTCCGATCTGAAGGCCTGAAAGAAAGAAATAATAATAAAAAAATATGTTTTAAAACAAGCTTTTATTTAAATGCTCCAAAAAGAAGAAAATAAACTTTGAAATAAATCAAACCAAAGCAAACCCATCATTTTGTTACAAAATTTCGAGATAAATTTCTTTTATAGAAAAATACAATTTCTACTTAGAACTATATGTTTAACGTCACGGAAAAAAACAGGAAAAATTTGAAAAAACAAGGTTTTTTCCGTTTTTTTCCGAAGCCCAAAAAATGGAAAAATTGCAAAAAATGGAAAATTTCAGATAAAATTCGAATAAACAAAATAAACAAAGAAAGTTGAAGAAACACTCAAATTATATTTTTTGTATACCTACGTATTTTGCTCGAAAAACCTCAGGTAGTATAAAAATAACATATTTTGATAGTAATGCTTTATTTAAAACAAATTAAATAAACAAAATACTTATTGATCAACAATAAAAAAACTTAAAAAAGTTAAAAAGAATTTATGTTTTATTATTTATTATGCATATAAATTATTTTATTTAAAAATATTTATTTTATTTCTTTTTTAATATATGTTATTAAAAAAATTGTTTTTCAGTTTTTTTCCAAATTATCCGGGAAAAAAATCGGTTTTTTTCCGACGATCAATTTTTCCGGAAATTTTAAACCTCTACTTAGAACTACTTTCGTCAAGATATTATACATTGTGGACCCAGATACGATAGGTGTAAAAGACAAAAAAAATTCGAGTTGAAACTTGCACCATATTTTTATATTTTAAAAATCAAGCAGGCCTTGAAAGGAGCAATTTATTCATTTTCAGTTAATAATAAACTACCTTTTTCTTAAGAGATAACGAAAAGTTTTATTTGAAAAAGTTGTTCAGAATGCAAATCTAAGTCCTCGTACCAAATTTTAAAACAATCGGCATAGTTTATTATTATTTTTTCAAATTTCACCTCCATCTTTTGGAAAAAATCAAAGTATGCCGATTGTTTTAAAATTTGGCACAGGGCCTTAAATTTGCATTCTAACCAGCTTTTTTTGATAAAATTTTTCGATAAATGTATTTGATTTGCGCTAAAACCGCAAAAATTGGAAAATTTTAAAAAATCAAAGTGTGTTAAAATTTGGTGCGAAACCTAATAGATATTTACATTCGGACAACTTCTTCTAATCAAACTTTTCGATATCTCTTAATGAGGAAAGGTAATTTACCTGAACTGAAAATGAATGAATTGCCCTTGTCAAGGCCTGCTTGATGTTTAAAATATAAAAATATGGTGCAAAATAGTTTCTAATCAAGCAAGGACCCCCAAAGCTCAAGTTTCAACTCGATTTTTTTTTGTCTTTCACACATATCGTATATTCGATCTAAGTCCATCCTGTATATTCACGCGAAATTTTGGTGTGTAAATTTCTTTTATAGAAAAATAATACATTTTGTACTTAGAATTACTTTCAAAAAATATGGGTTTGCTTTGGTTTGTTTTATTTAAAGTTTATTTTCTTCTTTTCAGAGCATTTAAATAGAAGCTTGTTTTTATAAATATTTTTACTATATTAATTTATTTATTATATTTTTTTAGTTCAAGAAAATTTATCCGCCTTGTTGGAACTGTGGCCATATAGAATTTAGTGTGATGTCACTAACTTTATCGTTTTCTACTCCTCAAGCCCTTTCATTTGATACCCATATTAAGGGGGTTGAAAAGAAAATGTAATCCGCTATCTTGGAGTGGCGGCCCTATTGAATTTAGTGCGATCTTACTAACTTTAGCCACAGATAACCCGTTATCTGTGCTTTAGCGTTTTCTACTCTTCAAGCTGTTTATTTTCAAACCTATATAAGGGGGTTGACAACAAATACATCATCCGTTATCTTGGAGCGGCGGCCATTTTGAAAGTATTACAATATTGAGTATTACATATTTTATTGTCACCAGAAGTAAATGTGTATGCAAAATTTCAGCTCAATTGGATGTCAAGAAGTGGTTCTAATTCAGCTTGCAAGATTTTACCTAAACAAAAAATTTGTAAAAAATTTTAAATGTTGAATCAATACATTTATTTTTGTTTGTTGTTTATCAATACCAATAAAGTTTACAGAATAAAATATATAAAAATCAATCCCTAAGGGTGGACAAATAGGGGATGACATTTCATATTGAACCGATTTGGATGATTCTTTTTTTTATTAGAAAGGAAGTACCTTAGAGGTGGCCCCATTTAAATTTGAAGAAAAAATTCCACCCCTAAGGGTGGAAAAATAGGGAATGAAATTTCATATTGGACCGATTTCGATGATTTTCTTTTTCTTAGAAAGGGAGTATCTTAGAGGTGGCCCCATTTAAATTTGAAGAAAAAAATCCACCCTAAGGGTGGACAAATAGGGGATACAATTTCATATTGAACCGATTTCGATGATTCTTTTTTATTAGAAAGGGAGTACCTTAGAGTTGGCCCCCATTTAAATTTGAAGAAAAAATTCCACCCTTAGGATCGAAATTTTTCTCTTAAAATTTAATTTCTCTTCAAATTTAAATGTGACCACCCCTAAGGTAACCCCTTTCTAATAAAATAAGAATCATCCAAGTCGGTCCAATATGAACTTTCATCCTTCTATCTCGTCCTCTATTTACCTACCCTTAGGGGTGGAATTTTTTCTTTAAATTTAAATGGGACCACCTCTAATAAAAAAGAATCATATCGAAATCGGTTCTATATGAAATTTCATCCCCTATTTATTGTCCACCCTTAGGAGTGGAATTTTTTCTTCAAATTTAAATGGAGCCACTCCTAAAGTACCTAATTCCTTTCTAGTAAAAAGAGAATCATCGAAATCGGTCCAATATGAAATTTCATCCCCTATTTTTCCACCCTTTGGAGTTTTGGAGTCGGTGACAGTAAGTTATGATGTATGTAGGATATGATGTATTCATATCTAAATAGATTTAAATTCCTTGCCTTGACTGTCACCAAATCCAAAGATAACTCAATTTAGAACGAGAAAAATATTTCAAAAATTTTAGTTGAAATGTGCATACGGGCAAATTTGTGAAGTCGGTGTTATTTTTTTCTTAAATTTTTAGTGGAGTGTGCATGCGGGCAAATTTTTGAAGTCCGTTTTATGTCATGGATTCCTGCAAAATTAGATTTTTTTAAATTTTGTACTTCCAAGTAGAAAAATGTATTTTTTATATAGTTTAAACAAAGTAACTTTTCCAATAAACATACCGATTGAAAGTTTTAGTGCTCAAGAGATCATTTGGTCTCTATAATTAGGTACTGTTAGGGGAGAGTCGGGTAATATCGGACACATTTCGAAAAATTGAAATAATTTTTATCAAAAAAATTATATATTAACATTTTTTTGCTTAAAATAAACTATACTCTTTGCAGAATAGAATACATAATAAAATTAAACAAAAAAACTGAAACAAAACCACTCGTTAAAAACAAAAGTGGGCCTCTTTTTGTAATTTTCTGAAAACGTCGGGTAGTATCGGACATGAATTAATTCTCCTTACAAATGTCACATTTATAATAAACCTGATGTTTTTCTGCCTCAGAACAATTTTTATGTGTCCAACCATGGCACTAGATGCATTGTATCCAATTTGCGACGAAGTCTTCACCACAGATGATACACTCCGTTGCTTCTTGTTGCTGTTCAGAGCACATTATCTTTGCTATATTTTTTGTCCTTTACATTTTTATTTTTTCCAATGTAATCCTCTAGTTGGTCAATTTTTCTTTTTCCTTTTGTGTTCTTGGGCATTTTTTTAATTTAATATGAATATAAGAATGTTCAGTTAACATTTCAGTGTGTCCGATATCACCCGAAATATGTGTGTCCGATACTACCCGAACAGCACCGTTGGAAAAAAGTGGCCAACTTATTTTTTACGACCCTCCGATAATTTCCATAAAACCATTTTTATATTCCAAAATAACCAACAAATGTCATATAATATGAACATTTTAAAAGAACTTACCGTTTAGATAAATATAGACTGGTAAATTTATGTCCGGGAAATTTGTTTTGGGCAAAAAATAAAAAATAAAGCACACGACGTGTACCGTTCAAAGCTCGGCCTCATTCTCAACATATGTGTCTAGGGCAATTCTAATAAAGCATTTTCTGACAAATTCGGAACGCCATCTATTAGGGAAGTTGAGAAGATGCTGTTGTCCGATATTACCCACTGTCCGATATTACCCGACTCTCCCTACCTATAACTTTCCATCAAGGGTAAATAATAAAGAAAGAAAAGCCGTATATAGTTTTCAATTACCCTGTATCACAGAATACATAGCTTTTCAACAGAAGCCTCCTTACGACATGTGTCAAAAATAAGCGAGCCTCCATTTCAATTTACAGAAAGACAGACAGTATTTTAAGCATCAATTTGGTTGTAATACAATCTCTTTTTATGTATATTAACGTAATACCAAATAAAATGCATATTATTCATGTCTCTAGAAGATATTTCGCTAAAAACTAGTCTCCTTTTGACACATGTCTCTAAGGAATTGCTTGTATTAGGTACTGGTTAGTCTGTGCCTGTAGTCACAGAATAAATATTGTGACGCTATTTATTCTGTGCTGTAGTTTATGATCAAAAAATATAAATTCATTTGATTTTTCCAAAAAGGATGATATTTTATTTTCGTAGAAATATTCGAATTTTTCTCATTAGCACGTGTAAAAATGATAACCTCGCCGATATTACTGGAACCCATTAAAGGTCGTCAGAATGTCATGAGATCTAATATTCACTCAATGGAAAAATTATATTTATAGCGAATAAGTATTATTTGTTCTAAAGTTAATTTAATTTTTATAGGCGCCAACGCCAACTATATTTATTTGCAAAATAAGCCTAATTATTTTTAGGATGAAGTTATAGCGTAGTAATCACTATACTTTGTATTTAAGAGGTAACCTATACATACAGGGTGAGTCATTAATAATGGAACATAGAGCAACCGCATATATTTTGGGCCAAAATATTACGATTTATCCCAAACTAATCAAGCTGCTAAACTTAAATTTGGCACTGCCCTGTTTTTGGGGATGGAGAATAAGCTGAACATGACAATTTCGCCGTATTTCACAGAGGGCGCCACTTGCGCTGTTTTTGGATCGGGTTTTTACTCCTAACTTTTTGAGGTTATATTTTTGGTCCGGCAGGTCGGCAATTTTAGTGCATCTTTTCATTCTGCAACAAAAAGGTACTCTTGTGTCATAAATTGCCAAAACCTACTACTTTCAGATCAACCGTACATTGAAAATGAAGAAAAAAATGCCAAATGAACATCGGTCGAAACACATTTGTTTTATTGAAATAGGGTGTCCACATTTTGTCGAGTTTCAGTCCGTTCCATTTTGAAAGCGAACATTTCTTGGGGCATTGTTGGTTTTTTTTCTCGCTTTAAATGGTACAGTCGTTGTGCAATATTTGAAAGCAGTAGGTGAATATTTTATTTTTCGATCTTAAAGTCAACAGGTGTTTTGGGGCACGTTTTGGCAATTTCAACGCAAACGGTTGATTTGATCGCTATGAAACAAGAGTACCTTTTTGTTGCAGAATGAAAATATGCACTAAAATGATGTACCTGCAGGACCAAAAAGATATCCTCAAAAAAGTTACGAGTAAAAGCACCATCCAAAAACAGACCAAGTGGCGCCCTCTGTAAGATACGTAGAAATTGGCATTTTCAGCTTATTCTCCATCCCCAAAAACATAGCAGTGCAAAATTTCAGTTCAGCAGCTTGATTATT
This sequence comes from Pseudeuparius sepicola, assembly GCA_963920635.1. Lineage (NCBI taxonomy): Eukaryota > Metazoa > Arthropoda > Insecta > Coleoptera > Anthribidae > Pseudeuparius > Pseudeuparius sepicola. The sequence continues at coordinate 12,914,910 of OY987306.1, forward strand.
TCGGGAGATGTAGCCATAATTCAATTTAAAAAAACGAACTTTAACGCCCTGTATCTCTTAAACAAAGAACATTTCTATAAGGCATATTAGCAGCGTCCAGAGATATACTACTCTAGACTTTGATATTAGCCTCAATCGTAATATTTTGGCCCAAAATATATGCGGTTGCACTATGTGCCATTACTAATGACTCACCCTGTATAATTTCAATAGCGGTGTAGTGTAATAGTACCTATACGCACAAGTAATCTTTGGTGGGAAATGAGACCAAACTCTCGTGTCAGTCTATTGTAATCAACGATATTTATTTTGCTATATTAGAGATTTATTCATACATTAATTTTAACTACGTCATCAGAGAAGTACAAATATGCCGAAAACGAAAAAAAAAACTGCATGTTTAAATAATTGGCTGCAATTTATCCCAAACCCTACGTAACGAGGCACACCTGAACGCACATGACTGCGACGTTTGGTGGAGCACATGGCGCTGACCGCAACGTTGCCGGGTCCCGTGCGAAAACTTCCGTTGCATTAAGGCACAGACTAACGAGTAATACAGACAATTCCTTAGCGACATGTGTCAAAAGGAGACTCGCTTTTTAGCAAAATATCTTCTAAATTCACGAATAATATGCATTTTATTTGATTTTACGTTAATCTACATAGCAAAGAGATTGTATTAAAACCAAATTGATGCTTAAAATATTGTTTGTCTCTCTGTAAATTGAAATGGAGACTCGCTTATTTTTGACACATGTCCGTAAGGAGGCTTCTGTTGCAAAGCTATTTATTCTGTGATTAAGGGAATAGTTTCTACGGTGGGCAACTAGTAGTGTCAATGAATGGGACATAGGTAACCTTCAAATATCCAAACGAAAATAATACGGAGTGGGTGTTTTGTAAAATACGGAAAACAAATGCCCCTAAAAGTCCCAAGAAACCCAAACATATTTGCAAAGTATTTACAATGCATGTAGTGCGATTAGTGGAGCAAAAAGTGAGAAACGAAAGGAAACCCGCAGTGCACTCTCCAGAAACTTGACAAGGACAAGGCGGTGTCACATGGGAGGACCACTCCCACAGCGACTCTTCTATTGCAAATATGGACTCCTATCTACGACAAGAAAACATAACGAGAAAGAAAGGAATAAGAAAAGTGTGTCGATGTTGAAAACGACCTAAGCGAAAAGTACAGTAATTTTAAGCAACCTGACCCCAGAGATGTTGGCTAATGTTGACGTTTTTATTTCAGAGGAAGCGGAACACCCACAGAGCACAACCACTTGGGTACCTCCTCTAATAATATCTCAGTGCAGTGAAACGGTGAACCAGTTAGCGAAAAAATTAGTGCCCCAAGCGAATAAAGTGGGTGAAATTTGTTCTATCGAGAAAAGGATCGTTCTGAGTGTGTGCGAATAGGTCCACGAAATCCTGTAAGCGTTGGGTGAAGATTTAAAAAGAGAATCCACGCCCATGGTGTTCTGTTAGGATTAGTAAGTAACCTTTGTACTCAGTCCGGCAACGCCGCTCTAGAGACAGAAAAAATGTGTTAGAGAGGATGACAGACGGTGCTCGATATGGCGGAGCAACGCGAAGAAACTCTGTACAATTGAGTGGAATAAACGTATTGAAACAATCCGAATTTTAGTGAAAGAACCCTTAACGATACATGGTGGCAGCGGAGTGCTAAATTTCGGAGTGTGAAGTGTTCTAAACACGTAAACAATGCCGGAAAATGAACAAGAATTCACGGCGATGCCACAGGTACAGCCAGCCCAAGCCATTTCCGTACCGGTGTCTCCACCGAACAAATTCGACTTCACAGCGCCAGCAACTTGGCCACAGTGGCGAAAACGTTTCGAGAGATTCATGTCGGTCTCAGGACAAAATACGAAGCCAGACTTCGACAAAATAAATATTTTGATGTACGTATTGGGCGAAGAAGCCGAGGAGGTTATGCTACAGTTTAGACAGGTTCCAAACACCTACAACGAAACACTGAACGCATTTGAAAATCACTGTGTACCTAGAAGGAATATAATTTTCGAAAGGTACAAGTTCAATACACGTGTTCAACAGCCGGGGGAAACGGTTGAAGTTTTCATTACATCGCTTCATTCTATGGCCGAAAATTGCCAGTTCGGTGCATTAAAAGAAGAATTGATACGCGACAGGATAGTAGTTGGAATGGTAGATCGTAAAACTAGCGAAAGACTACAGCTACAAGCGAATTTGACCCTAAATGACTGCGTTGTTGCTGCAAAACAGGCTGAACTACAAGCTAGTCAAAGCAAAGAGATTCAAAATCCTACATGGACGACGCGCGCAGTTGCGGGACTTCAAATCCAGTCAACAAGAAAGGCGAGCGGCAGAGAGAAGCAAGCGCCAGCGCCAACCGATCAACAAAGAGCGGCAACGACCGCGGTTGCCAAGTCTACATACTCTCAGAAGGAGGGAAGGAATTGTGAGAATATCCCGAAGAAATGTATGTTTTGTGGGTTAGCAGCTCATCCACGAGATAGATGTCCGGCAATCCAGTCTACCTGTAAATACTGCAGGAAACAAGGACATTGGGCGATCGTTTGCAAGGCGAAAAAGGTCAGATCTTTACAACTAGAAGATAGTCATAATTCAAGCTGTTCTAATTGTTCTAAAAATATTTCAAACGATAGTTTCTTAGGATGTATTCGAATAAATTCGATAGGCGACAAAGATGACGAGTGGACAGTAGCTCTTAAAGTTTTAGAATTAAATAAAAGCATTTCTTTTATGATAGATTCTGGTGCAGATATAACATGTATGCCTGTGGAAGGTTTGGACGAGGATGTTATTCAAAGTTTATTAGAGAGTAATAAAAAAGTACTAGGCCCTTCAGGTACTCATTTAAATGTATTAGGTGTTTTTCATGCTACTTTATGTACCTCTAAGAAAAAAGATTGTACCACTGTTTTTGTAATAGAAGAACTATGTAAACCCATTCTGGGACGGTCCACTATCAAAGCTTTGGATATTCTTCAGTTTGGTGAAGGATTCGAATCACAAATTAAAACGGTACAATTAAAGACCAGTCTCAGTCCCATGGACATTCAGGAAAAATTTCCAAAACTTTTCGATCAAATTGGCACTTTTAAAACCGAAATGGAAATAAAAATTGACAACTGTGTACAGCCACATGTACAGTCAGTGCCCCGAGTAGTACCCATACCGTTACTAAAACCTTTAAAGGACGAGCTTACTCGACTCCAGAGTTTAGATATAATAAAACCTATAGAGGAATTCACACCTTGGGTAAGTCCCATTGTTATAGTGCGAAAAGGTGACAAAATACGCTTATGTGTTGATTATACTAAATTAAATAAAGCGGTACATCGTACTCCATTCCCCATTGGAAAAGTTGAAAGAATATTAGCTCAGATTCAAGGTTCAAAATATTTTAGCCGTTTGGACACGACTTCTGGATTTTATCAGATACGTCTGAAAGAAAGTAGTCAACATTTAACTTGTTTTATAACTCCCTTCGGAAGATTTATATTCAAAAGACTTCCATTTGGAATAACATGTGCCCCTGAATATTTTTCAATGCTATTAAATAACATTTTAAAAGACATCGACGGAGTGATATTTCACATTGACGATATTCTTATACATGCTCCTACTTTGGGAAAACACAATGAAATACTTTATGAAGTTTTAAGTCGTATACAAGCCGAGGGCATAACTTTAAATAAGCAAAAATGTTTATTTGGGGTCCAATCACTGGAATTTTTGGGGCATATCATATCCAGCGATGGCATTTCGGTAGAACCGGGAAGAATTTCAGCAATAGCAAACTTTCCCGAGCCGAAAGATAAAAACGAACTTTTACGCTTTTTAGGCATGGTGAATTTTTCTTGTCGTTTTATCCCAAATCGTTCAGAAATTCTTGAGCCTTTAACATCTTTGTTAAAGAAAAATGTTCCGTATTCTTGGGATATATGTCAACAGCGCTCATTTAAAGAAATAAAAAAACTACTACAGGACAGTCTATGTTTGTCTTATTTTGATGCTTCACAAAAAGTTATAATTTCCGCAGATGCTTCATCTTTTGGTATAGGTTCATGTCTACTCCAGGAAGATAATGACGGAAACAAAAAAGTAGTTAGTTATGCTTCCAGATTGTTATCAAAAACCGAACAAAGATACACGCAAATAGAGCGAGAAGCTTTAGCTTTAACTTGGTCATGTGAAAAATTTTCTGATTACATCTCAGGTATTAAAGTTTTGATTGAAACTGATCACAAGCCGTTAGTGCAGGTTTTGCAAACAAAACCCATTGACGAGCTGACGCCACGTTTACAGCGTTTTAGATTGCGACTTATGAAGTACGAATACGAAATATATTACGTTCCAGGAAAAGATTTAGTAATAGCTGATGCGCTATCGCGTCAAAAATCAAATCAAACTATTCCGGATGATGATGAATTAGCTAGTGAAACTGAAGCCTTTGTGAATTTGATTGCGACCTCTTTTGAAGTAAAACCGTATTTTCTTGAAAAATTAAACAAGAGCAAGACAAAGACCCGATTTGCAACAAATTAAAAGAATTTTCATTATACGGTTGGCCCAACAAAAACTCTCTAGAGTCCAATATTAGTCCTTATTTTCAATACAGACACGAAATATCCGAGTGTGACAAATACCTACTTCATGGAACTAGAATAATAATACCTAAGTCTCTTCAAGCAGATTGTTTACAGTTTATACATCAAGGTCACCAAGGAATTGTTAAATGTAGAGCTCGTGCAAAATCATCTGTGTGGTGGCTTGGTTTATCAACTGAAATAGAAAACTTAGTTCGTAACTGCCCGCGATGTGTAGAAAATAGAGTAAATATTAAAGAGCCATTTTTAAAAGATGTATTTCCTGACCGCCCGTGGCAGAAAATAGCACTAGATTTATTCAAATTGGATGGTTGGTATTTAATTGTGACTGATTATTTTTCACGATATTTTGAAATTTTTAAACTCAATTCACTCACAGAAAAAATCATTATTACCAAATTGAAAGAAATATTTTCGAGATTAGGAATCCCAGAGATAGTGAGGTCAGATAATGGACCACAGTTCCAGAATGAGTTTAAAAAGTTTGCTCACGATTATGATTTTAGACATATTACTAGTAGCCCGTATTTTAGCCAGTCAAACGGATGTATTGAGGCTGCAGTAAAAACAGCAAAAAGCTTATTAAAGAAAAGTGACGATATGTATTTATCTCTTTTAGCTTATCGAACAACTCCCTTGGAAAATGGATTCAGTCCTGCTGAATTACTTTTTAATCGAAAAATTCGATCTCATCTTCCTATTTTTCCAAATATTTTAAACAAAACTGTCAACACTGAGCCTATTTTCGAAGGGGAGAGAAAGTACCGAAACAAATGTTGTAGAAATTATAACAAAAGACACCGTGTTAAGGAATTGTCTAAATTGAATATTAATGATAGTGTTTGGGTGACAGATTTGAAACAATATGGTAGAATTGTTCAAGAGTTAAATGAACCACGATCATATCTTGTCGAAACTCATAGTGGTATTTATAGAAGAAATCGATGGAATTTGATTCCAGCCCAATATTATAACTTTGTACCCAATCAGTTTGAAAGTACAAAGCCTGTCACTCCAGCTCTGTCTGAGATTGTTAATACTACTAACCCTAGTTGGTCTACGGATAAATTAAACATCATTCCCGAAAATAATGTGGAAAATGTAGATTTAGGCAGTGATGGTGCTTACGAAAGTGACTTAATTAGTGAAAGTTCTAAGGAAGTTGTACGTGACAAAAAAATTCATGTTCATTCCCGTCCTGTTCGTAACATAAAGAAACCTACGTATCTTAACGATTATGTTACGTATTAATCTTTGTAAGGGGGGGATGTTCTGTTAGGATTAGTAAGTAACCTTTGTACTCAGTCCGGCAACGCCGCTCTAGAGACAGAAAAAATGTGTTAGAGAGGATGACAGACGGTGCTCGATATGGCGGAGCAACGCGAAGAAACTCTGTACAATTGAGTGGAATAAACGTATAGAAACAATCCGAATTTTAGTGAAAGAACCCTTAACGATACACATGGAACAGCGTGCCGATTTAAAAACATCTCCGGAGCCCGCTGGCACCCTCTACATTCCGGACCAGAAATTAAAGCGGATCGATATCGAAAATCTTCTGGCATCTTCGCCGGAGCCATCTTGCGGCTAGCGGAAGTAACAATTATTCACAGTCGGTGTCGCTGACTCGAAAGCAAAGTCTAGAAAACAGCACACTGTTTTCTGGGGTATACTGGGATAGCTCGGTAGGAATTACAGATGGGACATTTCGAGTCTGGCAATATCTTGATTTTGACTTTTGACAGGGTTTTACTTGACATTAAGCCCTGGAAATTGGGCCTGGAGAAAGTGAAAGGTTAGAAAGCGATTTTGTGCGAATTTTGGAGCTGAAAGAATATTCTTGGGCAGTGACAGTAATATGACAAGTTTATTTGTGATTTTTGAAGGCTAAACAATAAAGGTGGTAACCAAGGTAACGAGTTTGGACTGTGATTTTTGAGATTCATTACAATATTATTTGCCCCTTTCACTGCTCCCTTTCGCGACCAGAAATTTACTTGGGGAAAGGACCGGCCCAAATACACTTATTAAACAGGGGTATCATTCCATCCTTTTCCCTTCAATCGAAATCGTATATTACATCAACCACACACGATCAGAAAATACAGACACAAAATTTTATATTTCCAGCTCCATAGATGGTGTTTATTTTCAACGGGTACGTTGGGATCTATAGTAAACCCTAGAGCTGCGGGTGAGACGAATTTTTTTTAGCCTCGAAACTCTTTTTACACATTGTGAAACTATTGACTAGTGGGGGACTATTATTAGTGCCAAAACAAATAGCATACAGTGTGTCCAACTTTAAAGCTGTACAAATCCGTAAAATCTTCATTTTTGGAGACAATCGCCCAAACTTTTTTTTGTTTGAAAGGCCTTCAAAAACCGCTTCTTTTGACCTTCCTGTCATTTTCAAAATGCAAATCCAGGGCCGGCTGCGATTTTTTTATACCCTCGATTTTCACGAAAACCATTTAGCGATTTTTTTATTTAAAATCTAACCCCACAGCATTAATCAGAACACCCAAAAACCCCTTTACACCAAATTTGAATAAAAAATATACAGGGAGTTCCAATCTGCAGGGTGTCAAAATTGAGCAAAATAGGACTTTTAAAGGCATCTGCCAAGTCAAGATTGCCATGGAATCCCCTCAAAACAGTTAAATAGTCAATAAGACCACTCAAGGTGTTGGTGTGCAAAGATCCAATACAAAATATACAGTGTGTTCTTATCTGTGCCATCTCAAATTACTGAATTTTTTCTTCTTTATACTCTGTATATTTTGTATTGGACCTTTGCACACCGATACCTTGAGTGGTCCTATTGACCATTAAACTGTTTTGAGAGGATTCCCTGGCACACTTGACTTTGCAGATGCTTTTAAAATTCCTATTTTGCTCAAATTTGATACCCTGCAGAATAGAACTCCTTGTATATTTTTTATTCAAATTTGGTATATAGGGGTTTTTGGGTGTTCTGATTAACGCTGTGTGTCAGATTTTAAATAAAAAAATCGCTAAATGGTTTTCGTGAAAATCGGGGGTATAAAAAAGTCGCAGCCGACCCTGGATTTGCATTTTGAAAATGGCAGGAAGGTCAAAAGAAGCGGTTTTTAAAGGCCTATCAAACAAAAAAAAGTTTAGGCGATTATCTCAAAAAATGAAGATTTTACTGATTTGTACAGTTTTAAAGTTGGACACCCTGTATAATAATTGTATATGCGTTAAAATGGTCTTACTTATATAATTTATTTATGTTGACAATATTTCTGGATTTGGTATTTAGGTATTTTTTTAATAAATGTGTTTTCTCATTTAACTATTTTATTTTATTCCTCTCTGTCAAAAAATGTTCAAAGGTAATTCTGAATGAAAATGGGTAATTACTTTCTGGCGTGTTCAGTCAATACCTACTTAAAAAATCTCAATTCCTACATGTAGGTACATACATAGTCAACAGTTTAAAAAATCCTTATTTACCTACTTTTACTATTTTTGTTTATACAAATTTAGTTTCTTGGTCGTTTCGTCAATAATAAAACACAAATTTCTTGGGATTCGACCGAATAAAACAATATTTATTAAAAACCTTTTTCACTACGTACGTTTCGGCTCAGCGGCCATCCTCAGGTACAATTTTACATCGAGTAATTTGCTAAAAAAGGGTTAAGAAATGCTTAAATGATTCGTTCTGCGCCACTTGCAATTCTTTCGTTCCACATACCTGACCAAAATTTTAAAATTTTTTAAATATAATGTGAAAATTGTAACCTTTCCCAATTAAATGTAAAAATTGGCGAAAAGTATACTCTTATAGTTATGTTAAATTAAACACTACAATGTTTCTGATATGGTTTAGACATTGTTAATTTGGAATGTTTTTCTTTTGACTGATGAGAATTCTTGTAAGTATTTAAAAATTAATTTTTAAATGTTTTTATTTATATAGTGAAAAATCTTTTAAGCATTTCTTAACCCTTTTTTAGCAAATTACTCGATGTAAAATTGTACCTGATGATGACCGCTGAGCCGAAACGTACGTAGTGAAAAAGTTTTTTAATAAATATTGTTTTATTCGGTCGAATCCCAAGAAATTTGTGTTTTATTATTTTTGTTTATATCACTAATAAAAGTAGCATTTTATAAAACAGTGTTAGTTTTTTTATTAAGAAATTCATTTTCGTCAATGTAATTTGAGCAAAAACTGCAAATTAAACAGTTATAGAGGGCAGGCCGTTACCTTATTTAACTATAGAGAAAAATCAAACGGCAGAACATAAAAACGCGATCACGTAAATTCAACAAAAGTGTCTACTTAAAACTGAACTTAGCACTTAGCAGCCAATTTTCTAGGAGCCAAAAATTTCAACGTTTATTTTTTTATGAATATTTTTCTTCATTCTCCAGTTTAATCTGTTTAGAAGGTTTAATAATAGTTACCCTTTCTACTTTATTTTTATCAAAATAAATTTGTGGAAATAAGGGCGAGGAAAATTTTTTGCTGCCAGAAAATCGGCTACTAACTTTACACCGGTTCAGTTAGGCACATTGATTTTTAAATGTCTTCCGATATTTGGCCCCGCCTGTTTAAGTTTAAATAGTTACGAGCCGCCACTGATTAAGTGGTGTGGTATCATAGTTTGGCAGATATAAGCAATAATAATATCAAGAAAAAGTGATAATGGGCATAGCACTCAAAGTTAGAAAACAAAAAAAAACTAGTAACCTCATACACGTGTTTCATGCTATTTGGCAATCATCAGTACGGTGTAACATCAACCAAATAAAAAAGATAGGAATGATTTGGGAAGCAACAAATGAAGTCCAGGCAGGAGCCAACAGCACTTTTGCAGCTTCAGTCAGCACATCCCCTATTTTGGGGCTTGTACTAACATCGCCACGGAGGCTGCTATTTTATTGTTGCTTCCCAAATCATTCCTATCTTTTTGATTTGGTTGATGTTACACCGTACTGATGATTGCCAAATAGCATGAAACACGTGTATGCGGTTACTATTTTTTTTTGTTTTCTAACTTTGAGTGCTATGCCCATTATCAGTTTTTCTTGTATTTACATTTACACTCACAATCTTACATCTTTGTTGTTAATAATAATATCGTTTTAACAATGGCAGGCATTGTCCTAGCTAACTAGCTTTTAAAATTGAGGGTACAGTTTACTCCGGCCTTTTTTTTCGACAAAAATACACCCTGTATACACTGTGTACTGATAGCAAAGTCTAGTATTCTCTAGACTTTGGTGATAGGTTCGGCCAATTATTGGGGCAACACCAAACAGAATGTCAACTTACAATTAGATTTTTTTTATCGTTTACACCCCTTGGGCACTAAATCGCCGGACACACAGTATATATTTTTATTAGTTATTACTTAAGCTAAAAAAATAAAAATAAATAACGACCTCTTTCTGTATTCAACATTTTTTCAGAAAAACGCCTAGGTACATCAAAAAATACTCCCTAATAGAGGGAAGGAAATCAGTTTTTTCACTTTTCTCAAAGTTTTCATTTTGGACATAGGTATGTTTTGTTTTTCAAATCAACGTAAGAAATTGAAGCAACATAATGTAGATCATTATATCCTATAAAGAAGAGAATTTTAAAAATCTGCCAATCCGTTAAAATCGTCAAATATCAAACTGAAATACGCCCAACCCTGAATCTATTCCTAATTTTATAAAAGCCAAATCGTAGAATTATTTCACTGGCCCCTTCTCCCTTCTCCCCCGTGTCTATTTTAAAAGCTTTTATTTAACTTGCAATGTATGTATGTTTGTATGTATGTAATTTGTTCGGGTGGAATCTTGCAACTCAATTTTGAAGCAGATATCTTCAACCGATCGAGCTGAAATTTTGTACACACGTTTAATTTGGATGACAATGCATGATTATATGTGTGACGTCATTCTAAATCCAACATGGCGGATCACCCAAGATGGCGGACTAGTTAAATTTCAACCGATCGAGCTGAAATTTTGTACACACGTTTAATTTGGATGACAATGCATGATTATATGTGTGACGTCATTCTAAATCCAACATGGCGGAACACTCAAGATGGCGGACTAGTTAAATTTCAACCGATCGAGCTGAAATTTTGTACACACGTTTAATTTGGATGACAATGCATGATTATATGTGGCGGAACACCCAAGATGGTCATTAGAAGGTCTCCTCATTGAAGAGCTAGACTGTTCTAAACTAACCGGCAAACGACCTTGCAACAATGATGCGTTAACTGAGATGAATAGACTCAGACACCTGGCCAAACTAAAAATTACAAAATAAATTAAAAGTAAAAAAATATTTTAAAAAAAGCTTTTATTTAAATGCGCTAAAAAGAATAAAATAATCTTTTCTTTTAAAACTTTTACTATCAACTTATAACGTCATTCCACAATTTATATGATATAAAAGCTTGTCGCGAGATTTAAGTTTTCAAACTAAGTAAATACCACTACTTAAATCTCGCGACAAGCTTTTATATCATATAAATTGTGGAATGACGTTATAAGTTGATAGTAAAAGTTTTAAAAGAAAAGATTATTTAATTCTTTTTAGCGCATTTACATAAAAGCTTTTTTTAAAAATATTTTTTTACTTTTAATTTATTTAGACTTGTTTGCCCCGCCCCGAACACAAACGAGTATTGGAATACGAAATTGTCGAGTACGAAATCTACCACTAGGTGGCGTTGAAGTCTAATTATCGATTTTGTTAGAGTCATTGTAATTATCGAAAATAGATGGTGCTAAACAGTAGTACTGGACGAGAGCTAAATAGAAATAATAATACCTCTATACACCAGTAGATGGAGTTGGTGCGCGGAAGCGAATGACTACGATCATTGGAAAAGGTTTTAAATACAATCGAATATCCATAGTCCTTCGCCTCCAAAAGCGCTCGGCATTTTATCTGGATCCGTGAGAGGTCTTTTTAAACCTTCAGTCAACGCTGTAAGCCTCTATTTGAGTAGGTACTTAATAAAGCATCAAAATATTAAAAAGATCAAAAAGTCACGTAAGCAGTCGTTTCATTTACTTTTCTCATTGCCATTTATCCCTTGGCCAAAACTAACCATTACAAGAGGTAATCGCGAACATTTGTCCATTATTTTCGGATGCATTTTGCAGAACATCGCCTACAATACAATAATCCTGTTCTGAAAATATTGCTTTAAATTTACGAAAGTTTCATACATCTGGCAACAATGCAAACGTGTATGACGGCAAGCGTCGTCTCAGATCATGCGTCATACGCCCTGGAATCAGTCGAAAATAGGGGGCCAAATAGGTAAAAATGCGGGTTAGAAAAAAATTAATTGCGGCTTTAAAACAAAGTTGTTTTTACCTACCCACTGTTAAAATTATAATGTATTTATGAATAAATCACCGAATGAATGAATAAATCGTTGATTCCAATGAAATTAAATTCCCAGACCTACAGGGTGTCTCATTTTGACTTGGAACACCCCTGTAAAATTTGAACTGGCTTACGGATTTTAACGAATTTTTGTTTGTATATAGGGCCCTCCTAGAAGTAGTTATCAAACACTTTTCAATGACCATGCGATTATTCCAGGGCCGGATTAAAAAAAAAATTACCCAAATTTTCTAGTTAAGGTATCAGCGATTTTTTTAACGGAAATCTAATAACGTGACGTTAATCAGCGCCCCTGAAAACCCCTAGATTCCAAATTTCAAGAAATTATTCCCACAAATTATACTTTTTACAATGCATCACAATTGCAAAAAATAAAAATTTCACTTTGAGTTCAGCTATTAAGGTGGCTATGGAAACAAGTGTAAGATTATACACTACAAAGTACGTATTTGAAGAATGTAATTAAAAGCAGCAATATTTTAAACGGCAGAAATGTATTTACGAATCGATTAGAAATTATTACATTTTATACCCACTAAATTATTTTTAACACCTAAATTATTTTAGCAACATCAACCCCTGAATAACACTTGTTGTAAATATGCATAAACTGACATTTCTGCAAGCCATTGTTTTTCCACGGCCTACCTGCGACGGCAGTGAGCTCTCTTGCGTCTCAAATGGCATAAAATTTGTACTGTACAGCAATAATGAAAAGAGAAACCGAGTACAGTTTCCGATCAGGTTTATTACTATTGTACCCTGTGGACCTCTTTTTACCATTTTCACTTGTTTCCATAGCCACCTTAATAGCTGAACTCAAATTGAAATTTTGATTTTTTGCAATTGTGATGCAGTGTAAAAAGTATAATTTGTGGGAATAATTTCTTGAAATTTGGAATCTGGGGGTTTTCAGGGGCGCTGATTAACGCCACATTATCAGATTTCCGATTAAAAAAAATCGCCTCGAAAATTTGGGTCAATTTTTTTTTTAATCCGGCCCTGGAATAATCGTGTGGTCATTGAAAAGTGTTTTATAAGTAAGTCTAGGAGGGCCCTGTATACAAAAAAAAATTCCTTCTAATCCGTAAGCCAGTTCAAATTTTACAGGGGTGTTCCAGATCAAAATGAGACACCCTGTATGTGCAATCCTACCTGTAATACAAATTTATCTGTGAAGAATCAATTTTATCAACCTCTTATCATGAAAATAGTAGGAATTTTGGATATAGGAATAAAAAGAAAAGTGGGAATAAGTTGCCCCAAATTAATGTCAGGAAATGTCCTTTTTAAAAAGCATACCTACAGTGTGGCCCGTTTGGAATGGAGACACCTCTGTAAAATTGTTATTTTTTCTCCGATTTCGAAAAACTTTTTTTTGTTAGATAGGTCTCTGAAAATACCATTCGACACATCTTCCAATTGTTTTGAAAACCAAACATGTGGCTAACTGCGACATTTTTTATACACCCAAAATTCAAGAAACCATATTAGGCACTTTTTTATCAAAAAAATTTACTAAAAAAAGTTGTTTAGAATGAACCAAAAATCCCAAATCTAATAACGTGACGTTAATCAGCGCCCCTGAAAACCCCTAGATTCCAAATTTCAAGAAATTATTCCCACAAATTATACTTTTTACAATGCATCACAATTGCAAAAAATAAAAATTTCACTTTGAGTTCAGCTATTAAGGTGGCTATGGAAACAAGTGTAAGATTATACACTACAAAGTACGTATTTGAAGAATGTAATTAAAAGCAGCAATATTTTAAACGGCAGAAATGTATTTACGAATCGATTAGAAATTATTACATTTTATACCCACTAAATTATTTTTAACACCTAAATTATTTTAGCAACATCAACCCCTGAATAACACTTGTTGTAAATATGCATAAACTGACATTTCTGCAAGCCATTGTTTTTCCACGGCCTACCTGCGACGGCAGTGAGCTCTCTTGCGTCTCAAATGGCATAAAATTTGTACTGTACAGCAATAATGAAAAGAGAAACCGAGTACAGTTTCCGATCAGGTTTATTACTATTGTACCCTGTGGACCTCTTTTTACCATTTTCACTTGTTTCCATAGCCACCTTAATAGCTGAACTCAAATTGAAATTTTGATTTTTTGCAATTGTGATGCAGTGTAAAAAGTATAATTTGTGGGAATAATTTCTTGAAATTTGGAATCTGGGGGTTTTCAGGGGCGCTGATTAACGCCACATTATCAGATTTCCGATAAAAAAAAATCGCTTCGAAAATTTGGGTCAATTTTTTTTTTAATCCGGCCCTGGAATAATCGTGTGGTCATTGAAAAGTGTTTTATAAGTAAGTCTAGGAGGGCCCTGTATACAAAAAAAAATTCCTTCTAATCCGTAAGCCAGTTCAAATTTTACAGGGGTGTTCCAGATCAAAATGAGACACCCTGTATGTGCAATCCTACCTGTAATACAAATTTATCTGTGAAGAATCAATTTTATCAACCTCTTATCATGAAAATAGTAGGAATTTTGGATATAGGAATAAAAAGAAAAGTGGGAATAAGTTGCCCCAAATTAATGTCAGGAAATGTCCTTTTTAAAAAGCATACCTACAGTGTGGCCCGTTTGGAATGGAGACACCTCTGTAAAATTGTTATTTTTTCTCCGATTTCGAAAAACTTTTTTTTGTTAGATAGGTCTCTGAAAATACCATTCGACACATCTTCCAATTGTTTTGAAAACCAAACATGTGGCTAACTGCGACATTTTTTATACACCCAAAATTCAAGAAACCATATTAGGCACTTTTTTATCAAAAAAATTTACTAAAAAAAGTTGTTTAGAATGAACCAAAAATCCCAAATCCAAAGTTTTCCCAAAATCAAAAAATAAAAAATTTCCGAAAAAATAAATTGAAGGTCCAAACATTACATTTTAATGAATTTCTACGGATAGCAAAGTGCGCCATGGAAATTTGAAGTTAAAAAATTAACTTTGGCAACCGTAAAAATTGATTAAAATGTGATTTTTGGACCTTAATTTATTTTTTTCGGAAATTTTTGATTTTTTGATTTTGATAAAACTTTGGATTTGGGATTTTTGGTTCATTCTAAACAACTTTTTTTAGTAAATTTTTTTGATAAAAAAAATGCCTAATATGATTTCTTATAATGATTATATAATATACAGGGTGATTCAAAACTATGCGGCAACCTTTCAGGGGCGTAATTTACTCGTTAAAATAAGACGAAAAGTTCATATTAATATGGGTCCAAAAACTCTTCGTTTCGAAGATACAGGGTGATTAAAAAATGTTAATATGAGGACGCGAAAGTATCCAGTGGCGGAGGTAAGGGTAATCGGTGCCATAAATTAAAGAAAAAAAAATAGAATGGCCCTGTACAATACAACAATTTATTATGTTATTGAATAAACAATACAATTTGGAACAAAAAATGCCTCTTTTATTTTTTCATATCTCTCTCCCTTTCGAGGAAAGTTGGAGTTTTCTGATTTGTCGTCTTTTTTCGACTCTAACGCTTTTTCGGGTTGAGGTATGTAACTATTATTTGAAGTAGGAGTATGTAATTTTCGTTACTAGTAAAGCGCTAAGGCATAAAAAAATAATTGATTGTTAATAGATATATTTTTTAAAAGTTTAATCACCCTGTATTTTCGTAACGAAGAGTTTTTGGACCCATGTTAATATGAACTTTTCGTCTTATTTTAACGAGTAAAGTACGCACCTGAAAGGGTGCCGCATAGTTTTGAATCACCCTGTATAATATGATTTTGGGGGTATAAAAAATGTCGCAGTTAGCCAGGTGTTTGGTTTTCAAAACAATTGGATGGTGTCTCGAATGGTATTTTCAGAGACCTATCTAAGAAAAAAAGTTTTTTAAAATCGGAGCAAAAATAACAAATTTACAAAGGTGTCTCCATTCCAAACGGGCCACAGTGTATATAAAATAAGTTTGAGTAAAGTTTTTATTGCCATTACAGTTAAAATATTATTATATAGTTTCCAGAACTAATTGATCAATTAAAACAATAGCAATTTATACAACTATAAGTATGCAAAGCACTACTTTACCGAAAAAATGACTGTATTTGGGCTCGGCTTTTGGACTCGTCAAAATATCGTTCATCGTTCGGGTACGCACATGAGTTGTATACAGGTACAACATTTTTTCTACAGCCATTTTAATCATAATAAAAAAAGCAAGTTACTAATTACCATCCGTGGCTGCACGGCAGTTCTATAACTTGATGATGTTTCTTCTTCCTCGCGTCAAGCATAAGAAATAATTAGTGAGCAAAGTAGGTACCAATTTTGCGCACTGTTTTGAAACAATGAAAAAAAATCGCAATTGTGCTTTGAAAACAATGTCTTAATATTATGTACTTTTGTTCACGGTTGTAGAAAAACTTATTTTGAATAATTGAGTTTTACTTCTTTTTAGCATTTGCTTGTTTTGCTTGCATGTCAGCTTCTTCTTGAAGTAGCATTTCTACGGCACGAATTCTCCTTCTTACTATTGGAACCTTGCTCCACCATTGTTCTAACGATTCGTCTTCCTCTTTGTAAACGGGAGTTCTTTTACAAAGAGCATTGACTAGCTCTAATGGGCTTAATGGGTGTACTCTAAGTTGAAGCATACGTTTAACTGTCATTACTTCATTTATAGTACTAATAATAGATCCTGAAATAAAATGCATTTAAAAAATACATTACCTATACCAACTACATAATATAGCTACCAACTGTGTATCCATCGGAGATCTTGCTCATGACACTCGTATCAAATTTCCAACTTACAGCCATGTATTTGTTTAAAAAGTCAGTCCATATAAGGTACCGGGAACTGTAGTTTGGCCTTGGAATGGTTAGGCACTTTTGATACACTTGCTGCAACAGTTTTTGGTCACTTTCCCAAGGGCAGCTGGAGACACCAATCAAAATTACCCTTTCCTCTGGGCAGAGGTCTGAAGTATACACAATGTTATGAGAGTTTGCTGAATTGAAACGGTCACCTAATCAAAAATAAAGCAAAATGCAAAGATCGCAGTTAGTGTGTACTTTTATTTGTGTAAAAATCCAAATTACTGGGATAATATCGCGTAGCGTTAATCAGTCTGAAAACTACCACGGTGTTTCATTCATGATTTTGCAAAAATCTCGTCCACTTGACTCACCAGATGCGTTTGAAATTCATTTTGGTCAATTTTGACCACGGTTTTTGGTCCACGGTTTTGTAAAAATTCTGTCCACGAAAAAATATGGCAACACTACTTATGCATTCATCACGCAACCCGCTCTGTCCACGATCATCCATGGTTCTGTTTTAATCATAGAATCTTACTAAATCTTCTCGTGGGATCAAGTTTTAAATTTATGGTGAAACGTGCGATATTTCTGACACCTGACAAATAGCCCCGAGATTATGACCTTCACCCGGACGAATTCAAAGTCTTTGAGCTGCAATTAAAGCCTGGTTCAGGCAGCTTCTTTATCTTTTAATTTTACTTTATCTTTAAGAAATAACCAATGGCATTTGTCCCTTGATTTGAACTGATATTTCTTAAAGATAAAGAGAAATTAAAAGATAAAGAAGCTGTATGAACCAGGCTTAAGTAACATGAAAAATTCACGTTTTTTCGCAAATAAAAATTACTGGCCACTTTATCGATGGATCTGCGATATTGCTGACGGGTGCTAAATATTCGCGTGTGTATGTGGCTAGAAATTTATATTGTTGGAGAAACGCGAATTTTCATGTTTTTTAATTGCAGCTTCCTCCAAGTCGCCGGTCAAAGGACGCCAAATATTTTGAACTCTTCAAGATGTAGGACAGATCTCCGCGAATATTTAGCACCCATCAGCAATAGCGCACATTCCCAGGTAGGTATATTTATTTATGTACCAAGGCACTGAAGTTCAACTTTTTAGGACTCATGTGGAATTTAGTTGCCGATGCCTCTGGCCAAGGCATATTTTTACAGGGTGTCCGGAAATTACGTGCACATCAGTGCCGAGGTACCTACATATTATATATATACTATATATTTTATTAGACAAAAAAATATTCATAAGGGGTCACCCGTCGATGAACCGATTTCGCGCAGCGTTGTTTGACTTTGACGATCGCTCTACCTAGGTCAAGTATGACAAAGCACGACGCTTTCCTACAAAAAACCAAAGTGCTGTTTGTTGTGCAGCCTACATGGCAAATCGATTGATATTCAAACCTACTAAAATTTTGTACTGAAAAATTGCGCTGCTATTTGTAACAATTTCGCAATGTGTATGAAAAGTTAAATGGGCCTTTATTGACCGGGTTTTGAATATTTGGTCAATTCTGACGGGCGATGGCCTCGCGTCTGGCGTTTCATGTTTACATCTCGCCATGCAGTGGCGCAAACAGAAATTATTGTCAGGGGGGGGGGGGCTGGTTGACAAAGTTCATTTTTCATTGGTAAGAATAATTGCGCCGAAGGCGAAAATTTTCAAATTTTCAATGTCAAACATTTTTAATGAATTAAAAAAAAATTAAGTAACCTAATATTAGCAAAAAAAATAGGCAACTGATTGTAGTTTTTTCTTTGTTAACTGTGGAACCGATTGTAGTTTTTTCTTTGTTAACTGTGGAACCATAATAATAATAATAATTTAACTGTAAGAAGTAGGTACTTTTTTTTCTTTTACATAAAAGCCCGAGAGAGAATTCCTTGAGTGATGTGGAAGTAAAAATATAAGTAGTTAGTGCCTACAAATTTATTGCCACATCCTATAATATCTTCCTACAGAAATTTATTTCTTTGTGGATTCATATAATGTTTATTGATTTTTAAAAGCAGAAATTAAAATGAGGTGTTCGCTTATTCAAATGCGCCGCATGCGAAATTTTTTAGAAATTTTAAGGACAGACAATTTAACTGAGGCGTAGAAAATTGTAAAGTTACATCACCATGATATGTTTCCTCTTCTTTTTTTCTCAATGGGAATGGTTTGATCCCTCAGCCCCCCCTGCCGTATATGAAGGACAGTAGAAAACAGAAGGCCACGTTTAGTTAGATTTTAAGGCACGCGGCGCAAAGCGCGTGTGCGTATGACATGTGTTTATTCTGTTCTGTGCCGACTGCCGGCCAGACAACTAACAACTAATAAAAAATGTCAACTACTAATGATATCCGATATCCTCAATATCGCAAATTTGATAAATCATAACATAAACTTAAAAAATACAGGTTAAACAAAATACAATTCATTCGGTCTTGTTTTTATCTAACATGGTTTAGCGCTTTTTCGCTTGGTTAATACGAGCTCGGGAGGGTGGGGGGGCTGCAGCCCGGCAGCGCCACTGTCGCCAAGGCCTACTTATTGAAAAAAATCGTACAATAATATGGATTACTTCAGTGCCGATTTCTGAGCTTTTAATGAGGACTTTGAGACACTTGACACTTCACTGCCGATTTCAAGAAATAGTTATTTATGTACCAAGGCACTGAAGTTCAACTTTTTATGACTCATGTAGAATTTAGTTGCCGAGGCCTCTGGCCGAGGCAAATAAACCACATGAGTCATAAAAAGAACTTCAGTGTCGAGCTCGGTGCCGAGGTACATATTATATTTTTTTTGAAATCGGAAAAAATGCTTTATTAGGCAAGAAAATAATAATAAGGGATCACCCGTCCATGAACCGACTAGTATGACAAAGACACGGCGGCTTTGAACAGAAAAACCAAACTGCTGCTTGTTATGCAGCCTCCATAATAAATCTATTGATATTCAAACCTACTAAAATATTTATACTGATAGATTGCGCGGCTATAGGTAACAATTTCGCAATGTGTACGAATAGTTAAATGGGCCTTTATTGGCCGGGTTTTGAATATTTGGTCACTTTTGACGGGCGATGGCTCTTCGTCTGACGTTTGCTGTTTACATCTCGCCAAGGCCTACTTATTGAAAAAATCGTACAATAATGGGTTACTTCAGTGCCGATTTCTGAGCTTTTAATGACGATTTTGGGACACTTTACTGCCGATTTCAAGAAAAAATTTTTTAATTGCCGCTTCTCCCGAAACCGCCGGCCAAAGGTTTTGAACTCTTCGAGGTGAAGCTCCCGGGAGACTCACACCCTCAAAGTTGTAAAGGCAAATGCCTTCAAATCTTGAAGATAACAAATTGTAGTAGAACGCTGAAAATTAAAATTTAACTGCAAAGTCTTTGAGTATGTCAGAAATAATGGAAATATGTTCATTAAAATCCGATAGAACAACTTTAGAGGCATTTTTCATTGCCACATATATTTTCATGCCCTATTTCCATCCCTTCGTGTAGAGCGATTTTGCCCAAAAGCAATCCGCTCTGTCCTATTGTAGGCAAGGTATGGATTTTACTTCCACATCACCACAGGTGTTGTTTCTGCACCCAAAAAAATAGTCGCGTGCGTGTATACAGTATGTCCACGGATAGACATCCCAAGAGGACAAATGGACCAAAAATTTATTTTTGACAAATAGTCATTCTTGATAAAAGTTTCTGCTTCTTGAAAAAATATGGTCCACGAAGAGAATTTTCGTTTTTTTATACAGGGTGTCCAAAAATACAAAAACATGAAATGCGATCAAGAATAAACTGCCTTTATTTTTAAAAATATCAAAAACTTTTACTTAGAAAAGTTGCTTAGAATTAAAATATGTGCCCGATTGTCACTTTTCAAACAAATCAGCCAACTCCGATTTTTTTGATTTCCAAGTGTGAAACTCCTTTGTTTTTAAAAATATCAAATATTTTATTTAGAAAAGTTGTTTAGAATTAAAAGACATGTCTGATTGTAATTTTTTAAGCAAATCGACGACTTTGATTTAAATAGATAACAAATTAAAAATCAAAGTAAGGTAGGCCGATTTGCTTCAAAAATTAAAAATTAAAAATACAAATAAATTTCAAGTTAAGGAGAAACTTGAGATTTTTTAAAATAGCTGTTGTGTAAGAACGCAATCTCGGTGCAAAGACTCTTTCATTTTAAGATAAGTTTATTCCCTGGGCCAAGGTTGTAATATTTTTAGATAATATACATCCATATTTTGAAACTCAGTGAAACAAAATTATAAGGTACAGTTTTGCATCGAATTTTATAGATTCAGTTTAAATTCCAGGAATATCGAATACTTTTACATTTACATTGCCCTCATTTAGCCAAATTTTTATAATTATTGTGACTATTATACTTGGCAATGTTGAAATGCTAAAACCTCTCCACGTATCTGGTAATGCGGTAACGGCAAGAGGACTAAGTGCGCCGTATAGGCTCCTCGTATTCAACGGAAATTTCAAAAATACATGAACTGAGAAAAACAATATGTCTTTGACGGTTTAGAAGACAAATGTGATAGGTATAGTTGTCCCCCTTAAGACCTATCCACCCATAATATTTTTGATGTTTAGGCCCATTTTCAAATATATTTTTTGTTAAATAGATCTTCCAAAAAGGTATCGGAGGAACAAAGTACATCTTTTAAAAGTGAAGGCCTACTGCGACTTGAAGTTTGGATATATAAAAGTCTAAAAGCACTATTAGAGATTTTTTTAGAAAAAACCGATAATCAATTCTTATTCAGCACGGTCACAAACCCAAGGGTACCAATTTTTTTATATTATAGATTACAAGGTGTTCATCTCTTTATTTTCGGGGAAAATATCTACTGAGATAAGCAAAAGCCAAAAAAATCTCATTCCGTACTAGGATAATTATTTTATTGCAGTGCTTGCGTTTTGTTCGAAATTTTATTGACATTTTTTGCATTTTGTTATAAATTTTATTGGGATTTTATAAAATTAAATTTTAATTAATCTGGACTGCATTTTTAAATAAATTGAAAACAATGTTATTGTGTACTTAAATTTTTAAAAAGTATCAAACGACCCAATTACCCAATTGACTGGGCGGGAACTGACGTCTAGAAATGAAAATGACACAAGAACTGACACCAATTTACTGATGTTTATACTTACTTTTCACCATTTTGGGCAAGTCTTTCTTGAGTCTCTTTGGATCAGTTTTATCAGTTTTGGGAATTTTTTTGACAAACGGACGTTCAGCGCAATCCATGTAAATCACTGATGGTTGTAGTAATCTGGACACTTTCATAACTAAGTGGATAAGCATGATCAAACCCGACTTCCCAGGGTACTTTCCAACTATATTTGCAGGAGTTAAGTCAAATAAAACAGCACCTTTGTAAATAGAGAAAAAAATTAAATAATAAATACGAAGTAAAACTTGAATTTTAAGACACAGCATTTATCGCTTCGTTTCGATCCATTATCTGATTACTTTTAACAGGTGTCCCTCATAAGAATTTAAAATGTCACAAATTTGCTTGGAATGTTTACTTTATCACTTTAATCATTCAGTGAGTTCTCAAGAATTATAGTAAAGAGTGGCAGCCAAGAACACTAAAAATATATTTTTAGATTTTTACTATTTCCTACCCGTTTCTGTGCACACAGCATGAACTAGCATATCTTTTCCAGATCCTTTTGATGCACCTATCAAAATGGATTTTATGTGTGGAATTTGTTGATGGAGATGAGATGACAAAAGGGGTAAAATACAGTATTCAGTTAATATCTGACGTACATCTCCTAGACATACCGGTGGTTCTTTACCCCTGTTGTGCGGTGCAGGAGAAAAATAGGATCTTTCACCCTTAAAGTCATCTAAACGCACTTCAGGATATCTAAAATAATTAAATCATTAATATCATTTATCACCAATACATACGATATTAACTACTTCTTTATAATTCCATTTGCTACCAGTTCTTCAAAAAGGGATTCTGTTGTGCGGTCTGGAGTAAGATCTTTCTCCTTCTTCTTTTTACTTTTCTTGCCACCTTTTCTAGATTTCTTGCTAGATTTCTTTTTTCCTTTATGGCCACGATCTTTTTCATATGCTTCCTAATAAGAAAAATTCACGGATATGGCAATTTGAAGAAGCGATATTCATTAAAGAGACTCAAATATCTGAGTAGAGCCCAACCATATCGAATTAATAATAAAAATAATAAAATTTTGTAAACTACTAATAGCAGCAATAAGGTAGAAGGCGAGATTATTTTTAATACTTGCAAACCTGAAGAAGTTGTAGTTCAGACCTCATCATTTCATCCACAATTTTTCTTAGTTCGTTTTCCATTGCAGTCATTTGTTCATGTTCAATAATATCCTTGTAGGGAAATTGTCTGGGGTTACTATTCTCATCTTTGCTTCGCCACATTTCGTCATATTCTTCTTTTCTCAGATTTAGCTCAGGTACAAATGTAGAAACCAATGCTTTTGTGCTTTCTTCTTCTTCGGCTTCGCCACTTTTAGTTTCCTTTGCTTTTGGTGCCTTTTCTTTCTTGCCTTTGGAATCTTTCGATGTTGGAGTCGATTTGCTGGTCTCGCTATCGGTACCTGTATCATTGAATTTACATCTAATAGAATTTAATAAAATGTTCTTGATTATTCAACAACAGTTTTGATTAGATAGAAGAAAGATTTATTAGATAGGAGAAAGATTTATAAAAAGTCTTAGTCTATTACCTCGAATAAAATTTTAATAAATGATATAAATATCCATTAGATTTTGGATGCTGGTAGAAAAAAAATACTGATTCATTATTTATGAGCGGAATGCATACTTTAGAGGAAAGTCCTTAGTTTAGAACTAATCGATAATTATGAGAGTTTATTTTCATTAACTGTATTTCGATGTTCTCTGAATATTGTTTGAATTTGTTATTAGTTTTCACTATTGACCTACATTTATTTAAGTGTTTTTACCTTGTCTACTTAACATCAACCTGGATGCACTTCTTTCTGAACCTGTATATTCAGGAATCTTTCCAGTTTGCGTTTTATACTCGTGCAGCCAGCCTCTAACTTGATCGCTCAGTTGTTCCATAACGACCCCTCTCTGATTTTCTTCCATGTCTGCTCTAATTCTTTTTACTTCATTTTCATATTCCTTCTGTCTTAACCTTTGCAGGTTAATACGCCTTTCCATATTTTCCCTGTCTTTTTCTATTTCTTCACTCTTAGCTTTTGGTGGGGGGATCATTCCAATAAGAAGCATCTCTTGCAACTTCCTTCTTTTAGTAGCTCTTCGCGCTATGTAACCTCGCCATATTTTTTGTATTTTTAATGCTGCTGCAAAATATAGTCCTCTTGCCTTGTCCGTTCCGATAGCGCTGTCAGCAATCGTGGGTTTACTTTTTTCTTTCATTGTTTTTATTTCTTTCATAAACTGAGCTCTCAATCTTCCTTGTCGAGCTCTTTCATGTGATTGAATTATCAAAATAGCCTGTTGTTCTGTCATGGGTGGTTTTTCTGCAATTTTATCTATAAATCCCAATTTTGTTAAAGTACTTTCTATTATCTTCTTGTTATAGGCTATTTCATCTTTTCGCTCTTTTGTAAAGCACGATGGCACCTTAAAATACTGGAACTATGAACAAATTCATAATCTAATTTGGATCTACTACTAGGAATTACCTTTAGTTCAGCATCAAAGGGAGTTAAGTTCAATTTATCAAGCACATCACCACAATGTGACCATTCGTTAAGGTCTGCTTCAACTAGATCATACTTTATTTCTAAAATACGGCCTAGAGTTGCTTCTAATAATTTTCTTATCAGCAAACGTTTTTGAGGTTGAACCATTTGATCTACACAAATGGTTAGCTTATTCGCAATTACAATATATCTAGAAATATCGACCTAGGAAGATGTCTTATTTTCCGTAAAGAAGTATCTCAGGTCTTACCTAACATATAACGTAGCTAAAGTTTCTCGCTTTTCTCTTCGGTCAACTTGTGCTGGTTCTAACTGAAGAGTTGAAGACAAGTAGTCCTGCGCCGAGGCAAATTTATCGTCGTAATATTTGTGGGACATTTTCTACTTATTAAGGTGAATTCGTAAATGATGATCGGACTAGGTACAAGAGCAAAATTAAAGACCGATACCGGCATGGCAACATGCAACGCGGTTAAAGTTTGATCGTTATTAGAGTCGTGCGAGGGAAAATTAACCAAACTGCTTGAGTGAGGGTGGCATGAATTTATCGATGCATGAAATTAAAAACAAACAACTGCATTATTTCCATTTGTAATTTCGCGACTTTCCCCCAATTATCAAAAAAAAAAGTGTAGCAAGCACTTCCTTGTCACATGGTCCTGCTAATTTTTTACTCAAAGTAAAAGTATAGGCAAATTATATATTTTATAATTATTAGACCGGGAGTTAGTGATTTTTGGATATGCCTTTCAGAGGGCATTATAATGGGTATACATCCTCACTGTAATAATAAGGTACGAATCAGAGAGTCGATAGGCAAGAGTCACTTCTCCATATGAAGAACCCAGGAAGACTCTCTCGTTCATACCTTATTATCGTGAGAATGTACGAATTATAATGCCCTCTGAAAGGCATACTTACTGAGTAAAATCTCATTCAAAAATTCAAGAATGTCACTACCGGGTCTAAATAAATAATGTGGAAAGATTTTAAATTTTGAACGGAATCTGAATTAGGAATTTAGGAATTTAGGTCTTAGTATTATTAAGAACCTAAACTGATCGAACGGGTGGAGCATCCCCCGTTTTACGAAGAACCACCAGCGTATAATGCCAGATAATGAAATTTGTTTAGTATAATTTTCTGCAGAACATGTAGGAATTGTGACTGACCACGGCAATCGCTTTTTAAAAACGTTTTTTCCAGTTAACGTGAGAAACTCGATTTTCTCGGTAGCTTAAAAAATAAATTGATGGTTAAAAAATCAAGCTTTTGTAAAATTTTCCGAAGAATAATTAGAATATACCTTTTTAACAGATAATATCAGGGATCAGTATACGGGGAGTAACAAATAAGTATCACTTTTCACTCCGACTTCCGGTTTGACCGGAAGTGAGCGTCATGTGGTCATATTTTTGAGACACCCTGTATATTTTGTTTTTAGCTCCTTTTCTTCTCCCAATTTCGATGATACATAGTTTTATATATTTATCTCTAACCGTATGTTTTAGCATTCCATGCAAAGATGTTAATTTATCATTTATCATACTCGTAATATTATTTAACGAAATTTATCAAAAAATCAGAATTTGCTACTTTGTTATTTTTAACTATATAAAACTATACATTCATAAAATTCTACACAACTTTAGTTTTTGAACCATCAATTATTTATCTTTAAAGTTTCCGAGAAAACCGGGTTTATCACGTTAAATGGGACACTCTGTACAAGACTGATTACCTATACCTATATCTTATAACGTTTACAAGTGAACGTAAACACAATGCATTTTTAATTTTAGTTGCGATTTTTCAACTGTTGGAAATTTCTCAATTTGTGAAAATGTACCCTCCAGCAACACTGAAAAATAGGGCTACACTATATCCAAGTTACAGAGGCAGTGAATCAAAACATTAGCAACCACGTGGTCGCGATGTGACCTATTCTGTTGTTGTTCTGGCCGTCGTAAAATCTCAAGTGTTTAGGCGGCAAGCGGAATGCAGTTCCGGCTCTTCCCATAGTCGAGTTTGCTGCATATTTTAGATCGGATCGCGAGCAGTATATTCTGTAAATTTATTTTGCTACTTAATTTAAAGAAATAAAGATCCACGAAGGGTAAAAACACAATTTTTAGAACTTCTAAAAGAATTACTTCAGAATTACGAGCCACTTGGCATCTCATATTATTAGTCAAACCCTGGTAATCGATCGCAAAGCGTTCATATGATTTTTTTTATATGTACTGCCGCTGTAACTTGGATAGACTAGAGTTCCGAACCCCGAACTATCCTATTGTAGGCAGGATTACGCGTACCAAATTTGAAACTGATATTTATAATAGATATATTCTTTAGAACTGATTTTAGTGATTTGAACAGGATAATACAATGGCATTTTGAATTATTTGAATAATACCTAAGTGGAAAAAGAATTTTAAGCCAATTCATATAAATCGCCTAAATAATTTTGAAAAAAAATAAGCCTATTATCGTGGGGATAAACAAAAGTAGAATATTTTTTACCAAACTTTGGTTTCAGACTTAACATTTAAAATCGATTTAGCAAATAAAAATGTTTGTATTTTTTGTCCAAACACAATACCTTCTTACGTGGTGACGAAATAAAAAGTAAGTTTTCTACGTTATTTTAAAATGACACCCATAAAGGAAAACTCTTTATTACAAATAAATAGTATGCAATTTAGCCAGAGAATTTTGCCTTTGCTTTAAACATCAATACATTTTGTAGTAGAGGGAAGTTTAAGTAGACACTCTGTATATGTAATAGTTTATTATCGACGTAACCCAATGTAGACATATAATATATAACAAAGAAAAATATATTTTACTGGATATGCAATTTAATGATTTGCGTCTGTTACATTTTCCAGTTGAACAGTCGAAGTTGACATGGTTGATGTGGAGCTCAAAAATGGTGAAGATGTGAACAGCCCTATAATCGATACGTTGTGCAGTTCTGAGGTCTTTACTTGGATGGCATTTGGACCGCACGGGTGCTGACGAATTGGTTTTAAGATACTTTCTAGCGAATAAGCTACTAGGGATCCAGCAGCTAAACCGAACATGTATAGTAGTGTCATCATGTTACCTGGAATTGTAGAAAAATAAATTAGGTACAGCAGTTTTTTTTAATGACTCTTAAAATCAAAAACAATACAATGATATTATGATAGGTTCTTGAACAAAAGTACTTTTCTAAGAATAAGTAGATCGGAACTAACCGACAGCATCGGAAACGTCCTCATTTTCCACAAAAAAGGGACTTATCTGCTTTTTCTCTTTGATAAGTACAGAAATTTTAAGGGAAGGTGGGGAAAAATGCGCTTGTTAGGGATATGCAATTAATTTTTTTTAAGTGAGTAAGTATTATCGTCAAAATAGTTTGTCGGGCGTAGACAACCCCTTCCAACCATTTTAAAGAGGAGACCCGCCATCTTCGTTATTTTTCAGCGACCCGTAGTGATTTTTTTGCAAACTCATCCATAATGACGCAAGGAACGAGAAATACCCTTTGAAGAAATTTGTCAGGCGTAAACAACCCCTCCTAGCGAGGGGTTGTGAGGGGTTGTTTAGTCAATTTGTTCAAAATGTTGTTTCTCCTCTCAGGCGTTATTATGGACGGGTCTGAAAAAAAAACGACTCGTTGCTGAAAAATAAGGAAATTATCGAATTTTTTCTTTAAGGAGGTTGGGAGGGGTTGTTTAAGCCCGACAAATTTTTTTCAAGAAGTTTTTCTCTTTCCGGAGTCATTATGAACGGCTCTGCAAAAAATCCTGACAGGTTGCTGAAAAATAACGAAGTAAGCGAGTTTTCCCTCTAAAGGGGTTGGGAGGGGTTGTCGCCCGACAAATTTTTTAATAAGAGAAAAAATTCACTCATCCGTGAGAAAGAAAGGAAATTTAAAAAAATATTCGAAATTTTTAACAAGTTAGGGCTCATACTGTGCTATAAATTATCTTATTTTTTCAAAGGGCCACATGATGTCTATAATTTTAGCAAAAATTTTCTGGCCAGTGTAGTAGGTAGGTATGGGTAAATTGAAATTTGTTTGAAAATGGGGCAATAAAGATTGTTGTTTTTTAAGCGGGTAATAAAAAGAGTACTTAGAGGTGCCTGCTCACTAAAATGCGCCGCAAGCAATTTTTTTTTAGAACAGTTAAGGACAAATTCAGTTTAAATGAAGTATAATAAATTAAAATGTATTTTTTCCTAGTTTTTTTTCTCAATGGAGCAGCGCCTTATCTACGACCCTGGTAAGGTAACCGGTAAACTTGTGGCTCAGGCAGGGCAAACATTCTGCCAGGCAGGGCAACGCCCTGCCTGGCCCCCCCCCTGGCTACGGCCCTGCTGGGACATGATCTTGTATTCTCCGAAACTTTTTCTGAAGTATGTCTATGAGCAGTTTTGCGATGTAAAATTTAATCTCCCTCATTTTTTGTATCTTGTAAATTGGTCATAAAAACAGTGTTTTAAGCATAGTTATCGGATACGATGACTATGGTTGTAAGCGTTGACTGACGTGTCAGTCAACGGTTTTAAGGGTAGGGTTCTTTGGAATAAAATACCTGATTTCCAAATGCATGGCGTAATTCTAAATGAAACGAAAATATGAAAAACGACTAACATGTAGTAATGTAATGCTTCTTTGGTTCTTCAGAATGCATCCTGTGTCAATGAGAATTGAGAGCTATTTGAACTAAGCTTTCGTCCACGATTACACAGTACTTAGGTCACGACGATATGACCGAGACTGATTGTTGGCATCACTGGTATCATAATTTATAGAAAATTAAATTAGACACGCGTCTTTTCTGCTACCGGCAAACCCTCGTTTTTTCATTCCCCTCTCTATTATTTGTTTCTCTATAAATTCCGATTCCAATGATACATGTTCCGTGTAATCGTGGACGAAAGCTTAGCTCAAACAGATTTGTTGACGTAGGATTTATCCAGAAGAACCAAAGAGGTACCCCCAATGACCTCACCCATCTGGAAAGCAGGTATCTTTTTCCAAAAAGTCTGTTGATTTCGAAAACAATAGTTTTTAAGACAAATTTACAAGATACAAAGAATTAGGAAAATTAAATTGTACACTATGAAAATGATCCACAGACTCCATAGACATATGCCAGAAGAAGTTGGGAGGGGAAATTATATATCATGTCTCCCCGCGACTTGGACATAAATAATAATAACTTGTACAAAATCTCAACTGGATATCTTCAAAATTGCCCAAAATCCAAAATACTTATAACAAAAAACTGATTTTAGACATTCGACGCTTGTCCAACCAAATGATCAGTGGGGAAAATTTTATTTCTCACAGAGTTGCGAAGGGCCACCTGCGACTGAAGGAAATTCACACAATAAGAAACGGAGGGGGGCGTACAAAAGTCTCTCACAGCTCGCACTCTGTCCACTCACCTGAAGAATGTGAATAGGACCATCTACCCAGCGCTGGGTTCTTCTTAAGTACCACACCGCTCCAACACAATGGGGCAAAACTTACTACTGCTTCTTAGTGATCCGTGAGAGGGGAAAATAAAAAATTCAAACTAAATTCAAACAGCTATTAGAGCATTCCTGAATTCAATTCAATTTAACGTGAACTGCCAACCGTGAGAGTGGGAAATTCAAGTAGTTAAAATTAGTAGTTGCAGTTCGTTTTTTGCTTTTCCCCATCTCACGGTTGACAGTTCACGTTCACTAAAAAGTAGCAGCTATCAAGCATCCGTTTGTACAACACTTCTTGACGTGCAATAGTATGCCCTCCCCCGTTTTTTTTGTGTTATTTTCCTGTGGCAGGTAGTCCTCGCAACTCCCTGAAGCTTCCAATGGAAGCATTTTTACACATAGGTTAATGGGTTGGCCTTTTTTGCGGGCAGCCTCTATGTACAGGGTATCCCAGGTTTGGATCGGGAAAATTAAATAATCCATAGAACTCTTAAAAATAAAAGTTCATACGAACTTGTAAGTTTTAAAGCTTCGTTTTCGAAATATGTAGAGGGTACTTGGCCGATCTTGTTAAATCGCGAGATCCTTGAGGTAAAATATATCCTCTATATCGGCATGTTTATAAAATATATATCTGATTTTAAACATATAGAAATCTATAAAATCTTTATTTTTGGAGATAATCGCCTGAATTTTCTTTTATTTGAAAGGCCTTCAAAAACCACTTCATTTGACCTTCTTAAAATTTTAAAATGCAAATCCAGGGCAGGCTACGATTTTCGTTATAGTCACGATTTCACGAAAACCATTTAGCGGTTTTCTTATTTAAAATCTGGCACACATGCGTTAATCAGAACACCCCAAAACCCATATACCAAATTTTCAGCGAGTTCCATTCCTTCAAAACAGTTGAATGGACAACAGGGCTACTAAAAGTATATGTGTGCAAAGATTTAATACAAAATATACAGGGTGCCTCTCTGTGCCATCTCAAAGTACCTACTGAATTTTAATAAATCGAGTAGGTATATCGAAACCGCCCCAGAAACTGTAAACAAACTAAGTCTAAAAAATTCAGACGTATGCCAGTAAGTAAGACCTTTTGAGTTAAGGGGGGGTTGCCAACAGAGAAAGTGAGTTTAGATTTCGTTTTTTTAAGTTGTATAGCATAAAATCTAATAACATTTTACCTGGCAAAAATTTAGTACCAGCATTTATGTCTTCATTTTAATCATAATATCTTAAAAGCATATGCACTGGAATTATTATTTTTCCCAAGGGTTTCATAACCTATAAAATAAAACACTGCTTGTAAGATCTTATGATTAAAATAAAGACAGAGATGTTTGTTCTAAATGTTTGCCAGGTAAAATGTTATTAGATTGTATGCTATACAACTTAAAAAAATACGAAATCTAACCTCACTTTCTCTGTCGGCAACCCCCCCTTAAGGTAGGCGGTGCGTGCCACAAGTAAGTCCACAAGAGTTAAGGTGCTGGTGTGCCACAACAGGAAACGCAGAGAAAATAATATATCATCTTAGACTTTGTTGATAAAAGTAAAAAAATTATTTTTTTATTTGTTAATTGGCAATTTGTAAAAAATAAGTTATTTTTGCGTTTATTAATATTTTTTCAATTCCAGAGCATGCTTGGCCAGTATAAACTTTCATAAAAATTCAACATTTTGAGATAGCCCAGAGAAAAAGTATGCTCCTTGGCTTACAGATACTCTGCAGGACGTGATGAAATTGAGAGATAGGGCATTCTCACGCTAGAGAAAAGCATAGAACTTAGAACATTGGCAATCATACAAGGATATGAGAAATGTAGTCTCAGTGGCAGTAAAGAGGGAAAAGAAAGCATTTTATAATTTTAAATTGGATACAAATGTCAATAACACTAATATTTGGTCGACCTTGAGGTTATTGGATTTGGTTTCCTTGAAATCCACAAAGGATACACAAAGGATACTGTTCTTGAATCTCTGATTTTTCAGGAAGTTAGTGAAGTTGATGTTTTGAGAGTTATAGAAAAAAATAAAACTTAAGCGACTGGGTGCGATGGTATTGTGGTGCCCCGTAGATACCAATGAGGTGCCCCGTAGATACAAACCAATTTTCTCATTTTATTTTATCAATTAATTTGATGTAATGTTAAGTACTTCCTTAAAATATCTTGTTTCAAATTCATCGGGTTAGGGACAAGCCGCCGAATATTGGGTCATAAATTTGATCGAAAAACCATGTTGTTTATATCGGATATGTCGGCCAGGGTAATTAATGTTCCCCGAAAAACATGTTTGTTTATATATCCTATCCGCCGCGAGCGTTGAACGAACACATGCATATCCTAGAATCGAGGCGAGAACAAAGAACCAAGCGGATATAAAAGAGGGTTACTCCAAAACGGAAGCCAGTCGTTGCCGACCACCTCTTGCCGGGCGAAGCCCTGCCCGGCAACCCAGCGAAAGTTCGATGCCGTGCCATCCGTAGAAGAGTCGTCGCCGAACATCACTTGTAGGGCTAAGAGAGACCAGCGAGTGTCCGATGCCGAACCAGCAATGAGAAGAAGTCTCCGACCACCAAGTGTTGGGCGAAGTACTGCCCGTGAAGTCATCTAGAGTCTGCCGCCTTGCCTGCCATAGATCCAGCACCAGAGCCTCAGTACAGTATGCTGCCCGTTGAACTGACCACAGAGTAAGCGATTGAATTTTGTTTTGTTGGGTTTTGTCGACTGAGTTGCCTTTCTATTTCTAGTTAATGAATTTATTTGATTTTATTTTATTTAGAATGCTAGTAGTGTTTAATTGAGGAATCGAAAAGAATGGTTATATATTTTATATTTTAAATCAGTGTCGTTACAGTTCTGAATATTTTACGCTAAATTTTGGGTATTTAAAAAGCTGTTAGCATAGCAGTGCCGTATTAAGTCCAATATTAATAATTTACGCTAAATTTTGGGTATTTTTAAATACGATTTTGTGCCAATTTCAAGTTATTTTAATAATTTTGTGTCTCTATTATCAATTTCGAATCATTTCTAAGAATTACATAATTTTATTAACGTTTGTGTGATCAGGCTAACTAACTTGTGTGCCAATAATTTGGATATTATTCTTGGATATTTTGAGCTCCATTCACGTACTATTTCTGCAGGTTTTGTTATCAGTTTATGCTATAAGCTAGTATTGTTCGCCACTCAGGTTTGAAACCAGTTACTAAAATTTATAGATAATTATTTTGCGCTAAATTCTTTATTGTCGATTCTTTTCTGTAATATTTACTTAGTAATATTTTTAATAATTCATTTTGTTCACGTGTGTGCATCCTGAAGTCATTTTTCTGTATTGTAACTGAAATATTTTATACGCCATAGGCGTACCATTTACTTTTAATATATGTATTAAAATTCCCCTGTTGTTTCCGTTAATCCTTAGGCCCACACCAAAAATAAATTAACTTATGGACCACCTTTAAACATGCCGCTAGACCAACTAACATCAAAAACAAAGGTGCGCGCCATAGTATAAACATCTTAACTATCCGTCTGCGTGTTCCTCACATCCTGCCCCACATAACTCATGTTATTAACTCTGCTATTAGAGACTCAGTTTTCCCTGATATCTAGAAAAAGGCGAATGTGTTGCCGTTACCTAAAATTCAAAATCCGTCTACATTTAACAATATCCGACCAATTAGTGTCTTACCTACTTTCTCTAAGATATTAGAAAAAATAATTGAAATCCAACTACAAGAACACTGCCAAAAGAACAAGATCATCCCTGATGCCCAGTCTGGGTTTCGATCTGGATACAGCTGTTCTACATCTATGCTTCATATAACCGACGAAATATTTTCAGCAACTGATAAAGGTAAACTCACTTTACTGGTCCTGCTCGACTACTCCAAAGCTTTTGCTACCTTGCACCAGGAGATCTTGAAATCAACCTTTCACTACATCGGGCTTTCATCTACAGCTACAAACCTTTTGTCTAGCTTTTTGGAAGGCAGGTCGCAGGCGGTATCCTACTCTGGAAATTTGTCTATGTACCGAGGCATATCCTGTGGAGTCCCTCAGGGATCTATCCTAGGTCCGGTTCTGTTCAATTTATACATATCAAATTTCTCATCATGTACAGTATCTTGGGGCCGCGGTGGCGTCGCTCGTACCGGCGCTGACTTTTTAGACTGCATGTTTTTCTGCCTTCGATCGACCTTGGTTCGAGGCAAGCGCATGCATATGTCTTTAAAGAAAAACACCGCTATGGCCAAGAGCGCTGGACAAATAAATGTGGGTTCACGGTATTGCTCCTAAATAGGCTTTATCCGTGTGATTTACTAATTGTCCTACACTCACTGGGATTACTACGTTTTTCTAGGGTTTTCCGTAGTACTTGAGCGAATGCTATCCTAGTTCTATCGGGAAAAAAGTCGGCCCTAGCCGCAAATGGCAACGAAGACAAAATAATAGTAATTGCCCCCCTCCCCCGCACAAGCATGTGGTTGCTTCTGGGATACTCCTAGTTTGGAGTATTGTGAGGGTGAGAATTATTATTATATTATATTATTATTGATGGATCACGTGTCGGTTGTCTTCAAGGACTCAGTTAAGAGCTTAGGCTTATCCTTGGATCCTGAATTGCGATTTACAAAGCACGTATCCAGCTGCCTGCAAAGAGCATAGGTACTTAAACCTTCGACTAATTTTTCAGCATCGTACCCTTTTCAGTAAGAAAGTAAAGACAATGCTGTGTGAGTCAACCGTGTTATCCCATTTTAATTTCTGTGATACTGTGTATGGCTCATGTTTAACTGTTTTTGACAAACAACGCGTACAAAAGGCACACAATTCGTGCCTTTGGGATAAGAAAATTTGAGCGCATAAGCTACACTTTAAAAGAGGTGAAATGGTTGAACATGTGTAATCGTAGATTCCTCCACTCAGCTGTTCAGTATTTTAAGATTATTGTTAGTAACTCCCCACCCTATCTACATCGGAAAATATGTTACCGCTCCGATGTCCATAATTTGAATATCCGATTTAAAGGTACACTCACCCCTCCCTTACCTACATTACTCTGAAATGTTCAAACGCTCCTTTTCATACAGCATTGCTAACTGTATTAATAACCTGTCCATTGACATCGGTAGTTTTAGTTTGCGAGGATTTCGAATGTCTTTGGTTGCATCTCTGATGAGCGAGCAATGAAGTGATCTATAAGAGGTTTTTCGGGCAGCAGGGTTGATCTTGGTGGTTTCCGTAAAAAAAATTGTTTGTTTGTTGCTTGTTGTTTCCTTTCTAAACTGGGAAATTTCCATGTTATCATTTTGCGAAATTTGTGAAATTACTGTCAATTTCTTTTAATGTATTTTTTTATATTTATAATATGTCTATGGTACATTTTTTCTCTCTTTCTCTTTACTTATATGTCATCGTGACTCATATGGGGTTAGATATAAATAGACGGCTGCCTATTTTGGCGTCAGTACTAAATCTCGCCCCTTTATGTCTGCTTTGGCAGACCTGCATGTTTGTTCTGTGGACCACTTGTCTGCAATTTGTTTAATAAAGGCCTTTATTATTATTATTATTATTATCTCGACTTAGCCAAAAGGCATTCGCACTCCCTCTACGGGGAACATTCACTCAGATCCCGGGTATCCCGGATACCATAAGGATCTGGCTCGGACGAGACCCTTGCCATGTTATCTATCGGGCCTTAGGTGACATTGATTTTATTATTATTATTATTATTAAAAATACCCTGCACATCTTTGTATCGAATCTTTGCACACCAACACTTTGAATGATCCTGTTGACCATTCAACTTTTTTGAGAGAATACAGCCAGATGCCTTTAAAATTCCTATTTTGCTCAAACTTTGACACCCTCCAGAATAGAACTCACTGTGTATTTTTTTTGTTAAAATTTTGTATATGGCAGGTTTTGGTTTGTTCTGATTAATGCTGCGGTGTCAGATTTTAAACAAAAAAAATCGCTAAATGGTTTTAGCACAGATAACGGGTTATCTGTGGTTTTAGTGAAAATCGAGGGTATCAAAAATCGTAGCCGGCTCTGGATTTGTATTTTTTGAAAGGGTCAAAAGAAGCGGTTTTTGAAGGCCTTCCAAACAAAAGAAAGTTCAGGTGATTATCACCAAAAATAAATATTTTACGGATTTGCATATTATATTTAAAAGTAGATACCCTATATACCGGGTGGGTCAAAAAAGTTGGACTTTTTTGTTTTGGCTATAATTTTTTGGGTCTTTCTCTATATTTTAGGGACACTGCGAGGAAAGTCTGTTCATCAAAACAAAAGACAGAAGGCAATTTTTGTATTTAGGCCAGTGGACATAAATGAGGAACACTAAACACTATACTAAATTTGCATGGTCTATCGATCCCGGATTTGGCCGCCATATCGGAAAATTCCATATAAAAATTAAATTTTAATGGATTTTTTACAATAACTCGGTCTGGGTACAGAAAATTTTCAAATAACCGAACATAAATCCAATTAAATTCTCTACAAAAAAGGTTATATTCACTGGTTTAGTAAATCAACAGGTTGCCGAGATACGGACGCTTAAATCCAGAACATAGCTACATTTTCCCGTATACCTTATTTATAGAAATTAATGTTTTTATTGTGCTCGTTTCCACACCGCCTAGAGGTAGAGAACTCGGCGCGTTTTTTTAAAGTGGTTTCCCCTATAGGGAAATTGTGGCAAAGTCCAAAATTTTGCGGCCCACCCGGTATACGATTTTTGTTTGTTCGCCCTTCAACAGTTGTTAAGGTTATGTCAGCTCTCCCATAAATGTATGTTTTTTAAATAGTCCACTAAACTTTTAAACTACCTACTACATAATAGACAAGGTCCGTTACAAAAAATCATTGGCTTTCAATTTTTTAAGGAATTTTATTGATCTTGGTGTCAAAATACAGCTCCCGGAAGAAATTGTTATGAAATTGTTGCAGAATCTTAAAAAATAACTGTCATGCTTACCGGTTAACTCCCTGTGCCTGTCGTCGACTTTACTCGGAGCCACTATCATAGGTACACTTCCCAGTACTCCATTGCTTAATCCTAATATAATAGAAAACACTAAAGCTGTAATTTCAGTGGAAAATATTGGATTGTTCCTCGAAGCAACGCACATAACCGTTAAAGGAATCATTATCAGTCTTAAAACGGAGAAACGGACCAATCTGGCTTCGGTCCAATATCTGGAGGACGAGGCACTCTAAAAGGAGATTGGGTGTAAAACATTATGGGGGTGAAATACACGAATAATCAAATTATCTAATCAAATCATCGACACTATATTTTTAACCGCACGTGATATAATTATCTTTTTTTAAGTTGAACTCAAAGTTCAAATTGACGATTAGCCAGGTTTTCTGTGCTATAGCAGAAACAGCTGGGCCCTGTAGTGATGAGCAGATACTTTGAATAAGGTATTCGGAACCTTCATCAATGATACTTGATACTATATATGTTTTCTTATATTTAGTTTGTTTTTGTTACTCACTATAACCGTCTATGGAGGAATAACCACATCAGTGGGAAACTAAAGCATTTCCCATACAGTATACCATATTTGGTTAAAAGATCTCGAATACCTACTTACTTTGGAATAGAGACCAAAATGTGTTTTTGTTTTCTGCAATTTCTATGTAAGTATACTGTCGGAAATATGTTATACTTATATAAATATATAAATATCTCGGCTATTTTTTGACAGCACAAATCGGTGGCGGGGGCGATCGAGCGGCCTTCCTGTGTCATGAGTCATAATGAAAGTTGCTGTCCATGGCCACCTAGGAAAACTATGGCCAAAAATAAAAAAAAACAAAATTTTTAAACCCCTGTGTATTTTTTATTTTTAGAGGTACCTACCCTACAGAAAAAAGTTTAATATGAAAAAGTGTTTGCAACAACTTTTAATTTATTGTCTGTTATGAAAATAAAGGAAATGAAAATAAATTAAAAATACTTAGGTAATATTGTAACGAAAAATGCCTCTAAAGTTGTTATATCAGCTTTTTATGAACATGTTTGCACTGTTTTCTAACCTACTCAAAAATTTGGCACATAAATTTTAACTTTCAGTATTCTAGTTACAGTTTTAGAATTTTTATTATTAGTTTGGAGGCATTTTCTGTTACATCTTTGTTCGCCTGAGGCCTTTTAGTTTTCATTGTTTTCCCTGTAGAGCTTCCATGTTTTTTTCTAGAAACTGACTAGAACTGTATGATTTGTGCAATTGTCATTGGCCGGGAATATTCTAGAGTAGTAAGTTTCCAGGCTTCCATTTGAATAATATAAGCTCTGGGAATTGGGCCTGAGGCGATTTTGGTGCGATTTTTTTGGTGCTGATAGAATATTCTTGGTCAGTGACAGTATCTGACAAATTTATTTGTGAAGGCTAAACAATAAAGGTGGTAACCAAGGCAACGAGATTAGACTGTGATTGTTGAGATTCAGTACATTGGTTGTCAGAAGCGCGATTTTAATAGGACCCTGACGTGGATGCCCTTAACGAGAAAACAAACCGCAATGGAAATGTTTAAATTTGATGAAATGGACAAGAAACATGAAGAAGGAGACAAGAAACAAGAAAGAGAAAATAAACAAGAAGAACTGAAGAATCTTAAAGAAGAAATGAAGAACGAATTGAAAAAGAATGAAGAAGTAAGAAGACGCAAGAATTACGAAGAAGAAGAAGAAAGGCGCAAGATTGAAGAATAAAAAGAAGAAGGACGGCACAAGATCGAAGAAGAAAAAGAAGAAGAAAGGCGAAAGAGACATGATAGGGACATGAAGCAAGAAAAACTGATGAGTGACCTTAAAGAAGACATAAAAACCGGACGAGACGAAACACTCTAATCAGGGCCGCAATTTTGAGTCGGAGGTATTCCAAAATGTCTGCCGCCTGCGAGGGATTTCCAAGACAAGAACAACACCCCTGCACCCCCAGTCTGATGGTATGGTGTAATGGTTCGATAAGACTCTAGAAACGTACCTGAAGATGGTAGTGAATCATATAATGATGTGCAAACATTTGAAGAAAGTGTTCTACAGGTAGTTTACAGGGGGCTTTCATGTAAAAATTTTCGATTTCAGTCTCCGCTGCGAAGTTATTCTGGCCTATTAAGATAGCCAAAAACATTTGGTTTTGATTTTTTCTCAAAAACGGTTGAATCTAATAAAAGCTTGAATTTTGGGACATGTTACCGGTAAGTTGGAATACATTTTACGGTAGAAATATTTTTTGCACCCTATGCGTCTTAAATGTAGAAACCCGAAACGCCTATTAGTCTTTTTTACAGAACTTTTTGTAAGTTAGTTTAATTTAAAAAAATTGTGTTCTGTAGCCGAATTAAATTGGAAACTTTTTTACTGGTGTTATTTTTCCATTTCCACTAACCTAATAGTTCGTCTGGAAAAATGAAAACACTTTTTTGTTCCGTATTTAAGTACAGTTTTTGAGAGTCACGATTCACGATTACTTAAAAGCATAGTAGGCGGGTGTCATGTTTGTCACTTTCATATTTCACTATTTACGAGCGCTGTGGGGAATACTTTTTCCTACATTCAAAGACATTTAGATAAAAAAAATGGAACCGCTGCCTCCAATTTTCCATTTTTTAAATTTACCCGAATTTTTTTTGTTATTTAAATGTTTTTGAATGTAGGAAAAATATTCCATACAGCGTTCGTAAACAGTAAAATACAAAGTGAGAAAAATAACATCCTCCTACTATTTTTTTACGTAATAGTGATTTTCAATAACAGTGAGTTTCAACAAAAAAGTAATTTTATTTGTTCTAGACAAACTGTTAAGTTAATGAAAACATATTGAGGTTAAAAGAAGTTTCTAAATTAATTAGGCTGCAGAACACGAATTTTTGTTCTTAAATAAACTAACTTACAAAAAACTTTTGTAAAAAAGACGACAGGTGTTTAGGATGTATAGGGTACAAAAAGTAATTCTACCTTAAATTATTGTCCTCCACTTTGCTGATAGGGTGAAAAATCAAAAACAAAATTTTTGAAGCAAATAGCTTTGCAGGAAGCCTTAAATCTGTAGAACACTTTCTCCAAATATTTGCATATCATGTAAGAACACCCTGTATACAGGGTGAGCTATTTCGAACCTGCGACCGGACAATACCTGATAGTGTTTTTGAAAATAAATGGAGTTTTTTGTACAACATTTTCCCAAGTTATTGTAAAATATTGTGTTACTTCATGATTTCTAAACCAGAACAGGTATTTTAACCATATTTGATACACAGTATACCTGGATAGATTGCCATATTTTGACGCAAGATTAACCTTCCGGAAAAGTGAGGTAGGTATAGGCTAACAACATTTTTCAATAAAATAAAATTTGGCGCGAAACAATAACTGATTTTAATAAATGATATTAATAAATGACCAATCGCGGAACATCATCTAACACGTGCTTTTATTTACGCCAGGCGTTAGAATTGCTCGATTTTACTATTTAGATAATCTTTCTTCACAATGGATCTCTAAATCATTTTTTTTAATGTGTTCATTGGTTAGTATTTATTTATTATTTATTAGTTAGTTACTATATCGGAAAATGCAAAAAATCATTTACACCAGACCGTACTTTATTTTACAACCCAGAGAATCGAACATATTTTCGTGTTAAATTTTGATGTGGTTGATTTTAGGAATTTTAGTAAATATTTCTAGATATTGCAAAAATCGTGTATGTACATTAATTTGGACTCTCCAAGCGGTCGAGTTTTGGCGAAAACGAGTAGGTACCATAAAATGTAAGATTTGACATCGTGCAAACATTGTAAATGCTGATAAGTAAGGTAGGGAGACCTCGGACCTATACTAAAAACTTCAGCAAAATGTATAGGATTATTTTATAGGAACATTGGGTACTAGGTTAGGTAATTATCTAACAAAAAATAGTTATGTTAATATAGATCTAAGGGTGGAAATAATATCTTACAATCTTTCCAATTAAATCTGCGCAGTTAAAATTTGCCATCATTAGAATAGGCATCCAGGAGCCTAGAGTACAGCTTGTTACTTCAGATGCAATTCCTGGATACAAGCATAATGTGGCAAAATACGCCAAACATATCGATATCATATAAGGGTAGATAGCCTTCGTTACCTCCCATCTTGCTTGAAGTCCTCCTGTAAATTATGAAAACTAATATCAAGAACACAATATTACAATTATTTGCATATACATAAGTAGGTATACAAGGATCTAGAAAATTTCACCGCCGAATATTCACCGCGCCCACAATAGGCCTTTTTCGTGCTATTTTTTTATAAATGCGTCATGAGGCGTATTAAAAATAAAGGCTAAACAATTTTTTTCATGAAATTTTTGCAACAGGGAAAGACGCTAAAATTAAATATTAAGGTCATATCTTCCAGAGGCGTAACGTCATGCCCCTAAAACGCCGATTGCTTCAATTTTTGGGTTGTTCTGTATGAGGTTCTGAGGTTCTCACTTTTTTTCATACTTCAAATTTTGAATGGATGACAAACAGCTGACTTTAATATCAGGAATGCCCATCATAATTATGACAACAGAGCAAATCGAATTGGACTCTACTACATGAAAGTACCTACCTACTCAATTATGTTATTTCTTTTGAAAACATATATTTTTTCTATTATCGCATATTTGCCGATTTCTATACAACCTGAAGAATGATTAAACAGAAAATTCTAGTTAAACTGATATTTCATATACAGTGTGTCCCACTTAAGGACTGACCACCCCTGTAAAATTTTTATTTATGGCTCGATTTCCATAAACTTTGTTTGTTGGATAGAGCTTCAAAAATGTCATTAAATGTATAATTTATATGTAATTTATATACAGGGTGCCCCACCACGAACTGCATCGATCTATATATATGGAAAACTAAAAGTAGGAAAATTCTGAAAATTTGGCACCTCACCAATGTCGATGGGCGCTGCTCAACTAAAATATTTTGGTGGATCTGGCACATTCGGTTATACCGGAAGTCGATATCAACTTTCTCATTTCAAATGGAACATCCTGTATATTATTGCATTTTTGAATTCTAGGCATCATTTTGGAACAAAAACATGCAACATATCCCATGTCTAAATCCAACCGTTTTTGAGATATTTGTATTTTTCCAAAAAAAATTACAGGTGCAGACCTAAAGTCAATTAGCAATTTATACGAGAAAACCGCGAAATTTCAAAACGAATTTTTGGCATCGTGTAACAGAAGCCCTGGCCTAGTGATCTCTGCTGAGAAATAAATCCGTTCTTATACAGGGTGTTCACAAAATATGAATAAAAGTTACATTCAAAATGTGCTTAAATCTCGAAATTTTCAAATGGAAACCCCCATTTTTTTAATGCGATCTTATTCACCAATAAAAATTGACAACTTTGTGTAAGGTTTCCTATACTTAAATGCAGTAATTTTCGATTAATTTACGAAAAACCCACTTTTCGCCCATAAAATGCGGGGTTTGCTTAACGCTTGGAAAATCATATTAGCCGTGGACGATGAAAAGACAATCGCGGTTGAGGAAATGTCACTTGGTTTATAAATTATTGTCAACAATAATGCCGGCGCGCTTAAATTACACAAAAGAAGATTATGTATCGCACGTTCTTGATATTACTTTGTTGCATTCTGCGTATATAATAAACAAATTTAAATAATCTTCGTTTGCGTAGTTTAAGCGCGCCGGCATTATTGTTGACAATAATTTGTAAACCAAGTGACATTTCCTCAGCTGCGATTGTCTTTTCAACGTCCACGGCTAATATGATTTTCCAAACGTTAAGCAAACCCCGCATTTTATGGGCGAAAAGTGGGTTTTTTGTAGATTAATCGAAAATTACTGCATTTAGGTATAGGAAACCTTACACAAAGTTGTCATCATTTTTAGTGGTGA
Source organism: Pseudeuparius sepicola (assembly GCA_963920635.1). Classification (NCBI taxonomy): domain Eukaryota; kingdom Metazoa; phylum Arthropoda; class Insecta; order Coleoptera; family Anthribidae; genus Pseudeuparius; species Pseudeuparius sepicola. Next base: position 12,957,945 of record OY987306.1, read on the forward strand.
ATAAGATCGCATTAAAAAAAATGGGGGTTTCCATTTGAAAATTTCGAGATTTAAGCACATTGTGAATGTAATTTTTATTCATATTTTATGAACACCCTGTATAAGAAGGGATTTATTGCTCAACAGAGATCACTAGGTCAGGGCTTCTGTTACACAATGCCAAAAATTCGTTGTGAAATTTCGCGGTTTCCTCGTATAAATTGCTAATTGACTTTAGGTCTGCATCTGTATTTTTTTTCGGAAAAATGCAAATATCTCAAAAACGGTTGGATTTAGACATAGGATATGTTGCATGTTTTTGTTCCAAAATGATGCCTAGAATCGAAAAAAGCAATAAAATATAAGGTGTTCCATTTGAGATAAGAAAGTTGATATCGACTTCGGGTATAACCGGAAGTGCCAGATTCACCAAAATATTTTAGTTGAGCAGCGCCCATCGGCATAGGTGAGGTGCCAAATTTTCAGAATTTTCCTACTTTTAGTTTTCCATATATAGATCGATGCAGTTCGTGGTGGGCCACCCGTATATACAGGGTGAGTCAGAATGTATAGTAAATACTTTAGAGGGGTGTTCGGCAGATGGCTTTAAGGGGGGTCTTTCATATAAAATTTTTCGATTTGGGCTTTCTTTGCCAAGTTATTTGGGTCTACAAGGTGGCCCAAAAGTATTTTTTTATTTATATTTCTATAACGGCGTTACTTACTACTACTAAAATTTGAAATTTGGTATGTGTTACCCACTTACTCCTTAGGGTAGTTTATTCATTTACACAGTGCCCTAAAAAAGGGAAAAAACTAGCAACCCATATTAATTTTTTGCTGAAACTTTTTTGAGGTTATCGTTTTGGTCTTGCAGGTCCATCATTTCAGTGTATCTTTTCATTTTGCAACAAAAGTGTACTCTTGTTTCATAACGATAAAATCAACCGTTTGCGTTGAAATTGGCAAAACGTGCCCCAAAACACCTGTTAACTTCAACATTCGAAACATACAATTTTTACCTACCGCTTTTAAACGTTACACATCGACTGTACCATTTAAACTGAGAAAATTCTTATGAACAATATACCAAAACTTATTAGCTTTCAAAATGGAAAGGATTGAATTAACAAAATTTGAACACCCTATTTCAAGATAACCAATGCTGTTTTGACCAATGTCCAATTGGTATTTTTTTCCTTATTTTGAATGTACAGTCGATCTGTAACGTTTGAAAGCGGTAAGTAAAAATTTTAGGTTTTGAATGTTGAAGTCAACAGGTGTTTTGGGGCACGTTTTGCCAATTTCAACGCAAACGGTTGATTTTATCGTTAGGAAACAAGAGTACACTTTTGTTGCAAAATGAAAAGATACACTGAAATGATGAACCTAGAAGACCAAAAAGATAACCTCAAAAAAGTTTGAGCAACAAAATTAATGGGGTTCTTAGTTTTTGCCCTTTTTTAGGGCACTGTGTAAATGAATAAACTACCCTAAGGCGTCTTCCAGTAAGTAGATAACACATACCAAATTTCAATTTTTTAAGTAGCGCCGTTATTGAGATATAAATAAAAATAAATACTTTTGGGTCACCTTGTATAGACCCGAATAACTTGGCAAGGAAAGCCCAAATCGAAAAATTTTATTTGAAGGCCCCCCCTTAAAACCTCCTGCCGAACATCCTTTTAAAGTATTTACTATACATTCTGACTCACCCTGTATAATAATGTATAAATAAATTTCGAAAAGTACTTTTAGGGATTTTTTTAGAGGAAAATCAATGCCGGATTCTTATTCAGCGTTCTTCGAAACCCAAACGTACCAATTTGCATTACCATAGCTCTACAGGGTGTTTCAAAATTTTTAGTGCCCCACTTAATTAGTGACCACCCCTGTAAAATTATTATTTTTAGCACGATTTCATAAACTTTTTTTTGTTGGATAGCTTCGATAATGGCATTAAATGCATAATTCAGGTGCCCCGTGCGTTACATTCATGAGACGAAGTTTTAGTGCTGAAATTTCGAGTACTATTAGGGACTTTTTTTTTAGAGAAAAATTAATGCTAGATTTTTATTCAACGTTGTTGGAAACCGAAACGTACCAATTTGCATTAGAAAATGGAGGACTAATTGAAATGACTGAAATTTGAGTTTATGTTATGTTGCGTTGTTTATTCATGTATTTGATTATATTAAATTAAATAAAAAAATTGTTCGCTAATAAATTTTTGAAAGAATATGAGTTCCTCGTGAATATTTTAGTGACCAACTTACCAGAAATTAAGAAAATTAATTACAAATTATTACGTTTTTGTTTGGAACCTCTCACTGCATATAAAAATCCGGCCTTGCTTTTCCTTTTAATTTTTTTGGAACACCCTGTGGAGCTATGGTAATGCAAATTGGTACGTTTGAGTTTCCAACAACGCTGAACAAGAAACCGGCATTAATTTTCCTCTAAAAAATCCCTAATAGTACTTCTCGAAATTTCAGCACTAAAACACCGTCTCAGTGGGCCATGAATTTAACGCACGAGGCACCTGAATTATGCATTTAATGTCATTTTTAAAGCTCTACCCAACAAAAAAAAGTTTATGAAAATCGAGCTACAAATAAAAATTTTACGGAGGTGGTCAGCCCTTAAGTATGGCAATAAAAATTTTGAAACTCCCTGTAGAGCTACGTCAATGCAAAATGGTACCTTTGGGTTTCGAACAATGCTGAATAGGAGTCTGACATTAATTTTCCTCTAAAAAAATCCCTAATAGTACTTCTCGAAATTTCAGCACTAAAACACCGTCTCAGTGGGCCATGACTTTAACGCACGAGGCACCTGTATTATGGGTTTGATGCCATTTTTAAAGCTCTATCCAACAAAAAAAAGTTTATGAAAATCGAGCTATAAATAAAAATTTTACAGGGGTGGTCAGTACTGGTCTCCCCGACGCTTGTTGACGCGTTGCACGTCAAGCAAAAGCAAACCTTGAATTTATTTTATTTCAAAACGTCAGTGCGATCAGTCAAATTATTTCCACCATTTATTCAAATATTCAGTTAGCACCTAGAAAAAACATACGTACTGTACAGGGTGTTCCCGTATATTTTGACCCACCCCTAGAGCCTATATTTTTCGAGTTAGAAAAAAATTACTTAAATGAAAGTTGTAGGGTTTTTTTCTGAACCGCTAGGACCTGTTACTAGATAAAACAAATGAGCGTCGCAAATTTATGAAAAAATATAAACTTACTTTTTTTTAATGGAACACCCTGTATATGGAAGGCAAGGGCCTTCCTGTGAATCCATTATTTTTGGGACAATACACCTTGGTACCCTACAACTTTCATTTAAGTAATTTTTTTCTAACTCGAAAAATAGAGGCTCTAGGGGTGGGTCAAAATATACGGGAACACCCTGTACAGCTCGAGTGGATTCTCCATATCATCCTTTGAACGATTGAGAATGGGTATACCAAAATCTCGCTTTAACTGTTCTCTAGATTATGAAAATAAATAGGTAAATATTTCATGTCCCTAGAAATCCGTAAGCGGCGGCCATATTGATATTATTGATAGGTAACCGAGGAGAGGGCCGTGATCAACAGAATTTACATTGTACACACACGAATCCTAAATTTAAATAGATAGAAATTAACATTAAAGTCTGTTCTGTGAAGCACAGAAAAAGGCTATAGTTATAGTTTCCGTGTTTGAAGTTAGGTTAGAACTATAGAATATCAAGGCCTAACCTTAGGCGCCTGTCACAAGTTCTGACATTTCTGCCAGACATGGTAAATACGCCCCTGACATTTTCCCTGTAGAAGCTCAAGAAGTAGTTACAACGACCGCCATGCCTTGCAGTCTTGCCAACAACAAACAATAATTGCGTAGAAGGTTGGCATAGAGGAGTTCATCGACTGTATAAGAAAGGAATAACAGACCTCGGAGCACCCACAACTTCGAGGTAGGTACCGAGTTGTTGCTTCTTTAACATCGTGGCAGACTTATAAACGCCTACGCGCCATACTCTACTTATTAAAGCTGTTTTACATACAATTTTCCCAATAAATTGTATTAGTATACAATTATTGGTATAATTTGAACAATCTTCCTTTTATAATTACTGCAATAACATTTTTAAATCAATTCATTTTCCTCCTCACTGCGAAAACTTGCTCATACTTATTTACACTTAGTTATTTAGTTATTTTTTTATATTTCTATGGATATCTATTTTTGTCCCTTATTGAATTTTTGAATTTATTTCTAATATCTACTAAGTTTGAAATGTTCTGGAACTTTATAAACAAAATTTAACGTTTTTTTTCGTATTTATAGATGAAAATTTATGATTTGCGGAGAAGGGAAGCCGGCAAAATGTTTGGGCCTGGACGGTAGGGGCCTGCTATCGAAAATAAATAAATCTTTCTTATTTTGTTAATTTTCGTATTTATTTTATTGTTGTATTTTTAAATGCCTTTCTGAACAGCGCTCTCAAGACTGATTACTGATCTCCTATCGAGCTCATCTCAAGATAAATGGACACATTTTAACAAGAAATATCCATAAAACAAAACAACAGCTTCTCAAAATACCAAAAAGTATTTATAACAACAAACACTTGGACATCTCTGCAGCCATAGGCGGTTCTAGGTGGGGGCTTGGGGGGGCTAAGCCCCCCAAATCTTAAAATAGCCCCCCCCCCAATTTATTTTTCGCTACCAAACCGCTACCTACTGACACAACTAAGAACGATTATTATTTTTAATTTAGTGGGGATTTGAACTCAGTTCATTGGTAGAGCATTCGACTGGTAACAGCGGTTGTAGCTCCCACTGGTGTCTAACATTTTTAACATTTAACATTTTTTCAATATTATTTCAGCACCTTTTTTTGTTAAATTATTAAAAGTAGGTAGGTAGCATTTTTTTATGAATCACCATATGGGTATTAGGTTTTTTATAGTAAGTACTTATGTAATATGTTAGTATATTTTGTTATGCGAAACAATCCTATTACTTGTTAAAAAAAAATGTTTTGTATAATAATAATCACAAATATGGTCACCTTAGCTATATGCCAGGGCCCAGGGGCTTAAGCCCCCCCCCCCCCAAAACAATAGGTCTAGAACCGCCTATGTCTGCAGCTATGTAAACCACTAAATAAAAATATAAAAATAATAAAATAAGTTTGCTGAATTGTTGGCGCGGTGAATTGTTCTTGGTAAGTACCAAGTATACAGATATGGGACATCGTTAGGCTTGTTAAAGTATTCCCAAATCAAAAATCGACAGGATTTATTCAGGTCATCGCGATTATTGCGTGTTATTTCAAGGATAATATTTATTCTAGGGAACTGTTGGCGGTACAGGCAAAATCAGGGAAGCCATATGGGAAATAGGAAAAAATTGCGCCGGTGCCGGTTATATTTATTATTAGGATTATTAGCATTTGGAAATGTGTAAATGTATAAATTTCAGTTAAGCATCTCTAGGACGCCCTTTACAATTTTTAAATATGTTAAATGGGTTATTCTAATAAAACCTCACCGCTAAAAGTGGGATAAAAGCCACGCATTCTTGCAGAGATCCGGTCAATTTTATTATTTTCAAAATATATATGCAGTTATAAGTACGCACAACAAGAAACACTTAAAATTAGAAATACAATCAGCAATTCAACAAAATACCTACTTCTTAAAGAGCTGAATCCAACTCTGCTGCTACAGACGCTTGGTCGTCCTCTGATAACAACATCTTCTACTTTATACGTTGGTACCGGCACAGAAGGCTCATAGGCGGGATTTGCAAAGCTCAATGTATTTCCTGCTGACGGGGGTGGGCTTGTCTGTATTTTTAAAACTCCGTACTGCACTTCATTTGTTTCCATCTAAAAATTACTATATATTACTCTTTGTACTACTTCAGTTTGTAAAGATTATCGGAAAATGTTGCTTTCAGCGCAGAAACACATTTTTTACTTTCACTCTTATTTATCTAGCAAACATTTCAATCGATTTTTTTAGGAAAACCCTGAATATTTTAAAACTTTTAACAGGCACCGAAAACATAAAGAGGATATCTTTGTAATTAAAATTTACATTGAATAAATACAAATTTTAATGCATTATAGGTACTATGCAGGCTTAGCATTATTGTACAGGGTGATCCAAACTCGACGCCCCAGGCCTACAGCGGGAACACGAAAACTCAAAATAAAATTTCGAAAAGGGGTTCTTAAATGGGACATACTAAGGTCAAATTTTGATCGAAAATAGCTTTTTTGATGTTTGGGAAAATGGCCGCTGTGACGTCATCGATATTATTTTCCCAGAAACATACCAGTTTTTCTCTATATATTGAAAGTCCTTATCATTCTCAACAACTTTTATAGAAATAAATTTTCTGTATCTTTTGTCTTTTCAAATCTACAGAGTTAAATATGTAAAAAAAGATGGAATTTTTTCTAATCATTTTTCGAAATCTAGGTAGCTATGGAAACAATAGATAGTCAATTATTTAAGAGTATGTTAGGGTGCCTTGCGCACCCTTAAATTTATTCAACTGGAATATTTATTAAATTTCTGAATTGTGCTTGTTACTAACTTGTTTGTTATTATTGTTTGTTACAAATTTATTTTTTTTAATATTCCAGTTGAATAAATTTAAGGGTGCGCAAGGCACCCTAACACTCTTAAATAATTTTTGACTATAAATTGTTTCCATAGCTATCTAGATTTCGAAAAATGATTAGAAAAATTCCATGTTTTTTTACATATTTGACCCTGTAGATTTGGAACGACAAAAGATACAGAAAATTTCTTTCTATAAAAGTTGTTGAGAATGATAAGGACTTTCAGTATATAGAGAAAAACTGGTATGTTTCTGGGAAAATAATATCGATGACGTCACAGCGGCCATTTTCCCAAACACCAAAAAAGCTAATTTTCGGTCAAAATTGGACCTTAGTATGTCCCATTTAAGAACCCCTTTTCGAAATTTTATTTTGAGTTTTCGTGTTCCCGCTGTAGGCCTGGGGCGTCGAGTTTGGATCACCCGTACTATACTAACCAGAACTGCATCTTCTGTTGGTTCAAGAGTAATACGTGTCTTCGCTCTCTCGCACAATGCTATATAAAACTGAATAAAGTCGGATCTTCTTATTAGATGATACATTGCAAAGCAAGTGATAACAGTAGAGACCGATACTGTAAAGAAGTATACAGTACTACCACGTAATTCTGTAATTATGAATCTTGTTGCTACTCTAACACAAGATGTAAACACACCAGAAGTACCTAGAAATGTACCCAGTTAGTACAGAAATTTGCCAAATTAATCATTAACATTACTTTCACCAACCATAAGGGCCTGTGTGTATTTTGGTGGAAGCATACTTGTATAGCCGTAAAAACTCGACTGTTGTACTGAAAAATATATATTAAAGAAATAATAGCTTAATGTAAGAATTTAGATCTATTGATTTTGACTTTACCTGTGCATCCTATAGCGACTATAGCTACAGCTGCCAAATTAACAGTGTATGAAGTAGAGGAACCAAAGGCTTCCCACCAAACTTCACATACCACCACAAACATCAATGTCAGGAAGGACATAATATATCCAAAATTAATCCTGGCATTAAGCGTAAACGTTTCAACTAATAAATTGTTCGCCAATACCGTCAAAAGGGCAACAAAAATGTATATCATGGACATATCGAATACTACAGGCGTTCCTGGATAACGTACTTTAAAGTAATCCATAGCCATAATAAAGCTAAAAAGTTAAAAATAGACTTTAGTACAAGAATCTCTATTATATTCCTAGTCGAATTTTTATCGCATTTGAAAAATTCGGAATTTTTGCTCTTATTTACCTATACGTGAATATGAAAGAAACACTGTTAGATTGCTTCTACGAACAGCTGAATAGGTACCTACTACTTTTCCGTCTTCCCTAAAACTTTGAAACATGCGCAAATCGTCTCATCCAACATTCAGGGGCCATAGGTGTGCGCATGGAATAATAACTTTTTAATTTGAAAACAATATGCAGTTTAAAATGTACTTGCTGTAAATTGATTTACATATTTGTTCCCACTTAGATATTGTGAAATATTCACATACACACGCCTATGGTATGATGGCCACGCTTCTAGCCACCGAAACTTTTCCCACTATTTAACAAAAGTATTCAGCTGTTCAGAAACAAGCTCTAACTTTTAAAATATGCAACAAATTCAATTTTTTACCACGTCTTTCTTGTCCTGTTTGTCTGTTCCTCAAATTTTGCAATCGATTTTAAACTAATTTCCCGATGAGCTACACACTTGACGCTTTAAACATAGCTCAGAACTGGATGACAATGCAATATTAACTCTAACTTATAAAAATATTTGAGTAGTGGAAACTTATGAACAGATAAGCACAGGCCATACGCTTGTAATAAATAAAAATAACGTGTTAAAAACGCATTAAGAAGAAAGGATGACAAACAAGAATGCGGCAACTACAACCTTATATAAAAATCTTATGACATTTTGGTTCCTTTTTTATTTTATTTTTGAGGAAAGTAACAATTAAACAGGTTGATGTATTATTGGTAGGTAGGTACCTATAACTGAACCTGGACCGATACAATATTAATATAGTGTCGGTCCAGGTATAACAGTTTTCTGTTTCAGATATGACCAGGTGAAGAGAACTGAAATAAATCTGAAATTTCCCAGATGTCTTTGCCATAATCTCATCAAGATGTTTAAAATCGATTGCAAAATTTCAAACACAAGACTAAAAAGAAGAACATAAGAAAATTTAAATAACTTAATATACCACGTTGTAGCCCCATGAAGATTTGGAAAACGTAGGGCGCATGCAAAACCTAGATAATAAGTAGATAATAGTAAGAGCTGTCGCTGGGGAAACATTTGCAGTGCAATACAATTATTGTTAGTGACTTAAGTGCGCATTTCTCTGGGACTTTTACACTTTCAAGTAACGAACTCAAAAAAAGTAAATTATCAATCACTACATGTAGTTTTTGACTTATGCGTGTAACAAATAATAAAAATGAACCTGATAGCGTTGACTGGCGTATTAATAAGATTTCTCACGGCTGTAGTTTCATGTCCTGGAAAGTAGATGGCGCCTATGGTCAACAATGTATTTTGCATTGTATTTTGTCTCCGGGAAGCGCATGGTGAGCCAGAGAACTGTCAAACATGACAGCCGTGAGCAGTCTTTATTAATACGTCAGTCAACGCTATTAGGCAGGAAAGTTGTTTTTTTGAATTTTGAACACAGTTACTTATTTTTAATTAACAAAAAAGGTCGTTAGAACAGGTGTTATACAGAAATCACGATTTTGGGAGAAGGCCGGTAATGATCGGAAAGGATGGTAATGACCGAGAATGGTCACGAATATGAATACTCTCAGTGACTATATTTCTATAGTCACTGATACTAATCTTTCATACTTTTTAAGTTTTCCTTTAACTGACGTACCTATTTTCTTTTCATTCATTTTTATAATTCCCTGAAAGTGAAAATATAGGTATTTTATCATTTATTATATTTTCACTACCATCCCTTTAGGGTTATTACCGTCCCATTTCTATGTTTAGAGGGATAGTAATGACGAGGACAGTAGGTACACGATGTTTTGGTTGTGATTGAATTCAGGTTATGTTCTTGAATTTTCAATAGCACGGCAGTTATTTTGATTATTTTCTGGTCATATGTGAATCAAAATGAAAACTGATTGTATTAACATGAAATATTTGAAAGAGGGGACAGTCGTTACAATAATTATTTTCATAAAGTAGGTACATTATTTTTACCTTTTATAATAGTCATTTAAACACTGTAACAAGATTTATAGGAACACTACTTTGCTTGTGTCTGAACCGTGCAATCGGAGATGCCAGATTTCAATGTGAACTGAATATAGGCTTTTAAAGCCCTATCTACTGGCTGAAAGTAGGATTTAAAGATGAAGGGAGGTGTAATGACGTCTATAATAATTGTGGACATTTGTTCAACGCACGGTAAATAATTTCTGTTGCAGTTAATGCTATATTTTAAATTCCACCTTTACATATTTGAAATCGAATAAAAAAATTTGATTTCCAGTTTCCCATTTAAAAAATAAAAGCAGATTAATTGATAGCATTGAGGCTAGGGACAAGGGATGGTAATGACGTTTCACCTGTTCTGCCTTAAACAAAAACTGCCTCAGAGGAACATGTCAACTTTTATAATCATCCAGAAATTCAGACGTAAGAAGTAAAAAATGCGGGAAAAATCTTAATACTTGAAGAAATTATCGAGGTGAGACGCAAAGTGTACGTACAAGTCTCAGAGAATCCATCTATTAGATGCGCCCCACGTTTATCGAAACTCTATGTCTCAAATGCAAAATTATGAAAAAAATTAGATGCATTGTTTTTGCAAGCGATACATCAGATTTGGCAGATTTTGGCAGATGAATATGTTTCAAATGTACTCCAACCAAAGTCCCAATCAAAACTTACCTGTTGTAAGGTAATAGAAACCCCATGCCCCCCAGGACAAATGCTAGATAAATCATGTTGTATTTGTCTTTTGGTGGTGAAAGATTTGCAAAAATTTCCCTTGCATGGAAGTCATCTGTTCCTCTTCTTGGTCTAGGCAATTTGGAATATCCGAGGGTGTCAGTTGTCTCTTCCACCATGTTGTCTTTATATGTTACTTACCGTTGTATAATTTTCATAATTTTACTACAATCTATTTTTTGTGTTTTAGTCCTTAAAAAGAAGTGTGTTTTGAGGGTTCATTTTAGTAGTATACTGAAGGGTCGAGCGCATGGTTTCAGGATATTGATTTTTTGGGGTCTGCCAATAGTCCAGTAATGTTAGTTAAAACGAACGCCAACCTTGAAAAATTTATGTACCTATAGGGTTAACATTTTTGCAAATATCCACGTGTGCAATACTGAACATTTGAACAAAAGTGATGTAACTAAGAGGTTCTGTAAGCCCGAAGATTGCCCCGTTAATTTTGCTGAATATTTTACATCCTGCAAGTTGTTGTCAAACGCAACTACTAGTACCTAAGTAGTGACTTTGTAACGTCACTGTTTAATTTTAGGATTCGAATGTTTTCACAATGGAACCTCAGTCGTCTCTCTTATGTGTTAATAATTTTCATATTTTTTGACTTCCGCACCACCTTGCATGTGAGTGGAAGTATTGTTTCGGGAATACCATGGAAATGTTTAATGGTTTATTTTGTCCCGCTTGATGATCAAATCAGCTGGTTTGAAAACAAGTATCGGTTAGGGCTACTTTATTATTTTTTTTATTTTTAAAAAAGTGGAATTTTGCATTTTTTCCAAATGAAGTCCTATTTTTTATTATTACCATTGACTTATCGTATACTTAGACTTAATATGTAATTAATTTTCAAGTATCCCGATTGAATCCTGAGACTCCCTGTATATATTCTGGCTATCTACGGATATGGATCTAATTTGAAAAATATCTTGCTTTGAGTTTTAGATATTTTTAATATTTTTTCTGGTTAAAAAATAATTTAAGCATCTTCACTTAATTCTGGAAAAGTAGAATAAATTTATACAGGGTATCCCCAGATCGAATTAACAATAGGTGTGAAACTCGGTATGAAAGACAATAAAATTTCGAGTGGGTATAAATATGAGCTTCTGGGGATCAGCCCTGCTTTTTGATAAAGATCTCTAATAAAATAAAATATCACAATATTTTTCTTTCAAAAAATATTGTTAAACTATATCTAGTAACGATAGCTTCAGCAACAAAATTTGAATTGACAGCCTACTTCATTGTCATAGTTTTATTGTCATGGCGGACTTGCTATTTCATAAATCTGCCTCTAATATTTGGCCTACATGAATCGAGCATCAGAGACCAGGTTATAAGTATAGTTTGATGGAGCTTCCTTGGTAAATATCTCGGAAACGGATCAAATTATATATCGTTGAATTCAGAATTAAAAAGGAATCCTATAATAGTTCAATTAAATGTGTAAGTTGTAAAATCAGAAAATCACTTTCATTTCCGCTAAAACCAGAAGCTATTTCAAAAAAACGGAATATTCAGGAATACTACTTAAATGTTAGGAAAAAATTACATTATATTATTTTGCCAAAAAATATTTTTGCAATAACTTTTTCATTGGCCCGTCTATAAAATCCCAGTACCTACACTCTCAAATTCCCCTTAATTTTTACTACAAATTTATTTTTTGTATGACGATTTTACGTTAACCCTTCTCAATGTAACAAACTTTTTCCGCTTGGATAGGCCACCCTGTTCACAAATAACTATTATGTCCTCTCTGAGTAGAACAAATCTTTGTCAACTTATAAAATGTGACCTGTTTCCTGTTAATGAGGTTGAAAAAAGTGGGTAAGTAAACGAATGCAAGATTTCATGCAATTAATTTTTGTTTAAGTCGTCATCTATTTTTGTTTATATTATAGCTGATACAACTGCTACCTACTATTATTATGTTTGACACTTTACTATTTATTTCAATTTGATATTTGAACCACAGGCTACTTGAACAGAAATCAAAATGTACAGTCAAATATGGCAAAGGCAGCCAGATGCTTGAACAACGTATATTAAAATATTATACAAAACAGCGTACCTAATCCCATTATGCGATTTTAGACCTGGCAATCATAAAGTTAATACAATTTACAAAATATTATTTTCTGGGCATATTATTTCGTAGCAGCAATCTGGATAAGGCTTAGACATATCCCCAGGGAGCAACTCACATGGGGGCTGAACTCTTACCATACCGCATCTGCAAACGAATAAGCATATTATCTTCTAGTATTGTAAGTACCTACTGGGTTTTCCAACAATCAAAGTCCAAAACTCGTGGGTTTGGTCACCATCAACTTTATTGCAGATTTCAAAAATGCACTTGTTAGGTACTGTCGCTGACCGAGAATACTTCTCAGCTCACGAATTTGCGTTTTAACCTTCCACTAACTTGTAGGCCAATGCCCCTATTATATACCTACTCAAAAGGAAGATTGGAGAATTTCTAGAATATTCCTGGCCAATCAGAAATCTAGAAAATCAAAATGTCCTAGAGTATTTTTTGAAAATCATGGAAGCATTATAGGGAAAACAATGAAACATCGAGAAAAATTACAACAAAGTTGTAAGGAAAAATTCATCCAAACTAATCTTAAAATTATATAATACTTACTAATTAAATACTTATTAATTCCGACAAATTTCAAAAAATTTAAATAATAGAATATCGGGACAAAAGTTATGCCAGATTAAGTAGGTAACAATACATCTGCTCTTTCAGGACATGTATTCAATACAGGATATGAAGCAAAATTTGAGCAAATTAAAATTTTACATAAAGAATAGTTATATATGTACCAAGGCACTGAAGTTCAACTTTTTATGACTCGTGCGGAAGTTAGTTGCCGAGGCCGAGGCAAATAACCCACAACTCGTGGTTTGGTCACCATCAACTTCAAATATTCAAAGAACTTCAATGCCGAGGTACATATAATATATTTTTTTGAAATCGGAAAAAATGTTTTGTTACGCGAAAAATAATAATAAGGGATCACCCGTCCATGAACCGACTATGCGCGGCGTTGCTCGACTTTGACGATTGCTCTACCTAGGTCAAGTATGACCAGACACGGCACTTACTGACAGAAAATCCAAACTGCTGCCTGTTGTGCAGCCTCCATGTAAAATAGATTAATATTCAAACCTTCTAAAATATTTATACTGAAAGATTGCGCTGTTATAGGTAACAATTTCGCAATGTGTACGAAAAGTTAAATGGGATTTATTGGCCGGGTTTTGAATATTTGGTCGCTTTTGACGGGCGATGGCTCCGCGTCTGACGTTTGATGTTTACATCTCCCAAGGCCTACTTATTGAAAAAATCGTACAATAATGGGCTACTTCAGTGCCGATTTCTGAGCTTTTAATGACGATTTTGAGACACTTCACTGCCGATTTAAAAAAATAGTTATTTATGTACCAAGGCACTGAAGTTCAACTTTTTATGACTCATGTGGAATTTAGTTGCCGAGGCCTCTGGCCGAGGCAAATACACCAAATGAGTCATAAAAAGAACTTCAGTGCCGACACCAAATGAGTCATAAAAAGAACTTCAGTGCCGAGGTAATATTATATATATTTTTTTTAAATCGGAAGAAAAATGTTTTATTACGCAAAAAACAATCATAAAGGAACACCCGTCCATGAACCGATTGCGCGCGTCGTTGCTTGACTTTGACGATCGCTCTACATAGGTCAAGTGTGACGAGACACGGCGCACTTTCTGACAGAAAGTCCAAACTGCTGCCTGTTGTGCAGCCTCCATGTAAAGTAGATTAATATTCAGATCTACTAAAATATTTATACTGAAAGATTGCGCTGCTATAGGGAACACTTTCGCAATGTGTACGAAAAGTTAAATGGGATTTATTGGCCGGGTTTTGAATATTTGGTAACTTTTGACGTACGATGGCTCCGCGTCTGATGTTTGATGTTTACATCTCGCCAAGGCCTACTTATTGGAAAAAATAGGCTACTTCAGTGCCGATTTCTGAGCTTTTAATGACGATTTTGAGAAACTGCCGATTTCAAGAAGAATTTACACAAAAGGCTTTTTCTTAAGATGGTGGAAATAAGTAAAGAAAAGAACTTTATGAACAAAAAAAAACGATAATAATGATTTAAGTTTCGTATATGAGTATTCCTATATTTTATTTCTTCATAATAACACCGACCTATATATCTAGCGAAGCTATGTAGGTCTGTGATAATAACATAAGAGTACCCAATTAAAATACACTATAACCTGAGCTATAACCTATATTTACCGCTGTATTTAATAACATATAGGTACCCTTAAATTTTAAAAAACTTTAAACTTTTTGGCTATAATTTTTATGTTTTTTTTATAACATGTTGATATGGTTGAATTTGTTTTGTTTTTCAAAAACAGATGAATAGTATCTAATAATAATAAGAATTCTATATTTTTTGTAAATATTTATATTTACACTATTTTCTTACGAAAGACCTCAAAGATTCTTAAAATACGTTTGATAAAATTATACATAACTTCAGTAAGTTGAAAATTGAAAATAATAAAAATAAATTTCAGCCCTGGAGAAGGTCACATTGTTGCGAAAGCTTGGTTTATTAAAAAGAAATTTTGCTTAAAAATATACAGTAAAGTTTTTATACATAAGCCCTTCGTATAAGAAAAAACTATTCTTTATTTTATTGGAGAATGTACCGATTTTGAAAAATTCACTTTTCTGCTTTTAATTTTTTTAGCAGAAACAATCAAAGTAGGTCTAAGCTTTCGAAATTTTGCATACCTACTGAGTTTTTAATTCCGAACAATTTTCCTTAATAACATTTTGCCGTAAGACCTACCTAAAGCCCACTTTACTGGTGCGAAAAATTATTTTTTTTTTAAATTCCCAGGACACATGATTTTTCGAATCTAGAAACCTTTTTGTAGGTTTGAGGACCAAAAAAGTGTGTTTGTTTGCCTATATCAATAGAACTAAACTAGGGTAGAAAAACTAGTGGATTTGAAAGGTTTGCAAAAAATAAAGGTGGTTTTTAAATATTCATAGATACTAATGCTACTGTTTTAAAAGTTATAGGCGCTAAATTAACTATTAGGTATTTTGTTTAATATCTAGGGGCTATAGCTTTTAAAATATTGTCATTAGTATCTATGAATATTTTATAAATGCACTTGTTTTTACACCTAGTTGTAAATAAAATTCTAGTGATACGGGCAACCAAACACACTTTTTATGAAGTTTTTATTGCGCCCTTTATTTAAGAAATAAGTCAGTAAAAGATAACATATACATTTTTCTCAAAAAAATACCAGGACGCGAGGATTTTTATTTTTCGCCGCCTTGTTCTGAGACATAAGGCATAATTTCATTGTGATTTTTATACGAAGTAGTACCTAGTAGTATGTAACGAAAGTCCTGGGAAAAATGTCGAGCGCAAAATATTTAAGCTAAATGAACCCTATCATGTGATGGCCATTGTGTAAAACATATGAACAAAATACTATTTTTTACTACTAACCTGAGAAATCACCATTATTTACCTCATTCCTCTAATGAGAAGTAATATTTCTCACCCTAGGTAAATAATGATAATAAAAACATACCTAGGTAAATAATGAAAAATTTTCTATATGACATTTAAAGATTAGTGTCATTTTATCAGCTTGACAACTGAACTCCCAGACTACTTGATATTTCGAAGTATTTGAAAAAAGCGAGAAATGACTAAAATAAACTAAAATATGGCAATATTTCAATGTAAGTAGTAAAAAAATTCTATATACACTTCGGTTGAGAAGGTCATTATTTACCTCGCATATTATATCCTTCGGCGCTACGCGCCTCAGGATATAAAAAAGCTCGGTATATAATGGCTCTCTTCTCAACCTAAGTGTATAATATACTATTATTTTGATGTTTTGATATTGCCGGATAATGTGAAAAGAACCAACCATGTTAATGTTTCATTATACTGTTTGCACATTTTTATATCAAGGACAAAAAATTCCCAAAACTTTTGATATGTAGGTTATTTATTGGACTTAGAAACTTAAATATATACAGTGTGTCCCACTTAAGGACTGACCACCCCTGTAATTTTTTTATTTATGGCTCGATTTCCATAAACTTTTTTTGTCGGATAGAGCTTCAAAAATGGCATTAAATGTATAATTCAGGTACCTCGTGCCTTAAATTCATGGCCCACTGAGACGGTGTTTTAGTGCTGAATTTTTTAAAAGTACTATTAGGAATTTTTACAAAATTTTTTGTGTCCCACTTAATTAGTGACCACCCCTGTAAAATTTTTATTTTTAGCATGATTTCATAAACTTTTTTTTGTTAGATAGAGCTTCAATAATGGCATTAAATGCATAATTCAGGTGCCTCGTGCGTTACATTCATGGCCCACTGAGACGAAGTTTTAGTGCTGAAATTTCGGAAAGTACTATTAGGGACTTTTTTAGAGAAAAATTAATGCTAGATTTTTATTCAACGTTGTTAGAAACCCAAACGTACTAATTTGCATTAGAAAATGGAGGACTAATTGAAATGACTGAAATTTGAGTTTATGTTATGTTGTGTTGTTTATTCATGTATTTGTTGATATTAAATTAAATAAAAAATTTGTTCGCTAATAAGTTTTTGAAAGAATATGAGTTCCTCATGAATATTTTAGTTACCAACTTACCAGAAATTAAGAAAATTAATTACAAATTAGTACGTTTTTGTTTGGAACCTCTCACTGCATATAAGAATCCGGCCTTACTTTTCCTTTTAATTTTTTTGGAACACCCTGTGGAGCTATGGTAATGCAAATTGGTACGTTTGGGTTTCCAACAACGCTGAACAAGAAACCGGCATTAATTTTCCTCTAAAAAATCCCTAATAGTACTTCTCGAAATTTCAGCACTAAAACACCGTCTCAGTGGGCCATGAATTTAACGCACGAGGCACCTGAATTATGCATTTAATGCCACTTTTAAAGCTCTACCCTCTACCCAACAAAAAGTTTATGAAAATCAAGCTATAAGTAAAAATTTTACGAGGGTGGTCAGCTCTTAAGTGTGGCAATAAAAATTTTGAAACTCCCTGTAGAGCTACGGCAAAGCAAATGATACGTTTGGGTTTCGAACAATGCTGAATAAGAATCTGGCATTAATTTTCCTCTAAAAAATCTGTAATAGTACTTCTCGAAATTTCAGCACTAAAACACCGTCTCACTGGGCCATGACTTTAACGCACGAGGCACTTATATTAGGTAGGTGTACTTACCCAGAGATATGAATGTCTTTGTTTTCACGGCACTCTGCAATTGCACATTCAGTTTTTAATCTAACACTTTCATTTTTTTCCAAAGATCCTATATCGTATTCATTTGTATGGCAATGTCCAGTGTATTTTCCTAAAAGTAGATATTTAAAAAGTGGTTGGTAGTAGTTTGGGCTGTGTATAAAATAATGTGCACACTAGTGTAGTATAGCAACAAATCTACAAAAAGCAAGTTTTTAATTGAAACTATAGATAAACAGAATGCGAACGGCTATATACTGAAATGAATAAATTTATACTTAGCTCACCTTCGGACCCTTCAATGTGTTCTATTAAACGCACCCAGCCCATATTGCAGGTTATTAATACATTTAAAACAGCAAATAATAATAGAACTTTTGACATTTTTGTATTTAAACTTTTTATTTTCAACCACTTGCCATAAACTACGACGAGTGAATAACGATTTTTTTCGAACAAACTGGTTGAACTCAATTAGGATAACCTCCGGGAACTTTCATTAACGACTATTATTTGGATACGTAATATATAAATATGTATGAATTCTAAGAGTTGTTTTCAACAAAATAAAATCTCAAAGTGGCTTCCTATTGTTATATTATTTTGTTGCGCAATCGTGTCACGATGCAGAGATCAGTGGTCGTGTTTAGCGAGTGTCCCGGATTTATCTTGCGCACTCTCCTTACCGAACTTAACTTAACAAGATGATTTGTTATAGGCTCGGAATTCGAAATAAGTATCTCGGAATTTGGATATGTTAAGTAAGAATTCTGAGATATTAACTCGGAATAAACAAAACAATTCAAGTGACCTTTCCACGCCATGAAGAAGTCCCTCAGCTAACAAATAAAATTAATTGCATCCACTTTTCCAGAAACTAGGAAAACTGGAAAAAATAAATAATTGCGTAATTTCCATAATAATATTTTTTTTATTTTGATCCTTAGACAAAGCGGGCGATAACAATAATAGGTACCTATGCAATATGCAATATTGGGAGGGAAGAAGGATTTTTCCCTGGTGAGTTTTGTGGGCTTATCCAAATTTTATATGAATATATCGGTGAACTTCACCAAAGCTGAATTGTTATGCAATTATTCCTAGTGCTAGCTACCATTCCAGAAACACGGAAAAAATGATATTCGAACCTGTCTGCATTAAAAAAATATCTACTTTGGTGAAACAATATTAAAAGTACTGTTTTGTATACTAAGAGCATAATTGACAAAATCCGCTACCAATGTACAGCGTGTCCCAAATAGTTTGTCCTACCCCCTGGGTCTCAGGAACCGTAAGAGATACGAAAAAAACTTGAATACAAAAGTTGTACGGTTGGCACTGGATGTAACCTCTCTTTTATTTTCACATATACAGGGCGATTCGTATTTGCAGGACAAAAATAAAATATTTAGATTTTGACAATTGCATTAATCCTTTGGAATATTTGCATTCTCCATGAAATTTTCTACAGAACCGTTTTTTTGGTTTGTATTTTGGATGCAGCGTTGCCAAGATATCGAATTTTTCTTGGAGTTTAGGGACTTCGTGGAGGTTATGGAAACTGAATGCTGTATCTTTATTTTAATAGATATCAAAGATATATTTTAGCCGAAGTATGACAGCACAATCGTGTGTGGTGTGGTATGTCGAAATTGGTTTTTGCATATACAGTGTGTTCATAACAGGCTCTCAAAATCGGATAACTTCAAACAGCAATAACTTATTTTTTCAAACGGAATGACCCATATTTCTATAGTTTGTTGGATGCCGGCGTCCAAGCCCCACATTTTGTGTAAATAACATTCTATACCAAAAACTACCCGTTTTCCAGATATTTAGTATTTAAGAAAATTTCTTTGCATTTTTCATTCAGGTGAGAAGGTTTTATCAAGCAAGCCATAACTATTTTTCCAGACAGTGGCAGAAATAATTGTCATTTTAGATAATACGGGAAATAAAATTCCTATACCCGTATACAGTATGTCCACGGATAGACATCCCAAGAGGACAAATGAACCAAAAATTTCATTTTTCGACAAAAAGTCATTCTTGATAA
Organism: Pseudeuparius sepicola; assembly: GCA_963920635.1. Taxonomy (NCBI): domain Eukaryota; kingdom Metazoa; phylum Arthropoda; class Insecta; order Coleoptera; family Anthribidae; genus Pseudeuparius; species Pseudeuparius sepicola. The sequence goes on from OY987306.1 coordinate 12,977,893, forward strand.
TAGTTTCTGCTTCTCAAAAAAAAATGGTCCACGAAGAGAATTTTCGACTTTTTTATACAGGGTGTCCAAAAAATACAAAAACATAAAATGCTGTCAAGAATAAACTGCATTTATTTTTAAAAATATCAAAAACTTTTGCTTAGAAAAGTTGTTTGGAATTAAAAGATGTGTCCGATTATCTCTTTTCAAAAAAATTAGCCAACTCCGTTTTTTTATTTCCAAGTGTGAAACTCCTTTGTGTTTAAAATTATCAAAAATATTTATTTAGAAAAGTTGTTTAGAATTAAAAGACGTGTCTGATTGTAACTTTTTAAGCAAATCGGACGACTTTGACTTAAATGGGTAAAAAATTACCCTCTGACACGTCTTTTAACTCTAAACAACTTTTTTAAATAAATATTTTTAATATTTTTAAAAACAAAGGAATTTCACACTTGGAAATAAAAAAAATCGGAGTTTGCTGATTTGTTTGAAAAGTGACAATCGGACACATCTTTTAATTCTAAACAACTTTTCTAAGTAAAAGTTTTTGATATTTTTAAAAATAAAGGCAGTTTATTCTTGATCGCATTTCATATTTTTGTATTTTTTGGACACCCTGTATAAAAAAATCGAAAATTCTCTTCGTGGACTATATTTTTTCGAGAAGCAGAAACATTTATCAAGAATGACTTTTTGTGGAAAAATGAAATTTTTGGTCCATTTGTCCTCTTGGGGTGTCTATCCGTGGACATTCTGTATACGGGTATAGGAATTTTATTTCTCGTATTATCTAAAATGACAATTATTTCTGCCACTGTCTGGAAAAATAATTATGGCTTGCTTGATAAAACCTTCTCACCTGAATGAAAAATGCAAAGAACTTTTCTTAAATACTAAATATCTCGAAAACGGGTAGTTTTTGGTATAGAATGTTATTTACATAAAATGTGGGGCTTGGACGCCGGCATCCAACAAACTATGGTAATATGGGTCATTCCATTCGAAAAAAATAAGTTATTGCTGTTTGAAATTATCTGATTTTGAGAGCCTGTTATGAACACACTGTATATGCAAAAACCAATTTCGACTTACCACACCACACACGATTTTGCTGTCATACTTCGGCTACAATATATCTTTGATATCTATTAAAATAAAGATAGAGCATTCAGTTTCCATAACCTCCACAAAGTCCCTAAATTCCAAGAAAAATTCGATATCTTGGCAACGCTGCATCCAAAATACAAAACAAAAAAACGGTTCTGTAGAAAATTTCATGGAGAATGCAAATATTCCAAAGGATTAATGCAATTGTCAAAATCTAAATATTTTATTTTTGTCCTACAAATACGAATCGCCCTGTATATGTGAAAATAAAAGGGAGGTTACGTCCACTGCCAACCTTACAACTTTTGTATTCAAGTTTTTTTCGTGTCTCTTACGGTTCCTGAGATCCAGGGGGTAGGACAAACTATTTGGGACACGCTGTACCTAATCAGTACCTAGGTACCTATATTTTCACATAATTTTTTAAATTTATTATGTAGGTAATTAGAGAGCGACATATTAACACTTTTTGTAACCATTCTCAATTACTCAATCGCCCCTCTCAATTATGGTCAATCAGGGTGATTGTTCAGTATTTAGAAAAATATGAAAAAGCTAAGAACAAAGTACCTTTATGTGTAAATAAGATACTATCAACACCCGGTGTACAAAAATCGGACAAAATAAGATGCTTTTGGGTCTTTTGAGCATAAGCAGAAGTTTTTATGAAGAATAACTTTTTTTTCATAAATCCATAAATGAATAAGACTTTTCCCTCTTTGGGAGTCCATGGACATGGACACACACTGTATAAATAATAGACCTCCTTCACAAAACCATATCACTTACCCCCTGTATTTGCCCTCTATACACGCGAGTGGTAAAGAAATAATCGATACTTGGAAGGTCGACTTCAAACAAATACGTTTATAGGTATATCAACATCAACTACAGTACACAAATCTGTTTATACCGTTTTACTGCTCCATTTCCCTTTTAAACGTTATTTGCAATTATGCTCAAGAGGTAGCATTTATGAAAATGTGAATAATGGGATGAGGTTCTGTGATTTTAAGTTTAAACCCTGAAAATGAATCGTTATACAATACTGCATCAACTTGGTGATGGGACCTATGGATCTGTAGTTCTAGGCCAACGAAGGGACACTGGCGAAAAAGTGGCAATAAAGCGGATGAAGCGAAAATATTATTCCTGGGATGAAGCTATGAGCTTAAGGGAAGTCAAGGTGAGAATTATTAGAGAGGTACGTGGCATATGTGACACTTTCTTTTTGACATTGACACATATTTGGTATTATTATTGGTCATTCTTTGATGACTAGGTAGGTACCATAGACCTAAAATAAACTGTGCTATAGATACACGGTGGTTAGCGCAAAATCAAAAGTCCACCCAGTGGCACAGCCAGGATTTAGAATTAGGGGGAGTTCACAGATAAAGAAAAATTCCCACTAAAAGATTCCCACTCACATATTATTACCGATCTACAGAGAGTCCCGAGGATAAGCGAAACATAAGAGGCGTGAAACATTTTTTTTTTCTTTTTGGCAATTTTTATCTTTAGGCAAGGTGCCTTCTGAACAACTTTTTTCTTTAATAAAATGTTCACATATCTTGCACATGAAAGGTAATTTGCCTATTGAAAAGATTAAAAATTGACCAGAAATGGAAAAAATCAAAGTAGGCCCATTTCTCAAATTTAAATTTTTATTGTGAACATTAAAATTTCTTAATAAAATTTTCCCTATCTTACACAGAAAAGGCACTTTGCCTAAATTGCTTTCAAATGGAGCAGGGTGGGACCCCAAATGGTCAAATTTCAACTCATTTATCCTGGGTATGTATATAAGGACTAAGTATATGGCATATTCCATTTACGCTATGAGGGAAAAATTAAGGGAAACATATAATATAGTCTTTAAAAATATGATATATAGGTTGTCCCAGGTTTTTTTATCAGGACTTTGACATTTTGTAGAAAAATTCATTGTAAGGTGGGTGGTGGGTTATTCATATAAACCTAGGTCCTAAAGTTCTTTGTTTCTGAGAGTTGTAGTTCTCTTTTTAAAATTAAATTATGGCAATATCACCCAAAATAATCAAGCTGCTGAACCGAAATTTAGCACTGCAGTGTTTTTGGGGATGGAGAATAATCTGAAAATGTAAATTTCTATGTATCTCACAGAGGGAGCCACTTGCTCTATTTTTGGATGGTGATGGTGCTTTGACTCGTAACTTTTTCGAGGTTATCTTTTTGGTCTGGCTGGTCCATTATTTTAGTACATCTTTTTATTGTGAAACAAAAAGGTATTCTTGTTTCATAATGATAAAATCAACCGATTGCATTGAAATTGACAAAACGTGCCCCAATAAAAACACCTGTCAACTCCAACATCCGACATAAAATTTTCGCCTACCGCTTTCAAATCCTACAGATCAACTGTATAGTCAAAATGATGAAAAAAATGCGAAATGGACATTGGTCAAAACATCACTGGCTTTCTTGAACTAGAGTGTTTAGGGCTGGATCTAGAAAATTTTCTAAGGTGGGAAAAGTTGTAAATTACCGCCCCCGTCCCATTTAATTTTTTTACAAATATTATTAATATGTATGTATTCAAAAATGAGGCATTAGATTTTACTTTTACAATCTATTTATATGGATATATTATGATCTTAGTCTCTTAGTAGAAATTTAAAAAATATAGAAATAAAAAAACTCTGTCATTTAATTATTGTGTCTATATTTTTAACACCAAAACGTTATGTACCAAATTAATAGTATTAGGTAAGTAGGTAAGACAAATAAAGAATATAAATATCTACAACTAAAAATTAAACTTTCGTGCTTTTTTCCAGCAAACTTATCAAATACTTCTTCAAAATCTACTTCTGGGTCAAAATTGCTTTTTATTGGAAGGAGTAATAATAATAATTCTCACCCTCACAATACTCCAAACTAAGAGTACCCCAGAAGCAACCACATGCTTGTGCGGGTGAGAGTGCAAGACCAGATAATCAAGTAACAACTTTTTCAAGTAAAACTTTTTGATATTTTAACAAATAAACCCATTTTTGGCAATATATTTTTTTAAATGTAATTTTTGACAAATAACGAAAGTCACATGACCACGTTTGAGTGAGTCATTTTTCATCTTTTTTCAAGCAAAACGTCACCCCAAAATTAAATTTCAAAATAAAACATTAATTAAAAATTTCCCCCCTATGGTGGGAACTTTTTGGAGGACACTGTATATGTTGAATGTCCTTATTAATCTCAACAACTTTTGTAGGAAAAGATTTTCTATATCTTTTATTGTTTTTTTCTAATCATTTTCCGAAATCTAGCTAGTCCAGAAATTATTGAAGAGTATGTTAAGGTGCCTTGCGTATCCTTAAATTTATTAAACTGGAATATTTTTTAAATTTTTAAATTGTGCTTGTTACTAACTTGTTTGCTATTATTGTTTGTTACAATTTAAAATATACAGGGTGAATCAGTTTTTTGTAGCACTTTAACAGGTGATAGATCTTCAACTTTTTCGTATAAACTTATATCTTTTTAAGGCCTTAGAAAAAAGTTACAGGGTGTTAAAGTTGGAAAAAATATGCGGACTTTATTGAATATTTACCAAACTGGTTGAGATATTTAAGTCATATTTGGTATACATTAAAACGGCATGGGTTAGCATAAAACCTGTTAATATCGAACATCTTGCACAACCAGTGGCGGAGAAGTGGGTAATTGGTAAAATTATTTTTAGAAAAAAATGAATCACCTTTGTATTTTAACAAAAGGTATTGAATTTTTTATGTAGATTTTAATTGTAGACAAAAATGTCCTCTTGGTATTTGTCGGCATGTGTTATAGTTTAATGGCAAATTTCATTTTTTTGTATTATTTCGGGGTATTTGTGAAAAATTATCTAAAAAATTTGCTCCATAAATAACACTTAAAGTAGAAAAAACGTGTTTCTCATTTTAAATAAAGTAACTTTTTCCAATAAACTAACCCATTCAAGGTTTTACTTTTCAAGATACAGAGCATCTTCCTTATGTTTTAGACCCTGTAACTTCAAAAGTATAGCCTTAAATAGGTAAGTTTATTGGAAAAAGTTACTTTATTTAAAGTAGCAAACACATTATTTCTACTTTAAGTGTTACTTATGGAGCAATTTTTTTTAGATAATTTTCAGAAATACCCCGAAATAATAAAAAAAAATGAAATTTGCCGTTAAACTAGAACACATGCGAACAAATACCAAGAGGACATTTTTGTAGGCAATTAAAATCTACATAAAAAATGCAATACCTTTTATTACAATACAAGGTGATTCTTTTTTTTTCTAAAAATAATTTTACCAATTACCCACTTCTCCGCCACTGGTTGTGCAAGATGTTCGATATTAACAGGTTTTATGCTAACCTGTACCTTTATAGCGTATACCAAATATGACTTAAATATCTCAACTAGTTTGGTAAATATTCAATAGAGTCCACATAATTCTTACAATTTTAACACCCTGTAACTTTTTTATAAGGCCTTAAAATGATATAGTTTATAGAAGAAAGTGCGGTTATCTTTTGAAGATCTATAATCTGTTAAAGTCCTGCTACAAAAAATTGATTCACCCTGTATACAGGGTGAGTCACATCTAAAGGCAGAGCCGAAAACACAAGGTGGAACTCGCTAAAATAAGCACATATGCTTAATAAACATTAGCCCAAAAAAGCTTGGTTCTCCATATACAGCGTGTTGAAAATTTTCCAAAAATAACATAATTTTTTTAATTTCTTTCGAATTCCAACCAAATTTGGTACACATTATACACTGGACGGTTGCCATTTTGTGGAATAATTTTACCCCGTTCCGATCACCAGCGGCGTAGGTACAAATAGTTACTGTAAATAATTGTAGAAAAAAAGTAGTACGGCCCTGTGCAAAACCAAAAATTTTTTTGGATAGCCCATTTAATTTGGAATAAAAAGTGCCTCTTGGTATTTTTTTATTTCTGGTACAGTTTCTTCGTAATTTCGGATTTTTTAAACTAGTGTCAAGGTGATTATGCTGGCATTTAAAATAAAATTCTTTGTATCTACGCCGCTGCTCATCTGAACAGGGCCAAATTATTGCACAAAATGACAACCCATAATATGTATAAAATAATTCCTAAACGAGCTAGAAAAAAATTAAAAATATTTGGAAAAAACACTCTGTATATGGAGAACCAAGCGTTTTTGAGCTAATGTTTATTAAGCATATGTGCTTATTTTAGCGAATTCTACCTTGTGTTTTCGGCTCTGCCTTTAGATGTGACTCACCCTGTATATACAGGGTGTCCCGTGAATAATGGTCCATAGAGCAACTGCACATATTTGGGGCAAAAATATGTCGATTGAGGCTAATATGCCTTACAGAAATGTTGCTTGTTTAAGAGATACAGGGCGTTGAAGTTTATTTTTTGAAATTGAATTATGGCTACATCTCCCAAAATAATGGAGCTGCTGAACTGAAATTTGGCACTGCTGTGTTTTTGGGGATGGAGAATAAGCTAAAATATCAATTTTGCTGTATCTCACAGCGCTGTTTTTGGATCGTGTTTTTACTCCTAACTTTTTGAGGTTATCTTTTTGATGCTGAAAGTCCATCATCTTAAGGTATCTTTTCATTCTGCAACAAAAAGGTACTCTTATTTCATAACGATAAAATCAACCGTTTGTGTTGAAATTGGCAAAATGTGCCCCGAAACACCTGTAGACTCCAACATTCGAAAAATAAAATTTTTACCTGCTACTTTCAAATGTTACAGATTCACTGTACTATTTAAAGTGAGCAAAAAAATGCTATGAACAATGTACCTACCAAAAATGTTTTGTTTTCAAAATGGAATGGATTGAAACTTGGCAAAATTTGGACACTCTATTTCAAGAAAACGAATGGTGTTTCGACCAATGCCCATCTGGCATTTTTTTCTTTATTTTGAATGTACAGTCAATTTGTAACATTTGAAAGCGGTAGGTGAAAATTTTTATGTTTTGAATATTGAAGTCAACAGGTGTTTTAGGGCACGTTTTGGCAATTTCAATGCAAATGGTTGATTTTATCGTTATGAAACAAGTACCTTTTTGTTGCAGAATGAAAAGATGCCTTAAAATGATGGACCTGCAACATCAAAAAGATAACCTCAAAAAAGTTAGGAGTAAAAACACGATCCAAAAACAGCGCAAGTGGCACTCTCTGTGAGATACAGCAAAATTGATATTTTTAGCTTATTCTCCATCCCCAAAAACACAGCAGTGCCAAATTTCAGTTCAGCAGCTTCATTATTTTGGGAGATGTAGCCATAATTCAATTTCAAAAAATGAACTTCAACAAACAACATTTCTATAAGGCATATTAGCCTCAATCGTCATATTTTGGCCCCAAATATGTGCAGTTGCTCTATGGACCATTATTAACTGGACACCCTGTATATTCCAGTTGCATAAATTTAAGGGCGCACAAGGCACCCTAATATACTCTTCAATAATTTCTGACTATCGATTGTTTCCATGGCGAGGCAGACTTCGGAAAATGATTAGAAAAAATCCTTTTTTTACATATTTGACCCTGTAGGTTTTGAACAATAAAACATACCGAAAATCTTTTCCTATAAAAGTTGTTGAGAATGATAAGTACTTTGAATATATATGGAAAAAATTGTATGTTTCTGGGAAAATAATATCGATGACGCCATAGCGGCCATTTTTCCAAACGTCAAAACACTAATTTTCAGTTATAATTGGACCTTATTTTGAGTTTTAAATTAGCACCTTTTAAAAGATTTGTAGATTGATCCTTAAACGCAGCAAGCTCTTGTAAAAAATCTTCGGCGTTTAAATCTCTGTTATATTTTAGAGCTAGAGCCACTATGTTTTAGATACATTGAACTTAATTGGCTTAGTTCGTGTCCATTTAAAAAAGAAAAATAGGAATTAAGTTTATTTTCACTTGTCATTCTCTTTGTAATTTCTACAATGCATGGAACCTTGAGTTATTGGAGTGTTTCGACAGTCATTCAGTACTATAAGAAATTTCTTCAATAAAAGATATGATGTTTTATAAAAAAAAATAGTAAGGCAGTGTCCACTGTCCGCTGTTTTGCCGCCCCCTTAAGATGCAAATGGAGACAAGCACACCCCCTTGCCCCCCCTAGATCCGGCCTTCGGGTGTCCAAATTTTGTCAAATTCAATCCTTTCCATTTTGAAAGCGAATAATTTTTATTTCATTGTTCATAGGATTTTTTTCTTACTTTTAATGGTACAGGTGATCTGTAACATTTGAAAGTGGTAGGTGAAAATGTTATGTTTTGATATGTTGGAGTTAATGGGTGCATTGGGGCACGTTTTATCAATTTCAACACAAACGGTTTTAACAAGAGAACCATTTTGTTGCAGAATGAAAAGATGGATAAAATTATGGACCTGCAAGACCAAAAAGATAATAAAAGATATCTCAGAAATTAAAAACTTTAGGGACTATGTTTATATGAGCAACCCACCTTATAATGAGTTTTTGTACAAAAAAACCTGGGACACCATATATAATACAGGAGAAGTTACTTTTCACTTTTTCTATTAGAGTTAAACACTCAACATTCCGATTATTACATAAATCTAGAGTACATAACCTACTCGAAAACGCACCGCCCGCAGCGGCAACCCACCATTTCATAAAGGCAAGTAAGGGCCGACGCTTTGCATAAGTGTGATCGTGAATAGTGAATACGCTCATAGAAGGAACGTATTCGCAAACAGACTGCCCTTAGTATGAAGTCATGCGGTGTCTGAAGTCATCTCAGACGGTAGCTAAAATTTCGTTTACTAAAGTGCTAAAACTAAATAAGAAACATTTTTCACTTTTCATTTCCACCCCTTCCCCTGAAGCAACCCGAGCCATTCTATTGTAGGTATAAGAAGGCAAGATACGTGTACATACAACATTTCCTACCTACGCCTACTTACCAAAATATCTCAAAATGTTAAAAATTCCAAATTTTACTTTTCTCAAACTATGTTTTACTTCTATTTGAGAATGATCTACAGTGTCACACATTTGTTTTGGGTAACCCTGTAATAACATTTTTAATTTTCTGATTTTACCCTGTTTTTTTTTAAATTGCAGAGCTTGATAAAGGCCTACTATACCATGCTCTAGGAGCAAAATTTTAATAAATCACCTTAGCGAGTTTTTTTAGAAAAATCCGTGCACGCCACTGGATTCATCACCCCTCAAAACGGGCTTGTATCAAATTTTACCAACAACGATTTAAGCACATTTTTGGAAACCGATCCCGTTTTATTGAAAATTTTATTTACACGTTGCACAGTAGTTCGACTTGCGGTCTATCTATGTCTGATATTAAATTCTCTCGCAGATTCTCTTGCCGAATACTGTTCCAACAAGAACAATTTCAATTTATTTAAATTTTCCATCATTAATAAATAATAAACTGTAATATCCATTTAGACTTTAATTTGTCAAGTTTGACAATTAAATATTTCAATTCGGTGACTAGATTGTAAAATAAATTTGAGAATATTTAAAAGTAGTGTGCATTTTTAATTTTTCGACGAAATCGTAATTACCTACTCAAAATTTTTTGGTAAAATTTGGGACAGGCCCGTTTTGAGGGCTGCCGAATCCAGCGGCCTGCACAGTTATTTTTCTAAAAAAAGTCCCTAATGGGATTTATTAAAATTTTGCTCCTAGAAATTGGCATATAGTAGGCCTTGGATTTTGTATGAAATAGGTCATTTTTGCACTTTATCAAGCTCTCAAGTTAAAAAAATCAAGTCAAATTGCACAATTAATAAACTTTTCACAGAATGATCCAAGAACCAATGTACACTGTAGAAGTAGAAAAGAATATATTTTTCTGTACATTTTTCGTTCGTTTTTCAGTCACTGAAGAAACTCCACCATTCTAATGTCGTCAAATTAAAAGAAGTAATTAGAGAAAACGATGTTCTTTATTTTGTATTTGAATATATGCAAGAAAATTTATATCAACTGATCAAGGATCGCAGAGTGCCTTTACCAGAAGCCACTGTAAGAAATATGTTATTTCAGGTAAGTGCCATGTTAGCAAAACAACAAGAGGTAGAACTTTAATGAAATGAAAACTAATAGACCAAAAGCATAAAACCTAAAAATTACCCCAAAATGGTAATTTTGCAAGAAACCTGGCGACAACGATCCATGTTTTCCTGTTCAAATAGATTGCTGAATAATTCTTTGACATTGACGAGTATAGTATCTGATATCTTCACTTCATGAAAAACTTAAGTATTGATCTTGTATTAGTGCTTATTGATACAAAAAGGGTATATTTTCTATTAAATAATTTAGAGGTAGATTACATTGATCAATAAAACGTCTGTTGATGTCTCAAGGATTATTGTAAGCCGTCTCAGTTTATTCCAAACAGTAAAATTTAGATATATATAGGGTGAGTCTGAAATAACTGGCATCCTTTTTTTGGCTAAGAGAGATGGTCATTCTGAACAACTTTTCTTAATAAATTTTTTTCCTATCGCCAAAATTTTTCTCTAATTTACCAACATTTATTTCATACACAGCGAATAGAATAGCGTAAACTCAGTTTCAAAATACTATACTAGTTGATGATTTACTATTTTCTACTCGGTTGTTGGCAGGGCGCCAGTGTCGTGTTTTCATAGAGGGGGGATTTTGAGGGGATGAATTATAGAAAAATCTCGACGCTAGGAAAAAAAATTATTAAGAAAAGTGGTTCAGAATGACCATCTCTATTACCCAAAAAAGGATACCAGTTATTTCAGACTCACCCTGTATATAACAAAAATACATGGGTATTTTCATTTTATTAGGTCTCAGGTTACTAATAGAATGCTAATAGAAAACGAACCAAAATTCAGAAATAAGTAATTTCACTTTTCTATTCCAGATCCTACAAGGATTAGCATTTATTCACCGGCATGGATTTTTTCACAGAGATCTCAAACCAGAAAATATCCTTTGCTCGGGCCCCGAGCTTGTTAAAATTGCTGATTTCGGGTTGGTCCGTGAAATAAGATCGAGACCTCCTTACACAGATTATGTATCAACCAGGTGAGGTTCTAGGCACTTATAATGCTATGACAACACATTTGTGATCTGTACATAATTTCTACCCTATTCTTCAGTAGATTGTACTTTAGGATGATTTCTAAATATACTACAGTGTTATTAATACAGTTTGCACCAACTGGTAAAATTTTTTATTATTAGATTTTTTGATAATCTGATTTAGGGTTGGACATGTTGGTGCATATTTTAGGTACACTATTGCACCTAAAGAGGGTTGTGACATTTTTAATTAAAAATTTGATAAAATCACCTGACCTAAAATATGCACCAACATGTCCAACATAACCCTAAATCAGATTATCAAAAAATCTAATAATAAAAAATTTTACCTTGGAAATATCGTAAAAAAGTTGTTAAAAAAATGTGCCCGTATTGTATTATCATACCTCTATGCCAATTTTTAGAAAGATATCAGGATATTTGTTTTTTCTTCTTGATATTCTAGGAATTGAAATTTAAACCATAAAATTCGATACAAAACTGTACTTTATCATCTTGTTTAAATGAATTTCAAACTATAGATGTGTTTTATGTAAAAACATTACAACACTGGCCCAGGGAATGAACTTTGCTTCAAATAAAAAATATTAGCGTTGTTACACAACTATTTTTTAAAAAATCTTATTGTTCTCCTTAATTTTGCGTTAAAATTTATTTGTAATGTTATGATTTAGTAAGAGACCAACCACTAATTAACTGTCTTAGGTTATGTGCGGAAAAATATTAAGCGGGTCCCGATTTAAAGAAAAATAATTAAGAAAAAAAACGAACATCCTGTTATCTTTCTGAAAATTTGCACAGATGCACAATAATTCAATACGGACAGATTTTATGAATAACTTTTTCCGATATTTCCAAGGCAAACCCGACTTTTCATACATACTTACTTTCTTTTCTTTTATGGAACCACAGTTACAAATAGAAATTTGTTTTGGTGTGAGCCAATAAAAATCATTGGTTTTTAACGCGGGTGTTCAAAAGAAACAGGTGTTAGTCTACTAAACTGTGCCTTAGGCGAAATTTTTTAGAAATATGGAGGACAATTATTAGTTTAAATAAGGCATAGGAAATTACAAAATGATAACATTATGATGTATTTTGTCTTCTTTTTTCTCAATATTTGAACACCCAACATGGGTTGTGGGTACCTACAGCCCTTGTTTATGGAATCTCTAGTTAGCCCATGTGTGACAGAGTCATAAGGATACAAGAGCAATATTGGATACAAGCAACAGATGGCGCCAAAAATTAAAATGGCCCAGTCAATGTCTACTAATTTTCTACTATTAAAATCTACCAAAAAAACAGCTGGCCAACTTTATTTTTTGCAAAATTTGTCCCCTGTATCTACTTTATTTCTGTCATTTCCTTATGTCAGTGTCAGACATTGGCTAACTAGAGTATCCATAAACAAGGCTACAGCCCTGGGCTAATATGTAGCTACTTGACAATAATAAGTATATTTTTCAATAAATGTATCAGTGTTACACATATTACATTACGATTTTCCACTTTACATTCAAAGTGCTATACAATGTTCTGTGTTTCGGACATTGAAATTTTTATTTTTGTCTGAAAATCGGTGCCCCTCCTTGCCCATATGTAGCGGCGCACATGCACACCACATACTTAATATTATTAAAAATGCATTTATGTGAATGAACAGTTGGGAATATAATTATTACTTTTGAACCATAGGAATTTCTAATATTAATAACCTGCGGAAACTTATTTTCCTTCGGGGTAGAGCCAGAGCCCACAGAATAATAACCTTTGTCCTCGGTAATTAATATTACTATAACTCCCTTGGTTCATAAATAACTATTAAATAAATATGGATCCACATTACCAATATACAAGTTGAACCAGTTCTGTTGTTTGACCAGACGATATATGATAGTATTTTGAACATAAATGGAGTTTTTGGTATAACGTTTTCTCCATAAAGGCTTCGTTTCCACGTTACAGGGTGTAATTAAAAATATATATTGTTTTATTTTATAATTTTATAAACAGTGAAGGTAATTTAATCACCTTTACTACACAGAATACCTGCATAGATTGCCATATCACGAGGTTAAGATTAAGTCTCTTATGCAATCAGTGGTGGAGATACGGGTAATCGACTCACTAATTAAAAAAAATAGTGTCAAATTTAAGGGATTTAAGTAAAATAAAATTCGGCACGAAACAGCAACAGATACTAATAAATACACATTACCGCACTATTTTTTTAAATATTAGTAAGTCGATTACCCGTATCTCCACCACTGGTTGCATAAGGGCCTTAATCTTGCGTCATAATATGACAATATATCCAATTATATTACTGTGTACAAAATTTGGTTACACTACATTTTCTGGTTTAGAAATTATGAAATAAAAACAATAATTTTTTAAAAAACTTAAACACGCTGTGACGTTGAAGCGAAACCTTTCTCGAGAAAACGTTATACCAAAAAAACCTCATTTATTCTAAAAACCTATCACATATTGTTGGCGTGGATTAAATGAGCCATTGTCATAAGCATTGTTGAAACCATCCTCAAAAAATCCTGCTACACCAACTTTCAAACTTTAATTTTGGAGCGAAAACAAATTAAACGAGATAAATTGTAATGTCTTACAATGGGGAACTTGCACAAAAATTAAATTTGAAAAATATTATTCACAAACGTAATTTATTGCCATTAAATAAACCACGGTTCATAAAAAAAAACTAAAGTTTTATTTTTATGTAATAAATGTAAGCAATTCAAAACTACGTAATTCAAATCATTATTGTAACGCGCCTTCCTTGGTTGTGACATCAAGCAGTTCGTTGGTGGTGGCGCCTCTGGTGGGCGGCAGCACTATGTATAAACTAATACGGGCAGCACAAGTATCAAAACTACAGCACCACGCATGCTTTGTTTAGAAAGAGCAACAAGAACATCCTATCCTTGTCTGTCCGTCTTATTATAATCTATCTCAGTCTTGATATTGTTGATAAAGTTAGTTATTTACATTGCTAGATCCGTAAGCACACTTTTTTGGCCAAGTAAAACTATCTGCGAGGCCAAAAAAAGGTTATGCATGACAATTTCATATTAGCTAGGTAGGTACTTTGAATTTAAACACTATGGAGCAGATTGTAATAATCTTCATGATAACCATTGTCCAATTATTACTAAAAATGATAATCAGTGATAAGTAAAGGAGGTAGAATGTAGAATGCAGTGATAATAAAAAAAAATAAAAAAACTTGAGCATAGTGTGGGATTGAAATCTGGGACCTACGAATTACTATATAGTCCCGTGGCCTCACCATTCAGTTAGAAGAAGTGGTAGTTAAATTTAGACTTTTAGGCGGTTCTTATTTTTGACCTACATCAGAGCCCTCTGGAAATGGGTCACCAACTGTTTATTTTAACGTTCAATTTCCATTATCTCTTTTCTAATTATGTGTAGGTATCTGTCTATCTATCTATCTATCTATCTATCTATCTGTCTATCTAGTGCAGGGGGTGGCCGCCTTTAATCGGCATATACATAGAGGGTGTCCAACTTTAAAACTGTACAAATCCGTAAAATCTTCATTTTTGGAGATAATCGCCTAAACTTTTTTTTTGTTTGAAAGACCTTCAAAAGCCGCTTCTTTTGATCTTCCTGCCATTTTCAAAATGCTAATCCAGGGCCGGCTGCGATTTTTTTATACCTCCGATTTTCACGAAAACCATTTAGCGATTTTTTTATTTAAAATCTGACCCCACAGCATTAATCAGAATACCCAAAAACCCTTATATACCAAATTTGAATAAAAAATATACAGAGAGTTCTGCAGGGTGTCAAAGTTGAGCAAAATAGGAATTTTAAAGGCATCTGCCAAGTCAAGTGTGCCATGGAATCCCCTCAAAACAGTTGAATAGTCAATAGGACCACTCAAGGTGTTGGTGTGCAAAGGTCCAATACAAAATATACAGAGTGTTCTTATCTGTGCCATCTCAAATTACTAAATTTTTGGAACGGGTCAAAAATTGAGTATATCAAAACTGCTCCACACACTATAAACGAACTAAATCTAAAAAATACAGAAGCCTGCCAGTCAGTAAGTCCATAACAGTTAAGGTGGCTGGTGTACCACAACAGGAAACGCACAGAAAATGTATCATCTTAGACAGTGACTTTGTTGAGAAAGGTCCAATAATTTTAATTGTTTTTATTTGTTAGTAATCATTTTGTGCAGAAATACATTACTTTTGTGTTCATCAATATTTTTTCAATGATTCCAGAGCACCCTTGATCCGTATAAGTTTCATAAAATTTCATAATTTTGAGGTGGCTCAGAGAAAAATACCCTGTATATTTTTGTAGTAAATCTTTTCACACCAACATTTTGAGTGGTCCTATTGACCATTCAACTGATTTGAAGGGATTCCATGACACACTTAACGCGCCAGATGTCTTTAAAATTCATATTTTGCTCAATTTTGACACCAGACGGAATGAAACTCCCTGTATATTTTTTGTTCAAATTTGATATAAGGGGGTTTTGTGGTGTTCTGATTAACGCTGTTGGGTCAGATTTTAAATAAAAAAATCGCTAAATGGTTTTCGTGAAAATAGGGGGTATAAAAAAATCGCAGCCGGCCCTGGATTTGCATTTTGAAAATGGCAGGAAGGCCAAAAAAAGCGGGTTTTGAAGGCCTTTCAAACAAAAAAAAGTTTAGGCGATTATCTCCAAAAATGAAGATGTTACGGATTTGTACACTTTCATCCTGTATATTAAAAAATAAAAAAATGTTCAAGTTTCCAAATCTTAGGACTCGATACTAAGTTGAGGAATAAGTATTTTAATTTATTTATTAGTTTTTATATAAAATTTTATGCAAAAAATTTGGTGTAGCGTGT
Organism: Pseudeuparius sepicola; assembly: GCA_963920635.1. Classification (NCBI taxonomy): domain Eukaryota; kingdom Metazoa; phylum Arthropoda; class Insecta; order Coleoptera; family Anthribidae; genus Pseudeuparius; species Pseudeuparius sepicola. The sequence continues at coordinate 12,993,983 of OY987306.1, forward strand.
GGAAATTTCAACAATGGTTCTGACAGTAGCTTTGTCTATGTTGTCGTGTCGGACGATAGAAATGGCCCACCCTGTATATGAAGGTCAGTTATTTATCATTGATTCAGAATTTTAAATGAAATTCCAGACAACTCAAAAACTTGAAAAATAGATAAGTAGGTGATTAGCAAAACGTCTTAGACGCATGACGTCAAGGTCCTAGAAAATTTGATCATAATATTTAATTTTAGCTTCCTCGAACGCAAAAAATCATGATGCACTCATTAGAAAGGATGAAAATGATCCATTTAAACGTCGATATCTACTAGTCGACTTACACTGTAAAATATTAATTATTATTTTGATACTACTTTGAGAGTCGACTGGTAGATATAAACCCCAGTATAAGCCTATGTGGCAAAACGTATTTTTGATTGTATAATAACTCCCAAACTTTTTATTTTCGGCTGTCTCCTGTATACAAATATTAATTTGTACTTGTTCATATTATAGATGGTACCGAGCTCCAGAAGTACTTCTTCACTCTACAATTTACAGCAGTCCGATTGATCTGTGGGCTGTGGGCTGCATCGCTGCAGAAATATATACTTATCGTCCTTTATTCCCTGGTACTACGGAGACTGATCAACTGTACAAAATAAGTGCTATAGTCGGCACACCCGATAAGGTACACTAATTATTAATGCTGGTATTTTTATAATATGGGAACAATAGCAAATTTTTTATATATTAACGCTATAGTTTTTCGCAAAAGCCTGTATAAGTATGGTCCCTTTTCTTATAGATTTACATTGAACATTTTATAGAAAAATCAATCAATGTAGTAATATTGACTGTTACTGCAAGTATAATACATTATTATACCAGACAGAAAATTGTGATAGGTAACTTTAATGTGTTCGGAAACTGGATGATTACAAGTTGGAAAAAAATAGAAATTATTCTTAACAACTTTATCCAGATACCATCCTACAATACATAATATTTAAGATTTAAGGCCCAGTTTCGTAATCAAACTATTGTCTTAAAGAGAGTTACAAAAGCTACTTCAATTTTAATATACAGTGTGTCCACGGATGGAGTCCCCAAGAGGACAAATGGATCAAAAATTTCATTTTTCGACAAAAAGTCTTTCTTGATAAAAGTTTCTGCTTCTCGAACAAATGTGGTCTACTGAGAGAATTGTTAATTTGTTTATACAGGGTGCCCCAAAAATACAAAAACATGAGGTACCATCAAGAATAAACTACCTTTGTATTAAAAAAATCAAAAACATTTATTTAGAAAAGTTGTTTAGAATTCTTTGCTGGAAAAGTTACAATCAGACATGCCTTTTTTAATTCTAAACAACTTTTCTAAGTAAAAGTTTTTGTTATTTTAAAAAATAAAGGTAGTTTATTCTTGATGGTAATTCATGTTTTTGTATTTTTTGGGCACCCTGTATAAAAAATCAAAAATTCTCTCCGTAAACTATATTTGTTCGAGAAGCAGAAACTTTTATCAAGAATGTCTTTTTGTCGAAAAATGTAACTTTTGGTCCATTTGTCCTCCTGAGGACTTCATCCGCAGACACACTGTATACTTATCATCCTTTATTCCTTGGTACTACTGGGACTGATCAACTTTATAAAATAAGTGCTATAGTGGGAACACCTGCTAAGGTACACTAATAATTATTAATGCTGTTTTTTTATAATATGGGATGGGAACAATAGCAAATTTTTAATATATTAAAGTTATACAGGGTGATTCAGTCATGATGTAAACAAAATTAACTACAGGTGGAAAAAAATACCTTAATACAAATCCGAAATTAAAAAAATTCTAAAGTCAAACAAAAAATATAAAAAAATATTTTCAAAAGTGTATTAAGACCCCTTCTTAACGGCACTCACCTGATCAGCTGTTAAACTCGCGTCTCTAGGCTGGTGGCCTCGGGTCGCTGAGTTCCCAGTTGAACAACATCCAAAATCTTTAATTTTTTACGTTTGCACAGAAATCTCAAAACCGGTATGGCATTTTTTCTGACATACAACTACAGCATGGTCTAAGTTAATTTAGGTAGGTATTAGCTTTTGATTTTCCAATGTCAATCCAATATGCATACACGGAAGTATTCCTAAATACTCAGTTTTTTAAATAACTTCTGGTTTTGGTGGAAATGAAAGTGATTTTCTGTATTTTACAACTTTCACATTTCATTTAACATTGCAGGATTCCTTTTTTAATTCTGAATCCAACAGTATATAATTTCCATTATAGTTATTAACCCTTTCGGGACTGCGGCCGCCTGAGGATCTGTGCCCAGTGGACCACAGCAGGAAGCGCATGCGTGTATGTACGGTTCCGGTCCTTAATTGCAAAACAGTCATTACATAACAACAGATCCTTTCACAATATAAGTCATTTTTTGCATGCACCCACATGCAAATGAGCTTGTGTTCGAATTTATTGATGTATTTAAGTGCACAAATAAGTTTTTTTTTTACCCAACTAGATACCATTACTAGACAATCAGCCAATGACATTAATTGGGGGCATGACCAATGTAAAGTAGGCGGTCCAATGTATCCGTAGCCAACGCGTGTCCGTCCGGTTCCAGACCTTTCTCATGCCTCCCTGCTTGCGTTTATAGTCGGTTCCGGTCCCACTGACCCAACTTTTATATGCGTGTTTGTCCGGGTCCGGTCCCGAAAGGGTTAAAGAAGCTCCATAAGACTAGACAACATGGTCGCATGTCACTGTCTGATGTTCAATCCAAGTAGGCCAAACATTAGAACCAGATTTATGAAAATTCAAGTCAGCCATGACAATACAACTGACAGTCAAATAGGCTGTGATTTCAACATTTCTAATTACCTGTCGATTAACCCATTAGGGACTGAATTTTCAAATTTATGAAAAAACATAATCAATATCTTTATTACCTACTACTTAAAATAACATTGAAAACACCACTACGTTAATAGTTTTGTTTAACTGCCCGCCGTTTTAAAAATGGCCGTCGTTCCAAATAGCGAACGCTAGTCATATAAGGTGTGGAGAATACAAATGAAATAGAAAGTTATTTTTCTGATAAATGTTTTATTACGACTAGATATGAACACAAAATAAATATTAGTTTGTATGAAAGCCAATAAAACAATCAATAAAGCCTTGTCGCATCTTTGGCATTGCATGCGTACAGAGCTGCCTTTATGGTTATGTTCTGATGCATTATCATCGGGTGTTTATTCACAATGCATAAATTAGCGTTATGTCAATAAATGTCATGTCTCCGCTTTCTACAGGGCAATATTAATGAGATCTTCTCCAGAATCCCAGTAGTACTTTTCGAAGTTTTTTAATCATACCCTGACACTACGAGTATAGCCAAAAAATATCTAATTTCCTCAACAATTCTTGAATATAGCGCAATTCTTACTCTCTTCTAACAAAAATTCAATAATATTGTCCATAAAAAAACATTCAAATAAGTCAACTGGAGATGTACTATAATCAGATGTGCCAGGTTGTGGAAACAAAGCGTCATCTCTACTCAAAATGTTTTTTTTTTGTTTCACCCATTTATCCACTCAGAAATATTGATAATGGTAGGTGCATCGTCTGGAATATCATCATCATTGTAGTGTTTCTATGACACCAAATTTTACCCGCTGATTGTGTAATAATACACCTTGCATGGCTTCACTACATCTCTATTTATGGTATCTGGTATTTGACTAGATTAACAAACGTCACAGGGAATACAACTACTAACGACGCGATCGGCGGCTGCATTAGTTCTCTCGGACGGCCCGCTGAAGACTGCCGTGGTCGCTTCCCGAACTCACACACTTCCGGCACTGTTGCCAACCGTGGAACACAACACTCCCCTACACTTAGATGACACTACTTAATGACTATTGTACAATTTGTATTGTCTCACATCGGAAATATGTTGAGTCTTCCAACATTAGGTACATAGAAAACCTTGTATGGTTTTGTTTTACATAAACCCTTTGTCTGTACATTGGTTTTGTTCACATGGAAGACCTTTGATTGTACAGTGGTTTTCTGTTTAACATGCACCTAGAAAACATTTAGCTTTGATATTTTGTTCTACATATACATATAAAACATTTTGTTTTAACCTCTATGGTTAACATCATAACAACAATACTGTCATTCAGTAGGTACAATACATGTGAGGGTGCTCTGCTTGTCTACTCGCAATTTACTTGTCAGTGACTTGAGTGACTTACATTTGTTTCCATACTTAATGTTTAGTCTTAATATCTAGCTTTTATGATTGTTCTCTCGACTCAATGTGCAACATAAAACATTGGCATTAATTTAACCCTTTTGTTGCCTTAACAATACGACCTTGTGTCCTTTGAGCAACTTAGGTATGTAGTCAGATTACTCTTTTGTCGGAGAATTATTTACATTTTTAGCAAAATACATAAAAATTTATGCAGTCTATACAAATACACGTCAGCATTTAGCTCCTGTCTAAGTTAATACATTTGTACAAATACAAGTGAGCATTTAGCTCTTGTCAAGCACTATCGACTACACTATCCACCTCTCCCCCAAAAAGATAGTCGCTGAAACGACTGGGTGGTTTCCTCTCTCTTTGACTCCGGCCAGACATAGCGTCTGCCGGTCTACACATCTTACTCGTACTTGGCAATTCCTCTGCAGCTGGAGAACGATAAGAAGAATTTGCTCCTGTTGAGACAAAGCTATTATTATCGTACAACAAGTCAGGACCTGGTTCAGCTGCACTAGTTGAAATAATTGGATTATTATATGAATTAAAATCAGCCTTACTGGGCGTTGTTGGTGATGATGGTGATCTTTGACTTGCCTCCGCCAACGTGCCAGACGTTTCCGGATCAATCGTGACTTTATTCGTCGGGATTGGTTTATTAGGTTGATTTTTTAGATTGGTTAGAGTGATATAACGGTAATTATTGTCATCATCAGTGCTTGCTGCGACCCCGGAATATCCCCCAGACATGCCTCGGTCAATGATCTGATTTACATGCCGTTTCCAAAGTTGACCTGAATCTAACCTAGCTAAATACGTAGTTTTTCCTATTTTTTTCTCAATGGTTGCTGGTGTCCACACTTTTTTATTGACCGTGCGATAATCTCTTATCATGACACGATTTCCTACACGATATTCCCTACATTTAAAATTACTTTTGAAATTGTTTTTAACTTCTCTACTTGAATTTTCTGTCAACACGGTAATTATCGTTCTGGGTTTTTTATTAAAAATAATCTCAGCTGATGATTTATGCGTTAGACAATGTGGAGTATTTCTATATGTTATGAGAAATCGAGATATCAGTGTATTTAGCGACACGTTACCGTTTCTAGTATCTTCAACCGATGCTTTGATACTCTTTTTAAAAGTTTTTACGGTGTTTTCTGCGGCACCATTACTCATTGGATGGAATGGAGGCGAAGTGACGTGTTCAACGCAATTTTTCTGAAAGAATCGTTTAATTTGTTCGGACCCAAATGGTGGTCCATTATCACTTACCACTGTTTTGGGTATACCAAAACATGCAAAAACAACACGTAACTTTTCCTCTGTTTCGATAGCACTGTTACTTCTAATCGGGAAAACTTCTATCCATTTCGAGTAACAATCTATCAATATCAAGCAGTTTACGTTTCTAATCTTACAAAAATCAATGTGTACTCGCTCAAATACTTCACTAGCCTTAGGCCATGGTGTCTCATAAGTTTTAGGTGGATCTTGACGTACGTTTAAACAAGGCAAACAACTCTTGATCAAATTCTCAATATCCTGATCGATTTTCGGCCAATAAACAGCTGATCTAGCTAGTGACTTGCACCTAACTATGGCTGGATGGCTTGTGTGTAAAAGTTGAAGCATTTGACCGCGTAGTTCTTTTGGAACCACGATTCTATGTCCCCACATTAAAATTTCTTTATCTATATACAACTCGGCACGTTTATTATAGAAAGCTTTTAAATTTTCATTAACTTTACTCGGCCACGAGTTATTTTTGACATATTTAATCACATCACGAAGTTCATTATCAATTCTGGTAGATTGTCTTATCCTATCATTATTAATTGGCCAGGTTTCTACAGATTCGGTGAAATTAATATATGAAACTTTACCTTTAGCTTCTTCTGACGTAACAATTGTTTCTAACGGGACCCTTGATATAAAGTCGGCTATTTGATTATTGGTGCCTTTTATATATTCTATTTTATAGTTAAACGATGATAGAAAAATAGCCCACCTCTGAATTCTATTCATTTGCATTTGGGGTATTCCCTTGTTTTCCCCCATTAGCACAACTAGAGGCTTGTGATCTGTTCTAAGAGTAAAAAAATTTGCACATAAATAGTGATATAACTTAGAAACAGTGAAATAGATAGCTAAAGCCTCTCTTGTTACCGTACTCATCTTTTTTTCACTATCAGATAAAGTACGTGACACACATGTAACCATACGTTCTTTTCCGTTGATCACATGAGATAAAACTCCACTGACACCATTTGCCGAGGCATCAGTTGTCACAATTATAGGTAGTTTTTGATCAAAATGAGCTAAACAAATGTCTGAAGCTATAATAGTTTTTACCTTTTCAAAAGATCTTTCGCAATTTTCAGTCCATATAAACTTACGATTACTTTTCAATAAATCGTACATAGGTGCTAAAATTTCTGCTGCATTTGGTATAAATTTATGATAATAGTTTACTAATCCTATGAATGATCTAAGTTGAGTAATATCTGTTGGTTGTGGCGCATTTATAATCGCTGCAACTTTACTTTTAGTTTTCTTTAGACCTTCCTTTGAAATTTTATAACCTAGATATTCTACTTCATCTTGGAAAAAGCAACACTTATCTTTTTTTACTGTTAAACCTGCTACTTTCAACTTATTAAAAACTTTTTCTAAATTTTCTAAATGATCTTTATCTGAATTTCCTGAAACTACTAAATCGTCAACGAAAACTGCCACGAACGGCATACCTTTAAATAGTTTTTCCATTCGAAGTACCCTGTATAATCCTCGTTCAGAGTTCCATGTTAAAATTCTGCTACTCTCTTCACTTAACTTAAATTGCATATACGCAAGTTGTAAATCAATTCTTGACAATTTCTCACCCTTATTCAGATTGCTAAAAATTTCTTCGATTTTAGGTAGGGGATATTTTACATCTTCTAAATGTTTATTAACGGTTATTTTATAATCTGCGCAAATTCTAAGCTGACCATTACTTTTCAAAACTGGCACTAGCGGCGTAGCCCATTCGCTATTATCTATCTGTTCAATGACACCTTCACTTTCTAACCTATCTAGTTGCTCGCTCACTTTCTCTTTATATGCTAAAGGAACACTCCGGTGCTTCGCAAACACAGGTACAAAATTTTCTTTAAGTTTCAATGATATTGTTGACAACTTATACTCACCCAGTCTGTCCGTAAACACAGTTGGAAAGTTACCAATCAACCCTTCAACTTGCTCCACATTTGACAGTTGGTTTACTAATTCTATTCTGATTCCAAACGATTTGATCCAGTCACGTCCCAGCACATCCGCAGAACCATCCTTAACGACATAGAACTTTACTGGTTTTCTTACGTTCCTGAACCTTACGCTTACAATGAAGTATCCTTCCGGACAAAACAGTTCACCTCTGTAAGTCCGTAGCAAAATATTATCATTTTTTAATCTGAAATGAGAGAAATGTGTCATATATGTTCTTTTACTTAGTGCGCTAACTCCTGCTCCACTATCAATTATTACTGTATGTTTTAAGTCGTTTATCTCAACTTCAATTTTAAAAGGATTTTCATCCTCACATCCTTCCCCAACCGCATACATAGAAACACAATACTGGTCAAACCTACCCACGTCTAAACAACCATCACACTTTGGGTCGAGAACAGTTTTACTTGGTGAGTCTTCAGCTACCTTTCTGACGAAAAACATGTCATTATCCTCAACTAAATAAAAGTTTTTTTTATTGTTACTATTGTTGTGCACATTGGTACAAGCACTTGCAATATGACCTATTCGTTTGCATTTAATGCACTTCGCGTTTTTATAAAAACAAGACATACTTGAGTGATTGTTTTTAGAACAATGTTTACATTTGCTTGGAAAATTATTAAAATTAGGGTTAGACTTAACTGATCTGTCACTCGGGTTGTTTGTCTTCACTGCTGCTGGAGGCGCTGTCTGATACTTCCGTTCTTGCTGTCTCCCCGCAGCGCATGCGTACTTCTGTCGACTGTCAGTGCTACCACCGGCACCAAAATGACAACGCTGCGTACTTCCGTTGTGACGTCTCCCTATGACGTGCATTGATGACGTGGCGGAAACCACGGTCTCCATCTTTGCTGCCAATTCGACCATTTCTTCTATCTTGCAATCTTCTTTTTCTTCACAGATGCGATCCAATATTTTCCCTCTCAATAGTCCATTTACAAATTGAAAAGCCAAAATTTTTGCTAATTCAGCTCCAAAACTGCAGGTAACTGCTGCACCTCGAACACGTGCGTACCATTCACTAACTAGTTCTCCTTCATTTTGAGTCAGTTTGAAGAATTTTCTTCTTTCTCTCCATGCGCTTGTTTGGGCTTTATATTGGGCTCTCAAAATTTTGCATAATTGCAAAAACGTTTTTTCTTTGGGTAGTATTGGAAAACATAGGTCTCTTAACAATTTATAGGTAATGGGGTTTATAGCGTTCAACAAATGCGCGACCTTCATTTTGTCCGTTGCAATTTCTTTAGCAACAAAATATTGCTCCAGCCTTTCTTCATATACTTGAAAGTCTTCGATGTCGTAGTTGAATTCACAAAACTTCTCGTTGGACGAAGCCATTTTCTTTTTTTTTTTATGTTGATTTTTTTTTATCCTCGTCGCCACTGTAGTGTTTCTATGACAGCAAATTTTACCCGCTGATTGTGTAATAATACACCTTGCATGGCTTCACTACATCTCTATTTATGGTATCTGGTATTTGACTAGATTAACAAACGTCACAGGGAATACAACTACTAACGACGCGATCGGCGGCTGCATTAGTTCTCTCGGACGGCCCGCTGAAGACTGCCGTGGTCGCTTCCCGAACTCACACACTTCCGGCACTGTTGCCAACCGTGGAACACAACAATCATCATCATAATCAACAACACATAAATTTCCCACTCATGTCCCACTTTGCATAACAACTTCGGCCTTCGCCTCAAGTTGTTTACCTGACAGATTATCCAACATGCCACCATAATCTTCAGCTGCCGAATTCTCATCTGATAATTCCATATTCTCTGGAGATTCAATAATATACCTATTAATTATTGCATACCATCATTGTAACTCGTACCAAACCAAAAATCGGAAAAAAATATTTTTGGACTGCATTTATAAAAAAAAATAGCGTGAAAAGACCCATTATCACAAATAATATATTGGGGAGCCCTATCTGTATCTGTACAATAATAATAATTGGAATAAGCACAATGAACAGCTCAACACGCTATATAAGTATATTTTGTTATTATGATTACGTTGACAAATAATAATAGCAATAATTATTATATTTAGCATATTTTCGTGAAAACCCTACAAAATCTTTTTATAGGTTTATCCCAAGGTTAATAGAGAGGGAATAATTAGACATACGCCATTTTTATGGCTCCATATTTAATTGGTCCCCCCACTGTTTTCCTAATCTGCTGTTAGCAACTTTCAAAAATCAATAATCTAGTTATTTTCGATTTCGTACTAAAAATACATTGACTTTGGACCAAGATTATTACCAACCTAACTGGTCCTCACCCGCTTGCTCCTTCCGGACCCCCTTGCCTGTACTGTCACATTATGTCCTAACCCTCACTTTTAGTAACCTTAGTTTATCCAAATTCTGTTGTTTTCATGAGGGGGTTTTATCAGACGGGTGGCAAACATAGACGTATTATAAAAAACAATCGTAAACTTAACACCAACTTGACCTTGTAGAGCAGATTTTTCTCATTTTGCCAGAAAAAAAAAATGATTACAACGATTGTTCGGCAATGCTTGGAGCTAGTTGATGCAGATTTCAGAGAAAAAAACAAAAAGTATGTACTTATTTAATGTGTTTTCAAAAAGATTAAAAAAACAATAGAAAGTAGTTACGAGTTCACCAGTTGTGGTAAAATGGTGAAGATCCACAGTCATCTTCTTATAGGAATATATTTTTGACTGGTGTCATGTTTACGCTGCTATTAGCCTTGACTGACGTATTATTAAAGACTGCTCACGGCTGTCCCATCTGATATTCGTTACCTCGCTATGCACTTTCCCAAGACAAAATACAATACAAAATACATTGTTAGCCATCAGCGCCATCTTTTTTTCCACGGCACGAAGCTATAACCGTGAGAAGTTTAATACGTCAGTCAACACTATTATTAATTAATTTATCTTAAATGCTCTAGAAATCTAATACTACATTTAATTTGTTTTTCACATTTAACGCCTGCTCTATGACCTCTATAATAAACCCTATTTACATCAAAAACAGCATTATCTTGCTGTCTTCTTTGTAAGTACCCTTCACATACTTGCCAGCACACTCCAACGCTTAAAAGCCAAATGTTCGAGGTGCCTTGTTAGTGTGGTTTCTAGGTACTAAATGTTTGTTGCCTAGCAACTATTATACAGCAAGGACCTTAAAACCATGGAGAATAGTTATTTACATTGCAAGATGACTAAGTGCACTTTTTTGTTTTAAAGACCGAGGCAAAAAAATTCCCTGCGGATAAAATTTGAGACATCTGGGATTTTTTATTTACCACTGCTAATCCAAAAAATATCCCTCTATACCAGTGAATTCTATGTAAAAAATAAACAAAAGGTGTTTTTACTGAAATCGAAAACATTTATATATAAAAAGGTTATGGCATATTTACTAAACGCGACAAAATCAAAAACATCATGTATCTCTCAAACCAATCGAGATATCAGGAAGTGATTTGCATCATTCAACATTTCTCAAAACTGTCGACGTTTCGTCAATTATATTGACATCATCAGGACTCTACAATAGAATAAAAGTAGATTTATACAACAAAACAACATGAAACTGGGAGCAGTATACATTAAAAGAAATGACAATAAAACAGATAATTAAATATAGATTTGACACATTAAAATATCTTGTACTTACATTGAAACGTAGTTTTTATGTCATGACTTAAAATTATGTACATATCACAGAACAATTATAGTAAAATCGAGCAATCCGTATGCCTGGCGTAAATAAAACCACGTGTTCAATGACGATCCGCGATTGGTCAGTAGGCTATAAAGTTTCACCCGACTCAAAAATGTAGATATTCGGTTTTATCTTGTTGTTTTCAGCTATTTAGACACTGCCACAAATAATTTTATCGATGTTTTAAACCATTTTAATTAAGCCAATAATTCTTGTGTGAAATATTTTGATGTACACAATTGTAAGACTAAAATTAAATAAAGGTCGTACCTCCGTGCGGCTATGGCAGATATTTCAACGCACGTGCTCTTGTTTACGCCAGGCGTAAGAGTTGCTCGATTTTAGTATAGGTGGTGGGACAACACAAAACAGCAGGTGGCGTTCATAAATGAAAATTGTAGTAATGGTCAATATAGAATTCTTAACATGTGGAGCTGCCAGTATTTTTTTATATATATTTAAATTTTTTTCTCCTCCAACAGATAAGGGAGGAATACAGATAGGTGGATAGGACAGGTACCTACCTAAATTTAAATTTTAAAACTATGTTTAATTTTGTCAATAATATTAGAATAGGCCATATTAAGATTTTGTATATCTGTTGTTTTGTTAACGCAAGTTTTATCTTTTTTTATACAAATCATTTCATTTAAAAGTCTTTTTTATAGTTGGATTGCTTGCCGATAACTTTTGTGTTATCAAATGGAAGTCATGTCCAGTATTTAATTTATAATATATTTTTTGTCTATCTCTTCCGGAAATAGGCGAACCGTCCACCCTCCATAAATTTGGGATACCCTATACAATACCCTAAGAAGATTTTATTGCATACCTTGACCTCTTTCTTTTCCTTAACACGTTGACTGCCGAAATGAATTTCTTGATTGGGTCCATTGCACCGAAGTAGTTTTATTGAAAATTTTAGCTATTTTTACGTTTTGAGACCAAAATAGTTTAAGAGTCAATAAATATTTATAATTATAGTATGCAATAGAGGCGTGAATAAAATATATGCACATGGCACCTGATTACGTCATCTTAAACATACACCGTGTGCATATATTCTATTCACGCATTGTGAACAGGTAAAGTAGGTACGTGTAGACAGAAAATAATATAACTTGAGAAGGGAACATAGTTCATTTATTTTCCTGTATTTAGTTAGTTATTTATAAGAATAAATACCTCATGGACCTAAGTCAAATGTTACCACAGATAATTTGTAACAAAAACCTAAATAGTAAGATATTACCAGACCAACATACATTTTGGTTTTTCTCTGAAATCAGCATCAACTAGCTCCAAGTTTTGCCGAATATCCGTTGTACTCATTTTTGTTCTGGCAAACCGATGAGAAGGTAAATATTATGTGTCATTTCAGACTCAGAAATTCCGATATCAGTATTCGATATTTGATAAAAAAGTTTAGTAGAGGCATCTATGGAGGCATCCACAGAACAGGTTAGGGTTAGGTTAGGAGGCAGCATTGTTTGATGCCAAAAGTACATAATTTATTAATTCCCTTCTCCATCTACAAGATCTTAACCTTACACAATACTACAAAACTAGAAAAAAATCTGCTCTATACGGTCAAGTTGGTGTTAACTTTACGATTGTTTTTTTTTATATAAATATGTATGGTTGCCTCCTCTCTGGTAAAACCGCCTTGCGAAAATTACAGGATTTGGATAAACCAAGGTTACTAAAAGAGAAGGCTAGGACATAAAGTGACAGTACAGGCAAGGTGGTGTGGAAAGATCAAGTGGGTGAGGAAGTTAGGTTAGTAATAATCTTGTTCCAAAGTCAATGTATTTTTAGTACGAAATCGAAAATAATCTCAAATAATAGTGCTCGCCTGTTTTAGGAAAGAGGAAAGATGGAGGAGACTTTAATAGATTAAAAATTCAATTCATGGCATTTTTAATGCTTTCAGGATATAATCTATTTTAGTTTAAACTATATCTGACATTTATCAATATTTTTTGGGCAATGTAGCAATCATTAGGCTAGTAATAGATTGTCGGGGCCAATTGGCTGTGCAACCACCAAACACACGAGTGCTCATTCACACTATTCACAACAGTTTATAGCCCACCTTCCCAGTTTCTGACTTGGAAGTAAAACTACCAGCATTTCGCCTTAATTTCTTTCAGATAAAATAAATTGCTTTAATTCTTTAGAAAAAATGGCCAGAAGGATACCAGCTAGCAGGGGCAGTTGGTTTTAAATTCCCCTATTTTGTTAAAATGCCAATTGATGATGTGGTACCCCAAGCTGGCGAAAGTGCGTGTAATCTAATGGATAGCTTGCTAGAATGGAATCCTGCACATAGACCAACAGCCCAAGGAGCACTCAAACACCAATTCTTTCAAGTATGTCTAAACCTTTATTGAAGGTGTTATTAACGGTTTAATTATAAATTGCATCTTTTAGGTCGGTCAACAATATAGTGCCATGCACACAACTCGCCAAAATAGTTCAATTCCAATGCATGCCAATAATATTTATCAATCTATGTTAGTGCCTCCCCATCCACAAGAGTCTTTGCTGGATGAAAGTAGGGTATTCCAAACTCAACAGCCACCTTCGCTACAATTTCACGAGACTAATTTAGGACATTCTATGGTTAATCAACAGGAGGTTTCACATCAATTACCACCTCAAGTGCAGATTAACATACAATCATTGATTAAGCCCATGAAAACTCCAGAAAAGGCCCAACTCCCACAACCAATTGTGTATAGCTTTGGACAACCAGACCTGAGCAACAAATACTTTCCATTACTCAATGGTGGCTTAAGTGCCAACAGAGCGAATCATAATAACAATAAGAAAATATCATGGGGCGATTTTAATTACGAAGATGATTTTGCGGATATTTTAGGGTAAGTTATTTCAGTGGAAACAAATCTTGGTTGACTTTTTAAGTGAATAGCAAATTTGGTTTCCCTCATATTTTTCAAAAATATAGCCGAAGTTTGCATGAACCTTATCAGGTGATATTTCGATGCGCTTTTGATAAAACCCTATTTATGTCCTATTTTCTTGACCCTATTTGATCCAGTATACATAATTCAGTTTGTCTTGAAATTTTATATAGTAACGATCAAGTTTCAATCCATTTTACGACAACTTAGATTCCTTTCAAAATCAAATCGCAACACTGTATATTCAAAAATAACAAGTCATTTTTTATGCTAAATTTGAGACCATAATATTGGGTTTATATTACTAGTAAAATATAATACAGAAATTTAAAAGTGAGAGTATTGAATAAGGAACAGCTGGGAGTATTAGGTTGTTCTGCTATCCACACAATAAGAAGAAAAAATGGTACAGAAAAAATGCTCCAAGACAATGTCAACTTCAAAGTCAAGAAATGATGTTAAAGATAAACAAGACAAAAGTGAAAATGAAGAATGTTATTTACCACCAAAGTATCCACACGATAAGAAATACCAAGAGTTTGTAAAGGATTTTTATATTTGCTCTCAGGATGTAAGAGATGCTGGTCCATCAGCAGACTATATTAGTCAGAAAAATAAAGACTATATTTGCAGTGAGTGTCGTTTGAAGATAACAAAAAAAGATTAGAGCATATTATGTACTGGCACTTGTGGGCTCTGGTTTCACAAGAAATGCACTGGACTAACTGAAGAAAAATACAATTATTATGCCAAATGTGATACAAAAGATAAATGGATTTGTAAGTACTGTCATCAAAGAGATGATGTTAGTTCCGGCACATCAAGTGAAGAAGAATTACTGGAAACAACAAAAATAACAAAGAAAAACAAAAATAAAATCACCTCTACTACTAATAATAAAAACAACCATCTTAAATTTAACTTGGAAGCAATTCTAAACAAACCAAACCCAACAAATAAAGAACTCTTGTTAATTATTAATAAAAAGTTTGAAGATATGGAAGCAGCTTTGAATTTTAACAATGAAATCATGTAAGAGATAAAGAGAGAGGTTTGTCAATTGAAAGAAGAAAACAAAAAGCTTAAGAGGGGGTTGCCGACCTCGAAAGTGACGTTAGATTTCGTATTTTTCAACTTGTAAAACATAAAATCTAATAACATTTTACCTGGCAAAAATTTAGTACAAACATATCGGTCTTCATTTTAATCATAAGATCTTAAAAGCAGTATTTTGTTTTATAGGTTATGAAAACCTTGGGAAAAATAATAATTCCAGTGCATATGCTTTTACTATCTTATGATTAAAATGAAGACAGAGATGTTTGTACTAAATTTTTGCCAGGTAAAATGTTATTAGATTTTATGCTATACAACTTAAAAAAATATGAAATCTTACGTCACTTTCGCTGTCGGCAACCCCCTCTTAAAAAGGATAATAATTCAATGCAAGCAATGGTAAAGGAACTTCAAAAGGATGTCCTTGATCTTCAGTTAAAATCACCTAAAAATAGTGGTCCTAATGAAGATCGGCGTAAAAATTTAGTCTTCTTAGGCACTAGTGGTACAGAGAATTGTGAAAATGGAATTGGTAATGATGTGATGTGATGAAAAAGCTCTGCATCCCCTATGGAAATGGAGATTTTACAGTAAAGCGCATGCTAACTAACAATCCAGTCAAACCTGTTATTGTAACCTTTAAAACAGAGGATTTAAGGAATAAGGTAATGGAGAATAGGTGAAAAATAGGAGTTCTTGATTCGATACATTGTGGCCTAGAAGGTGCAAAGAGAAATATTTATATTAATGAAGATACTTCCAAAGAAACCCGGGCGTTGTTCAACAAGGCACGAAAACTGAAAGAAAAGAATTACAAATTTGTTTGGTTAAAAAATAAGAAGAAGTAAAGCCATAAGGTTAGTTAGTGTAAGGCAGATCGACGAGCTGTAAAGTTTTAGATCAACCCCAGAGCACACCAAAATTTTAATATTTTATATTATAAGTTTGTTTTATTTTTATCGACAATTTTATAATGGATACTGAAGTAACAAGATTCGATAATATTAATTTGTATAATGAAGATCAGACGAATATGGGACAACATTTTCTGAATGTTATGTACGTAAATGCAAGATCACTAAAAAACAAAATAGATGACATTGAGGCCTTTATTTCCAGTATTGACCATGAGGTACATATTGTTGTTATAACAGAAACATGAATTGTTAAACACGAAAAAAAATATTATAATATATCTGGTTTTTCGGTGGAATATGCATGTCGTAGTAGATGTGGTGGAGGTGTGGCCATCTTTATAAGAAATGATATACAGTATTCTTTGGCAAAAGTTATTAATGATTCTGAAGTTTCTTATGATCTAATTCAACCGCAAGGAATAAATAAATATATAGCAGCCATGTTATAACCCTCCAGGACACAATATTAATCTAACCATGTTCATTATCTATAATGAGTTAGGCCACATTTCAAATAAAAACTCTATTTTCATTGGTGATATAAATATCGATATTCTCTTTGATGTTACAAGTAGTAATAATAACTATATGAATTTGTGTACATCGCATGGGTTCTCTATATGCAATCAAATTATTCCTACTAGAAACACTGATCACTCAAACACACTAATTGATCATATTTGGTGTAATAATATATTCAACGAAGAAAGTCGCCTGTCTATAATTTCCTCAAGTATTAGTGACCATGATATTCAAATATTCAAATATGGACCATCAGTAAAGAAATATAAAAAAAGTAGTTTCTTTATCAAAAAGGAAGTAAATACTGCTGGTACTATTGGAGCCCTATAAACTTTACATCAAGTTTACAATGAAGCTGAAAGTGTTGACACAAATTATAATGCTATTGTAAAATGTTTTTCAGATAACACGAGATATGTTAAATTACGAGACAGGTTTCAAGAACACTCTAAACCATGGTTTAACTCAAATATTTTTAATATCATGAGAATCAGAGACTATTATCACCAAAAAGTAAAAAAATATCCAGAAAATACATTTGTTAAAACTATGCATAAAAATGCGGTTCAAAAAGTAAAATTCGAAATTAAAAAAGCTAAAAAGAAATATTTTGAAGAAAAGTTTGAGTCTATAGGTCCGGACAAAAAAAGCGTGGAAAGTAATAAATGTCATTTTAACTAACCAATTCCATAAAGAGAAGGATAATATAGTTGAGTCTCTTAAGAGAGGAAATAATCTAATAATGGATCGAGAACCAATAAGCAATGAATTTAATGATTTCTTTGTGCATGTTGGAAATAGACTTGCTAGTAAAATACCTCCAACAGTAATGAACCTTCAAGAAGAATCAGCAAGCAATGAAAAAATGCTTCCTTTTGAAACCAACTCAGATGAAGTTTCTGAAATAATAAGTAATTTGGATATATCAAAAGCAACTGGTCATGACGATATAGATCCGAAAACAGTGAAATTATGCAAGAATTCTCTGGTACCGGTGTTATGTAAACTAATTAACCAGCCATTCAAATCAGGTGAAGTGCCAGCTGGGATTAAAATAGCAAGAGTTTCCCCAATATTTAAATCAGGTGATCGACAAAACTGTTCTAATTATAGGCCTGTATCTGTACTACCAGTATTGTCAAAAGTAATTGAAAAAATTGTGAATAGTAGATTTAATGAATACCTGGAAGAATCAGAATCACAGTATGGGTTTCGAAGATCGAGTGACACAAGTTCTGCTGCAGCAGATCTAATATCTGAAATACAAATTGCTTTAGATAGCAAGAAAAAAGCTGCGCTTGTATCACTTGATCTGTGTAAGACATTTGATACTGTGAACTATGACATTCTTATGAAAAAATTACATTTAATTGGTGTTCAGGGGGTTTGTGCCGATTGGATCAGAGACTATTTATCAAAAAGGAAACAGTATGTGAGTGTTAATAAAAATTAAAGTCGAATATGTACAATATTTTGTGGAGTACCACAAGGTTCAATACTGGGGCCTATACTATTCTTAATATATATAAACTCATTAACTAATTTGTATCTTAAAGGTAAAGTGAAATTATATGCAGATGCTACAACAATTTTATATGTGTCTGATTCAATCGAGACTATAAAACAAGATATTTGCAGTGATATGATAAAAATTACTTATTGGTTACGTAGTCTACAAGAACTGTTATTAATGGAATTGACATATGTTTTGATGGAAGTGCTCTTAGATGTGTACATACGTAATTTAAAATTTTTGTGTTTAAAAATTGACTGTAATTTAACTTGGAATGAACACATTGAATATATCAAGAAAAAGATATCGGGGCCAACAGGCATTCTTAGAAAAATTAGTAGAAATGTGCCAAAATTCTTTTTAAGATCTATATATTTTTGTTTAATACATTCACATTTACAATACTTATGTCTAATATGGGGTACAGCTAAAAAATACCTTCTGAAACCATTAAAAATTTTACAACGACGAGCTATAAAAAATATTTTTTTTCTACCAGTTCGATTTCCTACTATTGAATTGTTTAAAAAATACAAAATTATGTCCATTAACAATATACAGGATGATTTTTTTAGGTCTACCACCGCCATTTTCTCGCTTATTTTACACCCTACAACAAAAGCGTAAGAAACAAAAATATTGCAATTTTGGACAGCTAAGTGGTGCTGCAAAAGAAATCGGCATCCATGGCCAACTTGTGGCGCAATATTAAAAAAAATCAAATTGAGCAAAACTATTAATAGCCGTGGAATGTTTATTTTAACACTTTGACTACTGGTCAAACTATTTAATTTTTTTCCCTGAAACTAAAACATATTTATATTAAATATCTAATTATTTATTGATAAGGTTTGTCACAAATGCAAACTTAAAACATTTGTTTAACAAAAAACTACCCTAAATTGTGTGTCATAAATTGTACACACAGTTTACATCGGTAACATTATTACCTAAGACTGTGTGTTTCAAAAAAATAATTTGTACAAAGAAATTTGTCATTGCATGCCTGGCAAGACAATTTGTCACGTTTTCTGTACTTTATTGCATATCCTCGTCCGTTTTCCTTGCACTGTACCTTATTTTTGTAACATTTTGCACATTTAGGTCTTTGTTCTGTATCGATGAGTTTGTGACTGCTTTCAAGGCGTCGAGTTTCTTCTTTCTTAATTTGCATATTTCCCTTACTCAAAATTTAATTCGGGATTTCGTCTTGAAATTTTGTGATATATTATTTTTCCTGTTATGGCTTGTCAGTATTTGCGTTTACAATTGTTTGACTAAAAGCAAAGTTTACAGAATAAAATATATTCTGTAAAGTTTGCTAAAAGCTCTACACCCACTTTTCTATACCACGGCCAATTGTAAGATGTTTTCTGGTCTGAAACATAATAATATGAATGATTTTGCCTGGTTGTATTGCAGTAGTGTAGAAGGTTTCCTCTCAAAAGCCCTTTTTGTTGTATCTGAGCCATTTCTGGAACAGATCCAGTTGTAAGGAACAAAACGTCTCTTTTATCCTTCCATTTACCTATACTATTACTTTTATTTTGGTATTGCTCTGTTTTACATACACAATAAACACTAACCACGCCAAATAGAAGACCCATTAGAAGGCCATAGCAGTGCATCCAGAATCTAGTTCAGTAGTAGTGCCATCTGTTAAAAAAAGTTCAAACTGCTTCGCCAGAATTTTGCTAGAAACTAAACGAATTGATAGGTGCATTTAAATGTGTGGCTACTGTGTCTGCCTCGTGTACACAGCACGTAGAACCATGCTATTGCCTGTGGCCACATGCGGACACACAGTTTCTGCTAAACATCAAGTGTGTACCAGCTTTGGTACACACAGTAGTCAAAATGTTAAGAGACAGAGAAAAACTTTTATATTGAAAATTGATGGCACTGAGAAGCTTTTTCCATCCACGTAGTCAGATAGTTTCAGCAAATTACACAGGGTCTTCGGCTCTCTTGAGACCATGAAAATTTTTGTCGATTTAAAGTTTTTTTAGTACATCGCGAAAAGTTGGGCATGGAGGCCCATTCCTTTTTTAAAGTCACATCGCTGACCAAAATTGCCATATTTTATTTTCTTACGTATTTTCTGTGCGGCCTAAAATAAGCGAGAAAATCGCTTAATAAGAAATAAACAAAAAAATTGTCATAGCCTCAAGAGAGCCGAAGAACCTGTGTAATTTGTTGAAACTATCTGACCACGTGGATGGATAAAGCTTCTCAGTGCCATCAATTTTCAATACAAAAGTTTTCCTCTGTCTCTTAAAATAAAAATTCCACGGCTATTAATAGTTTTGCTCAATTTGAGGTTTTTTTAATATTGCGCGACAAGTTGGCCATGGATGCCGATTTCTTCTGCAGCACCACTTAGCTGTCCCAAATTGCAACATTTTTGTTTCTTACGCTTTTTTTGTAGGGCGTAAAATAAGCGAGAAAATGGCGGTGGTAGACCTAAAAAAATCATCCTGTATATGCTTTTCAAGTAAATAATTTCATACATCAAATATATACATCTAAAAAACCTTCTTGTATAACAGTAGATGTTTGTTGTAAAATACATACATATAGCACTCGATATAGAATGAATATAGATGCACTCCGTATGTATTCTCAATTTGGAATTGATTGCTTCCTTTATGATGGTATTAAACTTTATAATAATTTACCTAATAGTTTAAAAGATAAAGAATATAAGAAATTTAAGGGTAACCTAAAAAAATGATAATTGCATCAGGATAATTTAATTCATTAATAATTATATTATACTACTGTATGTATTTATTTTTAGTGTTTTTTGGTGAATGTTAGTAGCATAACGTATTATGAGCACTTAATTAATTTATTTAAGGGCGCAGAGGTGTCCCTATATAAAATGTATATATTTTTTTGGGACTAATAAAGGAATTAATAATAATAATAATTAATAACTCAAGTTTGAATTAGATGGAAAGTTCCAAGATAAACACAGTCTGTCGTGTTCATGCTCAGTATGTAATAATGGCTTTGCCTCGAATCGGGCAACTCTCCCAGCCTATTCCAAGGCAAGCTTTTGTTTCTTACTTAGCTTCGCTCTTAACAGCTTAGAGTGACTGAAGGTGCATATACGTGTGACAAAAAAAAAAGTTAAAATTTGACCATTTGGGGTTCCCCAACCCGCTTGATTTGAAAGTAGGCCTTGTGCACTGTCTAGGATGTTTTTTTTAATTCATTATTTATTTTTGTTACCTATCATTATAGAAGGCTAAAAATGCCCCAGTCAGAGAAAACTGCAAAGGAAGCTAGTTTAAACCTTAGCCAATATAATCTTCAAGACATCTTAGAACCTTTAGCTAAAGCTAGTGCCGGAACTGCCAGAAGTCAATATTTAAGGTGAGATTTTACGCTCTGAACTATGTTT
Organism: Pseudeuparius sepicola; assembly: GCA_963920635.1. Taxonomy (NCBI): domain Eukaryota; kingdom Metazoa; phylum Arthropoda; class Insecta; order Coleoptera; family Anthribidae; genus Pseudeuparius; species Pseudeuparius sepicola. The sequence continues at coordinate 13,015,576 of OY987306.1, forward strand.
GGATTAAGCAATAACTTAAGGGTTCATTAATTAATTATTATGTTAGTGTCTCTAGATATGTGGCTGGTCAACCTTCTGGAGTGAGAGATTCAAAAATTAGTTTATTGTCAGCATATCCCAATAATGGAAGGAGCAGCGGACTGTTCAACAGAAAATCTGGTGAGCACCGTTTAAACTCATTTTACCCGTAACCCATTTTTAATAGTTAATGTGCAGTTAGAATCCAAGAAAAATATAGGTATGGCTGTGGCCAATTTGAACGTGCAATGTCTTGGGGGTTTCTGAGAGGCCATCTGGCTACATAGCTAGCCGCCAGCCATTTTTGTCTTCCTTTGCTTCACTGTCGGCTCTTTTGAAACGAGATGTACGGGGCCGGTAAGGACGTTGTTTCCGGATCTCCCTCATTTCGACATAGAGTTCAGATGGTCTTGCAAGTTCAAATTGGCCGTGACTGTATTTACTGCGAAATGTGATGAAGTGGTTTAACTAGGTATTTAATTATATAATAATAATAATTATAATCATCCTTTGTTGTTGTTATTAATATCTTAAAACCAGGAAGTGAAACATGGCATCTGCTTGTAGAGATTAGGTATCACTACATATTTGGAGGATACTGCACTCTTCACTTATTTTTTGTCCCCAGATTGACTGCATAATAGGTGTCAATGAAAGTAAAATTAAGAGTAGAAACTTTACATTTGGTACTCAGGTCTGATTTGTTAGGAATTAAATTGAGCCATATAATTTTTTAAAAAACCGCACATATGTTGAATTGGAAAGGGTGGTAATCTTTAGCTGGGGTGAACTTTACAAAAATGAAATATATAATATAATTATATAATAAAGGGGTGGCCAGTTTTAACGAGGTTGCACATTCTTTTGAGCAACCCTACTTATTTTTCATGCGATTAAAAAAAATTATGACCGTATTGCCAACTGAAAAAAAATAGAGGGGGTCGCTCTGAAAGGGAAGGGGTGAGCTATATAAAAATAAAATATGGTTCAAAAGTGTGACTCCAAACCAAAATCGACAGCGACCCATCACGAGTGAGATTAAACACAATAAACACAATACACAGCACATTTAGGTGTTTCATTCTGAAAATAATCGGCCCGTTTCCTGCCCTAAAACGTTTTTTGAAAATTCTGTTTTTTTTATCTTTAGTACTTGTCTAAAATGCCCAAGATAGTCCCAAAGAGCTCAAAATGCTGAAAATGTTCAAAGATATATCAATAATATTTTTACTATCACTTCACAGTGCGCTTATGTGTCTGCAACTTGTCAATGACAATAATAAAGTAATAAATAATAACAATAATGAAGACTCTTGCTGTGCTGTAGCAGCAAATACTGAGGCAAAGACATGTGCACAGTGTGCCTTGTAGATTGTGAAAATTGTGACATTGCCAAATTCTTAAAATGCCACCATACATTCTTTTCGTGTTTGCATGTTCTTTTCATGCTCGAGCATATTCAGCATTTTCAAGGGAACGTTCCGTTTCGTGCTCTTTTGTGCTCAAGAGAATATTTGTGCGCACTGGGACAGGGAACGTTCACAAATATTCTCTTAGCATGAATGAGAATATTCCCTGCTTCGCATCTCTAAGTGTACTGTTCTACATAGATTCTTTGTTACAAATTTATTTCACATATTTAAATTATTTTTAGGGAAATTGGACCTACCTCCTATATGGAATGATGGAGGATTAAGAGACATTATAAATCCAAGAAAATCCGGGACCCTTACTAATATAAATAATCTATCAAATAAGTCAGCAGTAGATGTAACAGCCAAGTAGGTAATTCTTTAATTAAGGATAAGAAAGTGGGACCATATTTACAGAATTTTTCGAGAAAAGTTAGAAATTGGACACAAGGAATAGGTACTGGCTTGAGTCGATCGAAAAAGCGCCACCAGATGTATTTTTTAATTAATTATCTGAAGTTTGTTTTGTGTTATATAATGAAATCTTAAAACATTTGGAAATATGAGTAGATACTTTGTCGAATATTACTTTCTAGCTCGAATATGTGCAATTAACCAGACTGTCACTTACAAATATGTCTAACCACACACATCTCTTAATTGGTATATTACTCGTTACATATGAGATGTTACATTTGATTTTTATTTTGTGTTTTGACTGTTCTTCATTTAAATTTAATAAATAAGCATTGCCAGAGTTAGTACAATTGTGCTAAACTAGTACATTTTTGCTCTCTTCATACAAAAATACAATTTCACATTTTTTTGCCTATTAGATAAACTGATTATTTATCAATAAGCTATTTTGTTTTTGTTCCCATTTTTCTAGAATGCCTTTTGTTGCTTTTAATTCCTATACAATAATTTTTTGTAATATTTTAAATAATCTAATTTTTCTCCTTAATTTTGCATTGAAATTTATTTGTATTATGATTTAGTAAGAAAGCAAAGTGTTTTAGGTTGTTTGCGGAAAAAATATCGAGTACCTACCAATTTGAAGATAAATAATTAAGAAAAAACGAATATCCTTATATCTTGGAGAATTGTGAAAAAAGTTATTAAAGTTTTTGGTCAGTCATAACATCTCTTTGGAAATTGGTATAGAGACAAAATAATGGACTATGTTCTTAATACCTAGTCCCCAGACATTTCCAAGGCAAACCCAATTTTTTGTAATTTTTTATTTTAAATATCAAATTTAAAACGCATGGGCTGTGATGTCACGACCCTTTTTAGGCGCAAGAGTGAACCCAAAACATGCGCCAATATAGCACGATATAAAATTTTCAAAATATCTAATAAAAAATTTTCCCCCTTGGGGCAATAAAAAAAATATGTCTCTGGCAATGCTGGAAAAGTATTAGCGAATAGGATCCCAAGGAGTCGGTGTTGATATACAGGGTGTTAATGAAATATATGTAGTATAACTTTAACAGACAATTCTACGTATAAGTACTACAAAATATTAAGTGAAATACTCAAAACTTATTTCCGCAAAATTTCAACAGGGATCCTTATTTTAAGGCAGTGGCATGGCTAGGTGAAATGCCTCTTCACCAATATTTTGTTCATCTCTACTCTTATATTGAAAATTAGTTGTTTATAAAATACCATAAATACTTAGTGATTTTATGATTATTTATACTTGCATCGATATTAGTCGGGTATTGAGTAAAAGAATATAAAAATATAATATTATTTTACTCAATGTCGAGGGACAGAAAATCGGGCATGTCCGATTAGAATAATTGAATTCCATTCTGCAGGGTGCCAAATTCGAGCAAATAGGGTACTTGACAATATTTTTAATTGCTCTAAAATTGTACTCTGTTTACAGTAGATGCACCAACATAACACGTAATAAATGAAACAACGGCTTTTAACACTTATTTATTTATGATAATTAAAGACGAAGTTGCACAATTTTGTTCAGGCTGAAATCTACAGTTTCGTCGTTCTATTGTCCAGAACGCCAAAAGTGGCAACTCTGTGCCTCTCAGGAGGAACGGAACTGTAACGTTGCCGGTGCCCGTTTGCAATATTTCGTGGAACAAGGACAAATTGCAGTTTTCTATTCAAATATCTCCAGCTTGCCTATGAATATCTGTTACTTAATGTATTGCAACTTTTGAGCTTTAACTAACGCAATTGCACACAAATTTTGTCACATAAAGACTTTTTTATTCCGCATATTGACTCCTCTATAGCAAAATGGTGTCTGTTTATGCTGCACACGCTGGAAACTATATCCTTCATCTCTGCCATGTAACAGTTTAGTTAAAATATCTGTATACGGAACGTACTATAAATATTCAGGTATCAATAATGGGGGAAATATTCGCCTATGTGGCAACGTTACCTGCCCACCTAGGCATCTAACCATATGCATATATCCACATGTCATCTAACACGTATGGTTTTTTGATCGGCAGATGACATCCCATGATGCCAACTGTCATTCCGATTCCGTATATCGCTAAGTCAAAACATTAGTAGATATTAATATCTGTGCGATTTATTATAGTTTGTTATTAATATTTACTATTATATATATTATTTGCGGACCTAGTTATCGTGTTGTTAGATGTGTAAGGTAAGATATCATGGACCCTAAAAGGAAAATCCGTAATTTGCCGAAATTGGGATGCTTTTTAAGTAGCACAAATTTTTTCTAATAATCCGATGTTGGCGTCTGCCGAAATTCATGGGATAAAACTGCAAAGGTTTGTACCTACCTACGTTGTAGTAATAGTATAGTTGTATTATGAGTTATTAATAAAGAGAGAACCTCGGCCTAGGGACCATCTTGAAGGCGCGTTTATAAAGGCGCCATAGTGCTTAATACTGAGCCCGAATTCTGGCCCAACCTAGCCAAAAAATTTGCAGAAAAACGATTGAATAGGTATTTACGAAAAAAAAAAAACACTTCTTGACTAAATGTGGTTTCACGGGGCATCATAAGTCTGGGAGTTTGAGGTTAGAATTCTGAAATTTAAACTTTCCTTGCTTTCACTGCCGAATAAGGTTATGTCTTAGAACACTAGTGGTATTGCTATGTTGCCAAATTGTCTTTTTAAAACACTTGTGACGTCATAAGTGCTTTCCCGCCAAATTTCGAAGAAAGTCTAAAAACTTCATAAGTACGTAAATATATATTTTTTAAATAATCGTAGGGTCTTAGGCAAGTGTCCAGGAATTGTTTTATCAAGTTTGTAAAATTTCGTCAAGTACCCTATTCCTATTTTGCTCAAATTTGGCACCCTGCAGAATGGAACCATTTTTTTTGTTCAAATTTGGTATGGGGGGTTTTGGTGTGTCCAGATTAACTCTGTGGTCTCAATTTCAAATAAAAAATGCCTAATATGGTTTTTCGAAAAATGAACCCTTTCAAAAAATCGTAGTAGCCCAGGAATTCGTGGCAATGTCAAACCGAATCTTCGCAAAAGATGACCTTTCAGGGACAAGTCTAAAAAAATTGCCCCGTTCAATTCCCCTAGACTACTTAGATTTTCAGGGGTGTTAACATGAAAAACCAGACACACTGTATAAATTATATATTATAATAGTTCTCAGCTAAGTCATACTTGTACAGGGTGGGCCAAATTGGGCACTTTTAAAGGGAAACTCTTATTTCTAACGGAGATAGACGAAAACTGATATCGGTGTCTGAGGCTCATTTTTTATAATAAACTTAATGGCGAAAACCGCAAATCGATATCTGTCACCGTTCTTGAGTTACAGGGCGTTTTTCAAAAATGTGCCTTTTCGAAAAGTGGCCGTAACTTTTTTTGGGTTGATAATTTTGTTTCTGTAAAAACATTCCTAAAGCACTTTTTTACGTAGAATCCAATGCTGCTACTACACTTTATTGCAGTCAATTGTTTAATAGTTACCAATGAAAAAAAAATTTTTTTAATGGAAAAAATATAATGGTTGACCCCCGTCTCTCCGGCACTGGTGGAAGTAGATGGGCTGAATTATTTTTAATTTATAGTATTATTTATTAGTATATACTGTCTAAACTGTATCAAATATTTTTTCCTTAGCTGTGTTCCTTTAGGAAAAATAAAAGAAAATTTGAAAACAAAAATTAACTTTGACGTCCTGTATATCGATAACTGTTAGGATTTCGATACATGTTTATAGGAAAAATCTCCCTTTTTGAAATTTTCTAGCAGTTTTTAAAGTATTGCTGATAAAGTTTGGACCACCCTGTATAATATACATATATGATATGTCTGTCTATGTATTTGGTTATAGATGAACAAACAAACAAACAAATACCTGTTGTCAAAATTATTATTTAGTCACTTAACAACAGCTCGAGTTCCATGTAGTACAGTAAAAATAACACAAAATTAGGCCAAACCCAAACATAAAAAAAAGTCCTTTCTAGCGCGAAATAGTTCCATACCCTCCTAAGAGTTAGTACTAAAAAGTTACACCACCACCAGCGTCGGGTTTCGGGGGGAGGGGGTGAAAAGGGCAGGAAATTCTTATTTTTCACAGTTTTGCGTGAATATCTAGTAAACTATGAGGTTTAGCGCAAACGTCATCCTATACGCAAATGATATACATTAAATTCCGAACAAGAATTGTTATATACAGAATTATGGTAAAGTGAACGGTTTCCATGATATGGAGGGGTAAAGATTTCTTTGTTTTTATTTCACGTAGTTTTTGTTGAAAAAACTTAAAGTGATTACAGTATAACTTAGTAACTGAATAATGTATGTAGAATATATATAGATATATCTATGCATATATAGATACATATTACACCCATAGATTGTTATTTTTTGTCACAACATAACCTCATAAGTATATGACTGTAAATATGTCCAATACAAGTTAGCTCACTTTTTGCCCTCATTCATTATAGCGTTCTGATTTCCATTCGTTAATATATTTTCTTGATTTTCACATGAGCTTCCTATTCATGACTTTCTCATTTTTACAAGCTAAGGACAAATTATGGGGATGATTTGACATAAAAGAACGAATGGAAATCAGAACGCTATAATAAATTAGGGCAAAAAAGTGAGTACAAATTAACTAAGGCTACTAACTTGTATTGGACATATTTACAGTCATATACTTATATGAGGTTATGTTGTGACAAAAAATAACAATCTATGGATGTAATATGTATCTATATATGCAAAGATATATCTATATATATTCTACATACATTATTCAGACTATAATTTAGACTATAATCATTTTAAGTTTTTTCAACGAAAACTACGTGAGTTAAAAACAAAGAAATCTTTACCCCTCCATATCATGGAAACCGTTCACTTTACCATAATTCTGTATATAACAATTATTCTTGTTCGGAATTTAATGTATATTATTTGCGTATAGGATGACGTTTGCGCTAAACCTCATAGTTTACTAGATATTCACGCAAAACTGTGAAAAATAAGAATTTCCTGCCCTTTTCACCCTCTCCCCCCGAAACCCGACGCTGGTGGTGGTGTAACTTTTTAGTACTAACTTTTAGGAGGGTATGGAATTATTTCGCACTAGAAAGAACTTTTTTTTATGTTTGGGTTTTGGCCCAATTTTACTGTACTAATGGATAGGGATATTTTTTGTTAAAATTTTGTATATGGGGGTTTTGGCATGTCCTGATTAACGTTATGGAGTCAGATTTTAAATAAAAAAATCACTAAGTAAATGGTTTTCGTAAAAATCAAGGCTATAAAAAAATCATAGCCTTCCCTGGATTTGCATTGTGACAAAAGTAATAACGTGAAAAGAAGCATTTTTTGAAGACCTTTCAAACAAAAAAATGTTTCTGAAAAGATCTCACAAAATAATTTTTTTATTGATTTTTATACACTTAAAAGTAGACGAGTTGTTTGCAAAAAATTACTGCCAACCAAATAGGTAAGTATCTATGCACTTTATATAAAAAAGAACCTTTAAGTAGACATTGAGGTGAACATACAACACACCAAATTCGGTATAAATATTATTTTTTATTTTGTTGACAAATCCAGGTTAAATAAGAACCTTATCTCACTCACCAGTATGTAATTCATTTAGGAAATACAAGATAAGGCAAGGTTAGTTTATAGGAAGGTTAGGACACCACCAACAGCAACGTCGTACAATGGTGCTTCCTCCCCCAACTCATCTTCTTCTCACAGCTTGATGCCAGTGGCGTATCAGAAGGGGTAAAGCAGTTACCGAAAGTCGAAAACAAAAAAATATCAAGACATTTCAAGAGGGAAAATAGCTGATACAATAGAGGAAATTTTTTACACATAAACTAAATAAACATTCCTTTGACTGCAAGTGTCAAATTAATATGCCAAAAACGTCTGTGTGTGCCTATGGCTTGAATCGTTAAATGTTTAAGGAGTTACTAAATCATCAATTCACAACTTAAATTCACTTTTTCAACCCCTTGTCCCTCCAACCCCCCTCCCCTTCCCTTCCAAGTCCTCGAATATCCTAACCTTCCTCAACAGAATATGGAGAACTTTTTAATTTAAGTGATTTCTGAGTATTTCAACAATCAAAGGTGATATTAAAACTGATATCGGTATCTGAGGCTCATTTTTTATAATAAACTTAATGGCGAAAACCGCAAATCGATATCTGTCACCGTTCTTGAGTTACAGGGCGTTTTTCAAAAATGTGCCTTTTCGAAAAGTGGCCCTAACTTTTTTTGGGTTGATAATTTTGTTTCTGTAAAAACATTCCTAAAGCACTTTTTTACGTAGAATCCAATGCTGCTACTACATTTTATTGCAGTCAATTGTTTAATAGTTACCAATGAAAAAAAAAATTTTTTTAATGGAAAAAATATAATGGTTGACCCCCGTCTCTCCGGCACTGGTGGAAGTAGATGGGCTGAATTATTTTTAATTTATAGTATTATTTATTAGTATATACTGTCTAAACTGTATCAAATATTTTTTCCTTAGCTGTGTTCCTTTAGGAGAAATAAAAGAAAATTTGAAAACAAAAAAATTAACTTTGACGCCCTGTATATCGATAACTGTTAGGATTTCGATACATGTTTATAGGAAAAATCTCCCTTTTTGAAATTTTCTAGCAATTTTTAAAGTATTGCTGATAAAGTTTGGACCACCCTGTATAATATACATATATGATATGTCTGTCTATGTATTTGGTTATAGATGAACAAGCAAACAAACAAATACCTGTTGTCAAAATTATTATTTAGTCACTTAACAACAGCTCGAGTTCCGTGTAGTACAGTAAAACTAACACAAAATTAGGCCAAACCCAAACATAAAAAAGTCCTTTCTAGCGCGAAATAGTTCCATACCCTCCTAAGAGTTAGTACTAAAAAGTTACACCACCACCAGCGTCGGGTTTCGGGGGGAGGGGGTGAAAAGGGCAGGAAATTCTTATTTTTCACAGTTTTGCGTGAATATCTAGTAAACTATGAGGTTTAGCGCAAACGTCATCCTATAAGCAAATGATATACATTAAATTCCGAACAAGAATTGTTATATACAGAATTATGGTAAAGTGAACGGTTTCCATGATATGGAGGGGTAAAGATTTCTTTGTTTTTATTTCACGTAGGTTTTGTTGAAAAAACTTAAAGTGATTACAGTATAATTTAGTAACTGAATAATGTATGTAGAATATATATAGATATATCTATGCATATATAGATACATATTACACCCATAGATTGTTATTTTTTGTCACAACATAACCTCATAAGTAATGACTGTAAATATGTCCAATACAAGTTAGTAGCCTTAGTTAATTTGTACTCACTTTTTGCCCTCATTCATTATAGCGTTCTGATTTCCATTCGTTCTTTTATGTCAAATCATTCCCATATCTAATTTGTCCTTAGCTTGTAAAAATGAGAAAGTCATGAATAGGAAGCTCGTGAAAAACAGGAAAATATATATTAAACAATCCTCATCGTATGCTTCTGCAGAGATGGATGCGTCCAAAACTGCGAATGTCGAAGAAGTGGTCTCAATTGTTCAAGTATGTGCAGCAATTGCTTAGTACTTGCATGTCTCAATAGAGATACTGTAATCATCGATGACGATTTAAATGATGATTCTCAAGTGGACGAAGAACACGAAGATTTGTTTCCTCTCACCAGCCCGAGTGAACTATTTGGTGCTGACTGATAACGCAATTAATGATCCACCTAAAACTTATAACCTTTTGTATCATTTCGATTTCCTTCCCATTTTTTCAATATAGATTGTTTAATATATTTTCTTGATTTTCACATGAGCTTCCTATTCATGACTTTCTCATTTTTACAAGCTAAGGACAAATTATGGGGATGATTTGACATAAAAGAACGAATGGAAATCAGAACGCTATAATAAATTAGGGCAAAAAAGTGAGTACAAATTAACTAAGGCTACTAACTTGTATTGGACATATTTACAGTCATATTGTTATATTGTTATATTGTTATAATTTATTGATGCCATACATACATAGTAGTATTTTCACAAGTCAGATTCATAAAATAATGAGAATAAAATAAGATAAAAGCAGTAAATGACACATACACACTAAAACCTAGTTAATTATATAAATATGATCCAACAAAAAAACTAGTGGAGATTACACATTAAAAGGAGACCAACATACAGATGCCTCACACATCACATTTTAGCCTGCCATGACTGACAACGACAAATCACTGAAGTCTGCAACAAGGAATTCGTCCATGCTAAAGAAAGCTTTAGACTTTAAGTAACTTTTCAGTTTAGATTTAAATAATTTTGTGGGTAGCTCTTTGACAACTTCGGGGAGCACATTATAGAATTTAATGGCATGATAATTATGACCACTTCTAGCTTTATTGACCCTGTGGTATTGAATGCACAGGTGTTCACCTCCTCTAGTGTTATAATGATGAAAATGTGAGTTTGTTTTGAAGTCATCAATGTTGCTTTTTAGGTAGAGAAGGCATTCGAGTATGAACACACTAGGTAGAGTAAGAATACCAAAAGAGATAAACTTGTCTCTACAAGGTTCACGAAATGCAATACCCGCCATCAATCTGATACATCTTCTTTGCACACCAAACGCTCTTGTGGCATGTGGGCAATGGCCCCACAGCAGTATGCCATACATTATGTGAGAATGAAAATGTCCATAGTAGGTGTCCATAAGTACTTTGGTTGAGACATTGTTTAGGAGATTACGAATCAGGTACATGTTTCTATTCAGCCTCTTAATAAGTTGATTAACTTGCTCTTCCCACGACAATCTGCTGTCCAGATACAATCCAAGAAAGCTAACAGGGCTGAAGTTAGTGATTGCAGGTTTCAAGGAAAAATCTAGAATTTGTGTTTTACCAGCATTCATGCAGAGGCGATTTGAAAGAAACCACTGCTCAATACGAAAGCCAGAATCATCAACGTTTTGGTTGACAGTATTGGGAGCATCCGATATGTTTATGGAAGTTGTGTCATCTGCATACAAGACGAGATTGAGGTTATCTATAAATGTGATATCATTTATGTAAATTAAAAACAGTGTTGGGCCCAGGATAGAGCCCTGGGGAACTCCATATTTTAAACCTACCAATTCAGACTTACTACCATTGGCCGAGACATATTGCTTTCTACCCCCAAGATAGGATCCAATCAAGTGAGAACTGTCTCTGCTAAAGCTATACCTGGTCAGTTTTTCAATCAAGAGTTGATGGTCAATACAATCAAAGGCCTTAGTCAGGTCGTAAAAGCATACCCGTACAAACTTATTGTCATCATATGATCGCTGAACCTGCTGTACCAAACTTAGAACAGCCCTCGAAGTCGACTTTCCTGTTCGGAAACCAAACTGGTTTGGAGCAAAGAGGTTGTTATTCTCAAAATACTTTACCAGTTGTGTGTTCAATAGATGCTCAAAGATTTTACCAAAAATGGGCACAATCGAGATTGGGCGATAATTGTTAACTTCGCAGACATTCCCCTTTTTGAAGATGGGCACAACCCTAGCAATCTTAAGACAGTCAGGGAAAACATTTCCAGCAATGCAATCAATCTGCACAGAGAGACAATTAAGTTTTTTAACGCTTTCACAATTTTAATGTTGAAATTATACACATCCCTGCTAGGGCTATTACTGAGCCCAGCCATAGCATTTCTTACATCGTTAATACTAACAGAATCAAAAGAAAAGGTCAAGCCCGCACTTGAAACGGCTCCATCAATTCCATGGAGGTAGGTGAGTGGATCTCTGACATTATTAGGTAGAGTCTGTCTAACAGTATCAGCAATAGTAGCAAAGTGTGTATTAAAATCTTGGGCAGAAAGAGATGGCGACGATTGTTCCTTTGACCTAGGATTGTTATTCCTGATAACATCCCACACTGCCTTATTTTTGTTTCTAGAATTGGATATATGCATGTCATTTGCGTTTTTCTTAGCTTTATGTACTTGAGACCTATAAAAACGCCTATATTTCCTCAATGCACCACTACTCACTATTTCAGAATTACGATGGTGAATAGTTGTTAAGAGCTTAAGACTCTCCCTGTTTTGTCGTATTTCATCAGTGAACCAATGTATCTTAAATGAGTTGTCAGAATTAATATTGACAGTTTTGCTCTTTTCGGGAAATGCTATATCACAAGCGTTCTGTAGAATGCTTATAAACTTATCAAACTGCGTAATAGGACTAACTGTTATATCATTCAAGAACTCCCAATCGTAGCCATCAAATAAATCATACAAAGCCATTAAACCCTGATCGGTTATAGGCCGATAAATTATGTTTGTCTTCTCAACAGGCACAGACTCAGACTGGAGCTCGAAAGACAGAGGTTTGTGGTCAGAGATGGAAAAATCTATTACTTCTGCTTTATAGTTATTGGTATCAATATTAGAGAAAATATTATCCAGACAGGAAGCTTTTCTAGTGGTGTCAAAGATAGTGCGTGACAAACCAAATGAGTTAAAAATACCTTCTACTGCAATTGCCTCATACTCATTTGTACCAAAATGTACATTAAAGTCGCCAGCGAATATTATGTTTTGTCTGTAATTTAAGTTACTTAATACCTGGGCCAGCCCCTCGCAGAAAATATCAAAATTGCCATGAGGTGATGGTGACCTATAGACACTTATTATTTGTGACTTGTCGAAACATGCACCTGAGATCTCAAAGTGTCTCTCAATTGAGAAAGTCTCAAGGTTAAGTGATTTACAAGAGTGTTTGGTGTTTGCAAAGACAGCACAGCCACCATGGATATAGGTAGACCTACAAAAGGCGCTAATCAGAGAAAAACCACCCATGTTTATAGCCCTTAAGTGATCACAATCAGTCATCCAATGCTCAGAAATACATAGGAAATCATAATCCTTGTCAATCATGTATGACTCAAGTATAGATGCTTTTCCGGGATTCAGGCACTGTGAGTTTAGCGCGAGAACTCTAAGATTGTTTTTCTGAGGTAAGTTGCCTACACCTTCACGGTTTTGTCTGGTTCTAGAGTCTATTATAAAAAATCAGCATCTCTGTTCAGTTCTCTGTATCGGATGAAACTAAAACGCTTCACACCCACACCACGTGGCCAGAAGTCGGATTGGTACATCGCGTCCTTCTGTTCGAAAGGTGCGGAGATGCAGAAAGATTTGAGGTTTTCAGAACTCTTCCCAGGTAGTTCCCTAACTGTAACCTCAGTATCCACAAATCCAGGTTTCTTCTTAATGTATCCTTGTATCATGTCAGAAGTGACATGATTCTTGACCCTGAAGATGTAAAGCCATACCATTTTCTCTTTACCCTCGAAACCATTTTCACTTGCAGCACTACTGGTACCGATTATCCTCATCGAGCTATTTCTATTGTAGGTATTTCTTTTATTTGCAGGATTTACTTGACTTGAGGTCTTCGTTTGACTAAGTAATTCATTTTTTCGTGCGTTGTGATGTTTTGTTGGTTGAGATGTAGTATCCATTGGGGGTTCATTAGTTAGATTGATTACTTTGTTCATAACTGCTGATTGTTTGATTGTTAATTCAGAGGTTTGGTTTTGTTTGGTCCACTGTGTAGCATCAGTTGTCGTCCGCGTGTTTATATTTTTATTTTGGTCCTTTGTTTTTTTGCTGGTAGATTCTCGAGTTTTTTCTTCTTTGTTTGTTTTTTCTGAGTAAAGTTTTTCTTCTAATAGACTGATTGTCTTTTTAAGTAAAACTTCTTTTTCCTTAAGTTCTTCAATAATTATGTCCTTGGATTTTATGAGTTCATCCCACAACTTTGTGTGCTCACTGTTATTAATAAACTCTGCCTTACCCATTTGGGAGGCCTTGTGTTCTTCTTGTTTACCCAGACAGCATCTTACCAGGTTACTTTTACCAACAGCCCGTAAACCAGGTATTCTTAGTGCACATGATGTGTGATAGACACCTTTACATTCAACACATTCTGCTTGAGCATTTGTTACACTTTTGGCACAATATTTACAGATGTTTTTGGGACCACTTTCTACTTGCTGTTTGTCCCTGTCAGCCATCTTGGGGATATACTTATATGAGGTTATGTTGTGACAAAAAATAACAATCTATGGATGTAATATGTATCTATATATGCAAAGATATATCTATATATATTCTACATACATTATTCAGACTATAATTTAGACTATAATCATTTTAAGTTTTTTCAACGAAAACTACATGAGTTAAAAACAAAGAAATCTTTACCCCTCCATATCATGGAAACCGTTCACTTTACCATAATTCTGTATATAACAATTATTCTTGTTGTAATGTATATTATTTGCGTATAGGATGACGTTTGCGCTAAACCTCATAGTTTACTAGATATTCACGCAAAACTGTGAAAAATAAGAATTTCCTGCCCTTTTCACCCCCTCCCCCCGAAACCCGACGCTGGTGGTGGTGTAACTTTTTAGTACTAACTTTTAGGAGGGTATGGAATTATTTCGCGCTAGAAAGAACTTTTTTTTTTATGTTTGGGTTTTGGCCCAATTTTACTGTACTAATGGATAGGGATATTTTTTGTTAAAATTTTGTATATGGGGGTTTTGGCATGTCCTGATTAACGTTATGGAGTCAGATTTTAAATAAAAAATCACTAAGTAAATGGTTTTCGTAAAAATCGGGGCTATAAAAAAATCATAGCCTTCCCTGGAGTTGCATTGTGACAAAAGTAATAACGTGAAAAGAAGCATTTTTTGAAGACCTTTCAAACAAAAAAATGTTTCTGAAAAGATCTCACAAAATAATTTTTTATTGATTTTTATACACTTAAAAGTAGACACGTTGTTTGCAAAAAATTACTGCCAACCAAATAGGTAAGTATCTATGCACTTTATATAAAAAAGAACCTTTAAGTAGACATTGAGGTGAACATACAACACACCAAATTCGGTATAAATATTATTTTTTATTTTGTTGACAAATCCAGGTTAAATAAGAACCTTATCTCACTCACCAGTATGTAATTCATTTAGAAAATACAAGATAAGGCAAGGTTAGTTTATAGGAAGGTTAGGACACCACCAACAGCAATGTCGTACAATGGTGCTTCCTCCCCCAACTCATCTTCTTCTCACAGCTTGATGCCAGTGGCGTATCAGAAGGGGTAAAGCAGTTACCGAAAGTCGAAAACAAAAAAATATCAAGACATTTCAAGAGGGAAAATAGCTGATACAATAGAGGAAATTTTTTACACATAAACTAAATAAACATTCCTTTGACTGCAAGTGTCAAATTAATATGCCAAAAACGTCTGTGTGTGCCTATGGCTTGAATCGTTAAATGTTTAAGGAGTTACTAAATCATCAATTCACAACTTAAATTCACTTTTTCAACCCCTTGTCCCTCCAACCCCCCTCCCCTTCCCTTCCAAGTCCTCGAATATCCTAACCTTCCTCAACAGAATATGGAGAACTTTTTAATTTAAGTGATTTCTGAGTATATTTCAACAATCAAAGGTGATATTAAAAATATACCTATATGAAAGTGCTAAAAATGGGGCATTTTCAGACATGTTGATATGAAATATTTTAGACTATTTAGCCTGTAGAATTCGCCGTTATGGTTATAGCATGTATTTTATTAAAATATCCACATATTTACTTATAAACATACCTATACCGCTGATGACCCCATCGCCCACGATTCTTCCCTTTGGACTTGTGAAGAATTTTCCGAGGAATTTGAATATGTCAAACTTAATATACAAAGTGTTTTTAAAAAGTTATTTAAGAAAATACCCCTTTCCAGAAAATTGGAAAGTGAGCATCACTCGGTTATGTTTTTGAGATGCTCTGTATATTTTGGGTTTTAGGTTTCTTTTCTTTTCCCAATTCCAACAACGTAGGTATAGTTTCATATTATAGTTATCTCTAACTAGTAGGTATATTGTGCAACAAGTTAAGCAATGAGACATATTGTATATGAGTGCACAAGTTGTGGGCAGTATAAGTATGTCTTTAAGTACTTGAGCATGCAATATCCACCGCTTAACGAGTTGTACATTATACTTTGTGCACGACCTGCAATTTAAGTTTCAGTTAGATATTAGTAAGTTATTTTATTGACATTCGTCAGGTTCGTATAGAGATGGTGTAGAAGCAAAGTATCAACAATATTATATTCGATATCGAATTTATTAAACTGAGGTTAAATACACTCTAATTATTATAATTCATATACTCAACATCATTTGGACTAATACGGAATATTAGTAATGAGTAATTTTATTGTCAATACATATACAAACCCGACGTCATAAATGAAAACCGGCAACTTTTTGTTACTTCCTGTATACTCATTACTAATACTTATTCCGTGTTAAAATCTAACTTTTTGGACATATTCAAATATTCAAACATATTCAACAATTCATCAAAATATCTATTTAATATTCCGTGGTTGTAATGACTTTTGTATATACTGTCAAATTTTGTCAAACCAAGTCTTTATCAAGACGGCTATGTGCACATTCCATACAAATGGTGGTTTTAGTAGTTGCTTGGGTTGGCAGTCTCTTCAACGGCATATATGTATATGTATGTGATAATATCTCACCAACTAATACAGTTTCTTGTTTTCAGATATTTCAAGTAAAAATTGCCTTCAAGCTAAAATTAACTGTGATAGATAATCATTATTTTTTTAAATATTGTTTGGTTTAACACCATAATGGGTACCTATTTATATAATAGAACACATAATAAAATATTAACTCATAACACATGGGAGTTTAATTTTTTTGCTTCCCTAGTTTATGCATTATATTTTCAA
This sequence comes from Pseudeuparius sepicola, assembly GCA_963920635.1. Taxonomy (NCBI): domain Eukaryota; kingdom Metazoa; phylum Arthropoda; class Insecta; order Coleoptera; family Anthribidae; genus Pseudeuparius; species Pseudeuparius sepicola. Next base: position 13,032,326 of record OY987306.1, read on the forward strand.
AATGGATTTTTAAAAATATTTTGTTGGACTTCTCTGTTGCGGCAGCCCCCCTTACAACCAAGAAACTTATCCCCCTTTTCCCAGTCATCCTCTGTGTTCAAGGAATAAGTTTTTAGGAAAAACGCATTCTTCCTTACTTGAAGGATCTCTCGAGGATGCAGATACAACAAATCGTTGTAGTGCCCACCCTCGTTGATGGTAAGTTGGCGAGTGGTATATATGAGTGCTCCACAAGTTACTTACTTTTTGGTGTGGGTTTAGGTATTAATGGGAAAACACAGTTGGTGGTTTTAACAAGTCTATTAAAAATATGAATATGAAATATAATACAGAACAGTACAGTACAATTAGGACAATTAAATTTGGCAATATAAAAATGTGAAATTTGTAAATATAATGAATATTAAATTATAACACCAAACAGGCTAACTAAGACAGTTAAACATTTCATGAAATAAGTTCTTCTCTGGCTATCCGTCCTAAGTAACCTTGTGAATCTTTTAAAAGTATTGCTGCTGCATTGTATGTAACTGTGGCTAATAAAAGTAGATTTTCAAAATTCTCTGTAATGCACGGTTTACATATAAATTTCCCCGATAGCTCTTTTAAAAGCTTCTACATATAACAATGGGTAGTTACAGATATGTTCCTAATAATGTCTACATTTCGAACACAACCTCATTTGCATGTGGGTGCATGCAAAAAATGACTTATATTGTGAAAATATCTGTTGTTATGTAATGACTGTTCTGCAATTAAGGACTGGAACCGTACATACACGCATGCACTTCCTGCTGTGGTCCACTGGGCACAGATCCTCAGGCGGTCACAGTCCCGAAAGGGTTAATGAGAAAAATGTCCGAAAAATGGGCTTATTTAACCGAATTTCGAAAAAAGTCATAAGAAAAATATGTTTCTTTCGCAATTTTATACCCCTGTGCAAAATTTCAAGAGCCTACTACGATTTTCATATTTTGCCCTTTGTTGCCCTTTTCCGTACTTGTTAATCCATAAAAGTCGATCCTATGTAATTTAAAACACTCATTGACTGAATACATACTGCACAAAACAAAACTTAACTTCAAGATGGCCGACAATGAAGTGGTCTCTAAACAGCCAGCATGCAAAACTTGCAAATATTGTAAGAAAAGTGTTCTAAAAAACTGTCAAAGTTGTACCAAGTGTAGTGCTGTCTATCACTCGAGTTGTAGTGCAAGGGTGAAATCCTGTTGTAGCGAAGACAACCCTAAGATGCTAGGAATCACAAGAAAGCTCAGAAAAATAAAAAACATAGAACTGGCTTTGTATTGGCAAGTTTGTTCCCATAATAAAAAAAATAATGTTTACAGTTCGGGTGACAAATCTGGTGCTAACGATTACAAGGCAGTGGCGTACCTCTTATTTTTTAAAAATAGTTATAAAAATAGGAAAAAATATATTTGCCTTTATACCTATCTCAATTTTTTTTTATAAAAATTGAAGTATAACCTCAGGTACAACTAGTACGCGTCAATTCTAAAATTGAAACTTATCAATGTTATTGACAGTTACTACTTGGGGATTGTTCGGCGAACACAATATAAAAAAAAAAACTTTTAAAAAACAAGCTTTTATTTAAGCCTTGAACTAAAACGGATAAAATAAGTTTAGCGTTGGGTGAAGATTTAAACCTTCAGTCAATGAGTTTAGGTTTTCATTAAGATAATTCAATGCCACACTGCGGCAAGCTTTTTTAAATCAAAAAGCTCGTCGCGCGAAATGTTCATAGAAGTAGGTACCAATTAATTTTATCGGACTGTGATTGGTTGATAAGCAAGTACATGCCAAAGAATATATATTTTCTGTACAGTTTGCGCGACAAGCTTTTTGATTTATAAAAGCTTGTCGCAGTTTGGCATTGAATTATCTTAACGAAAACTTAAACTTATTTTATCCGTTTTAGTAAATGGCTTACTTAAATAAAAGCTTGTTTTTAAAAAGGTTTTTTTATTATTTATTTTATTTTGTGCACCTTATCGTCTTCTACTTTTCAAATCCTTTCATTTGATACCCCCATGTCGAGGATGTTGTAAAGAATTAGGCAATCCGCCGTTTTGGGGAGGCTGCCATATTAGATTTATTATGACGTCATTCACCTTATTGTTTTCTACCCGTCGAGCCCTTTCGTTTTATACCCATGTTGAGAATTATTATCCCTCTGGTGGTAAAGATATCTTTTACCGTGCCCCGAACTAGGTACGCCTATGTACTTACGCATGGTATGTAACCTCCTTTGGCGAGTTGCTTGATTTGCAAACAATACACTTTTTTTGCCCATAACGTATAACTTAATTGTCTATATAAGCATTTTAAACCAACGAATACTTAAGAAACACTTAAAAACAGCGAAAAATCGCTTCTAAAAGACACAGCACCAGTTATATCAAACACAAGGTGAGGCAGACGCTTGACCGATTTGCGCGTTTGTCAGATTGTGCGATTGGTATTGGTAATTGTAGGTATATTATTGTTTCCTTAGTTGTATCACACATTAAAGTACTACACGTAGTATAGAAATACTGCCTAATAAGTGTCTAGATAATTATAAATACTACCTATTAGTCAGGCAGACACCTATTAGTCAGGCAGACCTTATATCATCAATACATAAATATCATATAGGTATTATCTACCATTATTTACTTCAAAGCAAACGTATTTGCAACTGATTGGGTATGTCCCTAGTCCCTACATACAACGGAATTTTAGAATATAGTACGCCCCTGATTTTTTTCAAATCTGCTATGACAGGTTGTTTCTCTCGCTACAAAAGACTTTTGGTAAAAATCTGGTGGTGTAACAAAATCGTCTTCCACCAAGAATAAATTCGAAAATTATTTAACGAATTTTAGAATATAGTACGCCCCTGATTTTTTTCAAATCTGCTATGATAAGTGGTTTCTCTCGCTGCAAGTGACTTTTGGTAAAAATCTGGTGGTGTAACAAAATCGCTTTCAACCCAAAATAAATTCGAAAATTATTTAACGAATTTTAGATTATAGTACGCCCCTGATTTTTTTCAAATCTGCTATGATAGGTGGTTTCTCTCGCTGCAAGTGACTTTTGGTAAAAATCTGGTGGTGTAACAAAATCGCTTTCAACCCAAAATAAATTCGAAAATTATTTAACGAATTTTAGATTATAGTACGCCCCTGATTTTTTTCAAATCTGCTATGATAGGTGGTTTCTCTCGCTGCAAGTGACTTTTGGTAAAAATCTGGTGGTGTAACAAAATCGCTTTCAACCCAAAATAAATTCGAAAATTATTTAACAAATTTTAGATTATAGTACGCCCCTGATTTTTTTTCAAATCTGCTATGATAGGTGGTTTCTCTCGCTGCAAGTGACTTTTGGTAAAAATCTGGTGGTGTAACAAAATCGTCTTCCACCAAAAAAAAAATTCGAAATTATTTAACGAATTTTATAATATAGTACGCCCCTGATTTTTTTCAAATCTGCTATGACTGGTTGTTTCTCTCGCTACAAAAGACTTTTGGTAAAAATCTGGTGGTGTAACAAAATCGTCTTCCACCAAAAATAAATTCGAAAATTATTTAACGAATTTTAGAATATAGTACGCCCCTGATTTTTTTCAAATCTGCTATGACCGATTGTTTCTCTCGCTACAAAAGACTTTTGGTAAAAATCTGGTGGTGTAACAAAATCGTCTTCCACCAAGAATAAATTCGAAAATTATTTAACGAATTTTAGAATATAGTACGCCCCTGATTTTTTTCAAATCTGCTATGATGGGTGGTTTCTCTCGCTGCAAGTGACTTTTGGTAAAAATCTGGTGGTGTAACAAAATCGTCTTCCACCAAGAATAAATTCGAAAATTATTTAACGAATTTTAGAATATAGTACGCCCCTGATTTTTTTCAAATCTGCTATGATAGGTGGTTTCTCTCGCTGCAAGTGACTTTTGGTAAAAATCTGGTGGGGTAACAAAATCGCTTTCAACCCAAAATAAATTCGAAAATCATTTAACGAATTTTAGAATCTAGTACGCCCCTGATTTTTTTCAAATCTGCTATGACAGGTCGTTTCTCTGGCTGCAAATCACTTTTGGTAAAAATCTGATGGTGTAACAAAATCGCCTTCCACCAAAAATAAATTCGAAAATCATTTAACGAATTTTAGAATATAGTACGCCCCTGATTTTTTTCAAATCTGCTATGACAGGTCGTTCCTCTGGCTGCAAGTGACTTTTGTTAAAAATCTGGTGGTGTAACAAAATCGCCTTCCACCAAAAATAAATTCGAAAATCATTTAACGAATTTTAGAATATAGTACGCCCCTGATTTATTTCAAATCTGCTATGACAGGTTGTTTATCTCGCTACAAAAGACTTTTGGTAAAAATCTGGTGGTGTAACAACAACAAAAATAAATTCGAAAATCATTTAACGAATTTTAGAATATAGTACGCCCCTGATTTTTTTCAAATCTGCTATGACAGGTCGTTCCTCTGGCTGCAAGTGACTTTTGTTAAAAATCTGGTGGTGTAACAAAATCGCCTTCCACCAAAAATAAATTCGAAAATCATTTAACGAATTTTAGAATATAGTACGCCCCTGATTTATTTCAAATCTGCTATGACAGGTTGTTTATCTCGCTACAAAAGACTTTTGGTAAAAATCTGGTGGTGTAACAACAACAAAAATAAATTCGAAAATCATTTAACGAATTTTAGAATATAGTACGCCCCTGATTTTTTTCAAATCTGCTATGTCAGGTCGTTCCTCTGACTGCAAGTGACTTTTGGTAAAAATCTGGTTGTGTAACAAAATCGCCTTCGAACATAGGAAATTCGAGAAAATTTTAGCAAATAGTAGTAGTACGCCCCTGATTTTTTCAAATCTGCTATGACAGGTTGTTTCTCTCGGTACAAAAGACTTTTGGTAAAAATCTGGTGGTGTAACAAAATCGTCTTCCACCAAAAATAAATTCGAAAATCATTTAACGAATTTTATAATATAGTACGCCCCCGATTTTTTTCAAATCCCCTGTGACAGGTTGTTTCTCTTGCTGCAAGTGATTTTTGGTAAAAAACTGGCGATGTAACAAAATTGAGCGTAGTCTCTAAAACATGTCAAACAATTATTTAAAGAATTTGAATTTTTTTCTTGTGACTTGTTCGCTATTACGGTCCTGATTTTTTGCATTACCTTCTTTCCTTGATCAGAAATGTCCCTACAGTTATTTTTGAAGAAAACCTTATCTTAATTATTTGTTAATCAAATGTATATCGAGGACTACTTAATACTTGACTGGTCCACTGTAAAAACGTGATTTTCATTTCTGAATCTGTGTCTGTCTTCAGGGACGTAACGGAAACCACTGTTGAAAAACTATTATTTGCAATTTGATCTTGAAGATTATTTTAATTTACCAGAGAAATAAGTTTTTCATTATGAATTATTGGCAACGCTGTTAAACTTTAAGTAGTAAATAAATAATAGAGTATAAAAAGTGCTACCCCTTACAAACATTTCACTCTACAGATGCCATTTCTATGTTTTTTATTTTTCTGAGCAGGAAAGGAAGCAACACGCGGCCCCTGGTGGGGAAGATATTACATACCTGAAGCAAGAAAATACCCTACTGAAAGGCATAATAGAAGATAAAAATACAATAATAGGTGATAAAGAATATGTTATCTCTCTGCTAGAAGCCAAAATATCGCAACTCGAAGATAAAATTAAAATGCTCCACAATAAGCCACAAAAAATATCAACAAAAAATGTAAATAAAAATGAACTGTTTTTTATACCGGAATCAAACTTGAAACAAGTAAACAAGGTACACAGTGGCCCAGTCTCAAACCAGGGGCAGCAAGATACATCAAAATCTAAATCTGTATTGGAAATGCAAGAGAAAACAAAGGAAAATGATGAATGGCATAATACACATGGACTCTACCCATACTACTTCCATTTCCTCAAGGGTGGATCCGGCCACGGTACCCAGGATGAGAGAAGATGCTGATAGCGACCGCCAGAGTGAAGAAGAATACACTCAGGTTAAACGTAGAAGAAAGCGCCACTATGGAACAGTTATCACGGCTGCCAACACTACAAGTGATGCTCTTGGTTTTGAGGGTAGTGCTGCCTTGAAACAGAAGAAAATCTGGATCTTCTTAAGAAAAGTCAAAGACAATGTTATGGAGGAAACTGTACAGAAATATATTACGAAAAAATTAGCTAGTGATTCTGAAAGTGATATATCGGAAGAAAGTGCAAACGCATTATCAAGATAGGGACAACAGCTGTTTCCTGGTCGGGATTGAGCCCAAGCACCGAGATAAAGTGTATGATTCCTCTTTCTGGCCACCGACAGTTATATATGATCGTTTTAATTTCCAAAGAGGTCAAAAATTCTTAGAAAACTCAAGAACAGGGAGATATAAGGCAACTTAACGTTTTTTTAGAAGTAAACAAGTCCTAAGTTCATCAGAAACAAGTACTGCGCAAAAGTATAAAATATCGTACTTGCACACTGCCAATGGTATCAGCTTAACACTCCTCCACCACAACCTGCGATCAATAAGAAATAAAAGTGATGAACTAAATGCAATGCTAGTGGGCAGAGATATCCAAGTCATCTGCTTGACAGAACACTGGTTAAGGGAAGGCGCTTGTGCTGGATGGATACTCAGTGGTAGCCTCATCTTGCAGAAGAGAACATAGGGGTGGCGGTACAGCCATCATGGTAAAACCCAGCATGGAATATGAGCTAATAGAAAGCATCGCCAAGTTAAATGTAGAAGGATCCTTTGAGATATGTGCTGTTTACTTGTTAAAATATAAAACTTATGTAATTAGTGTATACAGGGCTCCATCGGGGGGTTTCGACGCCTTTCTAGACAATCTTGAGAGAGCTATCGCTATGGTTTTTAACAATAGGGTATTACTAGCAGGGGATTTTAATATAAGATTTGGAACTGACAATGCCAATTGCCAAAGAACCTCTAACATGCTTAAGTCATATGGTTTTACTCAAACAATATGGGAACCGACACGTATAAAAAATTGTCTCAACAATATATTCCTCAACTTTGACGAGGGCAACTATACTGCATCTACTGTTAGGTCGGGGATGTCGGATCACGATGGTCAAATGCTTAAGGTCTATTTATCTGAAAATGACACTGATATAAAAGTAAAGAGAACGTGCCGACCTATAACAGAAATGGGTAAATTTTTTTTTTACAATAGCGTATCACAAATAAACATTGGCTTTATCGACCAGAATGAAATAGATGTATCAAAAAAGTTTGAAATTTTTATGCACCTGATTGAAGATGCACTCAATCAAGCTTTTCCTCTCAAAACATATAAAGTCAAACAACACTCAAATAATAACCACAGTTGGTTCAACACCAATTTAAAAAACATGAGAGACCATTTATATTGGTTAAATGATCTATATAAACTGTGTCCTACAGAAAATTTACTAAAAATTAAAAATTCTTATAGAATAGAATACAAGAATGCTATTAATAAGGCAAGAATTGACTCTAATGGTAGCCGAATAAAAAAATTCCACAAACCCCATTGGGTGCATGTGGGATATCATAAATCAAAACTGCGGTAAAAAGACTCGTCGTGAGGCGCAATCCCCTGAAATATCAGCCGAGGCATTTAATGACTTTTTTGTTAATATTGCCAAAGATCTGCAAAAAAAGCTCCATCAAAATAACATTAATCCCTTAAAGAACTTTAAAAAATCTATACCTTTAAAAAATGATAAATTTTGTTTCAAGGAAGCTACTCTCAATGAGATAAGGGACTGCATCGATAATCTAAAAAATAAGAACAGCAAAGATGTTTATGGTCTAACAACAAAACTAATTAAAGTAATAAAAAATATCATAATTGTTCCTCTTACTAAGCTAATTAATCTTTGTTTTAAATATACCACATTTCCGATGGTATTAAAACTAGCAGTTGTATCACCAATATACAAAAAAGGTGACTCTAAGAATCCCACAAATTACAGACCAATATCCCTTCTTCCGATACTCTCAAAAATAATAGAGCGGTGCATGGCTAATCAGATGTGCGAATACCTAGAAAGGAGAAACATTTTAAATCCTAACCAATTGGGATTTAGAAAAAAGCATAGCACCAGTCAGGCCATTTTAAATATAGTACATAGTATTATGCAGGGTTTTGAAAACCATCAATACATTAATGTTACTTTTTGCGATTTAACTTAAGGCTTTTGACTGTGTCCGACCAGATCTGCTGTTAAAGAAGCTTGAGCTGTATAATTTCAATGCAAATAGCATTTTATTAATAACTTCATATCTCAATGAACGATATCAAATGGTAAAAACCGAAAATTTGTATTCCTCACAGCAACGAGTGTGTATAGGCGTTCCTCAGGGATCCATATTAGGACCCATTCTATTTCTACTCTATATTAACGATCTTCCAAATCAAGCCACCTCAGAGAAATACACACTCTTTGCTGATGATACCACTATCTTGACAAGTAAGGATGATATAGGCAGTTCTGTGGCGGCACTGGATGAGGCACAGGGAATGGCTGAACAATCGTTTGCAGCTAATGGACTGTATATGAATAATGTAGAAAAGACACAGAGATTGATGTTTTCATTGAGAAGAATGACACCTCAAATAACTAATCAAGAAGGCGTGAAGTTTTTGGGTGTGGTTCTGGATAGCTCCCTACTGTTTGATAGACATGTTGATTTTATTTGCTCCAGATTAAGTACTAACATCTTTGCTCTGCGAAACCTGGCAAACTGTGTACCGCATAACGCTCTGAGACAGGCGTATTTCGCTCTTTGTCATTCGCACATCAGCTATGCACTTCTAGTCTGGGGACATGCCAGTGCTGCGAAAACGGTTTTTGGATTGCAGCGCAAGGCTGTAAGGATATTGGCTAACCTTAAATACAGAGATGACTGCAGGGAAGCTTTTATTAATGAGAGAATCTTAACGCTGCCATGTGAATATATTTTGCAGAACCTTGTGTACATAAAGAGTAAATTGAATGACTACCCTAACCATGGCGATGTACATTCATACAACACTAGAACCAGAAATGACCTAGTTCCAAAATATTGTCGCGTGGAGAGGTGTCGGAATGGACCGGGGTGCCTTGCTGTGCACTTCTTTAACGGGTTGCCTAGCAGTTTTAGGGATCTCCCCACGTGACTGTTTAAGATTTAATTGAAGCAGTGTCTCATTGGACAGGCCTTTTATTCGTGTGATGAGTTTTTGTCAAGTAATCTCTCTTTTATTGATGGAATGCTGCTATGATATTTCGCAGTTATTGTCTTTGTGTAAGATTTTAAAGTGTTTGATTTTGTAAATTATTTTAAAAATTGAATGTTGACTTAAATATCCTTCTTTTCCTTTTTTTTGCAAACAAATTAAAATGAGTGCTTGTTGAAGAAGCACGCTTGGTGCAAAACTGATCTCATTTTTACAGATAAACATATAAATTCGATTTACAAACTTCTTTCTGTAGTAAATGGTTGTAAAAACACAGATATTTCTGTCATGCTGATCTGATCAGAAATATCTAGAAAATTTAAAATATTATGTCCAATAATATCCAACAAAGGGCAAAATATAAAAATCGTAGTAGGCTCTTGAAATTTTGCATAGAGGTATAAAATTGCGAAAGAAACATATTTTTCTTATGACTTTTATCGAAATTCGGTTAAATAAGCCCATTTTTCGGACATTTATTTCATTAATGTCAAATTTGACATATAAAAGATACTACGTCACAACATTTGATTATGTCAATTTTGGTTCTAGAGCAAGCAAAACCTGATGCCGCAAATAAATTTTCCGTAAGTTATTTACTAAAAATTTTTCCCATATGGTGCAGACTTTTTGGCAGACACTGTACATATAGTGTAATTTATGTAGCTCAGCACTGTATGAAAGGGAGCTCATTATAATGGTTGTGTCTTGTATAGGTAATAGACTTCCCCGGTTTTATAAAATCGGCACATTCAATTGGAGTATTTAAAGTGAGATTACAAGATTTCCTTATATCAACCTCCCCTTACAACATAGCCGAAGTTTTGGACTCGACCTAAATACAAAATAAGCCTAAAGTAAAAATGAAATTTTAATTTTTCTACTAATCCACCATTTATTTAGATAAATTTTTCATACCTTATAATTTTTACATTAAGGTTTTTGTATTCAGGTATACCTATTGATATTATTATTAGGTAGGTATTTGTAATAAAGTAAGTTACAGTTTTAATTATTTTTAATCCACATGCAACTTAATTTAAGCGTTGATTGAGGACCATCGACGATTTAAGCAAGTAGATAAAATAGGTAGTTAAATCGCGATTTTCATTGGTTTCTAGAATTTTTATTGTTCAATATTTTTTAACAAAATTTTGTACAAACCCGTTTTAAGGGATGCCCAATCCACTGGCAAAGCCAGAATTTCTATAAACACAAAATCATTACGCCCCCACATTGAGAAAAGATGAAAAATACATTATAATGTTATGATTTTGTAATTTCCTATACCTCTTTTAAACTATCTGTGCTTTATATTTTTAAAAAATTTTGCCTACGGCGCATTTTAGTAACCAAACACCTCTGCTTTCTTTTGTATAGCCGGTTTAAAAAGCAATGATTTTTTGGGCTCACACTAAACAAATTTCGAAATTACTATTGCTCTATAAAAGAAGACTAAGTAGGACTTCTTGGCTACAAATTTTATGAGTCATAGTGAACAAAAAAAATAAAAAAGAGTTATTTATAACTAGAACAATTTTTGCTTGGAATTTCTTTTCGTTAATTTAAACTGTTTGACCTTGAATATTATTTGAGAAATTTTCGCCTGCGGCGCAATTTTGTACCACAAAAATTCAATTTATAATTTTTTTTTTAATTTCTGACTACCTCCCAACTAAAAAGTTTAGCTTTTTGGACAAAAGTAAAAAATTGAGAGGAAAGATAACGCATTTTTTAAACGTTTTTCAAACAAATTGTCCTTGTGGCTTTTTAGCCCTAAAATGTCCTTTTTAATAAGCTTAGGGGTGACGGGGTCGGTATTACTCAGGGACTCTTTAAAATAAGGGGACCCAGCATTATACTTTCCAAAGTGAGGCCTATTCTTTCCACATTCTAATAGTATCAGTGATGCCAAGTATGCCATTTTATTGGAGAATCTATGATAACAGGTACTTTGATTGTTAGTAAAAATTAATAATGGTTTTCATGATTTCTAAAAATTAGACTTGACAATGTTGTGTCTACAATTACAGAATATGGCAACTGTCAAATGAAACAAATTTATTGTATAGTTGAAATTCTTTAATTGTCACATCTGAGTATCTGGAAGTTAGAAAAGATAAAAATTGTGAATTATAATGGGAAATTTTTTGCCTCCTTTAGAATCTATGGCACTATCTATCGCATAAAAACTGATGGCAGTTGGACACTGACATATAACATAACCTTGTACTAGCCCACTTATGTGGTCTCCTTTGAGTCTACAGAAAACAAACTTCCCCTCAAGGCTTCACTCTTCCTATTTGATAAGAGTCCCTGGTATTACTAGAGTTCGGAAAGCGGCATGTGCTCTACTAGCTCCTGGTGACCTGACTCCTCGATTATCGTGTCCAAGTCCATTTTACTATATTGATATTATCAAAGATCTATCCAACCTTGATATTCAGAGAATGTGTTTGACAAGGGAAATGAAAATGTATCCCAATTTTCGCCCACTTTAGCGATTTAATTACTTCAAATTTTGACAAAATTTAAAGTATTTAAATTTTTGTTATAATTTAATTTGTAAGAAAATTTCGAGAGCTGTTAAAACATTGTAACGCTACTTCCAATATTTTTGCCTGGAATAATCACAAGTTTTTTAAAGGCAATGGCGTTTACAATGTTGTTACACTAAGTTTTATTGAGACACGATTCGTTTACAATTGGAAAGTGAATAATTATTATGGAATAAAAGAACTCCATCTTTTCAATTTCACCTGTTTTACAATTAAAAAATGATAATATCATCGAGGAATACATTAATTTTGAAGGCCTCGGAGAATATTATTCATTACCGGAAGGCGCTAGGTGTATTTTTGAGACCAAATGACATGCTTTTAAATTGATAGTGACCTATGTCTGTAGAAAATGCCGTTTTGGGTATATCTACTGGTGACATTACTTCGAATTTTGACAAAATTTAAACTTTTTAATGTTTTGTTATAATTTAATTTGTAAGAAAATTTCTAGAAGAATTTTTGGCAATGTCCTTTTTTCACTTTGCAAAAAGGTGGCAACCCTAAACTTAGCACCCGGCGGTAGTTAAGCTAAAACTGGCGCTGCGTGGAAGGTCAGTTGCTGCGAATAAACAGGTAAGGAAATTTTGTGTGAATTTACGTATTTTTAGGGTGAAAAGCTAAGCATTAGTGTTCAATGTCTACTAAGTTTATGATAATGACATTAGGTTTGCGGTCAGGCTGAAATGTGATTTCCACTATGTATTATTCGTTTTTAGGTAACACTGCCCAAGATATTATATAATAAGGCAAAAGTATATGGGCAATGTTGCCAGACATTTATCCCTAGTTAGCCAATGTGTGACAGAGTCATAGGCAGAGGGATACAAAAGCAATATTGGATGCAAGCAACAGATGGCACTAATAATTAAAGTTGCCCAGTCATTCCCTACCAATTTTGTTCTATTAAGATCTATTAAAAAACAGCTAGACAAATTTATTTTTTGCAAAATCTGCCCCCTGCATCTACTGTATTTCTGTCATGTCCTTATGTCAGTCAGACATTGGCTAACTGGAGTATCCATAAACAAGGCTTTGAGTGATCCTGTTGAGGAGATTTTATAGCACACTTGACTTGTCAGACGCCTTTAAAATTCCTATTTTGTTCAAATTTGACAACCTGCAGAATGGAACTCCCTGTGTATTTTTTGTTCAAATTTGGTACGGGTTTTGGTATGTCCTGATGAACGCTGTGGTATCAGATTTAAAAAAAAAAATCGCTAAATGGTTTTTGTGAAAATCGAGGGGAGATCTAAAAAAATCATAGCCAGCCCTGTATTTGCATTTTGAAAATGGTATATGTTTAAAAGTAGATGGTCTCAATTCTGTGGGCTCGTGGCTCTTGCACTTAAGTATCTAAGTACCACTCATGTTAACATACATTATTGTATATCATGTGTCCTTTTCGATGTACTGGTATGAAAAAACTAAAGATTTGAGTTATGAATTTGTTTTTAATAAAGTAAAAAAATTATTATACACTGTTGTATTAAATGGGGTTTTTACAATTTATGTATGTCTTGGGAAATGATACACTACACTACACATTATAAAACATAAAGACGTGTACATTGAATGAATATATCACAGATTTGGTATTAGCAACCTCTGGAATTTCAAACAATCACACATTGTATCTATTCTCACTTTGTTGGCATAAATGTACTGGATTTCTAAAGAAGCGCATGTTATTCTTATTCCCCTTTTATTGCAAATTAAGATTCTCACTTACGAAAACTTCTTTTTAAAAAATATTTTATTTTGTAAAACGAGTTACAGCGAGACTAGATCTGAACAGAATGACGTTAAAACTAAGACTATCCTCTAATTTCCTATTTAGAGTATATATATCGAGTTAAAACTAGGGGAGCGATAAGTATGTTTTGATATTTGTGTTTGGTCTAATGCTAGAATTTACGTGTCCTTTTACATCTTAGATTCGAAAACGCCCTCGTCTTTCGTAATTATTTCTTTAACACGTTCACTACCGGCGTGCTATAGCTGTTCACATGTGATAAACCACGTACGATAACTTTTGAACCGTTCAACATTTTTGAGTTATTCTCTTATTCTAGCTAACTAATTAACGTCACGTTCTGAACAAGATTCCGCCATTTTGTTTCAAGGCCACTGAAGTGGCCATTGGTCTGAGAGTAGTAACAGACATTGTAATAGACCGACGACCACTATAGTGGCCTTGAAAGAATAAAATAAAACTATATCTTCTCAAAACTGTAATGTCAAAAATAACAAAACATAAATGCAGATATACTAAAATTAACGATTTGATTTGAAATCGGCAGTGAAGTGTCCCAAAATCGTCATTAAAAGCTCAGAAATCGGCACTGAAGTAACCCATTATTGTACGATTTATTCAATAAGTGGGCCTTGGCGAGATGTAAACATCAAACGTCAGACGCGGAGCCATCGCCCGTCAAAAGTGACCAAATATTCAAAACCCTGCCGATAAAGGCCCATTTAACTATTCGTACACATTGCGAAATTGTTACCTATAGCAGCGCAATCTATCAGTATAAATATTTTAGTAGGTTTGAATATCAATAGATTTGTTATGGAGGCTGCACAACAAGCAGCAGTTTGGTTTTTCTGCTCGAAGGCATACTTGACCTAGGTAGCGCGATCGTCAAAGTCAAGCAACGCCGCGCGTAGTCGATTCATGGACGGGTGATCCCTTATTATTATTTTCTTGCCTAATAATACATTTTTTTTCCATTTTAAAAAAATATAATATGTAGGTACCTCGGCACTGAACTTCTTTTTATGACTCATGTGGTTTATTTGCATGTTTATTTGCACATGAGTCATAAAAAGTTGAACTTCAGTGCCTTGGTACATAAATAACTATTTATTCAAAATATTAATCCACATTTAGATTGAGGTGCCATTCTCTAAAACACGCCACAACACATAATCAGGCTGATCCTCACATTGCGGACAATGATACATTGAACGTTTCGGTATATTTTCGTCGAGCAGCACTGATGAATAATAATAATTTTAACACACAAAAAATACACTAAAATTAAATACTTTCCCTTAAAAATAATTTACACCGTCATAAGAAATGCACGTCGGCGACTGTAAACGAAGTTAAATAAAATGAACCAGAGGCCATTAAACTGGCCGTGCCAGCGCAGATAACTTCCTCATGGACCGAAAACATAATACATACTACCATTTGTGTACCGACTAAATTTATATTGCGTCGAAATACCCTTGAATTGCCGACCAGTATAGTGGCCGTGGTTCACGGTGGGCGCCCCCAATGGCCACTATAGTGGCCGCTGGTAGTGAACGTGTTAAATTCTTTTAATGATAAAATGGGGTTTCTAGGTTTAAATAGTAGGTTTGTGAGACGTTTTCGCTTCTTTACAATAAAGTATAGGATAATAAAGGTAATACAAGTTAATAAGAATATAAGTGACCAAGATATGAGTGACATTTCTTTTGACTGGTAAAGGGGTTGTAGTGTTTTGATTTGGTGAAGGGTTGGGGGTATTTCTAAATTCTGTAAGGTTATTTCGTTAGAAGTTTCTAACTGGATAGGATGGATACGTGGTGGGTGTATGACAATATTCTTGCCAGGTTGTGTGAACACTATTTCGTTTATAGTTAGTTTGCAATTCGATGTAATCAGGTTTGTTCCGAATATTTCTTCTTCATGTGAAGTTTCTTGGCAGTTTTCTTTGACGGGTGTCTTTGAGATAGCTCCAGTGAGTATCGTTCCATCTTGAAGTTGGTTTTGCACAGTACCTTGTATTTTTGCAGTGGTGCAGTTTTCCAGGGTGGTCAGCTCGCACCATGTGTTGACCGGTGATTGACATATATACCTGGTGTTGGTTTCTTCACATTTGGCGTACCATTTTTAGTTTCCATAGTTCGGTGCGGGCGGTAGTAGTAGTGTAATTCTTTCTTGGTTAGGTAAAGGGTGGATTTTCGAGAGTGAAAAGCTTAGTGGATTGAGGATAGGTATTTTCAGGATGAGAATTGTTTGATTTTCTGTGACTACAATAGTTATTTTTGATGCTTCCATTCCATTAGTTCGTAAGGGTGAGTGTCGGAAGATAGTAATTGATTTTGGTTGTATTTAGTCGAGAGGTCTTTTTCGATTTGTACAATTTCCTTTAGTGAGAACATTTCTATGTTTGGTTGGTTAAGTTGGGCAAGATTTAGGGATCTTATTATTTTCTGGAGAAAATTATTTAATTGTTTAGGTTAAAAAATCCAGTTTGGATGGAAAATATTTGATTGATTATAGATTAGTACGCAACTCTTAATTTTTCTATAAGGGTCGAGTGAAAGCATTCTATAGGGCTATTCGAATTAGGGTTACTTATGGTTATGGAATGTAATTCTTTGGAGTGCATTTTGCAATATTCTTTTAATAAGTTGTTTGCAAACTCGGGGCCTTCGTCACAAATTACTTTCTTTGGGAAATTATGATGTGTAAAATAATGTCGTAGTTTATGGAGAACTTCGGTGTTTGTTTTTTTTTGCGTATTTTGTATGCCTGGGTGTATTTAGAGAAAGAATCTATTATTATTAGATAATCGTGTCGGTACAAGTAAAGGTGTCAATATGGAGAATGTCCAAAGGTTTATTTCCTAATAGGGGGCCTTTGAACGGAATTTTGTAGGGATTTCTTTCGTATTTATTTTTTAAACAGATTTCGCACTTATTGATGATATTAATAATTGTATTTTTCATATTGGGCCAATAATACTGTTGTTGGAAGTGTTTATAGGTTTCGGTGATTCAGTTATGGTTTGATTTATGGTAGTTAGAGATTAGTTCTTTTTGTGCTTCAGAATAAAGTCTGTTAAATATTTCGAACAAAAATTCAATTGAATTTTGTCATTAAAATTCTTTTGTACTATTTGGATAATTTTGTTCTGTATAGTGGGTTCTTTTGTGAATATATAAAATGTGTCGTTAGGGTTAAGAGTTTCTTTGAGGGATTTTATTAGGTCGTGGTCAATGTTGTCTTTGGTTAGTGTTGAAGTAGTGATTTTTATCAGTGAACTTTTTTCTATGTATGGTAGTTGGGACGTTTCCATATTCGAAAATGATTTGATATTTAAAGTAATTTAAGGGTTGTTCCGAATAGGGTATTCCGGAGACAGGGTGTTCGTGCTAGGAGTGTATTGTCGTTTCCTATCATTTTGTCATATTAATTAATTAACAAAATCGTCAATATTTTCTGTGTCTTCTGAGATTTCTACGTTAACTGAAGAAGTGGATTGAGTTTCAAACATGTTTAATTCTATTCTAGAAAGGGCGTCAGCTACAACGTTTTCTTTATCTTTTTTATATATTATGTCGAAATTAAATTCTTCTAATTTAAGTTTCCAACATGCTAGACGACAGTTGGGTTCCTTTATTTTTGTTAACCAGACTAATGGGTTATGGTCGGTTTCGACTGTAAAGTGTATTCCGAATCTAAAATAGCGAGGAGTTCTTTTTCGATAGTCAAATAGTTTTTCTCGGCAGTATTTAGGGTTCTAGAGAAATAAGCGATAGGTTTATGGTTCTGTGATAAAACTGAGCCTATAGCGATGTTCGACGCGTCGGTGGTTAGAACAAAGGGTTGTGTAAAATCAGGGTATTGTAATATCGGGGAGTTCGTTAAGGCTTCCTTGCATTTTTGAAATGATTCTAGATATTGCGGGTCTTTAATATTTAGAGGTGTCGTTTTACTTGTGTATTTGTTCATGTGGTAAGTGATTTTTGAGAAACTCGGTATAAAGCATCTGTAGTATCCTACGAGACCTAGAAAATTTTTAATTTCCTTGATGGATTTTGGAAGTGAAAAATTCTGTATGGCGTGTATTTTTGAGTCGTTTGGTTTGATACCAGAGGGTGTAATTATGTGTCCTAAAAAGGCTACTTCTTTGCTTAAAAATTCGCTTTTGTCCAGTTGAACTTTGGGGTTTTGTAGTGATTTTGAGAAAATGATAACGTCATCCATATAGACGAAACAAGATTTGTAGATATGTTCGCGAAGAATTTCGTCCATCATTCATTGGAATGTGGCCGGCGCGTTTTTTAATCCAAATGGCATTCGAAGGTATTCGAAATGTCCGCCTGGTACTGTAAAGGCAGTTTTTTCAATAGAGTTCGGGTCTACTTCTATTTGGTGGAAGCCTTGCGCGAGATCTAATGTGGTGAAATACGTGCATTTTCCTAGATTATCTAATATTTCGTCGATTCGCGGAAGGGGGTACTTATCGTCTACAGTTTGATCATTTAGCTTGCGATAGTCTATGACCATACGGTACTTCCTTTTGCCTGAGGCGTCTGTTTTTTTTTGGTACTCTCAAACTGGGGATGAGTAAGGTGAGATAGAGGGACGTATGATTTTATTGTCTAATAATTTTTGGATTTGATTTTGGATCTCGTACTGCATGTTTTTTGGATGGCGGAAGGATCTAGTAAATATCGGAGTATCGTCTTTAGTGCGGATAGTATGTTTGACGGAGCTAGTAAATGTGAGGTCTTAGTTTTCGTTATAAAATATGTCTTTGAACCGGGGGCATAGTTTTCTTTTTCTTCGGCATTTAAATGAGTGGTTCAGATATATTTTTCGTCAAAAACGGTTTTTTTGTGAAATTTTTCGTGGTCGTATAATTCAAAGTTGTTTAGGGAAGTTACGTGAAAAGGTTTTGTGAGATTAATATTGCAATTCGGTCGGGGGATTTTTATAAATCTATCGTGGGCGTGGTGTATGGATTCTGGCAGGATGACTTCGTTGTTTTGTATGATCGGGGATAGGAGTATGTTGCCGTTATTAACATCTACAGGGATTCCTAAAACGTTTTTTTGCGGAAACTTTTTCGATAAAGAAAGGGATTCGGATGCCGTTTAGGGTAAGAATTCTAGTCGGATAGTCGACGTTGGCGTCAATTCGGTCTAAGTCTTCTGTGCCTAGGAGTATGTCAAAATTTGTATGCCAATCAATAACTCGGATTTGAAAGGGTTCTTTTATGTTAATTTCTTGTAATATCGGGTAAAGGAGGTTAGTATCGGAATAAGTGGGGGTCCTCATGCTCGTGACTATAAAGGGTTCAAAGAATTGGTATTTTTTTGGGGGTGAGTTGAGCGGCCTTAGGGGTCATTAATATTTCGGAACCTCTGGAATCTATTAATATTTTTAATTTTGAATTAGGGAGAAAGAAGTATGGGAGTCTGCTACGGGAAATCGCGTTATTGAAGTCGATTAGGATGGGTCGCATGGATTCGAGGCTTCCATCTGAAAATTTTCGTTCTCCTCGGGATATTCTTTATTCGTTTCAGGATAGTAGGGGATTTCATCTGAGTTGTAACATTCGGAGTTGTTATGGTCGTGTGGGTTGATAAGATGATGTTGACATAGGAGTCGGGTTAGATCTATAGGAAGTCGTGGACATAGGGGTAGGTCTGCTGTTATTATTCGTCTGTGGTGTTTTTGTCCTGAATACTTGTCTGTTTGTAGGAAATGTATTTCTTTGGGGTGCAGGTCTGTTTATATCACGTGGGATTTGACGTATTTTTTGTTCAGGGAAACTTTGGGGTGGAATGTCTGGCAATCTTTGTACGAACTGGTTTTGTGGTGGAATTAATTGGTGTCTAGGGAAATTCTGTGAGGTTTGAGTAAGCTGTGGTAGTCTGAAATTACTGCTTTGTCGTATAGGAGGTTGTGTTTTGTATGAAGTAGTTTGGGATTTTAGATAGGAGATATATTGTTGTTGTTGTTTATGGTTATCTAAAGAGATACATTTTTGTAATGCTTCGTCTAATGAAATTAAGTTGAAGTGTGAGAGGTAGTCACAGTATGGGTTATTGATGCCAGCACAAAATGTTTTTAGGGCCTGATCTTGAAAGAATTTAGTTTTAAAATCTCTTATTTGGGGGTTTGGTTCCATTAGCACTACATGTTGGAGGAGATCGTTTAATACTATGAGCATTCTACTCTATTCTAGTATCATATACTATAATTTTCATTGCGTTTTTCTACAGTTGTATGGAGTGCCGTGAGTAGAATGTCTTCGCTCCTATGGTCACCGTATTTTTGTAGCAGAATGGGCTTAATGTCTTCCCACCTACTTTTTCCATGAAAATTTAAATGATTTCTAGCTTCTCCCTCAATTTTCGAGAGGATGTTTACATTGAGGATATATTTTTGGATTTCATTTAAAACGGCGTTAGTCTGAATGAATGTAATAAGGTTATCGACAGCGTTGAAAAATGTTGAGAGGTTATCCCCTGCTTGGTATTTAGGGAGCGTGTTGCACAGGTTAGACCGTTTGTGGAAGAAGCCATTTTTTCTGAATCGATTTCTAGTTTTGGGGTCGCATTATTTACGTTGGAAATATTTTCTACTTCCGATACAAGAGTTCTTTTTACTGGAGAAACTGTATAAGGAGTAAATCAGGTTGTTTTTACGTTTTTTTGAGAAGTCAAACTTATTTCGATCTCGCAATTCTCAGGATTCATGGGAGTCACTTACAGGAGTCCAAGAAGAATTTTACGGTGATTTTCATCGCCTGGTAAGCTTAGGGCTGCCTCGTCGTCGACCAGTCTAACGGGGTGGTGTCGGCTGGGCCTGGAGTCGAGGTGCTTGTAGATTTTTCGGAGATGTTGTCCAGCTGAACGTGGAGGCGTTGGCTGGGTCTGGTGTCCCGTAGATTCGGTAGTGGTATCGCTGCCAAGGTGTGGAGACACGACGGTGATCGTAGGTAGATGCCGTGCAGCGATCCTGTTCGCAGCGCCAATTAAGATTCTCACTTACGAAAACTTCTTTTTAAAAAATATTTTATTTTGTAAAGAGAGTTACAGCGAGACTAGATCTGAACAGAATGACGTTAGAACTAAGACTATCCTCTAATTTCCTATTTAGAGTATATATATCGAGTTAAAACTAGGGGAGCGATAAGTATGTTTTGATATTTGTGTTTTGTCTAATGCTAGAATTTACGTGTCCTTTTACAAAGGGTGTTAGTGTTATGTCTTACATAATTTGCACAGCCCACCACATATCAACAATATGACATGTTTGCAATAAAACCAGAAAAATTTGCAGAATTTCACAATAAAAACCTGTGTTTAAACAAAAGGAAGTCTGGTTTGTTTGCTCCTCAGCAGAACAGGCACGGTCATATCTATTTGTGAAGGGGGGGCTATACCTGGATATGTACTCCTTTAGGCGGTTTTAAAGTACCTACTATAACAATAAAAGTTCAATAAGGTGATATCACAAAAAATATATACCTATTCCTCACAAAAATAAAAAAATATGTATTTTAAATAAAAATTATGTTAACAAAATTTTTTGCATGTGTGTTGGTTATATACAGTGTAACCAGTATCCACAGACTGAGTTCACATAAGGTGTAAATAACAACAAATTTCAAGTTGACATAAATAAATAAAAATACTTTTGAAAAATTACGTCATGCATTGGAAATTATGAAGAAACTAATTTTCCACCTCAGTAAAGTGCCTTTTTTGTAGGTTTTACGCAAAATATTATTAAGGAAACTTGTTCAGAATAAAAAGCTGAGTAGGTTGTGTTGGAATTTTTCACACCTATCCAGTTTTTCATTGATAACCAGTTTTCTTAATAACAAAACAAAATGCACTTTTCTAAAAAAAAGTCGGAAGAATGCCAAAAAATCAATGTATAGGCCTAGACTTTCGAAATTTCGCAAACCTACTCAGTTTTTCATTCTGAACAAGTTTCCTTAATAACATTTTGCCGTAAAAAAGGGCATTTTACTGATGTGGAAAATTAGATTCTTCGTAATTTCCATGGGGATTTTTCGAAAGTAAAATTATGTCACAAATTAGTTTCAAACCAAGCAGCGCTAATCTCCAGAAGCTCAAATTTTAACTCGAAATTTTTTTGTTATTTACACTTTAGGTGAACTTAATCCGTTGACACTGTAGGTTAGATAATATTAGTAATAATATTCGTATCTATTTTACTTATAAACATAGTGCCTTATTCATAAAATGCCCTTTATTTTCTCTCCAAGATTAAATATATCCATACTACTCTAAAAATAAAGATAGAAAGTCAACCATCATCCATCAACCATATGTAGTCGTTGACCTTTCCCGGTGATATATATGCCTCCAGAACCACTCTTGATATAACGATTTTTAAGGGCATCAGAAGCATCGGAACCTTACCTGAAGACTCGGGGGAAGGTCTAACGACGCAGGCCCCAGTGCCCGAGCCGAAATAATTTCTGATCTGATGGCTCCCGGGAAGAAAGTTTAATATCTTTCAAAATTTCCTCTTTGAGAACCAGAAAGTTTAAATCTCTTAGGCGAACTTTCCTCCCACTTCCTATCGCAGTTTTTCTCCCTACAACCCTATTTAAGAATCTTTTTTGTTGGTCACTGTGGAGACAGTTTTCAGGGGCTACTGTACCACAAAACAAACCTGCCTATAGGTTCTGACATCATTGCCTATAATTTTCCAAACCCAACCTACAATCATAGAGCAGTTGTGTATACAGCGGGTTTGTTATTGTTTATTTTCAGTTATAGGACAAGGACGTTTTCGTTCACCAATTTCTCTAAAAATATGTGATAAATCCACCAATGCAATGTGATTGGACCAGTCAAAAACTTCTGCACTTGTGACTCTTGTAAGTTGGCTTGATGTTGATGGATTCCATCACACCTTTTTGGTGAAATTACGAACTCGCTCCAATGTTCAAAATCGTTCAAACTGTGGAAGCGGATAAATGGTCCACTATTATCTGTTATTCCCTTGGGTTGGGAAAAGGGCAGTATTGTCAACCAGAGAAAATAAGATCGGGTCCTAACATATTTTTAGACAAATTCGGAAAGTTTATAAACCTCAAAATTATTGCTAAATAGCTAAATTGCAAATCCAACTTTTCCGTTAATGGCAAATCGAACCATATCAGGTGATTGCTCGCGAAGTGCTGACTCGGTTTCCACTAAAGGTTTAAATACCGGTGATCCGCATTTCGGGGGATCAGTGATCGACGATTGGTTCCAGGTGCCCCGGTTCGTGCTACACTGCTCAACTTACACCTCAACACCTCAACTCTACTCAACCCTACGGAACGACGATAGAATACTCTGCGGGATAACGACCAGGTACTCTGGTTGACAGCCGGTGAGTGCCCCCTGGTCGGCGAGCGAGATGTTGGATCCACCAGTAACAAGCATTATTGTAATGTAAGTCTGTGTTTTTTACTCCCTTCTGGGAAATGGGAAATCTCCATACAAGGTATAAATAAATTATTATTATTATAATTATCAATTATTGATCTACCTCTGACGCTCACCCCCGGTCACGATTCCAGTCGTGACAGTATGCTGCAAAATACTGGCTACTTCATGAGCGAACATATATATTATATATTTATGAGTGAATATAATATAATATAATATTTTCTCGGGTTATACAGGGTGTACATGAATAAGTGCAAAAAAATTCAGGTGATTACTTCTTTAATTTCTTTTGTATAAAATTTTTCAATTTGGCGTTTTCCTTGAAAGCTGTTTGCTTACATAGGGTGAAGTAAAATCACAATATTATCGACTTTTTTCAAATACGGTTCACACTAAAAAATTGGAAATTTGTGTGTGGATCTCAGTAATCAAATCGCGTTTTTTAGTAAAATGTATATACAGGGTGTTCAAACAGCAACATAACTTGCCCATTTTAGTTTAAGAGCTCGTCAATGCTTAAATCAAAGATATCCAAGGTCTTATAGTCCAAGGTGGATCACAGTTTTGGCCGGCACGGTCACCCGATCTAAATCCTTCGATTTATCTACTTGGTGTATAAAACTCCTGTTCAGGATATTGAAGAACTGAGAATTTACATTACTGATTCGTATAGGATGATTCAAAATTCTGAGGGAATTATTAATTGAATATGTATATCAATGCGGCCATTTTCAGTATTTTGTTGTGAAATTTTACATACACAATGTTAAGTTTTTAATTTGCAATAGTAACACATGTATTGAAATACATATGTAGGTAGTTTTTAGTTTAATACGACAATTTCTCTCCTATGTTCTGTGATGTCTTGACTTTCTTCTTAGAAACTATCAAACTTACGAGAAAAATACAAGAACACATTTTTGTTTTGGGAGCTATCAGAAATGTATTTCTATTAGACAATATTCTAAATAGAAAAAATGTTTAGAGACAAAAAAGTTTCTAAATTGACTGGTATACAATAGAATTTTTTTTATTTCCAAATTAGTTGTGGGATAAAAAAATTATAGTAAAATATTGCAAGTTATGTTGCTGTTTGAACACCCTGTATATGACCTACCCAAATAAGCATTTTACTTAAAAACGCGATTTGATTAGTGAGATCTAGACACCAAATTTCAATTTTGTAGTGTTAACCGTTTTTGAAAAAGTCGATAATATTTTGATTTTGCTTCACCCTGCAAATAACTTTGAAAAATTGAAAAATGTTATACGAAAGAACCCCCTTATTAAAAAAATAATCACCTTGAATTTTCTTGCACTTATTCATTTACACCCTGAATAAAAGAGATAAATATTTATTGATGGTTTTAACATTTTTATAGAGGCTTTTGCTGTGACCTAAGGTAACAAAAGGGTCACATAGAGGATCATCCTAAGTTATTAGGTTATATTATAAAAGAGATAATAATAATAATAATAATTTATTGATCACAGTTATCATAAAATAGGGATATATGACAAGTCAAGAAAACCAAAAATGGTGGTTTGAGCATTATTTTCATCATTTTGAATGTGCAGTTGATCTGTAACATTTGAAAGCGGTAGGTGAAAATATTAAGTTTTGAATATTGAAGTAAACAGGTGTTTTGGGGCACAATTATGCCGATTTCATCGCAAACGGTTGATTTGATCGTTATGAAACAAGAGTATCTTTTTCTTGCAGAATGAAAAGATGCACTAAAATCATGGACCTGCAGGACCAAAAAGATAACCTCAAAAAAGTTACGAGTAAAAGCACGATCCAAAAACAGCGCAAGTGGCGCCCTCTGTGAGATACGGCAAAATTGACATTTTCGCTTATTCTCCATCGCAAAAAACAAAGCAGTGCCAAATTTCAGTTCAGCAGCTTGATTAGTTTTGGAGATATTGCCATAATTCAATTTGAAAAAAAGAATTACAACACACTGTATCTTAGAAACTATTGAGATCTGACCCATAGCTGTTAGGCTCAATCGTAATGTTTTGACGTCCCCTACCTGCTCCTGTGAGATTGCCCCATACTTACCAGACACCCTGTATAATTTAGTAATGGACACTTTTATAAAACCGTACCATATAGGGTGTTTCTAAATTATGGTGCCAACGTAATATGACAGGTAGACAATGTCATTTTGAACAGAAAGTTTCCTATAAACCTGAGTCCGAAAATGCATAATAAACAAGTTACGGGGTGATAAAGATACAGTTTAAAAAGTTACAGGGTGATAAAGGTACAGTTTTTAAAAAATAAATAATGTTATTCGTTACGACAAGTTTATAAACCAAATATGATACCCAGGAAACCCATATTCAGGTACCATGCAATGATTTTCATCAAGAACGAACAAGCGCAGGTGCGTAACATAGTAGTGGCGATGCCATGTAGATGACGAAAATTGTGACATTGCCAAATTCTTAAAATGTTGCCACTCGTGCCTTTCGTACCCCCACTTTCACGCATATTCAGCATTTTCAAGAGAACGTTCCATTTTCATGCTCTTTTGTACTCATGAGAATACGTGCGCGCACAGGTGTAGGGAGCTTTTGCGAACTTCTCCGAGCACAAACGGGGATGTTCGCTCCTTGGCATCTCTAGGTGCACGATAATAAATCTGGGAATTTTAAAGAGAACTATACATTTTGGCAACATTGAACAATAGTACCTTTTTGTGACATATTAATTTCTCTTTCAGAAAATGTTATTATTTTTCCGAAATAGCAAAGGACATTTTTATACATTAAAACCCATTGTGCTACCCCGCCCCTCCACCTTTGGACGATGAGAATAAATTATTTTTTACACAGAATTGTTGCACTTCAGCAACTAAAAGAGCGCACCAAGTTTCGTTTAAATTACGTAACTTGTGTAGAACTTATTGCAAAAAATAAGTGTTTTAAACTGTACCTTTATCAAAGTAGAGGTATTTATGACTTTTTGGACAGATTTGTATTATTACAATTAATAAAAATTCAATTCAGTTGTCGCGTGTCTACCTTTTAACATACATTTTTAAAATTTTATGTTGATGACTTAATAACAGCTATTCCAAAAATATGATTCATTTAACTTTACAACACTTTAACAATTATATTTTTTATTGGATCTTTGCACACCAACACTTTGAGTTGTCCTGTTGATCTACTACTTGACTCGCCAGGTGCCTTTAAAATTCCTCGTCTGCTCATATTTGACACCTTGTAGAATTCAAATCCCTGTATATTTTTTCGGTTCAAATTTGGGTTTTGGGTGTCCTGATTAACACTGTGGTGTCAGATTATAAATAAAAAATGCTAATAGTTTTAGTAAAAATCAGAGGAATAAAAAATAATAGCCAGCCCTGGATTTGCGATTTCCCAACAGTAGGAAGGCCAATAAAAGTGCTTTCTGAAGACCTTTCAAACAAACCAAAAAAGTCAGGCGAATATCTCCAAAAAAAAAGTGAAAAACTGTGCCGAGATCATCACTACATTTTAAATTACTTTTATTTATTAAGCTATTGGCCCACTTCTCTGCACTACTTGCATTGTGGGATAAATGGTACTGGTTAGGTAAATAACTAGAACGTGAAGTATGTATTTTGACATTTTCGACTTGTGGTCACAGCACAGCATGACAGGTTTTTGATTGTTGATTTTTATTCGCCCCCCCCCCCCCTTCAGCTTCTGAAAAATGTTTTGAGCAAATTCCTGCTACCGGGATTCAGAAATTTGTGCCTTTTCTGTAATTTGATCTTGAACAACCCATAACTGCACAACACAGCATCAAAAATTATGTGTGTTGATCACAAAATCCACAAAAAGTGACTTTCAGTGAGATTACAACTCAATCGTTAGCACCTGATGACATATACCTGAAATGTCAAATGTGAGCATGGGCTTATTTTCTCGGGTTGGGAATTATTATTTAGTTTCAAGATAAAATTTATTTTTAAATACACACCTAAATAAAACGTTCACCATGGTAATTTGAAACTAAATATATTTTTTGTCATCTTCTACATAAAACTATCAATGTTAGAACTGACAAACTGCCAATAAACACTAGACCAAAAACACCACTCCATAATAATATCATGTCAGGTGGTGTAAGTTCTTCAAAAATACTTTTTTCAACAGGTAAAATTGGAAGAAGCATTAATAAAAAGAATAGGTATATTAAAATGACAATACCTAAAATCAGTTGAATGATGCCATAGGTTTTGTCTGACAGAGACATTTCTAAAGTCACTTAACTTAACAAAATACTCTTCTTTCAATTAGTCAGCAAAATACTCTTCTTTGAATTTCTCAAAGTCTTCTTCTGTGAAAGCAGTCTTTTGTGATGATTTTGATTTTGATTTTTTCTTAATTGGTCTCTTGGATACTCCCCGTTCTATAATCTGCAACATATAATGTTAATGAAGATGCAATTATTCCAAATCTATAGCACTGAATCAGAGATATGCAAAGAGAAGCAACGGCTGTCAAATAATTTCTTCAAAAACACATGGGTAATCAAAAGCAATCAATGTTCCAATTGTTGGCTAGGGTTTTCAGAGATGCTTGAGGGTGTAGTGCTTCAAGCTCCTAGTGTCGTTTAATTTATAATCTTATTATAATTATGAATACCTACTATTTTATTTGTAGAAAATATATAATAATGAAAAGATAAACGAGCAAAGCAAATTTCAAAATCTAAGTCAGATTGACTCTACCGCGCAACTCGCAGCATTAAACGGCTGATGCCCGAGGGGACGGGACGAATTGAGAGCAGTTCGATGGCGGAAAACCTTTGGGCACCCCAATGCCTAAAAACAGAAGCAAAGTATTACTCCGTCGAGCTCAAAGTCTCGCACTCAAAAGCACATCTGATAACCTGTGAATTTTGCTGAAAACATTGTCGACCAAATTTGACAGCAGTTTCCCTCATACCGACTATTTTACTAGGTCTATAGTGTTAGTGGGTACATAATTCAAATAAAACAATAGTTTCGGCTGCTTTTCCTGTCATTTTGGGAATGCCCAGAGTGGATATTTATCTCCACTACTTTTTAATTTGATGTAGGTCGCCTGGTTATGGTATGGGTTGTCTTCCTAAAGAAGATTGTGATCAATCAAGATATATCAGAATCGCAGTATTACATAAGTGAAAAAGGAGTGTCTTTGAGTCTGGGCCACTACGCATTATAGATAAAACTTTCATTTTGAGATGTGACCACATAAAAATCAACATACAAAAACCAAATTTACGAGATGACTATGACTCCTTCGGGAATTTTAAATCACCACAGAGCATGTTTTTTTTAAAGAGTTTCCTGATTTGTTATTCCATTTGCCTATAATGAAACCTCACATTCTAGACTGCGATTTTAATACTACGTTTTGCTCAACTGGAATCATTTCGGCTGAAAAGGTGGTCGATCATTGGTTAATAAAGTTTTAACTTAAAATGACCCGTTTTTCGATCACGGCCAATTTAAACATGAAGCAAATTACATACAATAATTGACCTACATATAACGCAATGGAACAACTTATTGAGAGAAGCCTAAACGATATTGAATGCCTGTCCCACGAAATGCAACAGAATTTCTTATTTTATCCTTATTTTTCATTATATCAAAAAACGTGGATCTAAGCATACCAAAATTTTCTGCCACTTAAAGTATTGATTTATCAAGACTGTCCAATATTTTACATTTCTCAATAAAAGCATTGAGTGAAGGCATATAGAGGCACAACGGCTGTCAAATACCGAGATCAACAATCTGAGCTGGCCCAAGAACAATGAAAATGGCATTTTTGTTGGTTCAACTTTGATTATTGGTGGCAAGATTCTGCAGAGATTGCGCCTTTTATTACATTTGTCCATTCAACAGTAAGAGCCAATGTATGTACTACAATTATCATTGAAAAAAATCTGAAAATTTCCTGTTTTTATATTAGTCAGTACCAGCTACGTTTGCAAGCAGCCACTTCGTAAGTAAAAGAGTGGTTTGTCACGGTTTAAAATTGAACTTTTCTATATTTCATTTAATGTTCCATTTAACTACGTTTTATTCTATAATTCCCTCATAACGTACTAAAATAATAGCGAAAGACGGTTCACCACTATTTATTCTAATTGTGTTTATTCATATTAAGATAATACCTACAGGTGTTCTGTATTCGATATTTATTTTCCAATAATAATTATTGTTCTATATACTTATTAATACATCTAATCCTCCCTCGCCTTTCGGCCAGTTATTCTTGTATCTGTAACTAATCCCAATATTAGTTTACTTAATGTTAATTATTATTGTCTTTCTTTGGCTACGTGAATTGTGGGTTGCCTGATCTCGGCATGAATTTCTGTTGGTCACCCATGGTGCAACGCATCGAGTCGTGTGAGATGGTACTCTCGGAATGGAATCTATTTCTGTTTTTCGTTCTTCAATTTAAATTTCCTGCTATGGATTAAGTCCCGTAATTGTGTTTGGGTGTTGAATTACGCTGTCTTACCTGATTGGTTTCGTCTAAGACGCTTAATTGTCCCTGCAATAGGATTTGCGCGGTGACTGACGTCGCGCAGTGGTTCTGATTTCGATGGAGTGCGAGTAGTTATACTGGAACGTGCTCTATCGTGGTTGTTGTCGTGTGATTTTACGATCGGCGTTCGGATTTTCCGTTTGGGTTTAAATTTGAATTGAACGTCTGGAATGGTGGATTCATGTAGTGCCATATCGCGCATCATGTACAATATTTACCTGGTGTTTTCTTTTCATTATACCTTCGGCTAAATTGCGGAGTAGTTTATTCGCGGATGTCTTGTTGGGTTTGGATATTGTCGGGGTTTTGATTCGTCCTAATTCGGTTGGCGCCTTTTGTTAATAGTTCGCCCGGCGGCGTTCGGTGGTGTTCGGCTGCTGCCCGGACCTTCTTTTTCGTTTCTTCCGCAGCGGAGTGTGAATCAAGCTATCCTAGGCGAAGGGGCTGCGACGCTTTTCGCGTTTTCTCCATTAGTTTGCTGGAGTCCGATTTCGGGATTTAGTGAAAAGTGCCGACTCAAATAGTTGCTCTTACGTTTGCCTTGCCTTCAATTGCGTTATTTTGCGTTTCCTGAGCCAACTAACGGTGTATACCGGATTTTACAGCCAAGTTCTTCACTGAGGTACGCCATTTCGTTTCACATAGCCCAACGGTTTTTCCTAAGCTCGTTTTAATCATTTTAGGATGAAATCTTAACAGCTAGACATGGCTTGATCACTGGAAAGAAATTAATTAGAGCTTCCCAGCTGCACTTGTGGAAGTTTTTCACCAATAAGGCCGCCCTACATCTAGAGTGAGTGACTAAAGGTTTGATAGTGATCCTTTATTAATTACCCCCAATATTTTTAGGGTCTTCTTATTCTTCGTGTGCCTAGGTTTTCTTCGTATACCTAGGTTCTTCTACGTATACCTGGGTTTTCTTCGTGTACCTATTTTGGCTTTTGTTGCCTGCGTGACCTTACGAGGTTTTCGGTCATACGTTACCTTCTACGAGGCGTTGTGTGCGTTGGATGGTTTTCTTCGGATGGCTTGCTTGCGATGGTTTGCTTGCTGGAACCTACCACTTCGTGCCACAGCCCTACATGCAACCTAGTGTCGCTGCCTGCGATGTCGAGGTGTGGGTGGTGTTGACATAATACCCTGCCTGTTAGTTCGGAGGAAACTGGACGAGGCCCAACAGTCGTCAGCTGTCCTGCAGTACCTACCAGGTTTTTTATGTAGATCGTGTCGTCTTAGTTTTTATTAACCCCTCTTAACATGTTTGTATTACGTGATTGCTATTTTTAAATATTATTGTTGCCTGTACAAGGGCTAACTGCCTATTTTAAATATTGCTGTTGCCTGTACGAAGGCCTACTGCCAATTTTGAATATTATTGTTGTTTGTACAAAGGCCTACTGCCAATGTGAAACTTATTAAGTTGACTTTAAGTATTTTCTACATTTATTATCATATGAAGCTTCGGCCTATTAATGGGAAAGGTTGTTTTGCACCCTTAAGGTGAACATTTAACAGCTGTACGCTAAACGTGATCACGTGAGGTAATATCAATTTAACTAAATAACATATATATGTGCCTTTATTATTACATGCATAGAACTTAGAAAGTTACGGCGTGCCCTATATAAGTTTGTCAAAACAACAACCCCTTTACTTTAACGGTCGAATAAACGTTGTCAACTTATCCCCCCTTTTTATTTATTCATTAGGTTTTCAGATTAATTCAAAAGCGATTCAAACTTACTTAATTTTGTTCTATAAATAACTTGGTCAGTCTCATCGTTTGAAAAGAGTATCCGGACCATCGGTAAATTTTCTGATTTAGGTTGCCATAAATCAGTGGCGCAACTTTACCTTGAACTCACACCCTGACGACTAGCTAGCTGGACATCCCTTGCTACGCTCTTCAGCTACTCTTTTCCGACTAGTGAGATTGGCCTTGACCTTTAAAAACTTTCATCCTTATCATCATTATTAGCTATTGGTTTACCTATTTATTTATTTATTTTTAAATTATAAAGAAAATAATAAAAGCTGAAATAGAGAGTGTGGCAATTGGCGCCCTACGTGTGGGGCTCGACTCGGCAGTTTTGGCTTTAAAGTTGGCTTGTACAGTTTTATTTTCAGGCAATTGGTTTTCTACTAACCTTGGTTTGTACTAACTTTGATATTTAGGTTTATTATCCTCCCTGCTGTATTATTGATTGTCTCCACCATGGACTACCGCATGGTTGTTAATGATTTGAAGAAGGACGAGCTTGTGTACGAGTTGAATGTTCGTGGAGTTTCTACAGCTCCCGAACAAACTGTTGATGAATTGAGGTCTTGTTTGCGGCCGCTGCTGAGGATGGAGAAGGCTGGCAATTCGTCCATTCGTTTACCTGAGTATTCGTTGCAGTTTAGTGATGAGCATTTGGTGATTTTGGAGAAGCTTCATGAGCTTACTGATGCTGTTTCCAGGGAGCCGCCTGAAGGTTCCAAGCTTAAGTTTGGACGTATCCAGTCAAGGTTGGTGCATTTGCTGCGTAGAGTTGATGGGATTCTCGAAGATAAGTTGTCTCCAGAGGAGGTGAAGTCTCGTTCAGACCTTTTGGTCAAGATATTGTGTTTGCTTGATCAGCTGGAAAAGATTTCCAGGCGTGATCCGATCCTTGGCGTATTGTTTGGGTCTCGGAAGGATTCAGCTTCTTCTGGTGACGAAGATGAAGGCGCTAGGCCAGTTAGTCACCATGGTCTTCTGAATTCAACGGCAGCACCCGCCGACTTTTCTCCTGCAGCTACTCCTGGTAGTTCTCATCCTGGATCCAAGGCTGTTCATAAGTGGAATCTTAGGTTTACTGGCAATCCTAAGGATATGTCCGTTCACAATTTTTGGAGAGAGTTGCTGAGCTTCGAGTCGCTCGACATGTCTCTGAGAGGGACCTTTATGAGTCTGCTATAGACCTTTTTGAGGGTAAGGCCTTGAACTGGTTTCGTTCGAATCGTTCTCGGTTTTCTGATTGGAAGTCTTTGTCGGATTTGCTTGTTCTTCATTATGAACCTCCTGACTATAGGTCTAGACTTTTGCGTGAGATTCTGGATAGGTCTCAGGATTCTTCTGAGGATATTGTCGATTACATCTCCTGTATGCAATCTATGTTTCGGCATTATGGTAGCATTCCGGAGGATGCTCAGGTGGACATAATCTGTCTCCTTTCTACGCTATGCAGTTGAGACGTCGTCTGAATCGCTCTGTCGAGCCTGATTTTGCATTTTTGTAGGCTGGTTGTACTTCAACTGGTGCGGAGTTTGTGTCGGCTGCTGAGATTCGTCCCTCTGTGAGTCGTTCTAGTTCTTTGACTTGCTGGAACTGTCGAAAGGTTGGTCATATTAATAGACAGTGTCCTAATCCTCGATCCCTTCATTGTTTTCGATGTGGAACTCCCGGTGTTACGGTGAAGACTTGTTCGTCGTGTTCTAGGGCGGGAAACGCTCAGTAGGGGACTCTCAAGGTCGCAGTGATTCCTCTGTTGTATGTTTGGATGCGACCAAGAAGGTTTTGTTGGACTATATTATTTCTCACTCTGAAGGTGACATTCGTCCTTACTTGGAGGTTAGTATCTTGACTTATAGAATTTTGGGTTTGCTGGATTCTGGAGCTTCGAGGACTGTCGTAGGTTCTCCGGGGTACAAGATTTTGCGAGGTTTGGGATTTTCATTACGTGTTGAGGCTGTTAATTGTACAGTTGCCAATGGCACACATTGTCGATCGTTAGGTTATATTTCTGC
Source organism: Pseudeuparius sepicola (assembly GCA_963920635.1). Taxonomy (NCBI): domain Eukaryota; kingdom Metazoa; phylum Arthropoda; class Insecta; order Coleoptera; family Anthribidae; genus Pseudeuparius; species Pseudeuparius sepicola. The sequence continues at coordinate 13,065,701 of OY987306.1, forward strand.
TCCCATGGTTTTGGAGGGGAGAACTCGTATTATTGATATTCTTGTCGTTCCTGAACTCCCTCATACGCTGATTCTCGGCGTAGACTTTTGGCTCCCTATGGATATTATACCGCGTTTGAGAGAACGTGTGTGGCATTTCGCTGAGAGCCCTGGCTTACCCGAGATATGTTCGATCCAGGATTCATCTACTTTAACTGTTACTCAGAAGACTGCGTTGGACGACCTTATTGAAAAGAAGTTTGCTGTCATGAAGTCAAGTTTGGGTTGTTGTAATACCACGAAGCACAAGATAGAAGTTTTACCTGGAACAAAGCCAATCAAACAACGGTATTACCCTGTTTCTCCCTACAAGCAGAAGTTAATTGATCAGGAAGTCGATGAGATGATTAATCTTGGTGTTATTGAGCCTTCTAAAAGCTCTTGGTCGAGTCCTGTCTGTCTGGTAAAGAAGAAGGATGACACTTATCAGTTTTGTGTGGATTTTCGTCGGCTGAACGCGGTTACCAAAAAAGATGCGTATCCCTTACCTTATATTTCTGCCATTTTGGATAAGTTGCGGGATGCTAAGTACCTTAGTTCCATAGACATTAAGTCGGCTTTCTGGCAAATTGAATTGAGTGAAGAGTCCAGGGAGTTTACTGCTTTTACCGTCCCGGGTAGGGCTTTGTATCAGTTTACTAGGATGCCTTTCGGTTTGACGAACGCCCCTGCTACTTGGCAGAGGGTGGTAGATAGTGTTTTGGGCGCTGATCTTCAGCCGTGGGTGATGGTGTATTTGGATGATGTGATTATAATATCTCAAGATTTTGACACTCACCTTAGGATGTTGTCTGTTGTCTTTGATCGTCTTCATGAGGCTGGTTTGGTGGTTAGTTCGACGAAGTGCAAGTTTTGTCGCCCCGCGTTGAAATACCTGGGTTTCTTGGTGGATCGAAATGGACTTCGTCCAGACCCTGATAAGATCGAGGCTGTTCTTCAAATACCTTCTCCGTCAAATGTGGGTGATATTCGTCGTTTCCTGGGTACTATGAGTTATTATCGTCGATTTGTTCAGAATTTCTCTTGTTTGGCTGCCCCGTTAACTCATTTGACGAAGAAGAATGTTAAGTGGTGTTGGACCCCGGAATGCGAAGATTCGTTTAAGAGACTCAAGGAGCAACTTGTCACTTTGCCAGTGCTTTCTTGTCCAGATTTTGAGAGAACGTTTATTCTTCAGACGGATGCCTCTGGTTTCGGCCTGGGAGCTGTTTTAAGTCAACAGTTTGAGGATGGAGAAAAGGTGATTTGTTTTCTATCCAGATCCCTTACTAAACAAGAACGAAATTACACGACCACTGAACGTGAGTGTTTGGCAGTGATATGGGCCGTGGAGAAGCTTCGTCATTACCTGGAAGGTGTACATTTTAAGGTGATCACAGATCATCATTCCCTCCTTTGGTTACATCGATTACGTGATCCTCAGGGACGATTAGCAAGGTGGGCACTCCGATTGCAGCCTTATGATTTTGAGTTATTACATCGCCCAGGAAAATTGCTGGCGGTGCCTGACTGTCTCTCCCGTTCACCCCAACCTGCTTTGGATGTCTTACAGGTTGATTCTTCTACCGATTTCGATATCTCTCAAATTTCGGAAACCACTGATGGTTGGTATCTATCTTTGCGTAATAAAATTGAGGATTTGCCTCAAAAGTATCCTGGATGGCGTGTAGATGGTGATGTGGTTTATAAGTATTGTCGAGATAGAGTTCCTGAGCTTTCGAATTTGAATTCATGGAAGGTTGTTGTGCCTAAAGATCTGAGGAAAAAGGTTCTTTATCGTTGTCACGATGAGGTTGCTTCTGGACATGTAGGCACTTTCAAAACTTATTGGAAGATTAAGTCCCATTATTACTGGCCCCAGATGCAGGCTGATGTCAGGAAGTACGTGAAATCGTGTCGCACTTGCGCTGAATACAAGCCTGAGCAAAAGGCACCTGCTGGACTCATGGGAACCAGACCCAAGATTGAACAACCTTGGCAGATGATTTCTTTGGATTTTGTTGGTCCGTTACCTCGCACTGCTCGTGGGAATACTCAAATTTTAGTAGTTATGGATTATTTTAGTAAATACGTTGTTACGTTTCCTCTTCGTTCTGCGACTGCTAAAAGTTTGGTAAGATGTGTCGAGGAAGGGATATTTTTGGTGTATGGTGCTCCTCAATCTCTGATATGTGACAATGGACCACAGATGAAGTCGACAGAGTTTCAGGCACTTTGTGCGAGATACAAGGTTAAAAGTCTCTATACTGCTCACTACTATCCTCGTGCAGACCCTACTGAAAGAACTAATCGTGTTCTGAAAACTATGTTATTGTCTTATATTAAGAATAACCACAGAAAGTGGGATGAACATCTTGCTGCTGTAACGTGTGCGATAAGGACTTCTAAGCATGAAGCTATTGGATATACTCCCCATTTCGTGAATTTTGGACGTGAGTTTAACTTATTCGGACAAGAGTTTCATCCTGGTGCCTCTCCCGATGATCAGGAGCCGGACATTAAAGGTTGTGTGCGAGAACGTCATGCTGGATACCAGAAGATGTATACTGAATTAGCCGTCGTTTGCTAGTTAATCAAGCGAAGAATAAGCGAGTTTATGACTTGCGAAGACGTGCTGTGCAGTACATTTTGGGTCAGAGAGTCTGGCATAAGAACAAAGAGCTTTCCGACACATCTAAGCACTTCAATGCTAAGCTTGCTCCCAAATTCGTTGGACCTTTTTATATTAAGAAGAAGTTGGGTTCTTGGACCTACGAACTTCAGGACGAGCGAGGAAATAGCAGGGGTGTTTGGCATGTGCAGGACCTCAAGGAAGATAACTCAAACACTACCGGTCCTTTGGCGCCTGATATTGTCGATTAAGAGGGGGTTGCCGACAGCGAAAGAGACGTTAGATTTTGTATTTTTTTAAGTTGTATAGCATAAAATCTAATAACATTTTACCTGGCAAAAATTTAGTACAAACATCTCTGTCTTCATTTTAATCATAAGATCTTAAAAGCAATGTTTTGTTTTATAGATTATGAAAACCTTGGGAAAAATAATAATTCCAGTGCATATGCTTTTAAGATCTTATGATCAAAATGAAGACAGAGATATTTGTACTAAATTTTTGCCAGGTAAGATGTTATTAGATTTTATGCTATACAACTTTAAAAAGTACGAAATCTAACGTCACTTTCGCTGTCGGCAACCCCCTCTTAAGGCTTGTGCTGTTCTGTCCATTTCCATTCTAATTCGATCACTTGGTTCTTGACTTTTTGGATTGACGTAATTTTTTTGGGGTTATGATTTTATCATCGTCGTAAAACTTTCGAAGAAAGTTTTCCTCCTGCCAGAGGAGACGGGGGATTGTCACAGTTTAAAATTGAACTTTTCTATATTTCATTTAATGTTCCATTTAACTACGTTTTATTCTATAATTCCCTCATAACGTACTAAAATAATAGAACTTAGAAAGTTCCGGCGTGCCCTATATAAGTTTGTCAAAACAACAACCCCTTTACTTTAACGGTCGAATAAACGTTGTCAACTTATCCCCCCTTTTTATTTATTCATTAGGTTTTCAGATTAATTCAAAAGCGATTCAAACTTACTTAATTTTGTTCTATAAATAACTTGGTCAGTCTCATCGTTTGAAAAGAGTATCCGGACCATCGGTAAATTTTCTGATTTAGGTTGCCATAAATCAGTGGTGCACCTTTACCTTGAACTCACACCCTGACGACTAGCTAGCTGGACCATCCCTTGCTACGCTCTTCAGCTACTCTTTTCCGACTAGTGAGATTGGCCTTGACCTTTAAAAATTTTCATCCTTATCATCATTATTAGCTATTGGTTTTCTCATGAACATGTTAAAGGAAACACAAACACCTTGTATTTTTGTGTTCAGGACTTTCGGTTCATTCATTACAATTACAACCAGGTACAACCTGTTCCAGTTCCACGCAATACCTGTTCTTAAAAAACCTGTTCCAGTTCCAATATTATTAACTTCTAAGGCCGTGGTCCGAATCTCGCTGTCAGTGCTTACAACGCTCAGATCGCTTACAACAGGTACAATTTGATTCACTCGCTGACAACTCTATTATCGTTATTCGTTTCGGACCGGTCGTAAATGCGCTGACAGAAACATGCCATTTTGAGGTTATGTGGGCGTGAAGGTCGCAAAGTAATTATTATTATTGAATCATTGATGAATATTGCTTCCGTATCTAAAGAGGGTACGCTAAATAGTTTTTTAGTACAAATTTAAAAATTTGGTGGAAGCAATGGGATTGGGACAGGGCCCGGCACAGAACACAGGTCCAGCGACAGATCACGTTCACAGTTCTATTACTACGAGTAGAGTGGAACTGGAACAGCAGAACGGAACTGAACGAAACTAAAAAACTGACGAACAGGAACTGAACGCGGCCACCGCGCGTGGCGCCAGCACCATAGGTTGCAATTGAACCTGTTATGTGTTCCGGTTCCTTCGGTGGCATACCTGTTCCAAAAATAACAGGTCCAGTTTGGTTTCCTCATCTCTATCTACTTGTCATAATTTCCAATAACGTGATGGCATGCCACAGGCTCAATGTCAGCTATTTTGCGTAGAATCTTTTTTTTCAGCTCTGCAATACTGTTTGGTTTCTTCTTGTAGACACTACTCTTCAATTAAATCAAAAGTAAAAACTTTGAAGTGATATGGCATGATCTGGTTGCCATACTGCCAATCACGAGTTAACTCGTGGTCGGTAATCTATAGCCTGGCGCCTGTTTTGCAGCACCCAGCACAAATAAACTCGTGGTATTTGCGTTGAAATTTGTGGTGCTGAACCGAAAAATATTCGCAATTCATTTTGGGTTCTTTCGACCGATCTGGTCAATCTGGAGGATCTTGTCAACAGATTCCATGCGACCTTCTGGGTTGCATATAAATTTGTTTGTTGTGCAAATAGCTTAAAAATTCATCAGAAAGAAAAAACAAATTTGCTAAATACTCTATCATTACCGGTCCTGGAAATTTAAATCGAACATCATTTAACCAAAAATCAATATTTGGTGGCTCCTCCTCAATGTCAACTCACTCTGCATCTAAATTTGGTAATTCGGGTAGCTCGTCCTCAATGTCCACCCATTCGGCATCTCTACAATTTGGTTCTTCAGGTGTCTGAGTCCGATCCTGATCACATTCACTTATTGAATTCTCCTCACTAGACGTTTCACAGTCCAGGTCGTCATTCGAATTATCTTTAGGAAACTGTCCCACTTATCCCCATCCATTTTGACAAATTTCTCAAGGACGTCTTTGCGACAATTTTTTAGCTCAAGTAGCACAAACAACAACAAATATATGTAGAGAACAACTAGACAGTGTTAGCAATAACCGCCACTCATTTACTTGCCTGGCCACGCACTAACTAAACAGTGTGCTTCTGCAAAATAGGTTATGTGGATATGCATGCGACGTGTTTATCATCTTCCCGCTTTACAAGATATCTCATGGCAATCGTGGGTCAGAATAAACATTCTTCACCCCGGAGAGGGTTCTGTTGTAGATCTTACTCTGTGTACGGGACTGCTTCTCGAGGAAGTGGGGGACTGGCACGTGTCTATGGACGACTCTCTGTCGGACCATAGATACATCTCGTTCACCCTCGGGGAACCCCATCAGGGTGACCTAGAGTACAGAAATCCGTGGGCAACCAACTGGGACCTCTATAGAGAGGAACTAGAGCGGTGGCTGGCGGGTTTCCCACACAAATACAGAACCGTGGAGGAGCTCGCCGCCGCCGCTGAGCGACTGGGCTCCATCATTGTTCAATCGTATGAGGGCAACTGTCCCCTGAAAAGGAGGGCAAGACACCTTGGTGGGCCTACTGCGAGGGCGTCAATAGCACGCCTATAGCTTCTAGACTCTGCAGGGTGCTCTCGAGAGATCCTCTGGCAAAGCTGGGCAGCATTCGCACTGGGGTGGGTGAGTTTACCTCAACCCCGCGTAATACCCCGCTGCAGTTGTTGACCACTAACTTCCCGGGTTCCATATTGGGTCACGGGGAGACCGAAATGAGTGGCCCGCAAATTGCGGATTACGGCGCGGCGGCCAGGGTGGTCAACGAGGAAAGGGTCAGATGGGCCATCGGGTCCTTCTCACCTTATAAGGCGGCCGGTCTGGATGGGGTCTTCCCGGCTCTTCTTCAGAGGGACGGAGAGGCACTCACCGGACCACTGGTAGGTGTGTTTCGAGCATCTGTGGCCAGGGGGCATATTCCCTGGCGATGGATGCAGATCAGGGTGATTTTTATCCCCAAGCCAGGGCGCAGTGACTATACTGATGCCAAGGCATACAGACTCATCAGCCTCACCAGCTTCTTGATGAAGACACTGGAGAGGCTAGTGGACAGATATTTAAGGGAGCAGCTTGCTCTCAATGCCCCTCTGTGTCCCACGCAGCATGCATACCAGATGGGCTTGACGAGGGACTGGAGGGGGGATTACTCTCAGTGGGGGTCTTTCTAGATATAGAGGGGGCCTTCGACAACACAGCAGTGGACTCGATCTGCAGGGCCGTGGAGGGTGCAGGGGTCGGGGAAGCCTTGGTAATGTGGACCCGATGCATGCTCACTGGCAGGGGTTTTGTCCCCCCTCCTTTGGTGTCTGGTGGTTGATGAGCTGCTTCGAATCCTGGAGGAGGAGCAAGGGGTCTACGTACAAGCTTACGCGGACGACATAGTGATCCATGTTCAAGGCACCGACATGGGGTTTCTGGAGGAGCTCCTCAACGGAGCTCTGGAGAGGTTCTCTCGCTGGTGCGATATGAACAGATTAAATGTCAACCCTAACAAGGTTGAGTTGGTGACATTCACCAAGAAGAGAAAGGTGGACCCCATTCCTCGCATAGTTATGTGGGGTCCACCTTGAGGATAGAAAGAAGGTCAAATATCTAGGAGTCTGGCTGGATTCCAGATTGACCTTTGGGGAGCATATCCTCATGAGGACCAAGAAGGCGTGCAATGCGCTTTGGGCGTGTTGCAGAGCCGTTGGCACCTTGTGGGGATTGAACCCAAGGATCATGCTCTGGATTTACAGGGCGTTGATCGTTCCCATGATTTCACATGGGGCTGTCGCATGGTGGTCCGGCACTCGCAGGATTAGACCAGGGGCGGCGCTGGACAAGATACAGCGCCTTGCCTGCCTGTGCGTCACTGGTGGCCTGAGGACGGCGCCCACCCGGTCTTTGGAAGCACTGGTGGGGCTGCCTCCGCTGGGCGTGGTGGTGGAGTACGAGGTGGCTACGGCGGCCCTCAGACTAGAGGGTCTCAATCTTTGGGTTGCCGGAGGCTCGGTCCACGGGTACCGGCAGCTGTGGTCAGAGCTGAGGGAGGTGGTGCCAATCCTGGAAATGAGAAGGGATGTGCAGACGCCTTCCATCGGCTTCCATGGCCGGCTCCGCTTTGTCTTTCCAGACAGGGAGGAGTGGGCCGAGGGGAGCAGCAACCCCCAAGGCGGGCTCGTCTGGTTCACAGACGGATCCAAGATGGGGAAGGGAACGGGGGCCAGTGCCTTTTGTCAGGAGCTGGCTAGGAGGTTGACTACCTCCCTCGGGGAGCACACCACCGTGTTCCAGGCGCAGGTGTTCGCCATCATGATGGGGTGTAACGAGACTTCGGGTCGTGTGGGTTCGCAAGATGCCAGGAATTACGTTCAAACAAAATCAAACTCAGGCAAAATCTTGTGTGGAGTACTGGTCTATTTTTTGTGTGTCTAAAAGCTAGCAAAACACCACATTTAGCCATGTTAATTATTTACAATATAAAATCCTTCACCTAGCACCAGGTCTTCACAGCCTAAATAAAATTATTTACTTTAAATTAGCAGGAAATTAACCAAAGGCTGCTACCTTGAAGACAGTGGAAATGCAAAGAGCTTCCCAAATGTGATTCTACGTTATCAAAATCCCCAAACCCTTTTTTATAAGACAATGTAAAAAATAACTTTGAATTAAACAGGGACTTAGCGACATCTCTCGAGGGAGGAACTAAATTACCACTGAACGCTCACAAGGCGCTACAAAGGTTTGGGCTAAGTTGCCAAAAACCCTGGTAGAGGGTGCCTACGGACATGGAATCACTGGAATCACCCTTAGGCAACCAGACAAACACTAAGATTGTTTTGGTTTGATAATCAGACAGGTCAATTACGATCTGGTTTTTAGGCTGATTTGCTAATGAAATAATGTTAATTAAAACCAGGAGAAATTACTTTGCAAGGCGTCTGACCCTGCTTGACGAACATCCCAGTACCCACACAGTGAGTTTATTTACATGTGTATAAACCGCAGATTAAAGGTAAAGTGCTGCGGAAAATACCGTTCAGGGGGCAGAGGAATCGCTCAGGCTCAGAGTTAAGGGTCGAAAGCTGACCTTCTGCTCTGACAGTAAAGCGGCTTTACAGGTGCTGAGAGCAAACCTTACCTGGTCCCCATTGGTAGAGGACTGTAGAACGAGTTTGCTCAGGCTGGTGGCTGTAGGGAACAGGGTTGTTCTGTCGTGGGTGCCTGGTCATGCGGGCATAGCGGGGAACGAGACTGTGGACCTACTGGCTAGAGAGGGATCCATGGGAAGACCAGTGGGGCCAGAACCAATATTGGGGATTGCGCCACGGGTCGCAATTGAAGCCCTGGACGAATGGCTGAATGGCAGCCTTGTTTATGGAGGTTCTAGTTAGCTTTTGCTTATGGCAGAATTTCTATAACCTTCAAATATGTCCTTATGGTCTGTCTGTCACATTCCCACTTGTTACTAAATATTTCTGTCTCGTTCCCTTACATTTCACCGAGACGCGTCCGTACGGTGGCGCCAAATTCCGAACCACGGTCCGAGCCATCGATGAAGGAAGGAATCCGCAATCGACGGTTCGAGAAAAGCGTCGATGGAAGAAGGTTAAATTTTACAGGGCAGGAAACTGTAATTATGTACATACGTACGCGGGCCGGGTATCGATCGACCAGGCGCATCGTCACGTCCAAGGTCCAGCCAGCTGTTTTTGCTTTTTGCTGCCGGTTATTAATTTGCTGTGATTCTCGTTTTCTTATTTCTACTTATATTATTGTTACCTGTATTTGGTGGATAGTGTGCGGTGGTGTTCTAGTCCGATAATTAGTTTGTGCATATAAAAAACATTTCGTGTTTTGAGCCATCAGATAAACGATAAATAGGTACAAAGGTTAGGAAGTGAAAATGTGTTTTGTTGTATCATAGAAGAATCTAGTCGTAGTAGATTCATCTAGTCGTAGTAGATTCTTCTATGGTTGTATCAAAATGAGTGTTTTCTTGTGGTTTTAGAATCGATGCAAATCAACGGTTCTAGCCATGCAAGTGTTGTGTTCCAAATTCGTCGATGGAGGAAGGAATCAATCGACGCCCAAATTGAAAAGGCAATTACCTAACCGGGCCAAAGCCAAAAGTGTCCGTTTTTGCCTTTCCTAAGGATCCAGTTTTGAGGGCAAAATGGGTGCAAGCCTTATTTATACAAACAAGGGTGCAAGCCATACTCTGGTCGGCTGTGCCAAGAGTAAACAAACCGGCTGAGGGCTCCAGTGACGTCACTGCCGATCGATAAGTCTGCGAATATACACCGTATGGGATCTGCGTAGCGTGACAGGTTGCTAAACGAGATCGAGTAAGAAGCGCTAATTTTGATAATAGGTGGCGCCCTTGTGAATCCGATCATAGATCTCCGTTAGTTTTAGATTTTGATAATAGGTGGCGCCTTGTGAATCAGATCTCCGTTAGTTTTAGATTTGGTCTTTAGAGGCCGACACAAGCAACTAAATCTATTAATATATAGAAATTCCGCCATAAGCAAAAGCTAACTAGTCTCATAAACAAGGATGGCAGGTTCGTTGAGGAGTGGCGCCGAACTCCGGGGATGAGGCAGACTAGGCTCATGATTTGTGGGCCGTCGACCGCCCTGTCTAGGGAGCTGCTGCGTCTGCCAAGGTCGGAGTTAAGAGGAGTGGTAAGGGTCCTCACCGGACACTGCTGCCTAGCTCGCCACCTGCATCTTATAGGAGTGGGAGGGGAGCCTGAGTGCAGATGGTGTCTGGAGGATGAGGAGACCCCATACCACTTGGCCACTGAGTGCCCTGCACTTGACAGGGTTAGATTTGAGTCCTTCTGCTCAGCTAAGCTGAGCACGGAGGATGTATATGGTGTCAAGGTCGGAGGGTGGGTGAGCTGAGGGCCTTCATCAAGAGGACCGGCATGCTGGCTGCCGTGTGACGCTGGCCTGTGGGGGCACAACGGGCCCACTGTGCCAGGCCGATCTATGGCGGCCACCCCCTGCACAAGATAGATAGATATCTCATGGTTGGGTACCTCAAGCATCTTTGACTCGGAGCTGCCCGGCCATGAGATAACTTGTAAGATTTTTTTTTAAAGGAGGGGGCATATTACACTCCTTATAGAGGCAGTTGGCAACGATGTGCACTGGCCATATGAAAAAACAAGGGGATACTCCCCCTTATGATGGTAGTAGTTGGCAACGATGGGCATTACCGTATTGAAAAGAAGGGGCATTGTTGATGCTACAGTACAAGAAAAACAATTTAAATGGGCAAAAGAACCTAAAGGACAGTGGAATTCTGAACAGTGGAACAGCATAATATATTGGAGAATATATGAGTTTCTGTTTGAAGTTTATGTAGGTGATCGTTGCAGCAGAGTTATCCGTCAGAAAAATGAAGCCTACCATCTATATTGTTTGAAAAGTGGGTGTGAAAGTTGACTGAAATATCTGGAAAGATTGACAGGTTATCGAGCACCACTGATTTTAAGTAATCCCAGTGTTTAAGGGTGGTGACCCAAATAAAATCAGTAATTAGAGACATATATCAATGTTGCAATAACAGCTAAGATTATAGAAACTGTTGAGAGGTCAAATAACGAGCCATTTTGAAGTAATGTCCTTCTAACCAGTCACCAATTTGGTTTCCAGGATTTTTGGATCAGAAAAAACATTTGTATCAAGACCAAGATGATTTTTACAACAAAATAATTGAAACTTTTAAAGACAATTCGTATACTAAAGTTATAAAAGTAAAAAAAAATTCCAAGCCATGGTTCGATGAGAAAATAGCTGGTATGGTAAAAAAGAGAAATAATTATTATCGCAAATTAAAATCTTGTCCTAACAACACATACTATAAAGATGTGTATGAAAATTATAACAAACTGGTTAAACAACAAATAAGACATACAAAACATAGGTATTACAAAAACAAATTTGAAGCTAGCACTCCAAAAGAAATGTGGTCAACTATAAATGAATTATTACACTGAAAACTCCAAATCCACAAAGAGGAAATCTAATTATTAACAATAAAAAAATAGAAGATGAAGAAAGTATATGTCAAGAAATGAATAATCATTTTACAATGGTGGAAAAGTATTCCAAATTTATGTCGGCCAAATGAAGTAACACATCTGAATTCAATGTTCTTAAGTGGAGAAGATATTACATATGAAGAAATCGAAGAAATAATTGATAATTTGAATTCAAAGAAAGCTTGTGGCTATGACAATATTTCTGTAAAAATTATCAAAATAGTCAAAATTCAAATACTTCCCGTCTTAAACATCTTATCAAATTATCAATAAAAAAAATAAATATAAAAAATAAATTATAAACCTATATCAGTTTTACCTGTATTTTCAAAAAATTTGGAAAAGATAATGAATAATAAATTACCAAATTTTTTGAGTAAACAAAATTTGCTTTTTGATGGTCAATATGGTTTCCGCAAATGTAGGGATACAGAAATAGCTACAATTGATTTAATTACCAACATACAACTAAATATTGACCAGAATAAGAAGTGCTGTTTATTATCTCTAGATTTGCAAAAGGCTTTTGACACAGTAAATCATAACGTACTAATGGAAATTCTTTATAATTTTGGTATTCGAGGGAATATATATAATTAGTTTAAAAATTATTTAACTGGTAGAAAACAATTTGTAAGCGTTGGAAACCATGTAAGTTCGCAAGTTGACATTGTTTGTGGAGTTCCACAAGGTTCAATTCTTGGACCAACATTATTTCTGATGTATATCAATTCAATTTCTAAATTACAAATTAATGGAAATCTAAAATTGTATGCAGATGACACAACAATAATTTATTTCGGTGATGACTTTAATATTATAAAATCTAATGTTCAAGAAGATATTAAATTGATTTCTATTTGGTTACAATCTTATAAGCTTTCATTAAATACAAAAAAAATCTTCATTTATGTTTATTTCAAAGCAGCAATTGAATTATACAACACAATCAATAACTTTTAACAATAAAATTATCAAGTCAATAAAATTTTTAGGGCTGTATATAGATGAAAAATTAAATTGGAAAATTCATGTGGAACACATAAGAAAATCGGTTCCTCTGCTCATAGGTATACTCTTTAAAATTCATTACAACAATTTTAAAAATTATATATTACGCACTAATTTATTCAAAACTACAGTATTTAATTTCTGTTTGGGGTTCTGCCAGCATTTCAGTTCTAAATCCTGTAAAGAAACTACAAAGTAAAGCCATTAAATGTATCCATAAGTTACCATTTTTAGAACCAACAATAAATTTATATAAACCTGAACGATATCTTAATATAGAAAATATTTATAAATAAAAAATTTGCATACTAATACATTCCATAAATATCGGAACTAAGGCCTCAACTATAATATTTCAAAAAGTTAGTAAACAACATAAACACGATACTAGACAAACTGATCTCCTACAAACAATAAAAATTAAAAGCAATATAGGCAGAGGGTGTTTATTATATAAGGGTATTTTAATATATAATGCTTTGCCAAACTGTTTAAAAAATAAATATCATTTATAAATTTAAAAAGGTCTGCAAAGACTTAATTAGAAATCTATGAAATAGTTGAATTTTGACCTTTTTGTTGTTGTTATTTTGTTTTACTTGAATTTATAAATAGTTTTAAGGTTCCCTGTAATCAAGTTTTAAGTTAGCTGTGGAATAAACAATAAATACAAAAATACAAATGTTCTTATTGCGTGGGGCCACACTGCACATGCCATGAGGATTTTTGGGTTACAACCCAAAATATTAAGAGTGATTTGTCACCTTGAATATAGGTCGGAAGTGCGACAAAAATTCGTTGACCTTCATATTCTAACATTTCCTTCTCGATACATATCAACTTGTTTGCTCCACGTGAAGAAAAACTTGCATGAATATACAGCTGCCCATGATGTCCATGATTATGGTACACGAAACATGTAGAGCCTTAGGCTACCAAACTGAAGATAGCTGCACAGTAGAAATGGGTCTAACTACTACGAACCTCTCTTTTTCAACAAACTGCCCTCGCATGTAAAACTCCTTGGCTTATTTGGCCTGGTGTAGGTATGGAACACTTTTATATTGTATTCTAACGTTATTCAAACAACACACGTGTTATTTGCAGCTTATATTGTTTGCTCAAGAGAATCTGTGATATTAAAAACCCCCCATCTCCTCCAAGTCTGCGTTTTTATTTTTTGTTGGCCAAAGAACCCCATTCCGGCACAAACTTCTAACTAACTACCGGAAACTTCTCTATGTTTTTATAGAGCTTTATAATTATTTATTGTGCATATATGCCACAATTTACATTCGAATTATGCCGGGAAAGCCTGACATCAAAGATACGATAAGCATTTAGAAAGAAAAGTTGCTCATAATTGAAAATTATGATTTTATATCAAATTCTCAACCTCTTATCCAACGTATTATTGTTATTGAAAATTGCATAACGATATTGATCCACCAATAAAATGCTTCATTCGAAGCATTATAATAAGACATGCTGAATCAATAATTTAAAAAAAATGAAACTACCATTGAACAGACCTTGTAATTGCCGTAATCTGATTTATCTACTAACAAAAAATCTTTCATTTTAAATTGATCCGAGAGTTACTATTTTTGGATATAAATGTCAAATTACCTTGCCACCATTTTAAATAGACTTATTGATTAGCCTTTTGTTATGTAACGAAGTTACTGCGCTTTTCTTCTTTCTCCATCAATCACAGTTATTAACAAAGTTACCACGCTTTTCTCCCCGATTTTCCGACTACATCTTACCACCGAGTACTAGTCTAACAGAAGGCCCCGTCGTCATTATTATTCGCGGGCCCGCCTGGTCCGCCCGAACCGCCGATCGATGGCACGGAGTGTCGATATCTAACCGCCGGATAATTACCGCTGGTAATAAATGCGCGTTTGAAAATCCCATCGAGTGTCTTCCACCTATCAGGTAGAAAAGACCGACACCGTTAGCTATTGGACGGATTGTCATATTATAGGCCGAATTTCTATCCGCCGGACCGCTGCTGGAAAGAACCGTTAGCTATTTGACGGAGCTATCCCGCATCACCGAGCCGATAAATCCGACCATTGCTCGGGTAGTGCCGGGAGAATTGCCGGGGCTACCCTACGCTACCAAATAGCCGACCGCTGCTGGGAGAGCACCGCTATAGAGTAGCGAGACTGTCCTAGCCAGCTGTACAGAGCCGTATCCGCTCCGCTAAATAACCTTTTGCCAACAGAACTCTAGGCTTGCCTCTGTAACTGACACTGGTGCCGTTCCCGTAGGACATATACTGCTAGTCTCCTGCTAATTATTTTATCTTAGGCCCTACGAATCCCACATGATTGACTAATGCGAACTGATTTCATTTCAGAGTTTGTGGCCATCCGCCGAAGCCCGGGAGCCGTCATAGTTTTAGTTTAAGAATTGTTTAATTTATTTCTTTTATTAATTTTCTTGTACATAGTTTGGGGTAATAATAATAAATGGGATAATTAATTTGGTGAACTGCTGGTTTAATTTCACCCCCCTGCAAACTCCCCTGGCTCGAACAATTCTGGACCACACGAGTACCACTCCTGGCGCCTGAGCAAGAAGACGATAAGAAAAGAGGCTAGATAACACCTAAGGCCCAAAACATCGCTACAGTTAATTTCAAACCATGCCCTAAAATCAATGCATCAATACCTACGATGGCCAATGAGTTCCATTATAAGATAAACAATAAGCCAATAAGTAGTAGAAGAACCTAGAATTTAACAACCATTTTATTTTACTAAAAGTATTCAAGTGGTCAAAAAAATTCCACTGTAATCATTTCCAGAAGGAGACATACATATTCAAACTGGAACTCAATTAGGGTATTTTTGCATGAAATAATGCAAAATAGGAGGAATGTGATGTAATCATATACTTACTTTTTTTGTAATTTTTTCATCCAATTCAATTGTGGAATATTCTTTGATGGACTGTAATTTCTTCTTATTCTCTTGCAAAATTACATCTGGTGGTTTCAGGGCCTGTTTAGCTTTTAAAACGGTATACTTCTTATTAACTGGCAAGCATACCTTTTGAGCTGCAACACAAACACATATCATACCAGACTATAATCATAACCAATTCCAATACTTTATTATTACATTGCCTAGGAAAAGAATCCCAACTAAATTGCCAAAAGCAATTTTTAAATAAATGCAGGAATTTTTTGCGAATTGGATGGATTTTTACTTTGTGATTGAACAATAGGTACTCTTAAAATAAGGTCTTTCCCATCTTTTTCAGATTTTTTGAGCACCAGAACCAGAACATATTTAAAAAATTACAAAGTTTAAATTTATAGTCCTGTTCCTGCCAAACAAGATCCATCAATAAAAGCAAACGCTGCAATCGATTTGCATGTGATGTTGATGGTACATGGAGATGCGTGCAAGCTATTATTGATACATAATATCTTATAATGAAAATTGATTATGATGACTATGTAACTTAACCCATGAAGAAACATAAGCAATAAAATCCATTTAAATAATTGCTAGTTTGGGATTTAAATTTGTATCATTTATCACTGGGCCCATCTCTAGCGCAAGATATTATCTGGGTACCCCAAAGTGTCACCTGGTTTTACCAGTGTGAATTAGTTGTCAGTAGTCGAGAAATTGGAAAATTCTATTTGTATTATCAGTGGACAAGCAGTTACTCAAATGCCGGTTTTGTGCAAGCCCATTCTGATAACTTGCCCAAAGTGGACATGGAAATGGTTAGTACGTTTTATATGGACAATATGCAGTTTTTTGTGCCAAGATGAGAAATGTAAAAGCCAAAACTAAGTTTTATAAACGTACTAATATATAATATATAAATTATTTAAAATACCTTATTATTTATTGTAGGGCTACAAAAGAAATGTATGGGGATGGTGACAAACCTGTACCACAGACGTATATAGCTTCGCTACAGACTGTGCCCGGGGCCTGAGGACCCAATTGTTTGAGCTGGCACCAACAGAGGGTGCCGCATTTGCAAAATTTAAACAAAAATATAATTGGCCGGATTGGCGACGGCGACGATGAATCAGTAGCCTTGAAAAGCAACTGGGCCATGAAAACTCATCGACGTTGTCATTCCAAAAATATGCGGATAGGCAAAATCGAGGACATAATGCAGCAGCCAACCTAATCTTTTGATTTCTAGCAACTCATCACGCCACAATAAGAGACAAAGTTTTCAGCAGGGGTTACTTTTTGCAGAACAAAATAAGGATATTCCAACCAATCCCAGGTACATGAATCCATGGTTGAAAAAATTTGTTTGAGAAAACTACCCTCCCCACCTTCAAGAGTTGATTTTGATCCGATCCTCATCGTTTTCAGTAAAGAGTAGACGATGACAGAAAGTGTCAGATTCTCCTTATATTCCTTATAAACTCAACATTGGATGCTTATCTTGCACGTTCATGAAGCTTGGAAAAAGTCCATATAGTTATTGTACGCTTCAACATAATCATTCTTGAAATTTAATCGGAGATGTTCAAATGGAAAATATTCATCCTTTATTATCAGATGTACATCTGATATATTCACTTGCTCGAATTTCGTAGGATTGTTTCCGGCACTGTCAGTTTGAAAACCCACAATATATCAAGGGCTCTAGAGTGCCACACTGGTTTTCATCGCCCAAATTTATCTGGTGGTGTGAGGCATCAACTCTGGCAAGTCATGTAATTCCCACTTGCGGAACGGGATTATAATAGGTTTATTCATTTTTAACCCTTGCAAAAGATCTAATCTTATCAAATCGTTTGGATGAATATGCTTTACCATCAGTTCAATGTTGGTAATTGTTAATTCAGCAGTTAATTCTGCACTAGTGTTTGGAGTGTTCTCCAATAGCAAACATTTTTCTCATTGCGGGCTCATTAATTTTATTGTTTGTTTTCCACAAATCACATACCTACTGATAATAGTTAAAAATTCCAAATAAATGTTTTAGTGGAATTCTGAAGGTGAATGTTTCAACGTCGTTTAGGACTTCACTTTTCTTTGGAAAAATCCAACTTGAAGTCACCAGGTACTTATCGTCGGTGGGTGAATAACATAGGTAAACATCGAAATTAGGTTTTTGGTGCACGTTGAAAACTTCTGGTGTTAATGACATGATAACCCAGAGATTCTAGGAACAATCAATTTTCGAGCGTAATTGTCTTTTTGCAATCCTTACAGGAAAGAGTATTCTCTTGTAATAAAGTTTGCGGATACGTTCCGTATCTTTTACACGGATGGTACATGTTGTTAAAAATCAGACCCATGACGACAGCTTTTTTAATTCCAACCTAAGGATGATTTCCTCACCTCTAAAATTTACTGGTTTTTATTTGTTTTCGAAAATATTTACTAAGCTGTTTTGGCGGCTTCAGATAACCGAAACTGTCAAAGTATTTAACAATATTACCCCTCTTTTTATATAATCTGCTACCCAATGTGTACCGGAATTACCCTGTACATGTAAATTGAAAATTGCAATTTGTTTTTCTTAGGACATTTTGGTAGAGTATCTCTCATAAACACGCCCCTGAAGTATGGAATTTTCAAGTGTTTAGCATACTGTTTCAAGTCGTTTTCAGAAAGAGGCTTATGAGGTAGCTTTATAGGGAGTTTTTTTTGTTTCTTCAAAAACAGTCCATACCCACTGTGATTATTTTTCTCATGTACAGGCCAGAACTGCCTTTCCAATAGCTTCTATCGCTCGGTTGTGCCTTTGTTATTCCTCCATTATTTTCGGCATGTTTCTAGCATCAATTATTGTTTTGGCAGAAACCCTCCACTTTTATGTTCAAAGGGAATTATTCTTGGTATTCGAATATTGCCTTTACCTCCAGCTGTCTTCACAGCTCAGCGGGCTGCTCGTAAAGCCGCTAACGATGGTTTCCGTACATTCTTTTCATTATTCAGTTCTTTCTTGACAATGTTTCGTCTGAATGAAAGGTTGTCATCGCCGTTCAGTTTTTGATACACCCAGACCCAGTTTTCTTTTTGTTTTCATCGCAGTTGTCACCAGCCAAGCCGCAGCTTTCTCACCAAGTTCAATGTCTTTCGATTTCACACGGTCCCAAGCTCAATTTTCTAATTTCCGACAGGCTATGTGCATATGGGAAGGCCTGTATTTTTATACATTTTTTCCTGGAAGATTACAAATGGAATTGCCGTTTATGAATTATTCGACTGCAAAGGAAAATAAAACCAAACTACACCCCTCGGAAATCCACTGAATGTAACAAATAAAACAATTAAATGGTACGAATCTTCTACAGTTGTAAGAAATTAGCTTTCGTACAGCTTGTCCCATGTACCCGTGTCCTAATACAATCTTGTTATTTAGCATTTGTATTCTTCTAAAATATAATTTGGGGAAAGTTCTAAATTAATTTGATTTCTTAAAATTTTGTTTTCAACCCCAGTAAGCTTCTATAAGCAAAAAAGCTTATTTCAGTTTATGCCAAGCAGGAAGCAGAAACTTTTTTCGAGCTGCTATTTTGTCAATTTTTTTTTAATTGGCATTAATCAAAATCTTCGTTAAAAGCTCAGAAATCGGCACTAAAGTAAGTAATTCTTGTACGATTTTTTCTATAGGTTGACCTTGGTGAGATTTGAAGACCAAGCGTCAGACCTTGTCAAATGTGGCAAGATATTCAAAACCCGGCCAATAAAGTGTCATTTCACTTTTCAACTTCAACAAAGTGCATACTATAACAACGTCATCTTTCAATAAAAGAAGTTCAGTCGGTTTTAACAACAATATTTTAGACTGAAAGCGATTTTGCACCATACTCCATCGGGCTTAATCTAGGTAGTGCGCCCTGGAAGGTACAGCAACAGCACGGTCAGCTCATGGATTGGTGACCATACTATTTAAAATTATTTTGCGTAATAAAACATTTTTCTTGATAAAAAAAATGTGTACCTCGGCACTCAAGGTCCTTTTTACAACTCATGTGGTTTATTTGCCTCGGCTTTGTAGGCCTCGGCAACTATATTCCCCATTTATTATAAAAAGCTGAACTTCACAACCTTGGTACACAAATAACTATTTTTGTAATTACATTACAACTCACCTTTTGAACCTTTCCTTTGTATCTGGGTGATAAACTGTTGATGCTCTGGTACCAAATCGAAAATTCCTTTTTTATTTTTCTTATTTGTTCCTGAAAATAGCCAAGTTAAAGCAAACCCAGGTAATTATAGCAGTATTCTAAAAATGCTCTTTAATTGTACACTTACACTATATTGTGACAAATAAATATTTCATGTCCCTAGAATTTCCTAAGTGGCGGCCATATTTATATTATTGATAGGTGACGGAGGACAGGGCCATAATCAACAGAATTTACGTTTTACGCACACGTATCCTAAATTTGAATAGATATAAATTAACATTAAACTCTTTTCTTTGAAGCACATAAAAAGACTATAGCTATAGTTTCTGTGTTTGAAGAGCCACAAAATATCAAGGTTAAGGTCACAACTGCCGTGCTAAGCTGAAGCATCCTAACTGACAAAATTTGATATTTTGTCCTAAATGCATTTTTGGATACCTACCCTACCCCTTTAACTAATTCACTAAGCAAAATCGTCCTATCTCATTTTATTAACTGCCAATTATGTGTATTTGTTTTGCCCTATCTACAAAATCATACTAAATATTAAGATATGTTGTCCTAACTAATATTCCATACCTACTTTTGTCCTAACTGCACACATAGGACATTTATTTGTGTACACATAAGTATTCTTAAATGCGTTTACAAAGCAAAAAGGTCCTATCTGGCAGATTGGACTAATCAGTTTAGGAATACTTATTTGATGTGTGAACAGTTCGCGACATAGGACAAAATAGCTTATGTTGATAACACAAAACGTCCATAAAAATTCACCAGAAATGCGCTAGGAAATGCACGTAAATTAGAACAAGTTCTAAATGCATGCATTTTGTTGCAGCAACTCAGTTGCATGCATGGAAATGCACAAGTGATAATCGAGGTGAGAACCCTACTTTTATGGGAGAAAATATTATTTTTTTATAAAGGGGGTCAGCAAATTACACCGACAACACTTAACAGATGATAGGAAATTGGATGTTAAGAACTTTTTTAAGTAAACATTTGTCCGATGACGCTTTGTTTTTAACATACAGCGTGTTAAAATTAACTTATTAAAATGATTTTTTAAAATTATACGTTTAATAATTACTAAAGATATCGACTTCAAATTTGGTTGGGATCATAATGTCGTAAAGTGCTATTGAAACAAAGTAATGCAGGAATTTTTAAAGCGCCAGTGGCTTGCGTACGGGTAATGCGAGTTTCCATTTTTCAAAATAACGTTTACGCCTATGGATTTTTTAAGTAAACGGAAATAGTTCTGCAATCCACACTCAATTGTTCTAAACAGAAAATGTCTCAAATTTACTGAAAAGGCACTCCCTCTAAAATTGAAATTTTAACTGAAAAACATTAATAATAAGAAGTATATATCTACATTATTTCTTAAAAACACAAAAAAATCCATAGAAGGCTTTGGAACTATGATCAATTAGTGGCCTTGAACAAATGACTTTTTCAGTTGTCATACAAAGATGTTAGGTTAATAATCATTTTGTATGATATAATTTATATAAATCGTTTCAATAAGTTAATTTTAACATGCTGTACCTATATTAAAAACAAAGCACCAGCAGATAAATGTTTACATTTAAAGAAAGTTCTTAAAATCGCATTTCCTATCATCTGTCACGCGTTCAGGTGTAGTTTGCGGACACCCTGCATACAAAAAAATCAGTTTTATCTGATATTTTGTGTATGTATGTTGATTTTGAATTTTATTTGAATTAAAAAAAAAAATTGAAGGCCTTGTTTCAGAATAATGATGGTCGCGGGTAGCTTTTCATCTGAATTATTTACATTTCAATAAATAATAATTATTATATTATAAACATGTAAAGCGCGTCTTTGTCCTATCTGTACCTGATACGAATTCATTTAAAGTTTACTAAAGAAAATTGTCCTATCTTTCAAAAGTCTAATATCTGCTTAAGTTAATTAGATAACTAAAATGATGATAGAATAATTGTTTGCCGATTAACATACTTTACCATCATTTAAACAAAATCTAAGAGGTGGCATATAAAAAAAAGTAAACGTAAATATCTCGAAACTAACTTTTATTCAGTTAGGACGCTTCAGCTTAGCACGGCAGACAAGTTCTGACATTTCTGCCAGACATGCTAAATACGCCCCTGGAGGCCCCAGAACAATGCTGCCAATTTTGTATTACCAAATTAAGAAATGTCATTTCTAGTGTACAATTAAAAGCGTTTTTAGTATTATCAGTATATACAGTGTCTGCCAGAAAGTTGGATGCAAATAGGAATTTTCTTTATTTGAAGTTTTTCAAAAAAAAATTATTCTTGATAAAAGTTGGTGCTTGTGATTAAACTCAAAATCCACTCGTAAAAATTTTAAAATTTCTATTCGTATACAGGGAAGGTTAAAAAATATGAAAATTCCTCAAAAGTAAAGTACCCTTATTTTTAGAACTACAGCAGTATGGCACTAAGAAAAGTTGTTTAGAATCCCAAGACAATGTCAAATATGAATTCACAGCCACCTACTCAAAAGAAGAAGAAAAATCACACTTTCGCATTTTTTATTCACCACGCTGAATAATAAATAATATTGGCTATGTATTTTGAGGCATATCTTCGATCATGACAGTACGATACTAACGATTTTTATTTACATACAACTAGCATCTTAAAAACACTTAATAACTGAAACTTCTGCAAAGTTTTTTTGTGTCCAGGTACTACTACAATTTCAAACATAACATAGCAACTAATCTGTGGAACACAAAAATATTTTAATACAGCAACAATTTAAGAGTTATTTAATAAATGATAATTCAACAATAAAAATATCAGACTATTGTTCTTCGGTTCATTTCGGTACGTACGTTTTGTAACATCTATTCCACAGATTAGTTGCTATGTTATGTTTGAAATTGTAGGAGTATTTTACCTGGACACAGAAAAACTACAAACTTTCAGTTATTAAGTGTTTTTAAGATGCTAGTTGAACGTAAATAAAAATCATTGGTACTTTACTCTTGAGGAATTTTCATATTTTTCAATCTTCCCTGTATACGAATAAAAATTTCAAAATTTTTACGAGTGGATTTTGAGTTTAAGCACAAGCACCAACTTTTATCAAGAATGATTTTTTTTGAGAAACTTCAAATAAAGAAAATTCCCATATGTGTCTAACTTCCTGGCAGACACTGTATTTAGAATTCCCACTTAGAATAAAAATAAAGCTTCATGGCCTTATTAGCAATTTATAAAACGGATAAGATTATACAAATTATAGTAGGGTGATCCATTTTTAACTCAACAGAGGCTTCAACAGTTTATAGAAAGCCGTAAAATAAAAAAAAACAGTATAACTTTTTTGCAACAGATACTAAAAAAATTTAATATTTTATTTTTACTTTTCCAACAAAGTACTATTGAATAAATTGAACCAAAGTTCACAATTTTTTCACAGAAAAAATTGGTGAGAGGTGCAATTGATAGACCCTCCAGGCGGCCTTCTTTTGTCATGATGAAAATTGTTGTCCATGTCCATCTACGAAAACTATTAAAAATCGGACTTTTGAAAGCCTACTCTGCTTACTTTAATTTAAAGTCATATTCGATTATTTATTTTCATAGGTAACTAGACCTTCTGCCAATCACAAATATTACAAATATTTTTTCCTGTTCCCTCCCCCATAAGTTCACTTTACGTCAAGCTTTACATGCTCACTAACAGGTCCGAAAGCGAAAGTGAAATGTTCGAAGTGCCCTGTTGCTAGGTACAAAAAGTGGTTGCTAGGTACAAAAAGTATTGCCTAGCAAAGATGCAACGATTATGCAGCAAGAACCTTAAAACCATTAATAAAATATATGTAGCAACTTAAAACTGGCGTCAAATTTAATATGTTTCACATCGATTGTTTTATAAAGTGGTTTTGATCAAAAATAATACAAATTATGCCAAAGAAGAATTAAGAATATGGATAATTTTTTCAGTATGAAATAATGTGGCTAATAGCAAATTCAAGCAGCAGTGAATATGCACTGGGTTAAAAGCATCGGGATAGTAAATCGTAGGTCACGGGTTCGATTCCACACAAAACTCTTTTTTTTTTATTATTATCGCTGCATTCTACTTATATTTATTACTGATTTTAATTTTTAGTAATGGAGCAATGGTTATCTTGAATATTATTACTCACAATCTACTCCATGGTGTTTAATTAAAATTACCTATAGGTACCTAATAGGAACTTGTCGGAAGCAGGAAAAATATAATACATTGCACAATGCGTAAGCTCTTTTTTGGATTGAGGTAACGCAGGCGCAACCTCCTCGGCCAAAAAAGTGGACTTACACATCTTGCAATTCTTAATTTCTTATAGTAAATACAGAACAAACTGGCAAGTGTACATATCAACTTAAATGGGATATTCTACTTTATAAAAAATGCGCCAATAAATTTTTTTCCAGATAAATTAATTATTGATCCCAAGAGAGCCCAAAAGTCAATCTAATATTTTAAAATTGATACAATAGTTGTATTTTCACAGTCATTGCAAACAATTTTCATATTAAACTTTTTTCTGTACCTCTAGAAATAAAAAAGTTACAGCAGTTTAAAAATATTGATTTTTTTTTATTTTTGGCCATAGTTTTCCTAGGTGGCCATGGACAGCAACTTTCAACACAACAAAAGAAGGCCGCTCATCTATCGATCAGCCGATGATTTTTTCTGTCAAAAAATAGCCGAGATATTTTGAGTGAGCCACTTATACAGAGTCTCACTTAAGAGTGAAACAACCTTATAACTTCTTTAATTTTTAAGCGACCAGAATGAAATTTTTACCAAAGATAGATGGCATTGTTGCCTACTTATTTCCTACTTATTTACCTACTCCAAAGTCAAAGCCACCTGGGATGCCACAATAGAGGCCGAAATTCCAAAAATCATATTGGGCATTTTTTTTTCAAAAAAAATTTACTAAAACAAGTTGTTCAGAATCGATCCAGGATCCTAAATCCAAAATGTTGTCAAAATAAAAAAATATTAAATGAAAAAAAATTAAAGTCCAAAAATAGCAATTTAAGAATTTCCTGAGTTTAGAAAAGTGTGCCTTGGAAGTTTTGAAGGCAAGTTGTTTTCAAAAAGTAATCATTTAAAAATAAAATTAAAAGCTACAAAACAAATTATTTTTTTTTAATTTTTACTTATTTTTGTTATTTAAGTTTTTGATTTTGACAAAATTTTGGATTTAGGGTTCTGGATCGATTCTAAACAACTCTTTTAGTTCATTTTTTTGAAAAAAAAGCCTAATATGACTTTTGGATTTTTAGCTTCGATTGTGGCATCGCAGGTGGCTTTGACTTTGATGTAGACAACTAATTTTTAAATAAAAATAAATAAGTAGGCAACAATGCCATCTACCTTTGGTAAAAATTTCATTCTGGTTGGTTAAAAATTAAAAAAGTTATAAGGTTATTTCACTCTTAAGTGAGACACTCTGTATAAGCCACCCTGTATAACATATCACATTTTCGAGCGCATTTTTACACATTTTTATAAAATTTTCGTGTAATTTGTGCCAGAGGTTTAATATTTTAGGATAGCCTTATTACATGTCAGGCATTTTGCTATCAATAAAATTAATTTTCCTGCTCTTTTCTCCAAAAGTACGGTTTATATACTCACCAGCATAGCCGAAAGCACAGAATAAATGAGGAGCGATCAGACAAAACCAGACAAATCCATTTTTTGTCAAAAATTAGTTAGTGATTGATTCTTATTGCTTTTCATTAGATAAATCCAATGTTGAAATCAGTTTCAAGCAAAACCGTTTAAATCCTATTTAAAATCTACCCTAAAATCAGGCCGATCAAGCAAAACCAGATAAATCCACAAAATAAAATTCCATAGGAATTATTCTATCCGTGATATTTTGCATATACATAAGTAATGTATTTTCGGCTTTAACTTGCCAAGGTCAGGTGTTACGAAAAAAACGAAAAAACGTAGTGAGGTTAACAAAAAAAATTTCGGGTGGTTAAAGGAAATACTGTTTTTGTAGTTTAGGTTGTGGACGCTGTGTGAGACGGAACTCATTGTGTACTTCCTCGAATATTATAGGCTTTATACGTTTTCTTACTTTTATACGTTAATAATATTATTATATTCGGCGACTACCTTCATTAAAATAAACACTTTTACATTATAAAATTAAATATTTATCTTCAACTCAAGCAAAATCAGACAAATCCGTTTTGTAATTAGTAATAATTCTTATGTTAATTATGAAATAAAAACGAAAATATTGTCTACGAGACTTTAACGTTACATCTTTCACGTGCACTATAATTTTTTTGGTTAAAGTTGAGAACCTGTTATTGGCACGTTTTTCGTCCATATCTCCAAACTCTATAAAATGGATTTATCTGATTTTGTCTGATTGCTCCTCAAATAGCTTTGCAACAGAAGCCTCCTTACGGACATGTGTTAAAAATAAGCGAGTCTCCATTTCAATTTATAGAAAGACAGACAGTATTTTAAGCATAAATTTGGTTCTAATACAATCCCTTTGCTATGTAGATTAACTTAAAAACAAATAAAATGCACATTATCCATGTATTTAGAAGATATTTAGCTAAAAAGCGAGTCTCCTTTTGACACATGTCGCTAAGGAATTGTCTGTATTTGTATTACTTGTTAGTCTGTGCAGAAAGCCTAAGTCAAATGTTCGAGATGCCCTGTTAGTTTGGTTGCTAGATACAAAAAGTGGTTGTTAGGTATAAAAAGTTTACCTAGGAACACTTACACTGCAAGGACCTTAACCCATTAATAAAATATATGTAGCAACAAGAAACTTGCATCAATATTTCACAATCATCATTTTATAAATTGGTTTTGATCAGAAATGTTATAAATTATGCGAAAGAGAAATTAATAATATCAATATTTCCCCAGCGTCAAATAATAGAGGGGCCTAACAGACCAAAGTTGATAGGCACTTATTTAGCACAGGGTTAAAGCACCCGACAAGTAAATCGAAGGTCCCGGGTTCAAAGCCCAACTTATTTATTTATTTATTATTGCTGCATTCTGCCTCTTATACGTATAGTCGTCTCGCCAAATAGCCAGACATTTTCCAAACTCCCTAGATTGCCTGGACTGTGTTCAGGAAGAGAAATGTAACATAATAATTACCTTGTAATGTAAGGTAAACTGTAAAAGAGTAAAAAGAGTGACATTCTGTAATGTAACAGAATTATTCAAGAGCCCCTTCATTTTTTTAACCCATTTGGGAACTAAACGACCTTCCTGTAATTGTTTTTGTGTTCTGTGGTTTAAAGTTTGTGTCTTTGTGCGTGGGCTCTGCCGGCCATTGCTCCTCGCTTCGCTCGTCGCGACAGGCTTCTTTTGGGTAACTCGCGCGTGGGCTCTGCCGAACATTGCTCCTCGCTTCGCTCGTCGCGGCAGGCTTCTTTTGAGTAACTCGCGCGTGGGCTCTGCCGGCCATTGCTCCTCGCTTCGCTCGTCGCGACAGGCTTCTTTTGGGTAACCCGCGCGTGGGCTCTGCCGGCCATTGCTCCTCGCTTCGCTCGTCGCGACAGGCTTCTTTTAGGTAACTCGGGCGTGGGCTCTGCCGGACATTGCTCCTCGCTTCGCTCGTCGCGACAGGCTTCTTTTAGGTAACTCGCGCGTGGGCTCTGCCGGACATTGCTCCTCGCTTCGCTCGTCACGACAGGCTTCTTTTAGGTAACTCGCGCGTGGGCTCTGCCGGACATTGCTCCTCGCTTCGCTCGTCGCGACAGGCTTCTTTTAGGTAACTCGTGCGTGGGCTCTGCCGGACATTGCGCCTCGCTTCGCTCGTCGCGACAGGCTTCTTTTAGGTAACTCGCGCGTGGGGTCTGCCGGCCATTGCTCCTCACTTCGCTCGTCGCGACAGGCTTCTTTTAGGTAACTCGCGCGTGGGCTCTGCCGGACATTGCTCCTCGCTTCGCTCGTCACGACAGGCTTCTTTTAGGTAAACCGCGCGTGGGCTCTGCCGGACATTGCTCCTCGCTTCGCTCGTCGCGATAGGCTTCTTTTAGGTAACTCGTGCGTGGGCTCTGCCGGCCATTGCTCCTCGCTTCGCTCGTCGCGACAGGCTTCTTTTAGGTAACTCGCGCGTGGGCTCTGCCGGACATTGCTCCTCGCTTCGCTCGTCGCGATTTGCTAAAGTCGATATTTTCTAAGTAATCAAGGCGGGTGAGATAAATTGTTTTAAGTAACTTTTTTTGTTTTTTAGTGCTCTTTTCATCCCAGCAGGAACCAAGTCTCTATCTCTGAAAATGAAAATGTTTCCGTTGTTTTCTCTAAAATCAAGTAGGCGGGGAAATTTTCTTTATCGTCGTTTTTCTTCCATCCCCCCACCCATTCGATCGCCGCTGAAACGAAATTTTTATCTAGCCAAACAAAAAAGTTGTATCTGTTCTGGGAAAACCAAGTGCGCCATGGAAAACTGTGTGTTTTCGATAATTTTCCTCTCGTCATATGGGGCCGATCAAAAAAGACCGCAAGTCTCTATCTCTATTAATAAGAAAGTTATTCACTTAAGAAAAATCCAAGTAGGCCATGGAAGAAAAATTTTTTCTGCGCAGCATCATTTTACATCCTCTACCTAACGCACTTTGTCCCGTCTTTCTATCTCGTCGCATAAAAAAGTTGTGTTTTCCGGCGAAATCGAGTAGGCCATGGAATTTTTTTTTTCACATTTCTCAATCATTTCGCCCCGGCAGCCCAACAAAGGAAACCCGGATCTCCTATCTCTAAAGATAGCAAAGTTGCATTTGTTCTGCCAAAATCGAGGTGGCCATGAAAAATTTTCGTCGGCCATTTTTTTCCTCTCCCTATCTGCTTACAATCAAAACAAACGGCAACCCCGTATCTCTGACGCCATAGGAGTTACGGCCGCTTAAAGAATTTCAAGGTTATGTTGTATCGTAAATTTCCAACTAAATTCGCAGTCTGAAAGTCGTCCATAACCTAAGGGACGTTGTTTTGGCGGCAAAAATAAAAAATTCCAACCCTCGGCGTCGACAGCTTTGAAAAAGCGCAAATAATCAACAGGTGTTCGGTAACTTGAAATCCTCTCCCCCGTATACGTCCATTTCGGAATCGCAGATATTCAACATGTGCGAGTTCTTCGGCCGGCGAAAAAATCCGCATGTCGATACCTGGTATGCACCCTCAAGTCGCGGTTTGACTTCCCGCCATAACCTCAAAGGCGCGACTGACCACGAATCTAACCTCTCGCGCGACACGGTCAGTCAAAGTCGCTACAGGAAAAACTGGCGCCGTTAGGTTGCCGGACATTTAGTGACTAATCTTACAACCCGTCCGACAACTATTGGCCATCTTCTTCGCAAAAGTCTTTCGATAACCTCGAACACAGCCGTTCTAAAAATCGAAGGATGTGGTAGATCTCTTAATTGGGTCCTGTACTTTCCTCTGGTACCGAAAGAAACCTCGAAGATCCGATATCTGAGAAAATTTCCGCAATCCCGATTTTCTTCTTCCGAGAAATGGGACGGCTGTATATTGGCAAAATCGACAGAAAATCCTCCGAAACCACTATCGAAAATTGCGTGTTTTTACTTATTTCTCGATTTTTCGGGGGCGCCGGAATCATCCGAACATGACCTGAAGACTTGGAGGAAGCTTTAAAAATTGCGACCTCGTGGCCCCGGGCCGAAATAATGAAGCTACGGCTCGACGAAAACTGGCAATTTCTGACAATTTCGCGACATTTTCGCCGTAATTTTTTGGTGCAGCACGACACATAAAAACGATCCGATTTCTCTCAGGAAAAAAGCTTAATATCTCCGGCATTCACCTCTTTAAAAACCAGAAAAAGCGTTAGATCTCTTGGGCAGGTCATCCTCTTCCTTTCCATTGCGATTTCCCCCACCCTACGACCCTATTTAGGGATTTTTTTGGTCGCGCTTTCGGCCGAGGCAGTTTTCACGGGAACCTGCTTACTATCCACCTCTTTACCGCACACTCGAAGCGCTCGACTTACCCTCATTTCTGGCGGCCGTACTTAGGCGAAGAAAAATCCTCCAGCCTCCGGACCGCCGTAAATAATAATTTAGTTAGTAAACTTGAAATTAAATTAGAAATTTCTCCTCTTGTTGCACGTAAATTAAAAGTATACAGGGTGGTTCACTTTTATGTGGTAGGACTTTAACATTAGATAGAAAAAGATAATCTAAAATGAAAATTTTATATCAACATATATCGGGGAAAGCTTAGTTTCCGAGATACAGGGCGTTGAAGTGTTGGAAAAAATATGAAGTATTTTTTACACTGTCCGAACCAGTGGAGATATTTAAACCAAATTTGATGTGTAGTACCACCTTTTTGACTACGATATTTAGTGATAATATGAAGGTCCTGAAATAACCAGTGGTGGAGTTATGGGTTTTCACTATCACTAAATTTAAAAAGTAATTAGTACGGACCTGTCTCACATCAACGTAATTTTTTTTTTCGTAAAGTTCTTTCAATTCTCTACAAAAAGTGTATCTTGACATTTTTTTGTATCTGCCACGGTTGTGTAGTAAATAAATTATTTCGTTTCCATCTCAGCCTTTTTTGCCTAAAAATGTGTTTTCTAAGATTATTTATAAATATCGCAAATAACAGAAATTAATTATGGAACACTTATCGGATTCAGCTATTTTATTTTTAATTTTATGGAAACAATTTTAAAAATAAACTGGCACTTGGTTTGAGGTACATTACTTTATTATCATTTTAACATTTTTATCAAATCTAGTATTATTTCTTAATAATTTTTATAATTCTAAATTTGTAGAATTCTAAATTATACCACGACGAGTAAAACATGATTCTTCCGCCCATAAAATGTTATTTAAAAATTGTCTTATTTCCTTTGACTACAAAATCCATCGGCAAAATACTAATGTCCTTTCTGCATCGCCGTACTGGTGAAGATAAGTGTGCCATGGAAAAGAAAATCTTATTGACAGTTAATAATACAATAATCTGTCATCCAGTAGATGAACGTAGCAGCGCCGCAGTTTTTCTTTGTTAATAATTAAAATGCCGTTCCAATTTACAAATGAAGAGCAGGCTGACATCCATTTCTGCTATGGAGTTGCAAATGGGAACTCTGCGGAAGCAGCCAGAGAATACCGGAGGCGATTTCCAAATAGGCGCCATCCGCGTCCCTCGGTGTTTGTTAACATGCACCGGCAATTCAGAACTCGCGGTCTGAGAACTAGAATCGTCGAACGAGGAAATGAAAACAATATCCAACAAGTCAGACGCAACAATGAGATTCTTTGTGAATTCGATAGGAATCCTACAACAAGTAGCAGAAGAGTGTCAGTGGCCCTACGTGTTTCAAAGTCTGCAATTTTGCGAGCTTTAAAAAGAGATCACAGGCATGCGTATCATCTACAACCCGTATAAGGTTTAAGGCCCGGCGATGCAGAAAGAAGATTAGTGTTTTGCCGATGGATTTTGGAGTCAATTGAAGGAAATAGACAATTTTTAAATAACATTTTATGGACGGACGAGTCGTGTTTTACTCGTCGTGGAGTAGTAAACTTTCATAATCAGCATATTTGTGCACAAGAAAACCCACATGCAATCCGGCCAAGAAATTTTCAGGTCGAATTTAGTGTCAATGTTTGGATTGGACTGTACAACCATCATCTGTTTGGACCCTTTTTTTTGCCACAGCGAGTGAATGGTGACAATTTTTTGGAGTTTTTAGTAGCTGAGCATAATAATATGTGGGAAGACATTCCTTTAAACTTAAGATTGTTGGCTTGGTTCCAACTTGACGGCTGTCCTGCACATTTTCACCGAAATGTGAGGAACTGGTTAAATAATAACTTTCCAAATAGGTGGATCGGACGAGGGGGACCGGTCGCTTGGCCACCACGTTCTCCGGACATAACACCTCTGGACTTCTTCGTATGGGGATTTTTAAAAGAACAAGTCTATGCGACTCCTGTAGAAACAAGGGAACAACTTATTGATCGTATCAGAAATGCGTGCGATGAATTGAGAAATGGCAATTTAATCGATGCTGTTCAATCCGTTAGGCGTCGAAGTGAATTATGTGTGCAACAGAATGGATCACATTTTGAACAATTGTTGAATGTTGTACAAATTTAGAATTATAAAAATTATTAAGAAATAATACTAGATTTGATAAAAATGTTAAAATGATAATAAAGTAATGTACCTCAAACCAAGTGCCAGTTTATTTTTAAAATTGTTTCCATAAAATTAAAAATAAAATAGCTGAATCCGATAAGTGTTCCATAATTAATTTCTTTTATTTGCGATATTTATCAATAATCTTAGAAAACACATTTTTAGGCAAAAAAGGCTGAGATGGAAACGAAATAATTTATTTACTACACAACCGTGGCAGATACAAAAAAATGTCAAGATACACTTTTTGTAGAGAATTGAAAGAACTTTACGAAAAAAAAATTTACGTTGATGTGAGACAGGTCCGTACTAATTACTTTTTAAATTTAGTGATAGTGAAAACCCATAACTCCACCACTGGTTATTTCAGGACCTTCATATTATCACTAAATATCGTAGTCAAAAAGGTGGTACTACACATCAAATTTGGTTTAAATATCTCCACTGGTTCGGACAGCGTAAAAAATACTTCATATTTTTTCCAACACTTCAACGCCCTGTATCTCGGAAACTAAGCTTTCCCCGATATATGTTGATATAAAATTTTCATTTTAGATTATCTTTTTCTATCTAATGTTAAAGTCCTACCACATAAAAGTGAATAAAAATGGTATTCCACTAAGACCTGTTGTTTCGTGTATTGGAGCTCCTTCATATAAAATTTTATAGTTAATATAGTTATAGTTAATATTTTAAAAAATTTGACTACTTCACATGATTTTACTTTAAAAAATTCTTACCAGTTTGCAAATTTTATTAATAACTTTAAAATTCCGGATAATTATATGTTAATTAGCCTTGATATTAAGTCTCTTTTTATGAACATACGTCAAGATTTAGTTATTTCTTCAATTATTGAATCTTGGGACCTTATTGGATTACATACAGATATAACGAGAGAGAGTTTTCTAAATATTGTTCGTTTTACTTTTGAGAGTAGTTATTTTGTTAGGGATGGAATTTATTATCAACAAATAAAAGGAACTTCTATGGGTAATCCATCTTCACCCATATACGCTGAGATTGTTATGAATAGATTTTTAAAAACAATTATATCAAAACTTCCATTTCAACTCAATTTTATTAAATTATATGTTGATGATTTAGTTACTGCTATTCCAATTAATACTGAATAATACTGAATTGCAAATTTTAAATAATTTTAATAGTTATGATTCCGATATTAAATTTACGATTGAAATTGAAAATGATAATAAATTACAATACTTAGATTTATGTTTAATTCATAATCATGAGAATACTATTGTCACTGATTGGTATATAAAACCATTATCATCTAAAAAAGTACTCAATTTTGATTCTTTCCATAAAAGATCCCAGAAAATTTCTATAATTAAATCATTAAAATATAGAATCATCAATCTATCTCATAAAAGTTTTTGGACTAAGAACTTTAATTTAGCAAAAAAATTACTTTTAGATAATGGTTATCCATTGAAAATTATTAATTTTGTATTATTTAATACCCATAATTTTAATGTTGATAATTTAATTAATAACCCTACTTTTTCTGTTGATGACAATACTGAAAATTCTTTAATACAACGTTATAGCATTCCATTTGTTCCCGGACTTTTTCAAAAACTTTCTAAAATTTTATCCACTAATAACATACAAATTGTTCCTTCGTATCTTAAAACAACTTCAATTTTATTTAATAAATTTAAAGATAAAACTCCTATTAACTATTTCTCTAATTTGATTTATAAAGTTCCTTGTTTAAATTGTACAGGTACATATATTGGACAAACTAAAAATTATTTAAAAAATCGTATGAATGATCATAGGAGAGATTGCAATAATAATAACCATATGCTTTAGCTAATCATCATAATTTAACTAATCACAATTTTGATTTAACAAAACCATTAGTCCTTAACCTTGAGAAAAATTATCAAAAAAGACTTATAAAAGAATCTATTTTTATAAATTCTGATCCTAATTCAATAAATTTTCGTTCTGATGTAAATAATCTAAGCGTAATTTATTCTAATTTGATTTCTTCTATTCCTAATAAAATTGCTACCCAAAATTAAAATTAACTTTATCATAGATTGTACTATTTTTACAACTCTGCTCAATTTATATATTGACCTCTCTATTTTTTTACACCTTTTACCTTTTTCATTATTGTGTGACTTTTTACTAATTCTGACTTTATCAAATCTAATTGATATTTTTAACAACACATACAATCGTTTTTACAATTATTTTTACATTAAGACTAATATTTTTCTCTCTTTGGTAAGTTCTGATTCTATATTAGTTGTAATTTATCAATTTTGTATATTTCTTTAATTTATTTTAGCCTGATGAAGCAAATATATTTTGCGAAAGCTTGCAAAAGATAGAGTTTTAATTTTTTAAAGAACTGTCCTAAACCCAAGAAGCATCCTTCAATTACATATTTAATACATTAGGTACACGATGAGTAGGTAAACTCTTTTTTGCCTTGGAGGTACTTTTAGGAGGTGTTTACGCATCTTGCAATGTTCATAACTATTATAAAAACATTCCTTGTTTATTACTGGTTTGGCTTTTGGAAATTATTTTTTGAATAATACCTAATATTTAATTTACCTAAAGGAAAAGAAACAGGTCAAGGTATGCAACAAAATCTTCTCCAGGGTATCCTGAATTTAGGGAGTAACCTATTTCTGGAAGAGATAGGCAAAAAAATTATACTGGGGTCAATTTTTGAGAAAAGCAGAATGCTCGATTGGTTTGAGAAATACAGGATGTTTTTCATTTTGTCGTATTTCTTAAATATGCCATAAACTTTTGGAAGTGGCTATTTATACGTCCGACGTATATAAAAGTCACTATACGTCTTGCGCTCTCATTGGTGGATTGAGTCACGTGACACATAACATTATTTCTACCGTCCGATGGATGATGAATCGGCTTGTTTACTAAGTCGATTGGATGATGTCCGAGATTATTGAGAACTATCTTGTCATATTTTATATTGCGTATGCGCTCCCTTTTCGGCTATGGGCGCAGCAGCGGTATGAAAAATGAAGTGGTAGGTACTTATTTCCAATGGTGTAACCCACTCCCGATTTTCTTGAAATTTTGGCTACCCCTCCGACGTTCGGCGCTGCTTACAACGCCGAACGTCGGGCAAAAATAGGAGGTACGTAGCCAAAATTTCAAGAAAATCGGGGGTGGGTTACACCATTGGAAATGATTACCACTTCTTTTTTGTAAGGCAGCGTGCATCGCTGGCGACTGCCACAATAAAGTGGGAATGCCCCCTCCTTTGTTCATACGGCAGCGTCTATCCCCCAAAAAGGAGGGCATACGCTCTTTATTGCAAAGATGCTTGAGAAAAATGCACTTCCGACAGTTTCCGACGTATCTAAATAAGTTTACATCGGTCGTGTACGGAGTCAAATGTACGTCCAAAGAAGTCACGTGACTCAACTCGCCAATGAGAGCGCAAGCCGTATACTGACTTTTATATACGTCGGACCGAGCGTCGGACGTATAAATAGCCACTGCCTAAACTTTTTTATGTAAGTATTTTTGATTTTTTGTTTATTTTTTACATAGAATTCATTGGTATAGAATGACAATTTTTGATTATCAGTTTTAGAGAAAAAAAATCCCAAATGTCTCAAATTTGATCTGCAGGGATTTTTTAAGGTCTTTGCTGTGTAATAGTTGCTAGGCAACTCTTTTAGCACCTAGCATCCGCACTAACAAGGCACCTCGAACATTTGACTTTTAACCGTTCGAGCTTTCTGGCGTGCTAGTATGTGAAAGGTACTTACAGAGGAGAGAGCAACAAATGCTGTTCTTAATGTAAGTAGGGTTTATTATAGAGGTCATATAGCAGGTAAATGTGAAAAACAAATTAAATGTAGTATTAGATTTGTAGAGCATTTAAGAGAGATTAATAGTGTTGATTGTTGATTGACGTATCAAAGACTTCTTGAAAAACAGATGGCGATGATGGCTGACAGTGTATTTTCCATTGTATTTGGCTTGGGAAAGCACATGGTGAGCTAAAAAAGTGTCAGATGTGACAGTCGTGAGCAGTTTTTAATAATATGTCAGTCTCGACGTCAGTCAATGCTAATAGCAGCGTAAGCATGAATCCACCAGTCAAAAATTTACCTAAGAAAATTACTTTGGATTTCCAACATTTTAAGACTCCACAACTTACTGGTGAACTCGTAACCACTT
Organism: Pseudeuparius sepicola; assembly: GCA_963920635.1. NCBI lineage: Eukaryota > Metazoa > Arthropoda > Insecta > Coleoptera > Anthribidae > Pseudeuparius > Pseudeuparius sepicola. Next base: position 13,101,686 of record OY987306.1, read on the forward strand.
CCTAAAAAGTTGTCTCATTTCCCATGCACGTTTTAAAGCGCTGCATGCTCGGATGTATGGGCACAAAATAAATAGCTTTGACACAATGTCTTTATGGACGCTTCTGTTGTGAAGCTATTTATTCTGTGGTATGGGTTGTCTCGGGTTATGTCTAGGGGGTATATTTTAGGACGTTCCTATAATAAGTATTATAGGAACTTTGTTCTATCTCCCCTTAATTTGTTTGTCTTTTTGTAAACACATTAAATAAGTAGGTACATACTTTTTGTTTTTTCTCTGAAGTCTGCATCAACTAGCTCCAAGCTTTGCCGAACAATCGTTGAACTCATTTTTGTTCCGGCAAACCGAGGAGAATATTAGGTATGTGATGTGTCATTTCTCAGACCCATAATTCCGATATCGGTATGCAATACGATAGTTAATATTTATTAGCTTGTTGCCTGTTGTTCCTGCCCCTGCCGTTTTATTTTCCGTAATCCTTAATAATAGCAGAGCATATTATATGCTCTGATAATAGTTTTATACGGGTTAACACAAAATATATAGGTTATAGGTTAGGTTTTACTGGTTTTAGGTTAGGTTGTTTTTTGATGTCGCTGCGAAACGAGAGGATAAATCCCACTTAGGATTCCACGTTTTCATTGGTCGACTCAAGGTTACATGAATTTGAACATTGTATAATAGGCTTGTGAATGTGAGGTTATTTAGAACACAGATTACCCACAAGGTGGGTAATCTGTGGTTTAGAAAACATATTGCAATATTTCCTTCCAGCTCCAGCATAATAATGGATTAGTTAATCACTTATCTGCCGTAAACACGGCACAAATCTTTCAAAATTTTGGTTTTTCCGCGGGTATTCGCGAAGCTTCGATGTTGCAAAAGGGGCAAAATAGGGTGGTGATCAGTTTGAGCTGCATAGAATAAAAATTCATCCGGATTTGACGTTATTTCTTTTAAATCATTTGCACACTTAATTTATGTCACAACGGGCTATTGAATACAAGACCAGAGGCTTAATATTCAGGTAACCTTGAGTCGACCTATGAAAACGTGGAACCCTAAGTGGGATTTATCCTCTCCTGGCAATATTCTGGGCAGGTCTGGCAGAAATGTCAGAACTTGCGACAGATGCCCTCAGAAAAATAAAAAACGTAGAACTGGTTTTGTATAGGCAAGTTTGTTCCCACAATAAAAAAATAATGTTTACAGTTCGGGTGCTAACGATTACAACGCAGTGGCGTACCTCCCATTTTTTTTAATAGTTATAAAAATAGGAAAAAATATATTTGCCTTCATATCTCAATTTCTTTTTATAAAAATTGAAGTATAGCCCCAGGTACAACTAGTACGCGTCAATTCTAAAATTCAAACTTATCAATGATATTGACAGTTACTAGTTGGGGATTTTTCGGCGAACACAATATAAAAAAATAAAAAAATAAAAACTTTTTAAAAACAAGCTTTTATTTAAGCCATGAACTAAAACGGATAAAATAAGTTTAGCGTTGGGTGAAGATTTAAACCTTCAGTCAACGAGTTTAGGTTTTCGTTAAGATAATTCAATGCTACACTGCGGCAAGCTTTTTTAAATCAAAAAGCTCGTCGCGCGAAATGTTCATAAAAGTAGGTACCAATTAATTTTATCGGACAGTGATTGGTTGATAAGCAAGTACATGCCAAAGAATATATTTTCTGTACAGTTTGCGCGACAAGCTTTTTGATTTAAAAAAGCTTGTCGCAGTTTGGCATTGAATTATCTTAACGAAAACCTAAACTTATTTTATCCGTTTTAGTAAATGGCTTACTTAAATAAAAGCTTGTTTTTAAAAAGGGTTTTTATTATTTACTTTATTTTGTGATTTTTTAGTACCTATTTGATTCCCATCTCAGAAAGGTGATAAAAAAATTTAGTCCGCCATCTTGGGGCATCGAGCATCCGCCCTATTGGATTTAGTATGACGTCAGTCACCTTTGTGGTACCTTCTGTACCTACTAATAATACTTAGCTATACCTGGCCATCGCCTAGAAATATAATAACATATATTTGTCAGTATTGACATAATTTTGTATTTTGAGAAACTAATAAAATACTGTTCTATTACTAATAAAGTATAGAATTATTACATGGTGGCAGCGTAAGGCGAACCGCGCATTGATTAAATATGGATAGCTCACATGGAGCAAGAGGACCTCCTCCGATGAATTTCCAAGATAATGTGGCGGAAAATTGGAAACTGTGGAGCCAGAAATTTAATATTTTTATAAAAGCCAGTGGTGCTGATAAAAAAGAAGATGAAGTTAAAATTGCGATGTTATTGAACCTGATTGGGGATGAGGGCTTAAGGATCTATAATACCTTTGAGTATGATAATTTGGAAGATGCTAAAAAGTTCGAGGTAATTTTCAAAAAATTTTCATCATTTTGTTCACCGGTTAAAAATAGTGTTCTATTACATTTCAAATTTTTCAGCAGGAATCAATCCTCTTCAGAAACGTTTGACGAATTTTTGACAGATCTTAAAACTTTAATTTTACCTTGTGAATTTAAAGATAATGATATACTTTTGAGAGATAGGATCATATTAGGTATTTATGATAGGAAAGTACAAGCTTCTTTGTTACAAAAACCTAATCTCTCTTTGATAGAATCCATTGATATTTGTAGAAATATAGAAATTAGCCAAAGAACACAAAAAATTATAAATGATGATTTGCATAGTATATGTACTATTTCTAATCAAAATTTTCATAAAAAAGGCAACAGTTTTAAATCAAATGTATCTTCCACTGTTAAGTCTTCATATTTTCCACAATCGAATATTAATAATTTTAGGCCAAATGTATCTCGACATTTACCTCAATCAAACATTAGTTGTCTCAATTGTGGAAAATTACATATATCTAATTGTTGTCCAGCTTTTATGAAATTCTGTAATAATTGTGGACAGAGAGGACATTTTTATAATTTTTGTAAAAAACGAATTCATGAAGTTAATGAACAAGAAAATCAAGTTCTTGTTATCAATGATAACAATCAAAATGAACGTAAACAGATATGTTCAGTAAATGTATATAAAAATGATGAGGAGTATAATAATATTAGTGGTATTGTCTGGACAGTTGTAAGACAAAATATATATGCAGTAACATGGCAAATAGATGTTTTCAGAAATGGTACGTCCATTAAATTAAAAGTAGACACAGGTAGTGACGTTAATATATTAAATCATACTGATTTTAATAAATTGTCTTACAAAAGCGCTCCAAAAAATAGTTTAGCAATGTTAATATCGTATTCTGGTCACAATATTCCAACAATAGGATTTTTAGATTTATATTGCGTATATAGAGCTGTTGACAATAATTTACCATTTTTTATATTGGAAAATGATCACTCGCACAATCTATTTTGAGTCTTAATGGTGCAATTGAATTGGGTGTAATTAAACCAAATCAAATTCATGATGTTGAATTATTAGAAAACGAAAAATTAACCCAAATTTTAATGCAATATAAACACATGTTTGAAGGTTTAGGAAAAGTAAAAAAATTGAAAAGTAAAATTAGTTTATCTGAAAATGCTGCTCCAAAAATAAGTTCAGCCCGTAAAATTCCATATTCAATTAAAGATAAATTAAAACAAAAACTAGATGAAATGGAATCTCAAGGAATAATCAAAAAAAGTATAAAACCTACAGAATGGGTGCATCCTATAGTAATTATTAACAAATCGAATGCTGATATTAGAGTTTGTATGGATCCTAGACCTTTAAATAAATATATTATGCGAGAATATTATCAAATTCCAGATTTTAATAATCTATTCTCTAAATTAAATAACTCAAAATTTTATTCAATTTTGGATTGTTCTTCAGCTTTTTCTCAAATTCCTCTGGATAAGAATCTTTGCACAATAGCCATGCCTTTTGGTAGGTATAAATATTTAAGAATGCCTTTTGGTATTTCTAATGCACCAGAAGTTTTTCAAAGAATTATTTCATCCATTTTAGAAAATATGACTGGCGTAATAGTATATTTTGATGATATACTAGTTTTTGGAAAAAATGAGAGTGATCACAATACCAATTTAGAAAAAGTGCTAAAAAGGTTATCCGATGAATGTATAACAATAAATAAGGAATAAATCTAAATTTGGATTACAAGAGGTAAAATTTTTGGGGCATATTATAAATGCTAAGGGCATAAAAGCTGATGAAAATAAAATAAAGGCTATAACATTAATGGATAACCCAAAAAATAAAAAAGAGTTACAGAGATTTTTGGGTATGATTAATTATTTAGCAAAATTTATTTCAAACCTTTCACAATTAACATATCCCTTGAGAAAGTTACTGAGTGATAAAAATGAGTGGATTTGGGATTTTGAACAAGAAAGTTGTTTTGTATATTTAAAAGAACTTGTAACTAAAGCTCCTGTTTTATCATATTACAATCCAAATAAAGACATTATTTTGTCTGTAGATTCTAGCGAATATGGAATGGGAGCAGTCATTCTACAGGATGATCATCCAGTGGAGTTTGCTTCTGTTTCGCTTAACAGTGCACAGAAAAAGTATAGCCAAATTGAGAAAGAGCTTTTAGCTATTGTATTTGGCTGCAAACGTTTTAATTATTATTTATTTGGTCGTACTTTTTCTGTCCAAACGGATTATCAGCCTTTACTTGGCATAGTTAAGAAACCAATAGAAGACTTATCACCACGGATTCAAAGGCTTATGATGCATTTGTTACGTTATGACATTCATTTGAATTATGTTCCTGGAAAAAAAAATGCAAATTGCAGATACTTTCAGTAGAGAGCCAAATAATGACTCTTTTGACACAGAAGATTTAGAGTATAATTTAAATGTTCATTCAATAATAATTACATCTGATGATAATATCAAACGCATGACAGAGGCAACTTCGAACGATAATGTTTTAAAGCAAATAAAATATTTTGTTTTAAATAATTGGTCAGAACACAAATTAAAAATTAATTCCGAACTTAAGGATTATTGGACAATACGTCATGACATTTTTGAATCAAATAATTTACTTTATTTTAAAAACCGTTTAATTATTCCGACCGCTATGAGACAAGAGTTTTTGGAACTTATACATAAAGCCCACCAAGGAGTAAATTCATGTCAAAACATTGCGAGAGGTGCTTTTTATTGGCCAAAAATGATGGCAGATATAGAAAAGTTTGTACTTTCATGTCATATTTGCCAAAAGCATTCTAAAAGTAACCCTAAGCAACCAATGCTTTCTCATGAAATGCCAGAATATCCTTGGCAAAAAATTGGAATCGATTTCAAATTTTTTAATGGAATCAATTTTATTGTAATTGTTGATTATTTTAGTAAATATTTGATTGTTAACAAAATTCGCAATAAATCATCTTCTGTCGTAATATCTACACTAAAAAATATTTTTTGTTCTTTTGGACTTCCTAGTGAAATTTTTTCTGACAATGGACAACCATTTATTTCTCACGATTTCAAAACGTTTGCAAAATATTATAATATAGAACTAACTACTTCAAGCCCCCATTATCCAAGATCAAATGGGATGGTCGAAAGACATATACCGATAGTAAAGCAATTATTTCAAAAAATAATACAAGAAAACAAAGACCTACTACTTGGAATAATGTACTATAATAACACACCCAAAAACAATTTACCTGCACCAGCTGAAATAATATTTGGAAGAAGAACCCGTACTATCTTACCAGTTCCCGTTGAACTTTTACATCCAATTCCTATAAACCTAGAACAAATAAAAACTACTTTGAAACATAATCAGAACGTCCAAAAATATTATTTTGATAAAAATACAAAAAACCTTAAAGATCTTCATGGGGGACAAAAAATATTAATGCAAAACGAAAATAAAGAATGGATTAATGCCGTTATTATAAAATGCTTAAATCATCGTGATTATATTATTGAAGATGAATATGGAAGATTTAGAAGAAATAGACAATTTCTTAAAATAGTAGAAGATACTCAAGAAATCTTAACTAACAATTTTCAAGATGACGATGATTTTTCATTTTGCCCGCTTCTGAAGTCTTCAGAATACCATTGTGAAAATAAACAAGAAGAAGTGCAAGAGAAGAGCAATATCATTGAAGACGAAGTACCAAGCTCCAACGATCAAGACTAGGAGAGAAAGGAAGAAGATGAGCAACACTCAATAAGAAGAAGTGCAAGAGAAGTAAAGAAGCCTGAAAGACTTAACCTTTGAAAAGAAGGGCGTGTGATATTAGTTTAGTACCTTCTGTACCTACTAATAATACTTACCTATACCTGGCCATCGCCTAGAAATATAATAACATATATTTGTCAGTATTGACATAATTTTGTATTTTGAGAAACTAATAAAATACTGTTCTATTACTAATAAAGTATAGAATTATTACAACCTTATCGTTTTCTACGTTCCAAATCCTTTCATTTGATACCCATATGTCGAGGATTTTGTAAAGAATTAGGCAATCCGTCGTCTTGGGGAGGCCGCCATATTAGATTTATTCTGACGTCATTCACCTTATTGTTTTCTACCCGTCTAGCCCTTTCGTTTTATCGTCGATGGTTCAATCAACGGTAAAACCAAGTAATAACTCACCATGGCGGGAAAATTCTGCGCACCTGTTCGCGCAGCCGCCATTGGGGAATAGATTCTGTCAAATAGATGCAGTGTCGGGGCGATTGGGCAGTTCTTTTTTGGCTGTATGAGGGATATTACAGCGCCATGGAGTGTGCTTTTTTGTAAATTGTGCTTTGTGCTAATATTTTTAAATAAAGAGTCCCAGGAAGGGGTCAGAGCTGCTTGTGCTTACCACATACTATATACTTTACTAATACTACTCTGTATTTCTGAATTGATTTTCCTGACTACACCTCTGACTTCTATTCCCCCATTATGGTTCAAGGTCATTGAATTTGCGGCTGATTTCTCAAGAGTAAGTTTTACTGCTGGTTGTTTTATATGCTCTGGTAGAACTAATAACCTATAATATATGTATTTTATGACTAGGTAATACCAGAGCAAGAACGTTAAACCAGATTTAACGTTCTTGATACCAGAGTAGTACCACAGAATACTATTCTGTGGTAGTACATTGAATCTGGGACTTGCAAAGCAAACCTAGCAATACGGTATAAGAAGAGATGATTCTACATACCACCATAGACAAAATAAACATCAAATCCTGAAGGGGAAAAAGGTGTTATAAAGGAGGTCAGACGTGCACTTCACGTGTACGCCGTGGTGTACGCAATTTTTTTACCCGAAATTTTTTTCTGGGACGAGTATGGATAATGGTCTTTAGTTGCCGAATCCAATTAGCTGAATAACAAACAAATAACAAAAGTTAACCTATCAATTGTGTGCCTAAAATTACAAAATGTTAAATCAAATTATTAAAATAAGTCCTACACCTAATTTTGTATGACCAAATCCAAAGTATGTATAATGTTAAAGGTCCCAGTAAAATAGTGGCGAAAACAGCTCGAAGAGGTAAAAATTACCTGTAGCTTTTAAAAATTAGATGTTTTTTTAAATAAATTGTCATTTCTGGAATTTTAGGTCTTTCTCAAAATATTATGGAACCCTACAGAGATCATGGTGGTAAAAGGTTAATAAACGAAGCAGAATTTGATGAACTCAAGAGGTAACGTTTATGTGGTTGTAAGACAGTTCTAGGTGAATAGCCCGCATAACTTTTTTAGTGTGGCGAAACCAGTTTTTCAAAAAAAGTCATCATCAACTCACAGGCCGCCCGAAATAATATCTCCTCATCACGAAGATATTGTAAAATTCATTTATGAATGTGAGTTGACCCAGAAAGTACGATGAACCGAAGATATGTGTAAACATGTTCGGAATACCTAAAGTCTATCCAAGTTACAGTGGTAGTAGATATAAATAAAGTCACATGACCGCAATTCTTTTAGAAGTTCTAAAAAATGTGTTTTTACCTTTCGTGGATCTTTAAAAATTTCCTTAAATTAAGTAGCAAAATAAATTTACAGAATATGCTGCTCGCGATCCGATCTAAAATATGCAGGAAACTCGACTGAGGGAAGAGCCGGCCCTGCATTCTGCTCGCCGCATAAACACTTGACATTTTATGATGGCCAGACCAATAAGAGAATAAGTCACGTGGTGGCCAATGTTTTGATCCACTGCCTCTGTAACGTGGATAGACTGTATATTTCATTAAGAATCTAGAAAACAGGCTTTCCTGTGTGTGCACGGCAAGTTCCCGTGTGAGATGTACACGAACACTGAAAGTCATGCTTAGGGTTGCCACCTTTTCAACATGGTTAACCCCGAGGTTTCAATTTAGATGGGTAAATGGTGAGTAAGAAGGATCTTGATTTTAGAAAAGGTGGGGGAAGGGAGGAGCCGAGGGAAAGTGGATGGAGAGGGGAGAGGGGGAATTGTAGAATAAAAGTAGTTTTTTCTGAAAATAGGTCACAAAAAACTCTATTTTGGTGCAACATTTCAGGCTTTAATCTCAATTTTCAAGGGCTACCACTTTTTTTTTTCTAGTAAAAAGAAATAAAGTCATTTAGCGATTTTTTTTATTTAAAATCTGACACCACAGCGTTAATCAGGGCACCAAAAAACCCCACATACCAAACTCGAACAACAAATATACAGGGAGTTCCATTCTACAGGGCTCCAACGATGAGCAAAATGGGGATTTTAAAGGCATCTGGCGAGTCAAGTGTGTCTTGGAATCCCATCAAAACAGCTGAATCATCAACAAGACTACTCAAAGTGTCGGTGAGCAAAAATTCAATTCAAAACTATACGGGACATTTTTCTTTCGGCCATCTCAAAATGCTGAATTTTAATGAAACTATACGTTCTTTATATCTACGGGTTAAAAATGCTCTGGAATTATTGAAAAAACATTAATATAAACACGAAAGTAAATTATTTCTTTACAAAATGCCAACCAACAAATAAAAAACAATTTAAATTATTGTATCTTTATCACTAAAGTCGCTGTCTAAGATGATAAATTTTCTCTGCGTTTCCTGTTGTTGGACCTGACTGGCAGGCTTCTGTATTTTTAGACTTACTTTGTTTATAGTGTCTGGGGCGGTTTTGATATATAAGAACTCAATTTTTGACCCGTATAAAGTTGCAAAAAATGCAGTATTTTGAGATGGCACAAAGAAAGACACTGTATATTTTTGTATGAGATCTTTGCACACCAACAGTTTGATTGGTCCTGTTGACAATTCAACTATTTTTTGACCTTTTACTGATGCATAATGGGTTTTGTTCCGGGTTCCTTATTGCATTTCGGCAAAATTCACGCAGTTTGACGAGTATTATCGAAACTGCTCGAACGATTCATAGACGCTGCAATTAGACAAGGTCAAGAAAATCATATTTCTTTAAATAAATAATTATGATATTGTTTTGTTTGTCCAGGTTGAAGTGTCGACAATTTCGTAACTCCAGGAAAAGCATTAAATTTTTTATCCCGGAGAAATTGGCTTCAAACCCGGAGCCCGGAGAGTAGGCATAAAAACCCGGAGACTCCGGGTGAAACCCGGAGAGGTGCCAACCCTAGTCATGCTAGCATGGGAAAAGTCTTTCTAGATGGGTAATAAACTCATTCATCTCTCCTAAAACAACTCGTAAAAATAAAAAAGTGAATGTTTAACAAGTTTGTTTATTAACACATTAACATAGGAACCATAAGTACAGTAGGTATTTTCCGAGGTATTTTCAATGTAAACTTTTTTCTATCAAAATTATATTTATGGAACAGTTATTATTAATATAAATATGTAAGTTATTGGTAGACAACGATATACTTTTTAAATCTTTAGGTTGGTTTTTGTCTTAGACAAGGAATAGAGAGGACACCGCGCCTGCCTATCCTGCCGTGTATAGATTTTGTTAACGTCGTTTTGAATGGCGGCCATTTTATATGTGGCAGACGAACCGAGTAGGTGCATAGGTACGTTGTGAGTTAATTTCGTGAATTTGTGAATTAAAAGTAACAGCGATTATGTGGAAAATATACTCTTACGATGGTGTATTGTTCAGAGTTTGGTTGCAAAAGCAGAAGTGAAAAGCAAGAGCCCGGGATTTCGTTTCACAGGTAAATATTTAACAAGCTACCTTCGAAAGATCCCTAATACTTTTTTTTCAATACAACTTCTTCAAATTCCTTCTACCTTTTAGTATGATAGAGTGCATTGTTTTGTTTGTAAATAGGGCCAATATAATCATTTTTTAACATCGTTTTTATTGCAAATTTCTTAATTGATTATGATAGTTTCATAAAATATGGGCTGGTTTCCATGGGCGTGCATTATTTATTTTATTTTGATTGATTTGAAATCGCCGCAAATAAATATATTTCGGCACTTGATGCTAGCTTTACATTTGGGAAATTATCTGCAAATAAATACCAATATTTCAAATTGCATGTAACTAACTTTTAATTTTTAACATTTTTGTGATATTGACTAAGAACACGTTTCATGCTACGCCACTGGCCTGTCGTGCGATATGGCAGTGGTAACACGGCCGCGAGCGCTGTTAGGCGTCCTCTCTCTTTCCTTGTCTAAGGTTTTTGTTAATTACAACGGTGCCTTCTGGTGCTGTGTTTGCTATGGTTGAGTTATTGATCTCAATTTTCAAGGCCTACTACGAATTTTTTTCTAGTAACAAATTAAGACAATCATTTAGCATTTTTTTAATTTAAAATCTGACACCACAGCGTTAATTCGGACCCCCACATACCAAATTTGAACAAAAAATATACAGGGAGTTCCATTCTACAGCATACCAAAATTAAGCAAAATAGGAATTTTAAAGGTATCTGGTGAGTCAAGTGTGCCATGGACTTATAAACAGTTGGATAATGAACAGGACTACTCACAGTGTCAATGTGCAAGGATCCAATAAAAAATATACAAGGTGTTCTTCTCTGTACCAACTCAAAATGCTGAATTTTTTAAACTTTATACAGGTCAAATATCGAGTATATCAAAACCACCCCAGACATTATAAATGAACTATAGTAAGGGCAGAATGTAAAGGCGAAGTCAACAATAAATCATCAGAGAGAGCGCTATATCTATTGCTTTACTTGCACTCGCACAATTTCACTCATGTCTCCTCCTCCAATTTGTATTCGACCTACGTCTTAAAGTTTGCTAACCACTTTTCATGAAAGGAAGAGAGATAGAAAACCTAGTACTTGTCTTGTCGGCCTAGAATAAATTATTGCTTTACTACCTGATGTGAAGGGAAGGATTAAAAATTTGTACTTAGGTAAGTACCTGTTGTAATTTCATTTGTAATTTTTGAAGATGAATTCCCTAATTTAGGCTGGCAATTAAAAGATAATGATGCTGAAATTCAAAGTAGGTCTTCGGTATTTATTTAAATAATTATTGTAATGGTTAGGCAAAAAAATATTTATATTTTTAGTTACAAATTAAATATCAACATAAAATAATTCTTCTTTTTTTGTGGCTGTATTGGGCACATTTTCACACAGCCTGGAATGGTATTTCCATTATAATTAAAGAAGGGTTTTCAAGTTTCGGCAATAGTTTCTCTTCCAACCATTTTTCAAACATTTCGGCGTTCATATTATCGTGGTAGTAGTGGAGTCAACGTAGACGAAAAATGGTGTTAATTGGGAATTAATTAAGGAAGTCATGGATTTGAATAAAATCTTTTGAAACACCTTCAAACATACTTTTATTTAAAAGTCCGCAGGTTGAAAAAGTGCGCTTTTTATGAATAGAAATACAAAAAATCAAAAGTTGATTTTTCACCGAAATTTTTCAAAAATCGTCTACAATTAATTGTAGAATCATTATTTTTCAATGAAAATGTATATTTTTATGTTTTTTGAGATGCTGATTATGAATATGAAGTAAAAAAAATGAAAAACAAAATGACGCCTAGTAAAAATGAAGTTGAATGCAAAAATAATTGAATTTTCTTCAAGATTTCGTGAAATACTTATTAAAGCTTGATTCATGTGACGTTTACTTTTGTGCTTCCCTAGAAACCAAACGATTTTGTTTCATATCTTACTGCTAGATGATTTCCGAGATAGGTATATCTCATATCAATACGACAGTTAAGGTAAGTAAATTAGAAATACGTTTAACGGAATAAAAAGTGAAAATCTAGCTATTTACGAAAAGCTCAAGCAGATTTTTATTCATTTCATGGCATATTCTTATTACGCTTAAATCATTCTGATTCATGGCATGCTTGACCACGAAAATCTTTGAAAACAAATACCTACTTTCTTCTTTCAAATAACATGTTAATAATTATTCTTTTGGCGATAACTCTGAAACTAATGAAGATATCGAAATACCAAAGTATTTTTTGTTGTAAATGTAATCTACTTTTCGATTATAACAGACTAAATATGTCATTGAATTTAAAATTTCGGAGAAAATTGTAATAAAAGGGAAATTTTTCGAATTGCGCCCTCTAGCGGTGACCACAAAATTCGAAATGATCTTACTGGACAATCATTTGATAGAAGAAGGAAACCTCTCTACAACAAGCCCAAATTCAACCAACTCGATTAAACCAAACTGGAGTTAGCAGCATATTTTTTCAAGTCAAGGTTTATCCGCCCGTCTCATCTCTATTTGAAGAGCAAGAGCAAAAAATCCTTAACGAAAATTGTTCAGAATTTGCTGAAGAGTGTGATAAAATTATTTTTGATATTTATTAGTTATTTTTTGAGAAAACTCATTTTTCAAATTTGCGAATACGCCCCCTAGCGGCCGACCTACAAACTTAAAAATAATTTCCAGCGATTTTTCGTGACCATATTACTTAAGAAGATTTTTTCAAGAAGATTTTTTCCCAAAGCTCCAGGACTATTAATTCCTGATATATGGTACCTCTTCACACTTAATCAAACACCTTGTATATAGCTTGGATTTTCGGGGGATATATATAGGCTGTGCCATTCGTCCCCACGTCAATACAAGCTGTGCTCCAAGGAAACAGAATGACATCTGCCGACTACCTGCCGACTAACCCGCCTCACAAACACACGACACATACAAATGCATGTTCTCAGTGGATCGAAAATGGGGACTATAGTAGTATCATGATCTTTGGTAGTATACAAACATGTATGAAGTATTTACGAGAAAGAAAGCGGAAATTATAATATTTATTAGAGAATTCGTATTGTATGAAAGCTGAGAACACATGAAGAGAGTTTTTTGTCCAAAAGCTGATAATCACGAACGGAAATAATGAAAAAATCTTTTAACTAGGAAATCAGAAGCATAAAACGTGTACTTTCACTAATGATTGGTCTCATCCCAGTAAGAAACCTCCTTCAGCTTGATTCTTGGATTTAAAAATAAGAAAAATTGAGTTCAGCATTTTGGGAAATTAATTATAACACGGTTTACTGCAAAAATAAACGAGAAAAAAGAGAAATACGTTAAAATAACTTATGCTATCAAAAAACACACGTTTTAAGCTTCCAAAAAGTCACCTATTGAGTTTCAATATCTAATGTTATGCTGATATTATGAGCGTTTGAAATAAATATTGAATATACAATAGCAAGAATTTATGAAAAATCTCTTGTTCAAAGTGAAAAAAAAAAAAAACCAACGAGGTTTGATATAGTAATCTTATATCGCTCTTTCAAAAGTACATATATTTAGTAGAAGCATTCTGTAATATTGCTCAAAAATATTACAAATTGACCATGTAACGTCAATTATTGTGAAAATGCATGAAATTTTGATCAAGGCCAATTTTACAATAATATGACAGGCGTATCCCTTCATGGAAATTAATGCTACAAGATTTTTTTAATTGCTTTACGTTGTCACTTTCCAATAAACTTTGTTGCATATGAATTAGTTGTGTGTATAAAAAGTTATTACTGTTTATCTGTCTCGCGCTCCACGGGCCGCTCTCAATTTCGGCTGCCTCTTAAATATGAGGAAGCATGAAAACGTATGATCTTAAAAAAAAATCTCATTCATTACTTAATTATTTTACAAAAAATATGTAAATACATTTTTTTTTGAGAAATTGCCTGCTGTTTCGAATAGTCTTAGTTCAATTCTATAAAAACGCTTATTAAATAAGTTATTAACAAAAACCTATATTTTTGACAGTTATTGTTAAATAAAAAAAATCGCACACTATTTTGCGCTGCGGACTCTTCGGATTTTGTTGCATATTGAAGTACCGATAAATTTTCACGTGTGTTCTCTTTTTTTTCTTGGAAATATTTCACCACATTTAATATTAATTTTCTACTTTGGGCACTGAATACTTCACGCTGCATTGTTATTACAGGAAGTCTATCACCAAAATAAACCAAATATTTAATTACTGCCCTGTTTTATGGGTGTACTGCCATTTGAATATATTATCTTTATTAACATAATGTATCAGACAAGGACAGAGCAATAAAAAGTTGGTCTTGCGGTTCTTTAAGCCGAACCCCTCGCTCCAAAACATAAGGGAGAACAGGTAGGAAAATCATAGCCCATCTCTCTCGATTTTATGGCCGACTTCGCCTTTACATTCTGCCCTTACTATAACTATAAAAAATGCAGAAGCTTGCCAGTCAATAAGTCCATATGAGTCAAGGCGGCTGGTGTGCCACAACAGGAAACACACAGAAAATGTATCATCCTAGATAGTGATTTTGTTGAGAAGGGTCCAGTAATTCATATTGTTTTTTATTTGTTGGTTAGCATTTGTAAAAAAAAATAAATTACCTACTCTTGTGTTTATTAATATTTTTCAAAAATTCCAGAGCATTCTTGACCCATATAAAGTTTCATAAAAATTCAACATTTTGAGATGACCCAGAGAAAAATATCCTGTACATTTTTGAATTGAATTTTTGCACACCAACACTTTGAGGGGTCCTGTTGATCATTAAACTGTTTTGAACGAATTCCATGGCACACTTGACTTGCCAGATGCCTTTAAAATTCCTTGGCTGAACTTTGGCACTCTGTATATTATAACTTCCTGTATATTTTTTGTTCAAATTTGGAATGTGGCTGATTTGGGGTGTCCCGATTAATGCTGTAGTGCCAGATTTTAAATAAAAAAATCGATAAATGATTTTTTTTCATTTTTTACTAGAAAAAAATTCGTAGTAGGCCTTGAAAATTGAGATTAAGACCTGAAATTTTGCTCCAACGTAAAAAAGAGTTTTTTTTGTGGCCTATTTCTAAAATCGGATGAAGAATACATATTTTACGGGGGTGTTCGCACTTAAGATGAAACACCCTATACAGGGTGATTCAAAACTATGCGGCACCCTTTCAGGGGCGTACTTTACTCGTTAAAATAAGACGAAAAGTTCATATTAACATGGGTCCAAAAACTCTTCGTATTTTTTTATGCCTTAGCGCCTTACTAGTAACAAAAATTACATACTCCTACTGCCATTCCATTTGAAAATTATTTCGTTTACTTCAAATAATAGTTACATACCTCAACCCGAAAAAGCGTTAGAGTCGAAAAAAGACGACAAATCGGAAAACTCCAACTTCCCGCGAAAGGGAGAGATATGAAAAAAATGAAAGAGGCATTTTTTGTTCCAAATTGTATTGTTTATTCAATAACATAATAAATTGTTGTATTGTACAGGGCCATACTATTTTTTTTTGTTTAATTTATGGTACCGATTACCCATACCTCCGCTACTGGATACTTTCGCGACCTGATATTAGCATTTCTTATGTCACATGATGGTATTATTATGTACCAAATTTGGTTTAAATATTCTTATTGGTTTGGAAGGTATAAAGAAAAATCGATATTTTTTTCAAAGTTTAATCACCCTGTATCTTCGAAACGAAGAGTTTTTGGACCCATGTTAATATGAACTTTTCGTCTTATTTTAACGAGTAAATTATGCCCCTGAAAGAATGCCGCATAGTTTTGAATCACCCTGTATATTAGCTTCATGGATGCAGGAATTATCAAATACACCTGTGAAAATCTCCAATCAGGAAATAAAATAGTTAGGCATTGCAATAACTTTTAGCAATATTTTTACATATTTAGGAAAGAAGTAGCAACAAACCCGAGTTTTTTATTGTGTCTTTGAAAATTAGCTTGATCTTTTATTAAAATGTATTTTGGTAAAATTTTACTTTGCAGTCTTCGAACTCCCCATTTTTGTTTAATTTTTGGCCACACACCTAAATCTGGTGTACCATCTTTTTTATAAGGCAGCACCCACATCTCCAAGTCGGTTCACCCCTCTTTGTAATGTCAGCAACGCCCATCGTCCTGAGGGTCCCCAAGTCAGCCACGATAAGTGGCATTATGCCCCCTTTTCTTTCCACTATGCTACCGAATACTACAGTAAGGGCCATATACTCCCCTCTTTTTTCATAAGGAAGTGCCCTTCTTTGCAGACTGATGTCAATAGGGGGTGTACGCTAAAATCGAGTTTTTCGTGCGTTTCCAAGTTTACAATATTATAAAATGGTAAAAAGGTGCATAAAGTGCAAGTGCCTTTCCTCTAAAGTGAAAAAAGAGAATATTTCGTTCCATAGGTAAATTTTCCAGTGCCGTTCGCTGAGGTAAATATTTAATATTGTAACATTAAAATAGAAAATTATAGCTTCAATTTACCTTATAGTTTAACATGAATGATATTGTTATTATACATATTATTTGTGTTTTAACTGTGGGTATACTTACGTACTACTTGACTAATTAGTAACTGATTTTTTACTTTTGCTAAGAATTCCATCATCGGTACAGGAAGGATTAATACGGCTCCAAAATTTGGACATACCTTCAGAGATAGTGGATTTCGATAAGGAACTGTTTGTGTGCTCTAGTCATTTTGACCCGGGTGATATTATCATTTATCACTCTGGCAAGAGACGTTTGAAAGTTGAAGCTTTACCAATCGTTTAAACTGAGTTGGTAGGGATTGGGTAAGTAATATTATAAATTATAAGGGAAATTCTCGTAGAGATCATATATTATATTTATATGTTATCTATGGCTATTCTATACGTAACGACTTACATCCTTCAATTTGCATGTAAGTACAAGTAAATCGTCACCTACCACTGCATTTATAATTTAACCGCAAGTTACATGTACAAATGGAACGATATTATGTTAAATTGTTATGAATGGACTGGCATTTAGAGGTACAGAAAAGTCAATATCAGTTCCTATAATTATATTCTGCTTCTCGCCCTCGAGATCACATATATGTAGGACTTCTGGTTCGCGCTAGGGATCACCATAAATTTCAAAGTCAATTCAGCCCTCTGTTTTCTGCCACTAACTTCACTTTTCTTCTTTGTGCAATGGCGTAAGCACCACGCCAAGTCAGAGAAATTACAAAATTGACAATTTTATCAATAAAATGGGCAACAAATATAAGCGAGAGACATCTTCTTCGACAAGCAGCGACTCGGAGCAAGAAAATCTAAGGGTTTGCAAGGAACTGCGGCGTATGAAAAGAAAATAAAAATCGTTGAAAGGAGGAAAGGCCTAGGAGATCTGTGTGGCGCAGCATCTCGATTGAACCTGGTGAGGGATCTCGAGTTTTTCTACTAGTGGTACTGTGTGGTACCCAAGTTGGAAGGCCCTGGGCGGGTAAAGGTGAGAACAAATAAGCAGGGTTTGCTTTCAGGTGGGCTCCCATCACGGGAGGACCCGTCTGTGGATCCGTTGGGTGACGCCGAGGTGGAAGAGGTAATTACACTAGACGATAGCATTCCGAAAATTCTGGGCGAGACCTCGTCAGTGACACCAAAGATGGGGGAACCAATTCATCGGGACATAGCCACCCGGTGGAACTCTATCCTACAGCAAGGCCTCGGAGAAGCTACAGCGGGGTTTTATACGAGTTTACCTGTGCTCCTTTTGGGCTTGCCACCATTCCCTATGCATTCACTAAACTT
Organism: Pseudeuparius sepicola; assembly: GCA_963920635.1. Classification (NCBI taxonomy): domain Eukaryota; kingdom Metazoa; phylum Arthropoda; class Insecta; order Coleoptera; family Anthribidae; genus Pseudeuparius; species Pseudeuparius sepicola. Next base: position 13,119,662 of record OY987306.1, read on the forward strand.
GTGAAGCCGGCATGTCCTTCCTAAGAGAGGATGGCCTTATGCCTGTGATTTACCTGGACGTCATACTCTTAATAGGGAGCTCTGCTAATGAATGTCAAAAAGGCATCTTAAAATCTGATATGGCCATTATTAATTTCCACCCATATTGCATTCAGTCACTCTACGCCCAAGTCTGGTCCTAATTTATTAGATTCTGATTATATAGCCCTATTTTGGTCGAAAAATATGTGTAAATAGAAATAATTCTGAGGCCGATATTATAATATACCAATCTGTTCAGAAAAAAGAGGTTTCGCCTAATTATTTTGTAGAAAGATTAAAAATGTGAAAATATTTTATATTTATAGTAATACAAGGTAAATTGTTAGTAAACATCTATTTCAGTGGATCAAGTTGAACTTGTTGTCAAGTTGAATCTCATTTTATTTTTTTTACTATTATTAGGTTCAAATTCGACTACTGTAATACATAATATAATATTCAGTAGGTATGGAATATTTTTTAATGTATCCCAGCCCAGCTTCTATATTCACTATTTTTAGTTAAGCACTGTGTTACTGTGAATAAATAATAAATATATTGAATTTATAAAAAATGTTTTGTATTTTCTATTTTTCTCCTTTTGTAAAAATATTAAAGTCGGCCCGCCACTGGGTAGTATTTGTAAATACATCTATCTCATTCATAAAGTGAGAAGGTCCAACTTACTGTTTACATCTGTATAAAGACGCTGTAATGCGGTGTCCCCTTTATTTATTAGTCTGAGGGGCATACGCCTCTTCGCAGTCAACAAAGATGGGTGCTGTATTGAAAAAAAGGGTGAGTAAGCTCCTTATGAGTGGCAGTCAGTAACGATGTGGCCATGTTAAAAAAGAAGGAGGGCATACACCCCTTATGGTGGCACTCGGGAATGATGGACGCTGACATATGGAAAAAGGAGGGGCATAGCCTCCTTATGGTGGCAGTTGGCAATGATGGGCACTGCCTTATGAAAAAAATAAGGGGCATATGCTCCTTCTGGTGGCAGTCAGCAACTAAATTCACTTACACAAGTCAACAAGATAAAAAAATAATATAATATAAGATAATAATAATAAAATAAAGTCCTGTCTATAGGACAAACCTTTCAGAATGCGGACTGCCTTCCTTTGCAGCCCAAAAACTATTTAGCTGTCTTTAGTAGGCCAGGTTGAAATTCTTTAAATTGACTTTGCGCTACTGTGGAAAAGTTGTGAATGTCAATACATAAGAGACAAGAAAAAATCAGTTTATTAAAAGACAACTTTTTAAAGTTGCCAAAAAAGTTCATAAATTCTTAACAGTAAATGAACGAAACTTTGAACGTTAACTCGAAAAGAGAACTTTAGTAACTTTGTTTTCTGAGCTTCCTCCTTTCTCAAAGGTAATAGATGTGTTTAAGACTCCCAATCATATACCAAGCGCATTTCGTTAAATGGCCATTTTCAAAAAAGTAAATCATGAAATTAAAATTTTACAATGGCTTTCACCACACCAAAAGAACATAAATAAAGCCAATAAAGGAAATTGACAGAACAAAGTAAGGTTACAATAAGCCCCTTATAGCAATCGTGAGCGACTAAGCGCAAAATTTTTACGCTCACTAATTTTGCAATCCGCTGAAATCTAGCCAAACCGTTCAAAGTGTGCTAGCGCCAATCCACTTTCAAGTGATTGCAATCGCTTTGTCATCTTAATCACACCCATTGTCACATCAAAGTGAAATAACAATTTATTATTGCACTATTTTCTAACCTATTTATAGAGTTGGAAGTAAAATTTTAAGTTTTGGTTTTCACTTAAACAGTTTTGTAATTTTAAGAATATTAATTTGGAGGCAATTTCCATCACAATTTGTGTGCCGCAGGTCCCCAGGGCCCCATAGCCGCAATACTACTTGGTGTGTAGCTAGGGGTGTAGATAAAAGAGTAGTTTTTAGCAACATCTAGACAAAGCTTACTTATAATTTTTTGGATGATACAGATATAATAGTCGCAGATTATGTAAGTTTTCAATCAGTCTACTCTAAAGACTTTCATAATTATTTTGTTTCAGCATGGAGTTTAGTTTGCTCAGAGTTAGAAAGAGAACAAGAACATATTGGAGGTAAGTTAATCTATCTACTAATAAGATATCCAGATACATGTTGAAAATGATATATATTTTTCGTAAGATTTTCACTTACCCCTGTTTATTTTTTTCTGGTCCGGGAGATATTGCTTGAGTCAAGCTGGCAAATCCGATGCTTGCTTCACATCATAACAAAAGTTACAATTTACTTTTGCGAACAATTAAGATATTGCCCACCCACATTGATCTGAATTTATAAGGCTGCGTTGCCAATGTAAGAATAGCTGTTAAATAATCTTAGAAGGCATTGGCAAAGAATTCAAAAATATATGTGTTTTATCTGTCGGGAATTTTAAGGGTCTTGTATACAAGATGGTTCTGTCGTTGGCCACGTGAAATTTCACCACACATCGCCAGAGGTTGCTTCTCCTTATAGTCTAAGATCCCGACCTGAATCGACCATCTGCATTTCCAATGAAAGGTATTTAACATAAAAGATAATGTATAAACAATCAAATTGCACATTAGTTCAATCGGTAGGGATATCGAAATTGCAGTTTTGTCATAACAGCTGGACTAATGTTGGAATCTGTTCATAATAATGTGTACAACACTGTCTGTATTCAATTGGCAATAAATAAGTAATCTGGATCGATCCAAACTGATTTCATATCAGTCTAACGCGTTCAATTGACAGTGATCACTTCATCCACACCCCTAAAATTATCGATCTTGGGTCATCATTGTGACAGAAAATATAGCCTATGGCAACAGAAGTCTCATCACTGATCATCATGCAGCAGATAAAATAGTTATTGTTGATAATAGTCTATTGAATTTTTTTCTGCTTTTCTATAATAGATGGCGCATGGATGCAGAATCATAGAATCTTCCAAAGCCGATGGTAGGTGCTGTAGCGGGCATCGTTGCCGATTCTCTTTCGTCAAATTGCTCACCATCGATATCTGCCACTTTACTCTTATCCGTATCAATGGGAGAAATATGCACAATCCGGCAACAAGGTATCAACACCTAGCCAGAGAACAACAATAATAATATTAACTTGTGTAGATAATTTTTCGAAATTATCGTTGAATAAAATTTCCAATTTTGAAACAAATATTATAAAATTATTATCGGGCATCATTAAGTTGTCAAAACTGTTGACGGTACCCTTTTCGTATGCTTTAAAATAACAATATAAAGTACTGTCATCTAGTTCTTTAACTTGATGGGCATATCTTTCACAAATTGTGCAAGTATGTACTTGTAAACATTTTCTAATAAGGTAACCACATATATACTTGTGAAAATTTTCTTGCAAAAAATTATGTTGCTTTTTTTCTATAAAATCCCTTGTACCTATGTAGGCACTTATATTAGCGGATATATTATTGCTATTTTTCAAAACTTACACACCTTTAGTTTCTAATGTAATATTGTTTCTTCCAGTTTTATGTTTTTCTAAATACATTCCGTCTAATTTTTACGTTATAGACCTCAACCATCTATTTCAATTTTATTTAAATACGGGCCTGATTTCTCCTCCAAAGTAATGGCGGCCGTGGGCTGAGCGACAACAATAACCGCACCCCGAGTTTGTATTCTCTTACTTGGTTGTTCTCTGACCTAGCCATGTCAAAACTTGACCTGGTTTCCACGCCATATCTTACAGAGTGCAAAGAAGCCCGCCGGCTTTCTTTCATGTACCTACTCTAAAATATTACAATGGACCAGGCTTCTTTTCCCATAGGCTATATTTGGCAACATTAGTTTTGGTGGGAAGCTATAGGTTCACATCATTCAGATTATAAAATAAATATTAAATTGGGGGTGTTAGTAGTGTTTTTTTATATAAAAAATTTACCAGTGTTATTAAAAATGAAAACAAAAATAAGGCACAATATTATCTTACTTGTTTTAAGGTTATGTGTGTATGTGGTGATATTCCTGCAAGCACGATCACGTTTGTTTGCCATATGAAAATGTCTTCAATTCAGCTGATCTCTACCGATTCAGGATGACCTGATCCTGTTTTTTGTGTTTGTCAATCAGATACTCTTATTAATATGTGCAGTGGCGGTCCTAGGATTTTAACATGGGGGGGCGACGATCAATGATCAGTTACAAAAAATTTAAGACGGGGGGGCAAATTTAATTTTTTTAATGAAAACACTGAGCCGTGGTTGACAACCTATTTATTAGGTACTCTTAACAAAATAAAAACAGCAAAATAAAAATTAAAATTCACACTAATAACAAAATATAAAAAAATGAGTCATCATTTAAAAAAGAAAAAAAGGAGAAAAAGAAAAAAAATCACGACTTATCACATTTCCGTTCCAAGCTATCCTATAATTATTTATTTATACTTCACTTGGCCAGTCTTTTAATTGCATTCTTCGTGGTTGTTGTGTATATTTAATAATGTTAAACCATTCAGTCTTTCTTGTTTCATGGTTGTTCTCAAATATGTTTTGAGCCTCTTGACGGCCGAGAATGTTCTTTCTGGAGTTGCTGTTGTCACGGGAATTGTAGCAAATATTTGTAATATGTTTATTCCTGGGAAAAGTTCCTTACAATGAGGAAGAGCCTCAATTGCAGTATTTGGCAGCTCAGTTACGCCCTCCCATCTTTTATTCCAACATGAATCGAGTTTCTATCTCTTGAATAAAATGGTCAATGTATGGAATAAAAATAGTTTTACGATAGTATTCTCTTGGTGTGCAGTTGATCAAACCCTTGAACATTAGCACCATGTGTTTGTTTATTGCAAAGTCTAAAAAATGTTTAAATTAATATGACATAATGATTTTGTTTATTCTAACCTAACCCTATCCAAAGCACTCACACAAAGTGTGAACCACTAACCGCTTGCGCTTAGATGTACTTATAACAAATAAAGATTTTTCTTACCTAGGTATTTTAATGTCTATGTCCAACTTAGCTGAAGCTGACACGGCGTCGTGAAATATTTCATCGAAAACTTTTTCAGCGTTAGACCTCATGTTCTTAAAAATTTTTAGGAGTTGAAAGGCACTTTCTAAAGCAGTGGATAGTTCCAAAGTTGGACTCTGAAGAAATTTACTCGAAGTGAGAAAATAGTTTCTAAAACCAAAAATAAGATACCTTTTAAATGTCCCAATATATTCGATCCCCCGTCGTAAACTTGACCCCTCAAGTTTGAAAAAGTTAGACCCATGTTTAATAATTCTTTTTGAATGGCTTCTTTAATTGCCAGTCCGGTCACAGAAGAAAGTTCTAGAAAACCCAGAAAGTCTTCTCGAATTACAAAACAATCATTGTTGACATATCTGATGCAAAATTGGTAGTTTCATCTAGTAGTATCGTATAAAAACAAGTGTTTTAATTTTCAGCAGTATATGAATGAACAGTTTTGCAAACATTTTTTTCTAGATATTTACATAACGAATAAAGATAAAATTCTGAAATTTGGTACCTACCTGTGAGATTTGACATTTACTGAGATATAGTTTGACATTCTTCATCATAGGCATCCGAAATGGGGGGGTCAAAGGGTTAAAAATAACACAATTTTGTTGTGTGTGCTTTTTTCCATGATTTCATACAAAATTATGAATTCTCATGGTATTTTACGAGAGAAAAGGGCTCTTGTAAAACTTGCACCATTTTCTAAAATCGTTATATATATTTTTTGCAGAGTGCCACAAAAATGCATTTGGTATGTGATATACAAGTTAATTATTGCATTTACAACAATCAGACAGACCAGCATCATTTTGTAGCAATTTTCATTGTGAACAAATTATATTCCAGGAATTTTTACCATACCCAAACAGCACACATACACATTACAGGTGTAACATGTACGTACATCTTGGATGAAACATACGTACAGTTTGTTCAGCGAATGTTCGGCCCTACATCACAACTCCCATCCTTGTCTGGCTCGTGAATATACGACCAATATCTGTCACATAGTCATGAGTAAGACAAGGACGGGAGTTGTGACGTAGGGCCGAACATTTGCTGAACAAACTGTACATAACACGCACAGTTTAAGTACGGATTATATACTAAAGACATACTTGGTACATACAAATGAGCCATAATTGTATGAAATGTGTACAGGGTGTCCCAGTTAACGTGATAAACCCGTTTTCCAAAATAATGTGAAGTTGGATTTTAACACGGTATATTAGTAATGAGTATCCGGGAAATATCAAAAAAGTGTTGGCTTTCATTTCTGACTTCCGGTTTTACCGGAAGTGAGAATCACTTTGTCAGACTTTTGAGACAACCTGCATATTTTGGGTTTTTTAAGTTCCTTTTGTTATCCCAATTCCAACCATATATACTTTTATAGTTATCTCTAAAAATAACCAAGCAGTAAATTTTTATTTTTTGATAAATTTCGTCGAATATGACAAATCATCTTTGCATGGAATGCTAAAAATATATCGATAACTATATAAGTTATATAAAAATATATATGGTTGGAATTGGGAGAACAAAAGAAACTTAGAAACTCCAAAATATGCAGGTTTTCTCAAAAATCTGACAAAGTGATGCTCACTTCCGGTAAAACCGGAAGTCAGAAATGAAAACCGACACTTTTTCGTTACTCCCTGCATACTCATTACTAACATTTCGTGTTAAAATCCAACTTCACAATTTTTGGAAAACGGTATTTTTTTAAATAACTTTTTAACAACACCCGATTGATTAGTTTGACGTCACATTCGAATTCCTCGGAAAATTCTACACAAGCCTGGTTTTTGAACTACGAATTTATCTCTAAAATTAAGGAGAAAATCGGGTTTATTACGTTAACTGTACCCTGTACGTACATTTTACGTCATAATCACGGTGTAAATAGTCGAATAAAAGGATGTGTAATGTACGTACATTTTATGTTCTTGTTAGGGTTAAAATGCGACCAAAAAAACTATTTCTTTATTTCTTCTTTATTAAAAAAATATATATAAAACTATACGTATTTTGTTTATTGTTCCTGCACCTATCAGGATCCGAAGCCAATTTTGGAGGGCTGTCTCGACCTCTTTAGTTTCCTTAGCTTCGTTAGTTTGGCGGGCTGGATCTGAATAAAAAAAACACTATATATGTACACAAAACAAAGTACATAAATTAAATCATGTCCTTATATAAAAAAGTTAATGCTACAAGTCTTATTTTGACGAGATTTACCTAGCTCTTAACTGCTTTAAGAGTCTTAAACACAATAAATTATCACCCTCACCCTAGGTATGTATTATAAAGTGTATTATATTCTTATGTATATTGTATAAATATAAAAATAATTATATAATTTATATTTCTACTGTGCCCTCGTAATGGCAATTGTTAATAATTATCACAAAATCTGTTATTATTATGGGCAAAATAAGGAAATTCCTTATAAAAGGTTCAAATGCACCCTATAGTTCCCACCTTTTTTATGAGAGGTACCTAAAAGGACAACGTCATGATTATGACATGACGGGTTTTGTGCCCCTGCCAATAGCATTTCTGATTTTGAGATAATATGAGTACCTAGGGAAGGTACACATAAAAATATTAAAAGATTAAAATGGTAATTTTTAAACTAAACCACAGAAAATACCTTGCGAGTACTGCTACGGAAGTTGCACAAACTCACCAAGACCCATTTAGACTTTTTGCTTTCCTCTTTCAAATGGAATATACCTAACAAATAATAAAACAGTAGGTACTTTGGTACTTACCTCCTTTTTTTACCCGATACACCACTTTCTTTTAAGTCTCCAGAATTCACAAAAGAACGAACAACTGCTATGCCCCAGAGAATAGTGCTCTACTCCAATACACAGCGGACGGAAAATGGCGGACAGGCAGACGCGGACGCCACGCGATCGACGCGGTCCGATCTGTCAAGTGACTTCCAGTAGATTTTTATATTTGTGGAGCCAAAGGTTGGAAGAGAGAATGCTTGAGAGAATGTGCTGCAGTGAGCTGCACATTTAGCATTTTTCCATATAATTGTATTTTTTATCTTTCGAAACCGTTTTGTTATAAGGAAATAAAAAATATGTGCTACTGATCAGAGATGTTCAACAAATTAAAACTCATGAGAATATTGGTCTATTGAAATTGTACTGAATATTGATAATGTTTCAAAATGTTTTAAGTTTTTTAATATAAAAAAATACCTTGTGATATTCAATGGTTGTCAGTATATTTACTGGTAAAGCACTTAACCTGGCAATGTCGCTCAAAGCAGCAAGTCCAGCGCCGCCTACTACAAACGTTATAACTAAACTCCCTTGTTGTGTCCGTGCTGGCTCACGTTTCCAACAGGTTTCTTATGTCAAAGAATTAAATTTTCATGTTATTGTTTGAATAAAAAAATAGTAATGGGGAAGTAGTGATTCCATTGAAAGAGATTTTTATATTAGGTTACCGACCTTCCCACTCTGGCTCAAATTCGGACGATCTAAAGACATACTTTATTGTACGTACTGTTTACGTACAGACATTTACATACTGTTTACGTAAATTTTATATCTCTGTATGTACTGGCATAAATATGACATAAAATGTACGACTAGTGCTGTTTGGGTAGTCATTATAAATATTTTGAAAATGGCTGTTTTTACCTTAAATAGTTAATAACTTTTTTAGCGGCACTCGGATTTAGTATGCATTCACTTATATTATCTACACATTATTCTAAACAGATTCCAACATTAATCCAGCTGTTATGATGAAAATGCACAATAGAAGTACTTGCTACCTTCCATTACAAATTATTTAATTAACTTTTTTTATCACTGGTCATTTGTACCACATAAATAATTTAGTACCAATCGCGAGTAAAAGATATAAGTAAAATAGCTTCTCTATTAAAGGTGATTAGTAATTTACCCTAACATGTATCCTCTAATTGAAACATATCAATATGTAGATAATTTTATTGCGAACACGGTAGTATTGGATTATCTAATTGATACTTGACAATTCCGTATTTTCCAGCAGATTGACCGATTTCCAAAATTCTTTTTTTGCATACAGTAGGTAAGTGAAAATCTCTACAACTTTCACTTATTACAGGGCCTACTACGATACTACTAGCTTGAACAGGAGGTTTATGGATTAGAAAAATGCCATATTTTGAAATGCCTCGTATCTACAGGAGGATATATTTTGGTGGTATTTTTAGCAGTTAAATAGGGATACACTAGGGTTATTTTAATGCAGTTTCGTTTGTATACTTAATACAGTGTAAATATGTCAATTTGGGGAAAAATCATCATTTTTGTATTAGGATTTTGAATTATTTTATTACACATTGATGATTTTTCTGTCTAATATCAACAATTAAAAGTGCCATTTTCATTATGCTAATACTCTCATCGCGATAGTAGCGTCATTGAAAGTATCTGTGTACACGCGTAGACATGTTATTATTTGACTATAGTGACAGTAACGCTTCTTAAAATGGAAATTATTAAAATCAAACGTAGAAAAATTAAAAAAAAAATCGTATGAACGAGGAAATATTTAACACATTGTTTGATAAAGTAAGTAAAGTGTATATTTTTATTCTAGACATATAACTTAGTACACATTTGCATGTACAGAACTGGATAATTCGGAAGTGTTGCCTGGCGTACAATGTGTCAGAATATGGCCCAAATAAGAAATCAAATGAGTATGAGAGGGATAGGTAAAGGTGGCGCCTCTACTTCCTAATGTAACGGAAATCTGAACCAGAAGGTCATTACGATTTGGTTTCCGCCTGGTTGTACATGTTTTCTAATATTCCATTTGCCTGAGCTTCACCTCACTATCTCCTACTGCTTCATTCCCTAATTTTATAATGTTTTATTATAACCACATTGCATTTGCTATTCCCTCTTGCTGCCCTTACCCCTTGATTCATTTTATTGCCCTTAGTAGCGGCAATGTAATTATTATACTAATTTGATTTCTTATTATGACTATACCCAGGGCCGCCTCTAGGCAGGTGTGAACGATGCGGCGCACCCAGCCCCGCGTTTTGACGGGCCCCGCGCCTCCATGTCCCCTATATAGGGTGATCCAGTAGTGTATTTACGGGCAGGGGCCGAAAGCCGAAACCATTTCGGAATTTGAAAATATTCACTGCAGCTTGTAAATCTGAAGATATTTCTAACAAATTTCGCCTGCGGCTCATTTTACTGAATTACTTAAAATGCACTTTTTTTAAAAAATACACAAAAATTGTGCCTCCCCCCACCCGTAATTAATTTCTATGTACGTCCCTGGAGTGATCCAAACTCGTTGCCCAGCCTACTCTAAGGGAATCAGCGGAACTTTTTTAAAAAGTGACATGGGAAAAGTAAAATAGAGATAGCGGTGTGGTGACCTCACAATCCATTTTCAAAAGTTTTATTCGTAATGTCTCAAATAATTCCTTGTCGGGGCCTCGTACTTTCATGCAGCAGCCGGCCCCGCAAAAGCTTGAGCCGGCCCTGACTATACCCTTGCATATTGTATGCCGACAAACGTCTGGAGTGAACAGATCTGTGTATTATGTATAAGGATATGAAAAAGGACGACCTATCGCACTGTCGTCTTTGTATTCATGGCGACAGTAGACACAATAGTTCTATAACTGTCGCAACAGTTGTCTTAACGATCTAGATAAACTGAATACTATGAGAATGGTGTCGTGAGTGGGATAGCAGCTGTCAAGGTATCTACATGGTTATAATAGTTTTTGTGATAGTTGCTGTCATGATAGTAACTATCATACAAATTATTCCTCCCCCGCACAAGCATGTGGTACTGGGGTACTCCTAGTTTGGAGTATTGTGAGGGTGAGAATTATTATTATTATTATTATAGTGAAAATGAGTCTTTAATAAAGTTTCTTCATATCCACGAAAATAAATACCTATAGTTGCTCTTAACCGCCCGTTTGAAATTTACCTAAAAAACATCCAGTGTTCTCAGTTTGAAAGTCAGCACGCAATATTCCTAGATATCAACTTCAACTTATTTGGATGTTGCTTCTTTATAATTTTATGTTCAAATTTATATTTGTTGTCTAAAAAAAAACTTCCAATATGTATTTTAGATGCAAGAGTGAATACTATAGTATGCTATTATGAAGATGAGCCATGTGATAATCTGCAGGACTTTAAACCATTTGATTTGGAATCATGGTGGGGAAAAAGATTATATGCCCATATCACAAATTCAGTGAAAAATTAAGATAATCTGCACGTTTTGGAAAAATTTGTGTACCTATAGAATTTGTCATTTGCTAGTCATCAAATTTAATTTTATTTGCAAGTACACAGCTATAACTTACATGTCATATTTAATGTGTAAAAACAAGTACACTAGTAGGAAGACGATAATCTGCTAAAAAATAGGAAGCATGTGTTTTGCATTTTGCTGATAGAAGCTCAAAATCAAGAGCCCTACATACACACTCATGCAGTAACCAACAGTTTAGATTTTTCGTCACAAGATTAACAAAATGTAACAAAATAAAACAAAAATTATCATGATGAACCTCCACCACATAATTATTTGCCCATAAGAAATTACCTAGATCAGCTCTATCCAAATAGTTGGAGAGGGATAAATAGACCTATTTCCTGGTAGCCCCGATCACCCGATTTGTCTGTTTTGTGTTTCTTTTTGTGGGGAACAGTACAAAATAAAGTATGAGACAATTGTTAAATTCAGAGCAGCTGTTTTAGAAGCAACTGCAAGTATTGACAGGTGCTCTCTAAGAAAGGCGGTCACCTTTTTTATTTTAAAAGGTGACCTTTTAAAATAATAATTTGAATTTGAGTTTTTTAATTTTTGTTTTATTTTGTTCCATTTTGTTACCAGCTAAAAACAAAATATTATTAGAAAGTTTGAAGTATGTCTAATTATAAAATAGAACGTAGTTATGAAAATATTCCATGTGAAAATCTTTACACAATCAGAAAATAAGCCATAGCTCTTTTATTTTTTATAATAACTATGCTGAGTATTTTTTTTTTAAATTCAAAAGGGCATTACATTGAGCATTCAAAACTGCAATTCTTACATACAGGGTGAGTTTTTTTCGATGCCCACTATGGGGATCTCGGAAACTAGCAGAGCTAGAACAAAGGTTAAATGGGGAAAGAATTGCAGTTTTGAATGCTCAATCTAATGCCCCTGTTGGATTTTTAAAAAAGTTCGTGGCTCACTAGATATTTTGAAAAGAGTGATTTTTTGCTATTTCATTAAATCTCTGTAGCTCCGTTATTTCTGATTATACAGAAAAACTGTAGACACAAAAATTGTAGATAATTTTGGGCTTAATAAGATAATCTAATCCAATTTTTATGTTGTTTGTGCTTTTTGAGATATGACATAAATTGTGTTTTTTTAAATGTTAATCATAGTTGGCTGTGGCCTTATAAATTCGGCAATTTTTTGAGCTTTCCACTCGGCATAGTTATTATAAAAAATAAAAGAGCTATGGCTAATTTTCTGATTTTTTTTTTTAATTTTTACATAGTCAGCCATGGAATATTTTCATAATTACGTTCTATTTATAATTAGACATACTTCAAACTTTCTAATATTTTTTTAGCTGGTAGGTAACAAAATGTAACAAAATAATACAAAAATTAAAAAACTCAAATTCAAGTTATTATTATTTTAAAAGGTCACCTTTTAAAATAAAAAAGGTGTTAAAACAATCCACCATTATTATTTATGCAAATATTGCATCTTTTTAAAACTGAATTTGTCTTTGTCAATACTGGCAATTGCTTCTAAAACAACTGCTCTTGTCTAATACCTTATTTTGTACTGTTCCCCACAAAAAGAATTCCAAAACAGACAAATCAGGGGATCGGGGCCGCCAGGAAATAGGTCTACTTCTCCCTATCCAACTATTTGGATACAGCTGATCTAGGTAATTTCTTACGGGTAAATAATTATGTGGTGGAGCTCCATCATGATAATTTTTCTTTATTTTGTTACATTTTCTTACCAGCTAAAAATAAAATATTTGAAAGTTTGAAGTATGTCTTAATATACAATAGAACGTAATTATGAAAATATTCCATGGCTGACTATGTGAAAATTTAAAAAAAATCAGAAAATTAGCCATAGCTATTTTATTTTTTATAATAACTATGCCGAGCATTATATATTTGGAAAGCTCAAAAAATGGCCGATTTGATAAGGCCACAGCCAACTATGATTAACATTTAAAAAAACACAATTTATGTCATATCTCAAAAATCACAAACAACATAAAAAATCGGATAAGACTATCTTATTAAGCCCAAAATTATCGTATAATCAGAAATAAGTGAGCTATAGAGATCTGATGAAATAGCAAAAAATCACTCTTTTCAAAATATCTAGTGAGCCATGAACTTTTTTAAAAATCCAAAAGGGGCATTAGATTGAGCATTCAAAACTGCAATTCTTTCCCTATTTAACCTTTGTCTAGCTCTGCTATATATATATATATATATATATATATATATATATATATAACTTTTAGTTTAAATTTTTTTAAGTGTTTCTTTACTTTTGTGGTTCTAATAAAAGCACTGTTTAGGTAAATAATTATGTACTACGAGCCCTAACAACTAAATGTTCGGACAACATTTTAATTTTTCAAATAAATTAAGTTTCCATTTTAAAATTCAAATATAATTTTTTCTGCCGAAATTATAGCAATTATTGTCATAAAATAAAAGTCATATTCTTTACAGAACAATGTTTATTTCAGAAATAAATTACTTATTTTGATATATAACAACAGACTACAAAATATAGTGACAAGTAAATGTTCGGACAATCTTAATTAATGAACGTTTCTAGGGAAATCAATATGATGTAACGTCCCCTTTGGCATCTATTACTACCTTAATCCTCTTTGGCATAGTGTCCACCAAAGATTTGCAATATTGAGGGGTAAATGCATTCCAAATTTCTTGGATTTTGGCCTTAAGTGCGGGAATCGATCGCTGAGGGCTGTTTCTCAAAGACCTTTTCATGTGATGCCATAGTGTTTCGATGACATTTAAGTCGGGACTGCTCGAGGGCCAGGACAAGACAGAAATTTGATTGTCCCCAAACCATTTTTTTGTACTTTTAGCTGTATGGCAGGATGCCCCATCCTGCTGAAAGATGAAATTTCCACCTTCATAAAGCTCCACCGTACTTGGCAGCAAGTTTCTTTCCAAGATGCCTTGATATTTTTGGGCATTTATGATGCCATCCACAAACTCAAGCCTGCCTACACCATTAGTAGACATGCAGCCCCAAATCATAACTCCCTGTGGAAATTTTTCTGTACGCTTAATGCAATCTTTATGAAATGCTTCAGATTTCGTTCTTATGACTCGTTTCCGAAAATCACCCACACAGACATCAAATTTGGATTCATCACTAAAAATTATTTTAGCCCAGTCCTATTTGGTCCAATTTACTTTGGATTTTGCCCAAACAAGACGTTTCCTCTTTTGGAGGTCAGTGAGCAGTGGCTTTTCTTTGGCCTAAAAATATAAATTCTTTTAAAGTGTGTTTAGCTAATTGTTACATATTTATATTTTTGTAATTTATAAAATCCATATCCAGCTTTGTGTATCCATTGTCTGCAACATTCCCTTGATACATTTAAATTTGCTTCTTCATTCCATCGTGTTTGAAAATCCCGTACCGTACCTCTTCTTTGTTGCTTACAAATTTTAACAAGAGTCCTTTTTTTTTCTGTTACTATCCTTGGTCGCCCAGAACTTTTGCCCCGGACACCAAGGGATCCAGTTTCCCCATATGCCTTTATAACCTCACCAATCGTTGATTTGGCAATATTGAGGTCTTTCGCTATTTTTCCCATGGATTTTCCATTGGCATATTGCCTTATTATGATTTCACGCACTTTTTTGTCAGTAGCAACTCCGCGAGCCATTTTACTAACGAAAGCCCTATTGCTAATGTCATAAAAATATATTTATTTAGTCATAGCAACAACTGGCAATTGTTTTTTCAATGTTTGCTTGTAATTAATTGATGGTAAGGCAATAGTCCGAACTAGAGGCCCTGTATGACACGGAAAGTGACAGTTATTTGTTTTAACAGAGGTTGGACAACGATCGGATCTCTCTCTCTGGCGAGGGTCTTATTTTCCCTATGAAATTCATTTTGTGCAACAGACATATATTTTTTCGCTCTGTCTAACATTCCCCTAGCAGCACGATGTATCAAAATTGGATTTTAAGGTTAAGCTAACGACAGTTAACTGCCATAAGCGTAGGTAGATGAGGGCACAGTTTAAAATGTATAAAAATATAGATAAAACCAATAAATAGGTAAATAGGTTAGGTAGTAGTATGTTATTTGCAAAGCTTCACTAATAATAATTATTGAAGTTTGAATGGAAAAGTGAAGAAACATATAATTTGTTCCAAGAAAACAGAAATTTTAGGATATCAGGATAAAAACATTTATTACATTTTTGTAGGAGGGTGGTATATGTAGATAGGTATGTACAGAAAATTAAACAAGGCTCTAGCATACCAACTAATCAAACTTTCGAATATTTCTTCAATAGGAATCGTAGCTGCAATAATAATTATTATTCCGTTCATTTAAAAATAAAAAAGGTCTTTTAAATGGTTTTACTGTATGGTTTCGTTTCTTCAAACTCTCTTCTTATACCTACCATCATAATTTTAAGACAATTAATACTGAAATTTGTACGGAACAAAAAGTTGGAAAGTTTGTTTTGGTAATATTACTCAACCAATAATAATAGGAATTAGGCTGAATAAAAAAATGAGTAGGTACCTAGGTATTTAATATCGATATATTAGTATCTCATTCTTTTTTTTTGTAAAATAAAAGTTAGTAACTTTTTAATGCAAGAGAGATCGTCTACATTTCAATAAAGAAGACAACAGTATTTTTGTTTTCAAAGATATATTGTAAGTAAATGGGAAAAATTAAACTAGTACAAGTTCTCAGAAATTTATACATATTTAATAATGGTTCTTTCTTGATAGAGTCACGTTCATCAAATGTTGCAGGAGATGATCCTTTCTTCAGCACAACCTGACACTCAAAATCCATGTCGGAGAAGTGAACCTGTGAAAGTTAAGGAACTATAAATTTAAGCTACCTAAACATAATAAAACGCTGCCATCAAATGCTATTTTTTTTATCAGCAAGAAATTTGTAATGGAATATAAGCTCACACATTTAACTGACAAAAAGGGTTCTTTATATTCCCACCCGTGTTAACTTCTTTTTTGTCCGATTTTGTTGATGTAAAATAAAGCTCCTTCAAAACTGCCTCTCTCTACCACATATACTTATATTTTTATTATTCCATGAAATGAAAAATGCCTATCCAGTAAATATACCTAACAGGTTTTACCTCCTTGAAGGGCAAACATTTTAATTTTATCTCTTTAACACTGGGAAATTTTCATAAGAATTCTAATAAGGGGTTTGTAGAACCTTATGGACTTTTATTGAAAATGAATAGGTAGGTACTAATATTTAATAGGTATTAATTTAGGTATCTTATGTTATGTTGCTGATGCAGATTAAGAAAATTATTCTGCAGATTAAAATCACAGATCAAACAAAAAATAAAAAGGAACTAGAGATACTTATCTAATTAAATTTACTTACCTCGCAAATTTTCGTATCATTTCCAACTCTCATGTTAGGGTATTTCATTTGCACCATCGTGCTCGTTCTTCTGCGCTTTTTGGAAAGGGTGTTAAGAATTCTTGCAGTTTCTGATTACACAAGATGTCACTTTTAACTGTTAACATTCCTTTTTGCAAAAGAAAATGAGCACGCTCAATAATTTGTCGAGAGTTTTGTTGACAAACTGGCACCCGCCAAGATAAGAATATAATAAAAACAATGTTTCTAGATCTGCCAAAATCTGTTGTCAAATCTCTGTTAAAACGAATAACTGTCACTTTTCGTGTCATACAGGGCCTCTAGTCCGAACATTAAGTTGTCAGCAAATTTTGTTAAATAAACATTATACAAATATATTACAAAGCTAGCAAATTAATAATCATTAAAATATTAAATGATTTACTGTGACTTACTAGTTACATTTATGTAGATTTTGTTAAATTCCAGACGGAGTACTTAAAAACAATTTTAATATTAAATGTAATAGCCCGTCCGAACATTTAGTTGTTAGGGCTCGTACATTATTTTTGACATTGTGTATATATATATATATTTGACATTGTGTATCTATATATATATATATATATATATATATATATATATATATATACACAATGTCAAAAATAATGTAGTACATAATTATTTATCTAAACAGTGCTTTTATTAGAATGACAAAAGTAAAGAAACACTTAAAAAAATTTAGTTAAACTAAAAATTCAATTTTGAAAAGTATATTCTCATAATCCCTGGACAATAATAAAGTCATTTAACATGGGGAAAGGTATTGCAACTAGTTTTAGTCAAAATCCTTTCAAGTCGGCTCCAAGAGTTAGAGACGGAATTGCTGGTTTGAATGTTAGGCAGGTTGCTGCAAGGCTTTTCAGTAGAAGACCTGCAAAGAAACCGTTAATTTCATCAAGAAACATTCAAGACATTCTCAAAAAATACAATGTTCTTATGTACAATGGGAAATGACTTTAGGTTCATTTTCCAACATGACAAAGACCCAAAACATAAGTGACGCGTACTAACTGATTGGCTAGCTCAAGAACAACTTCGAGTTTTAGACTGGCCATCTCAGTCACCTGATCTCAACCCAATAGAGATTTTGTGCGAAGAAGTTGAGACAAGAATAAGAACTTAAATATTTAGAAACATGATCGACACAATCAATGAAGTTTGGAGTAAAATTAAAATGTGATCTGAAAATTAATCTTAGCCATGCCAAGAGGATGTGCTAAAGTTATTGTCAATAATGGATATGCAATAAATTACAGAGTATTTCATTGCTTAAATTGTGCTTTTCATATGTTTTATTTGTTCAGCAAGATTAATAAAATAAAAATACAAATAATTTTGCTTTACTTTTGTCACTCTAATAAAAGCAATGTTTAAATAAAGAATTATGTACTACCTTATTTGACATTTAAAAACAATTTCATTTCATCTGTTACAGCAGCTCTCTATGACTCTTTAATCCACATGGTTTTTAATTTCCGCGGCCGCCAATATTTTTAATTTTTAATTGATTTTGTCATTTTGTTGCTTTATTTTGTCCGATAGTGTATTTTTTGCAACCATGCATTTTCCGTTTACAGATTCAGAAGTCCAGCAGTGTATTAGTAATACTGTATTAAATTCAGTTTTGCTGTGTACTCTCAAACTCTACAAACTTATTTAAATTTGCATTTCAATGGATGTATAAATAAATAAATGTATTATAACAGTTTGTCAGTGTTGGTATTAGTTGACTGACTTGACAAATGGCAATTATTGTGTTTCAGTCTATTTGTTCTTTGACTAGCAAATCGAACAAAATATAAGATTTCAAAAGTCTTTGAAAATACAAAAAATGTTAATTGCTTAAGTATAATTCATTTATGTATACTTGTTTTTAAACAAATACGTTATTTATTACTACTATTTAGTTATTCGCTAAATTAAGGCATATCATATGCTGGGTGGATCCAAAAGTGAAATACAAATATTTGTTGTTGTTTTTTGTTCTTATCATTTGGTCAAGGCATTTAGTTGAAGGTTTGCTCTGTGTTATTCCTTATGTCCTGAGCAGCGACATAGAGGAAAGGTAATAGCAAAAAATGGCCATTTCACTGGAATATGTAACAGCAAACACATAAGAGGTAGCTTTATCGGAGTCCCTTTTTTTTTCCAAGAAATTACACACACAAAGATTTTAACAAATGTATTCAAAACTTTATATCATTTCAAAACATAATAAATGTTAAAAAGAGCATGTAACTAAATAAAATGATAAGAATAATCTCAGCTTAATTGCAGGATTTTAAATTCATAGCATTTTTGGTGATTTTTACAAAAAAAATATTACCCTCTTTTGAGGCTTTTGTTGTATGAATGGCTATCAGGCATAGCAGGATTTTCTTTGCCTCGTTTTCTTCACGTTTTCCTGGTGTTGGGAGCTCCCTCGATCAATACCAATGTGCCTTGTAGTTTTCTTAGCAGTGCTAGCGGCACATCGACGATTCTTGAAATAAACGGCAATTTGTGATACTAAGGTGCCACTTGGGACAATGGTGCCTTAGGGCCATTTGGTTGATTTGGCCTGAGGAACACTCGATATTTTCCGTGTGGGTAGATTTTATAGGGAGGTGGGGAAAATTTAATGTTAAAATTTTTCAAAAAATTAAAAAAGACCCAGAGACGCGAGCTGGGTGTCGATTTCGCATGATTTTGACTCGAGGAATCCAACCGTAGCCCCAAAATGCGATCCGAGAACCAGAAGTCAGTCAAAAGCCGCCGTCATTTTAAAAAAATTGCTGACCCTCGTTTAATGTTTCTAATGCACGTGAGATGTCAATACTTATGTTTTTGAGGTCAGCGAGTTCATTTATGTCAACGAAATTTACCTTCGGTCACCGGAAGTGGTCTCTAGGCACCGAAAGGGGGCTCCAGGCACCGGAAGAAGCTCTCGTGCTGCACTTTCTGAAGAAGGGGGAGCTACACTAACACACCTTGCCATGCAGGATAATGAATGCGACATGTTTCAGATATTCTTAACAAATAATGCGCTTAAATTATTATATGTTAAATAAAGTTTCGATATACTACATTTAAACATATACAAATCCATAAAATCTTTATTTTCCGAGATAATCGCCTCCACTTTTTTTGTTCTGAAGGCTCACAGAAACCGCTTCTTTTAACCTTCGTACCATTTTCAAAATTCAAATCTAGGACCGGCTACGATTTTTTTATACCCCCAATTTTCATTAAACCATTTAGCGATTTTTTTAAATCACCACAGCATTAATCACCACTCCCCAAAACTACAAAATTTGAACAGAAAATATACCATTCTACAGTACCAAAGTTGAGCAAAATAGGAATTTCAATGGCAGCTGGCAAGTCAAGTATGCTGTGGAATCTCCTCAAAACAGTTGAATGGCCGACAAGACCACTCAAGGTGTTGGTGTGCAAAGATCCAATACAAAATATACAGGGTGTCTTTTTCTGGACCATCTCAAATTACTGAGTTTTTGGGATCAAAAATCAAGTAGGTAATTAAAACCACCCCAGATACTATAAATGAACTAGGTCATGAACTAAAATACAAAAGCCTGCTAGTCAGCAAGTTCATATGAGTTAAGATGACACAGAAAATGTAACATCTTAGACAGGTCCAATAATTTAAATTGTTTTTTATTTGTTGGTTGGCATTTTGTAAAAAAATGTATTACTTTGTGTTTATTAATATTTTTCAATAATTCCAGAGCACTCTTGACCAGTATAAAGTTTAATAAAAATTCAGCATTTTGAGATGGCCCAGAGAAAAATACCCTGTACATTTTTGTACACCAACACTTTTAGTTGAGCGGTCCTGTTGACCATTCAAATGTTTTGATTCGCCAGATGCCGATTTTGCTCAATTTTGACACCCTGCAGAATGGAACTCCCTGAATATTTTTTATTAAAATTTGCTATATGGGGATTTTGGGGTGTTCTGATTAATGCTATGGTGTCAGATTTTAAATAAAAAAAATCGCGAAATGGTTGTTGATTTTTCATTTCCATTATTTTCATAAATTTCGTGGATATGATTGGTACCACTGTAAAGCTTTTTCAAAGAGCTTTTCAATAATGCATCGTAAGTGGGGGATTGCCATTTAAAATTCTGCAGGGGGGTTGAAGGGGGCGTCACTTAGAAATTTTGGTTCCCCCTCTCTACTTCACAATATGGGTCCTAAGGTTTTAATTTTTTCTAAATTTTCTGATATTTCTGTTTTTGGAGATAAGATTAAACAAGTGTTTTAGATTTTTTCTCAGCTATCAGAACCTGATTAATTAAAGTTCAAATAATATAAAACTTTAATTCCCTAATAATATAGAAATATTTAATTTTCAAAGTTACTTCAAATGATATGAGCAACGAAATACAACAAAGTAGATACGTAATAGATATTTGTGTACCAAGACAGTGAAGTTCAACTTTTTGTAAAGAACCGAGAATTTAGTTGCAGAGGCCTAGGCCCAGAAACATATAAACCCATCCATAAGCCGGGCAGACTGTCTATACCTTTCAGATCCATCCAGATAATAATAGTGGCATTCTTTCATGATGGTCCTACTGATCTATCAGATCCAGTTCATTTTATCCCTTGTTCTTTCGATCAAGATCACTTCTCCCACAACTGATCTAGTGTGAGTACCAAGAAATTTTGGAATCAATTGACTCAGTTTGTTATTTTCTAAACTTTCGTCACAGAAATTGCTGCAAAAGAAAAACAAAAGTAGTAAATATGATGGAGTAAGATCTGGAAATTGAGGGTAGTGATATGGACATAACAAATTAGTGGTAAAGTATTTGCCTTTTAGTCAATTATGCCTGATTTGCCGAAATTTTGTTGTTCTTTCTATTTCTATAGATCAGTTCAATCTGAACTTATATTTTAATATTTTCTATAAGTTCATTTTGAACCAGATCAGTAGATGAGTACGAAAGAATACCACTATCGATTACTTTAGTGCCAAATTCTAAACTTGTAATGACAATTTTGACACTTTAGAGTCCATTTCTAAGCTTTTAATGTTCAAAACCTTAAAATCCTTTGGTATTGATTATGACAAAACTTTTATATAAACAATATTTTTCGAAACAATTTATTTTGTTGAGATTTGTATCTGTTAAAAAATGTCACACTTTCAGATTCACCATATATGCTTATGTATGTATGTATATCCGGTTCTCTTTCTGATACCCACCCATAGTTTTCACCTGGACTTGGTTCTCCCAAACAAAATCAGCCTTTCCACATTTGAAAAAAGTGCAAACACTGTATTTGCTCCCGGATCTAATACTTTCCTAAAATCTAGATGTCATTTTATTTTACATGCCAAATACTTTGAATCCATTTGTAAATAGATTACATAACCCAAATAAGACAAAAATAAGAGGTCAGAGCTAAATTTTCAATTTAATACTTAGTTAAAGTTCTCAATATTAAGTTAAAGTTAAAATTACTTACTACTGAATTCAATTTAGAAATGAATCTCTTGAATACCCATTATTTGTCTTATTTTTATGTACAATCATATCCATGAATAAAAACTTAATTATAAATACACCCATGGAGAAAATTATATTTTTCTATTCTAAAGAATTGATGAAATTGACATTGTTAATAAACAAAATTTTTGTTTTGAGCTTAAATTTTTTTGTGGTATATTTTATTTTATAGCAGATAGGTTTGGTATTTTGTTAATTTAGTCACTGTTGTTTCTAATTTGTTAATTAAAAATTGAAAATAAGTAGGTATATTGAAATTGTGATATAGAATCAGTAACTAACTACATTACCTACATATTGTTATAATAAAGAGAATATATTGCTGGTTTCCGACAAAACCGGCACAACTCAAAAAATACAATTTTTTTAATTTTTAAACTTTTGGCTTCTAAATATGCTGGATTATTACCAGAAAAATCGTCACAAATTAAATGCAGCTAATTTCCGCAGAGCGCCACTGTAGCCAAATGTCATTACTTGAAATTCATATATTTAATACAGGCAATACTGACTCATCTCAGTTGTGCTTTGATCATTGTAGAGGTTAAATCAGACAATTTCGTGCAAAACCGTATCAAAACAAAAAATGTCAACTAAAGTGTGCAATTATTTTGAGGAATATCGGCACATTTTGCTTTGTGTCAGTTATTTTAATTCAAAATAAACCCTAATTTTGTTTTTAATTTTTGAGGAAAACCGTCACATTTCAATTTTTTTTTGTATTTTTGTATTTTTTACATTGTATTCAAAATTTACTAAACTTCTTTTTTACGGAAAATAATCCTTACATAGTTACCTTTATACTAAAAAAAATTTTTTTTACTTATCCGGAATAAAAAATCAGAGATTCTAACACTATCCATTTTTTAATATCTTTAATTGTCGATACTGGAAATTTGTAGATTTTGAGTTATGTCAGTTTTGTTGGAAACCAGCGATATTTACATTATAGACAAGAGTTTATAAATTTAATGAAATAAATCCCGGTTTTCTCTCATTTGTTACCAACAAGGCATAATAATCTCTCGATCTATAGTGTGATATAGTGTGATTCTTGACCTATACCCAAATTTTTGAGAATTTTAGCTTTTGGCAAGTAGTAACCAATAATCAAAAAAATGTAACTAGTAAAAGTTTTTTAGTTTGGTGGAAATAACTTCAAACAGTTGCATATTCGATTAATACCTACTTAGAAATTTATGTTTTCATTTTTTTTCTCAATATTCCTGTATACTTCACAAACTAAAAAACTACATTTTTGCATGATCAGTCTTCACCCATTATTAGTAGGTATACATCACTTTGTACCTATGTCCTATAACAACCGCTTTTTTTTGACGGAATATTATATTGTCACTTCAAAAGTGGCTTCACCCACGTGAATTGTCTTTAATGTTTAGTGGCGTCGAATTGCAGAGTGACCACCCAGGTGCCCACAAAAATGGAAATGTGGGCCTTAATTTACTGAAACTGAAAATTCGGTAAGATACAAACCACAAAACAACTATTTATGTCCTAAAAATTACAACTATAAATATTTGTATTATAGTAGATGAGGGGAGGGGTTGGGGTTCAAACTCCCCTCATTGAGAAAAAGTTGAAAAGTACATCACGATGATGTGATTCCTGTGCCTCATTTAAACTAAGTAGTTGAACTCAAAATTTCTCAAAAAATTGCCTGTGGCCCATTTTAGTGAGCCACCTCTACCTTTTTTAATATCCGCTTTCAAAAAACGCAAATTTCTGTAACTATACCTACACAACCCTGATCAGTAAAGAGCGTTTATGCAAAATTTAAATATAATATACAGGGTGTTAAAAAGTTCATGTAAACATGGCCTCAAAAATGACACCTAAGGGGGGGCTATAGCCCCCAAAATTTACACCTTGGCAACCAGTTTTTCTGAATGTTTAAAGAATGAACAGCATCACTTGGTCAGATTTTTGTCTGAGACATCCTCAAAATTTTGTTTTTTTTGGGTTCCTTTCCTTCTCCCAATTCCAACCATATACAGGATGATTTTTTTAGGACTTTCCCACTTATTTACATTATTTATTATTTTATTATTTATTATTTTGCGCCCTACAAAAAAAACGTAAGGAACAAAAATATGGCAATTTTGGACAGCTAAGTGTTGCTGAAAAAGAAATCGGCATCCATGGCCAACTTGTCGTGCAATATAAAAAAAACTCAAATTGAGCAAAACTATTGATAGCCGTGGAATGTTTATTTTATGAGACATAAGGAAAACTTGTATATTAAAAATTAATGGCACTGAGAAGCTTTATCTATTCAGGTGTTCAGATAGTTTCAGCAAATTACACAGAGTCTTCGGCTCTCTTGAGGGCATGAAAATTTTTGTCTATCTGAAGTTTTTTTTAGCACAGTACGAAAAGTTGGGCATAGAGGCCCATTTCTTTTTTAACGTCGCTTTGCTGACCAAAATTACCATATTTTATTTTCTTATGTATTTTCTGTGCGGTGTAAAATAAGCGAGAAAATCACTTAATAAGAATTAAAATAAACAGGAAAAATTTCATAGCCTCAAGAGAGCCGAAACCCTTTTTAATTTTCTATCTGAGTACTCAGTTGCATAAAGCTTCTTAGTGCCATCAATTTTCAATATGAAAGTTCTCCGCTATCTCTTAAAATAAACATGTTACGGTTATTAATTGTTTTGCTCAATTTAAAATTTTTTATATTGCGTGACAAGTTGGCTATGGATGTCGATTTCTTTTGCAGCACTACTTAGCTGTCCAAAATTGCTACATTTTTGTTCCTTACGTTGATTTTTTCTAGGGCGCAAAATTAACGAGGAAATCACGGTGGTAGTTCTAAAAAATCATCCTGTATAGTTATCTCTAACAACTTTTCTTTAGAATGCCATGCAAAAATTAAATTTGAAAAATATTACTTTCAAACGTAATTTATTGCCATTAAATGAACCACAATTCACAAAAAACTCAGCATAATTCAAATTATTCTTGTAACGTGCCCTCCTTGGTTGTGACGTCAAGTACCTCGTTGGTGGTGGCGCCACTGGTGGGCTGCGGCACCATGTATAAACTAATATGGGCGGCACATGTATCAAAACTACAGCACCACGCAAGCTTTGTTTAGAAATATCAACGAGAATGTCTCATCCTTGTCTATCCGTCTTATTATAGTCTTGATATTGTGGATAATGTTTGAAAAGAGTGTGCTGTATTAAATAGTTATTTACATTGTGAGATGCGTAAGCACACTTTTTTGGCCGAGGAGGTTGTTTAACGCCCGTGTTGCGTTGGGTCTTAAAACTCTCTTCGAGGCCAAAAAGAGCTTACGCATCGAGCAATGTATTACATTTTTCCTGCTACTGACAATTTCATATTAGGTAGGTAAGTAGGTACTTTGAATTTAAATACACTATGGAGTAGAATGTGAGTAATAATCTTCATAATAACCATTGTCCAATTATTACTAAAAATGATAATCAGTGATAAATATATAAGAGATAGGATGCAGTGATAATTAAAAAAAAAACTTCTTGTGCGATTGAACCCGGGACCTCACCATTCAGTTAAAGAAGTGCTCGTTAAATTTAAACTTTTAGGCGGTTCTTATTTTTGACCTACATCAGATCCCTCTGGAAATGGGTCGCCGAACTGTTTATTTTAACGTTAAATTTCCATTTATCCTTCTCTAATTCTGTGTAGCTGTCACTCCTGTCACTGCCTCCTGATCGATCGAGCGCTGTGACGTCACAACCATTCCCGTGCTTTTCGTGTCGTTTCAAATGAATAGCTTGCGGTCACAACTTTAATTATTTATTGCAAATTAAATGTTGCGATTTGGGGGCTGATATTTGGTATGTGCTCTTTCTATATACATATAGGCAAATATATTAAAGAAATAAAAAAATGTTCAAGTTCCCCATTATGTAAATGTATCATATTTGAGGAAATTTATACAAAAAAAAATAAAAGTCTCTGCTTGGTAACTATATAAAACTATACGAATATATGGTTGGAATTGGGAGAACAATGTATGATGTTACTATTTCTGCAAAATCAAGTGTTTTAAAGACTTACTTGGTAGGTAGAGTACTTCATTGTTACAAGCTTTTATTTAACTTGCAATGTATGTATGTATGTTAGTTTGTTTAGGTCAAATCTTGCAAGCCGAATTAGAACCACTTGACATCCGATTGAGCTGAAATTTTGCACACCTTTAATTCTGATGACAATATAATATACAATACTCAATATTGTAAAACTTTAAAAATAGCCTCCTTAATGCGGGTATCAAATGAAACGGCCTAAAGAGTAGAAAACAATAAAATTAGTGACATCGACATCACACTGCTATAAAAAAAAAACTCCCTTAATATGGGTATCAAAGGAAAGGGCTTGAAGAGAAGAAAACGATAAAGTTAGTGATATCACACTAAATTCAATATGGCTGCTGCTCCAGGATGGCGGATTATATTTTCTTTCCAACAACCTTAATATGGGTGTCAAATGAAAGCACTTGAAGAGTAGAAAACAATAAAGTTAGTGACATCACACTAAATTCAATATGGCTGCTGCTCTAAGATGGCGGATTACATTTTCTTTTCAACTCCCTTAATATGGGTATCAAAGGAGAGGGTTTGGCGAGTACAAAATAATAACTAAGGTAAGTGACGTCATACTAAATCCAATATGGCGGATGCTCCAGGATGGCGGACTAAATGTCATTACTACCCTCCTGACATGTTTTAAAACAAACTTTTATTTAAGCCATGTACTAAAACGAATAAAATAAATTTAGGTTTTCGTTAAGATAATGCAATGCCAAATAATGACAAGTTTTTGTAAATTAAAAAGCTTGTCGCTTGAATTGTAAAGAAAATACATACTTTGGCAAGCAGGTACTTGTTTATCAAGCAATCACTGTACAGGGTGGGCCAAATTTTACACTTTTAAAGAGAAACTCCTATTTTGAAAGGAGATAGACGAAAACTGATATCGGCATCTGAGGCTCATTTTTTATAATGAACTTAAGGGTGAAAACTGCAAATCGATATCTGTCACCGTTTTTGAGTTACAGGGCGTTATTCGAAAATGTGCTTTTTCGAAAAGTAGCCTTAACTTTTCTCGCGTTGAAAAATTTGTATTTCTGTAAAATCATTCCTCAGTTTTTACGTAGAATCCAATGCTGCTACTCATTTTTTTCAAGTCAATCTGGGGAAAATGGAGATGGAACCAGCAATTTATACTACGAGCAGTATTCAGAGAGAAGACATGTACACAAACAAAATTACTTTTAAACAAAACACTTGCCTAATATCAAGAATGCGTGCTTCGTTGAAGAGGTCATCACTAGGATAGGTTGGCGATTTTCCATAAATGATTTTAAGTGCCCACTTTTGCACAACTGCAAGACTTTGTAGGTGGTTGTCCGTAACGCCTCCCCATCCTATGATGCCATAAGTTAAATGTGACTGTATTAATGCGAAATAAAGTATTCTCAAATGTTGCACCTCAAGATAGTCTTTAAGAAACTTCAGTCTATACAATATGCATCTCACTTTGTTTGTTACACTCCCCACATGCAGGTCCCACCTCATGTGCCTGTCAATGAGAACCCCCAAGTATTTAATAGACCGTGACTCTGGGATTTCTGTTTGCGTATCTATCTTCAACGTGCCCATATTCGGAAGATTATTGGAATATGATGTAAAAGGTAAGTATTTAGTCTTTGTGATGTTCAAGGTTAGCTTACTGTATTGAAACCAATTCTTAATAATTCGGAAGTCGGTTTCAGCTTTCTGCTTAAGTTCTTCCCAAGTGTTTCCCGAGTAGGTTATTGTTGTGTCGTCAGCAAAACATATTATTTTACCCTTGGTTGGTAGCTTCAATAATCCGTTTATATATATGATGAACAGTAATGGTCCTAAAACTGTACCTTGAGGAACACCAAACGATACTTTCTTTGTACCACTGGAAACTCCTTCCAGGTTTACCAGTTGTATGCGATTTGACAGCTAGCTTTTCAGCAGTGCATGGACGTTTCCTCTTAGCCCACAGGCTTCAAGTTTATTCAATAAAGCTATTAGTAATTGATAATCACTGAAGTAAATCATTAAGTGTTATATATTTTTGGAATGGTAATGTTTTGCTCTATTAAAAAAATTTTTTTTTTCATCGGTAACTCTTAAACCATTGACTTGAAAAAAAAAATGTAGTAGCAGCATTGGATTGTACGTAAAAAAGTGCTTTGGGAATGTTTTAACACAAACACAAAATTTTCAACCCGTAAAAATGTTATGGCCACTTTTGAAAATGAACATTTTAGAAAATTGCCCTGTACCTCAAGAATGGTGACAGATATCGATTTGCAGTTTTCGCCATTAAGTTTATCATAAAAAATGAGCCCCTGTACATACAATACCTGCTTTTATGACAAAAACCTGTCAGAATTTGGCATTGAATTATCTTAACTTGAGACGTTCGTGTGCAACTTCACTGGGACATTCCAATTAAGTTACAGTGTGGACGCTGGTGTAACTTTCAAACTACCTACATTGAACATAGAACTTCCTAGAGATGCTGCCTTGTAACTTCCATAATATGTTAACCTACAACTTCTAAATACTAAGCAAAGTTACTATGAGGATGTCGCATGGATGATTTTGAAGATAGTTTCATTGACACCCCAGCCTTAACTTCAACGGTGCAGGGATGGATATGCGATTTTTTTTTGGCCCAGTGGGACACAAGCATGTTCCATGTAGCTGCTTCTGGAGTAGTCTCAATTTTGAGTATTGAGGGCGAGAATCACTATTTAAATTAATTGGTTTAATTTATAATCTAATAGCTACTTTTGTTAGTACATAGAATCTATTAGATTCTACTTACATACCTACTATTACAAGCTTTTATTTGTGTGTATGCGTGCCTGCCTGCGTGCATGTGTTTGGACTTTAGTAGTAAAGCGAGGACACACCCGCACTGCCCACTGGCGCTGTGAGGACCTTTTTCGCTGCGAGGACTATTTTCGGGTGCTCGCAATGTTCTAACCCCTATATCATGCTCTACACGTTGCGGGGGCTCGATATATATATCAACAATCTTGAAGAAGTCCTCGCAATGTCGGTATACGGCGGATTTTTAGTTCCTCGATTTTAGGTGTGTGTGTCGAAGATGGCGTTGGTGCCGATTTGTGTGAAACCTCTCTGTGTATCCAAGATGACCGCGCCGACTTTGTGAGGACACGTGGTTGGCTGGGTGTGTCTGTCCGTACAAAACACAATTTTATAATTCCGTAGAGAATTGCCCTTTTTTAGGCTGACATTTTTAGTACCTAATTACAATTATAACTGCGCGGCATTACTTTATTTTAAAGATATATTCTTTAACTATTTCTGCTTTACTTATTACTAAACAATTTAACAAAAATCCTCAAATAAAATTAGGTTAGGTATGCAATGAAATCTTGCAAAACTTAATATATATATATATATATATATATATATATATATATATATATAAGAAAAGGTGATAATGGGCAAACACTCAAAGTAAACAAAAAGGAAAAACTAGTAACCGCATACACGTGTTTGCCCATTATCACCTTTTCTTGTAATTATTACATTTACACTCGCTAATCTTACATCCTTATTATATATATATATATATAAACCATATATATATATATATAAACCATATATATATATATATAAACCATATATATATATATATATATATATATATACAGTGTGTCCCGTTTTTCATGTTAACACCCCTGAAAATCTAAGTAGGCTGAAGGAATTGAACGGGGCATTTTTTTATAGATATGTCCCTGAAAGGTCATCATTTGCGAAGTATTGGTTTGGCATTGCCGCGAAAGCCTGGCCTACTGCGATTTTTTAAAAGGGTGCGTTTTTCGAAAACCATATTAGGCATTTTTTTATTTAAAATCTGACACCACAGCGTTAATCAGGGCACACCGAAACCCCCATATACCAAATTTGAACCAAAAATATACAGGGAGTTCCATTCTGCAGGGTGTCAAAGTTGAGCAAAATAGGAATTTTAAAGGCATCTGGCGAGTCAAGTGTGCCATGGAATTACCTCAAAACAGTTGAATTTTCAATAGGACCACTCAAGGTGTTGGTGTGCAAAGGTCGAATACAAAATATACAGAGTGTTCTTATTCGTGCCATCTCAAAATACTGAATTTTTGGAACTTTATACGAGACAAAAATCGAGTATATCAAAACCGCTCCACACACTACAAATGAACTAAATCTAAAAAATACAGAAGCCTGCCAGTTAGTAAGTCCATATCAGTTAAGGTGGCTGGTGTGCCACAACAGGAAACGCACAGAAAATGTATCATCTTAGACAGTGACTTTGTTGAAAAAGTCCAATATTTTAAATTGTTTTTATTTGTTAGTTGGCATTTTGTAAAGAAATGAATTACTTTTGTGTTTATCAATATTTTTTCAATGATTCCAGAGCACTCTTGATCCGTATAAGTTTCATAAAATTTCAGAATTTTGAGATGGCTCAGAGAAAAATACCCTGTATATTTTTGTATTGAATCCTTGCACAGCAACACTTTCAGTGGTCCTATTGACCATTCAACTGTTTTGAGGTAATTCCATGGCACACTTGACTCGCCAGATGCCTTTAAAATTCCTATTTTGCTCAACTTTGACACCCTGCAGAATGGAACTCCCTGTGTATTTTTTGTTCAAATTTGGTATATGGGGGTTTCGGTGTGCCCTGATTAACGCTGTGGTGTCAGATTTTAAATAAAAAAATGCCTAATATGGTTTTTCGAAAAACGCACCCCTTTAAAAAATCGCAGTAGGCCAGGCTTTCTTGGCAATGCCAAACCAATACTTCGCAAATGATGATCTTTCAGGGACATACCGATAAAAAAATTTCCCCGTTCAATTCCTTCAGCCTACTTAGATTTTCAGGGGTGTTAACATGAAAAACGGGACACACTGTATATATATATTAATTTCACCTAACTCTGAGTAAATTACACGTGCATGATGTGACCCAGGTATGAAAATATTTTAACCCTTGTGCATCGAAAACTATACCTTTTCAAGTTCAAATTGGCTCTAATCAGAATCGAAATGACATTAGTTAAAATCAAATTGGCAACATCAATTTCAAACTGGCATCAATCAAAATCAAATTAGCACTTGTCAATTTTAATTTGGCATTAACTAAAATGCAATTAGCGAAAACAATTCATTAAATGATAGACACAGTAAATAACATAATTAATTGAAACCATTAACGAGTTTTTAATAACAAATTTTCTTAAAAAATCATAAATAATTAAGTGAAACGATTAAGGCATGGCCTGTAGTAAAGGCAGGAGTAAAAGCAAACATGAACATTTCTGAAGAGCTAAATAACATCTTGGCTGGTGCTGATCGGGATCGTCTGACTCAAACAAAATATCGCATGCAGAGATTAGAGAACATCGTTTGTGGCAATATTGGCAAGATAACTGTTTTTAATTGTGCAAAATTCATTGCACATATCCAAACATCTATTCCTTTTGCATCATGGATAATAAGGAATTACAAGAAAAGGTGATAATGGGCAAACACTCAAAGTTAACAAAAAGAAAAAACTAGTAACCGCATACACGTGTTTCATGCTATTTGGCAATCACCAGTACGGTGTAACATTAACCAAATCAAAAGATAGGCATGATTTGAGAAGCAACAAATGAAGTCCAGGCAGGAGCCAACAGCACATTTGCAGCTTCAGTCAGCACATCCCCTATTTTGGGGCTTGTACTAACATCACGGAGGCTGCCAAAGCGACCTGCGTGGAAATCTTCATAACCCAAGATACAATGACAATAAGGATGTAAGATTAGCGAGTGTAAATGTAATAATTACAAGAAAAGGTGATAATGGGCAAACACTCAAAGTTAACAAAAAGAAAAAACTGTGTTTGCCCATTATCACCTTTTCTTGTAATTATTACATTTACACTCGCTAATCTTACATCCTTATTGATAATAAGGAAGATATGATTTTTTAAGAAAATTTGTTATTATTTAAAACTCTTTAATGGTTTCACTTAATATTTATGATTTTTTAAGAAAATTTGTTATTTAAAACTCGTTAATGGTTTCAATTAATTATTATGTTATTTACTGTGTCTATCATTTAATGAATTGTTTTCGCTAATTGCATTTTAGTTAATGCCAAATTAAAATTGACAAGTGCTTTGATTTTGATTAATGCCAGTTTGAAATTAATGTTGCCAATTTGATTTTGACTAATGTCATTTTGGTTCTGATTAGCGCCAATTTGTGACATTTTAGTAAGATTCAATGGGTTATAGGTACCTTCGAAAAATAAAGAAATCGACTGAATTAGAATTTGAATGTACATTGCGTCCCAAAGTTTCAGGGCTAATGTAGAAAAACGATTTTTTCTTAAACGTGGGTCCTAAATGGGACTATGTAAAATTCATATTTCTTGGAAAAAATATTTTGAGAATTTTTGAAGAATAGGTGATGCCTTCATAAATTATATTTTTCCCAGGGACATACCTGAATTTTCCCATATTTGCAAATAAGCCTGTATTTTTCTGATTAACTTTTATTAAAGAAAATTTTCTCTATCTGTTTTCTAAAAGCAAATATGTTCTGAAATAACCGTAAAAAAAGTCAAGTTAGCCGAGGCATCAAGTGCTCTAGCGAAAACTGTGAGGGGCCTCGGCTAACTTAATTTTCTTTTACAAAGTTATTTCAGAACATAGTTTCTTGTAGATTTTAAAGGAAAACAGATAGAGAAAATTTTCTTTAACAAAAGGTATTCAGAAAAACACAGGCTTTGCAAATATGGGAAATTTCGGGTATGCCTCTGAGAAAAATATAATTTATGACAGTATCACTCCTAGTTCCAAAATTTGCAAAACACTTTTTTTGTTCCTGTGTTGTTCACTACAGCCTTGAGGTGTCAACTCTGGGACACCCTGAACAATAATAGGCATTTCGGGTGAATTTCGGGGTATTGCGAAAGTATTTCTGGGTACCTTTATACCTATCGGTGTGAAGTTGGCGGCCAATTTCTAACAGCCAAAAATTTCCAGCAGCCAATTGTTTATGCGTGAAGTTATCAGCAAAACTCCGTCAGTCATTTTTGTATGTGAAACTGGCCTCCAAATTTTAGCGGCCATTCTTTTGACGAACTTTTAATAAGATCGTTGCCTCACCCTGCAAAAGTCAACTTTATACTCAATTGCTTAGGGTATTTGCTGAATTTTATTAATTGCCCACTGCCACCCCGCATAATATGGCCCGCCTTTCTACTCTTAGTGAGGACCTCATCCTATGAAAAACAACTGTATGCTTAGGCTGTCTGTCGAAATTTTTAAGGCCCGCTTTTAATCAGTATTTAACACCTAGAAAATGTAATTTTGAACAAAAAGTTTCCTATAAACATGGGTGAAAAAGTTACAGGGTGATGGAGGTACAGTTTGAAAACTTTTTTGGCCATAACTTCTACAGAAGTTATGCAATTGAAATAAAATTTGGTGCACTTCTTTAGTAGTTGAAGTGCAACAATTTCGTGTAAAAACAATTTATTTTCATCAAACAGAGCCGGAGGGGTGAGGTTGCAAAATGACTTTTATACTAATAACTTTTTTGAGGTAATCTTTTTGGTCTTGCAGGTTCATCATTTTAGTGCATCTTTCTGTTTTGCAATAAAAGTGTATAGGTACTTGTTTCATAATGATAAAATCAACCTCTTGCGTTGAAATTGGTAAAATGTGCCCCAAAACACCTGTTAACTCCAAAATTCGAAAAAAAAAAAATTTCACATAAATGTTACAGATGATGACAAATTGTATTTTTAAAATTAAGAAAAAAAGCCAAATGGGCATTGGGTAAAACCTCATGTTTTTTTTTAAATGGGGTGTAAAAATTTTGTACAATTCTGTTTCATTTTGAAAGCGAAATTTTTTTGGTAGGTACATTATTCATGGGGAATTTTTTGTCACTCCAAATGGTACAAATTATTCTGTAAAATTTGAAAGCAGTAGTTAAATTTTTTTATTTTTCAAAGTTTATGTACAGGGTGTGACAGAAAATAAAGCCATAAGGACCTTAATAGTTTCATCACGTGACCTCGTAGAATTAAGAATACAGAGAGTTCCAAAATTAATGTACAGGGTGTGACAAAAACCAAAAGGTCCTTAATAGTTTCATCATGTGACCCGTAGAACTAAGATACGGGGTGTCTCAAAATTCATGTACAGTGTGGGATAAAAACAATGTCGGAAGGGCTTAATAGTTTCATCATGTGGCGTCGCAGAATTATTATACAGATTGTGTCAAAAAGACGTATACAGGTTGGATAAAAACATAGGAAAAACCAAAAGGACCTTAATAGTTTCATTACTTTACATATATTAATATACAGGTTAAATTAGTTTAAATAAGTGTTAAATTTAAAAAAAATAGAGAATTTCATATTTTTTAGCAGACAAATTGGTCAAAATTGAGATACAGGGTAGATAAAAAACATGACACACTAGGAAAGCCAAAAAGGCGTAACTCTCTCATGACGTACAATTCCACAGACATAGGAATTTTCTCAAAAAGGTGTTATATTTTATTTACATCTCCTCTGTCTCCTGTAAAAGAACCTTAATCGTCACGCGACGTTACAGAATTTTTCTCAGGTGGCGTACAGGTTAGGTAGAAATGACTGAGATACAGGTGGGGTCAAAATATACTTGCAAACATTCCGAACTATGCAATTTCTTCTAATAGTAATTAATTAAAGCGTCTGCAGCACAATAACGTGCGGCATACTAAATCCCTAATCTCAAAATGATCTGCAACTTGGACACAAAAATATGAAACATGAGTAAACAAATACCTCTTTGGGCTTTTATTAAGTATAAATTAATTTTAGAAAATTGGGTATAAATAAAATTAATTCATATGATACAAACCGGCCGGCAAAAAATGTAAAAATTGGTCAATATATGCAGGGTAGTTGAAAAACATGACACATAATAGGTAAATATAAATCACAAATCTTAAATCGCAGTATAACAGAGTGTAAAAGTACCCAGAGCTTTGAATATTTTGCGTAATAGTTTCCTCTATAAATTTGACATAAAATTGCATTCTTTCGTGTTTTTCGAGTGTGAGTGAATAATTTGCTTACAATCTGCTAATTGGTAGGTCAACCATCGGTTTCTAAAACCAAAACCATCTAAGTCGTCTGGTCGCCACTGGTTTTCAACTTAATGGCGTTAATATTATACAAAATTAATATACAGGGTGCTTAAAAACACGACGCAACAGGAAAGTCCTTAGTAGCTTCATCACTTGACGTCACAGAATTTTTCTCGGATTTAGGCATTTTTTCTACTTAGATGTAGTAACAATCTATGGACTTAATAAAAAGTTAAGTAAATCTCTAGATGTATGTAATTCTGCACGTCGGATGCGACCACAAGTGAGTATAAGGACGATTTAAGATTGGGATATTTGTACGTCTATTGTCTTGCCGTTGGCAGCCCCGTTTTAACTTAAAAATTGTTTTGAATCGTATCTTTAGGACAAATAGCATAGTTCAAAATTTTTACAATTGTTGAGACGCGTAAGACCTTTTGCCCAGTTTGAACGCATGATGATTCCTATGTTTTGATGCAATCCGCATATGATTTTTAATATTCTGATTTTATTAGTCTGCGATGCCATGTGATGAAACTATTAAGGTTCTTTTGGCTTCCCTTCTTCCTATGTTTTTGTCATAACCGTATAAGTACATGACATTTGAGACACTCCGTATTCTAATTATTATTCCATGATGTCACGTAATGAAACTATTAAGGCTCTTTTGGTTTTCCTCTGTTTTGATAAAACCTATATATGACTTTTTGATACAACCTGTATATTAATTCTGCGCCGCCACGTGATGAAGCTATTAAGGCATTGTTTTTGTCCCACTGCGTACATTAGTTTTGAGACACCCCGTATTCTTAGTTCCGCGAGGTCACATGATGAAACTATTAAGGTCCTTTTGGCTTTGTTTTTTGTCACACACTGTACATAAATTTTGATGCATCCTGTATTCTTAATTCTGAGTCACATGATGAAACTATTAAGGCCCTTTTGGTTTTTTGTCACACACTGGCATCAGAGCATGCCATAGGCCAACGACGCACGCGTGAAGAGAGGGTAATGCTTTATTGACTTTTCCTATTGCGTCGTATTTTACACACCCCTGTATATGTATAATTTTTGGCTAATTCCGTAGTATGTAAGTATGGTGGTACTGCTAAAAATAATATGTGTATATTTTGTTTGTAAAACACTGCATAGAGAGCGTCAACAGTTTGCAGGGCTAGTCATAAAGAAATTTTATTCTGACGATAGTTTTTGCAGTTTTTAATTCACGTACAGGAGAACAGGAGACAGAGGAGATGTAAATAAAAGATAGCACCTTTTTGGTGCTTTTGTGTGCTTTTTGTGGAAAAATCTGGAATTCTGTATTTTTTTAAATTGAACACTCATTTAAACTAATTGAACCCATATAATAATAATAATAATAATAATGAAACTATTAAGGCCTTTTTGGTTTTTCCTATGTTTTTATCCAAGCTGTATAACTTTTTGACACAATCTGTATATTAATTCTGCGACGCCATGTGATGAAACTATTAAGACCCTTCTGGCATTGTTTTTGTGCCACTCTGTACATATTTGTTATTAAGTGTTTTCCTCGCTTATTTTGCGCCGCCCAGAAACTACGTAAGAAAACAAAATATGGCAATTTTGTAATCCGAGTATTTTACTCTGATACAATACGAACTCGAATTCGGATGATTTTTAATTCACGACACGGACACAGGCGCGGACTCGGGCGACTCGATTGCCCGACTCGTCGTTCATGTTCGGCAATCCTCGCCTCGCCTCATCCTCGTTCATATTATACCATATACCCTCTTTTATTCGATATGGTTTAGTTTTCGGGTATGCGATATACGCGCAGCCCCCACCCGCATCATTAATAAAAAAGTTTTAATTCGAATTCAGAATTAATCCGAGTATTATTTTCATTCGAATTCGAGTAACCAAGTATTTAAATCATCCGAGTATTTACATCACTAAGCTAGGTGACGTTAAAAAGGAAATGAGCCTACATGGCCAACTTTTCGCGCTGTGCTAAAAAACTTCAAATCAACAAAATTTTTTATGGTCTCAGGAGAGCCGAAGACCCTGTGTAATTTTCTGAAACCATCTGAACACTCGGTTGCATAAACCTTCTCAGTGCCATCCATTTTCAGTATAAAAGTTTCCCTCTATCTCTTAAAATAAACATCCTACTGCTATTAATAGTTTTGTTCAATTTGAGTTTTTTTTTATACAGGGTGGGCCAATGGAAACTTTCCACCCCAATTTTTTTGGTTTAAAATAAAAATCTGGGAAAAAGCTCAGGCACGTCGATTTTTGATTTGAGGAGGAGCTATTTTTCAGTTTTTTCATCCCCGTAGCTTTAACCCCCTAGCTGGGGGAGAACAACCCCCCAAATTTGAATAGGGATAGGGGTCGTGCCATACATCTTTTCAAAAGGTCTCATAGAGCTCTTTATGACCCTACAATTTTGCCCCATTATTTTTATCCATAACGAAATGACAGCTTGTCAAAATAAAAACAAATAAAAATACTTACTAACTAAAGTTGTATTATTTAGGTGTACAAGTGAACTTTATCTAATTTTTTATTTGAGGGGGAACTATTTTCCCTTTTTTTATCCCCGTAGCTTTAACCCCATAGCTGGGGGGAGAACAACCCCCCAAATCGCAGATATTCAGATAGGGGATAGGGGTCGTGCCATACCTCTTTTTAAAGGTCTCATCATTTTGCCTCATTATTTTTATCCGTAACGAAATGATAGCTTATCAAAAATATTATATTACATAGCGAGAGTTGTAAACAGCTTATTATGTATGAGTGGAAAAGTTGCGCACGAGCCGCGCAGTGGCGAGTGCTGTAATTCCACGAGTATGTAATAAGCTTACAACTCGAGTTTTGTATTATAATTTTTCTTCGACGAAAGAAAAACTATTATAATAGATAAACTATACTTCTGATTATCTGGCAGGCAACAATTAGTATGTTGGTTAGTTGCTATGGTGACGCGGATGCCACGCTAACAAGGCACCCGTGATAATTGCGTTTTAATTAAGAACAGATACGTAATTTTTTTTATTACATATCACTCATTACGTGTCAGTCATTATGTGTTAGTGTTCGTAACAATGGGCTTACTTATGACCTAAACCGTCACTTAATAGGTATGTTACTAGCATAGGAGTAGAAAAATAAATAAAAATACTACTAATAATCAAAGTTGTATTATTTAGGTGTACACATGAACTTTATCTACCAAACTGTTGTTCACAAAATGTTCACCCCGGTTTGTTTAGGAGCTTTGTTAGAAATAACCTCAGAGGCAGGAATTATCGATTTATTTATTTTTATTTTGACGAGCTGTCATTTCGATTCGGATAAAAATAATGAGGCGAAATTGTAGGGTCATAAAGAACTCGATGAGACCTTTAAAAAGAGGTATGGCACGACCCCTATCCCTATTCAAATTTGGGGGGTTGCTGTCCCCCCAGCTAGGGGGTTAAAGCCACGGGGATAAAAAAAAAAACAAAAAATAGTTCCCCCTAAAATGAAAAATCGACGTGTCCGAGCGTTTTCCCGGATTTTTATTTTAAACCAACAAAATCGGGGTGAAAAGTTTCCATTGGCCCACCCTGTATTATGCAACAAGTTAAAAATTGCCACATTTTTGTTTCTTACATTTTTCTTGCAGGGCGCAAAATAAGCGAGAAAATTGCGGTGGTACTCCTAAAAAAATCATCTTATATATATGTATATCCAAATTTTGTAGTGAACAACAACAAAGTGAACATTTTTTGGGACATATATGGATTTTTTTTTCTCGCTTTAAATGGTACAGTCGTGCAATATTTGAAAGCAGTAGGTGAAAATTTTATTTTTCGACTATTGAAGTCAACAGGTGTTTTGGGGCACGTTTTGGCAATTTCAACGCAAACGTTTGATTACCTCTTTGTTGCAGAATGAAAAGATACACTAAAATGATGGACCTGCAGG
This sequence comes from Pseudeuparius sepicola, assembly GCA_963920635.1. Classification (NCBI taxonomy): domain Eukaryota; kingdom Metazoa; phylum Arthropoda; class Insecta; order Coleoptera; family Anthribidae; genus Pseudeuparius; species Pseudeuparius sepicola. Next base: position 13,159,132 of record OY987306.1, read on the forward strand.
ACCAAAAAGATAACCTCAAAAAACTTGTGAGTAAAAGCACAATCCAAAACAGCGCAAGTGGCTGCCTCTGTGAGATCCGTAGAAATTGACATTTTCAGCTTGTTCTCCATCCCCAAAAACAGATTATGATTATGCTGGGAGATTTAGCCAAAATTCAATTTCGAGAAACAAACTTCAACACCCTGTACCTCTTAAGCAAACAACATTTCTATAAGGCATAAGGCCTCAATCGTAATATTTTGACCCAAAATATATGCAGCTGCACTATGTTCCATTATTAATTACTCACCCTGTATATACAGGGTGTCCCGAAATTAGCCTGCCATAATTTACCAGCGCGTTTCGCGACCCAAAAAAATGTAAAAAGTTCCTATAAACATGACCTCAAAAATGCCCCCTAAGGGGGCTATAGCCCCCGAAAGGGGCAGTTTCGCAACCGGATATTTTTAAATATCTCCAGAACGAGCAAAGAAAAAATTTTGAAATTTGGTATTATTTAGGTGTACACATGAACTTTATCTACCAAACTGTTGTTCACAAAATGTTCACCCCGGTTTGTTTAGGAGCTTTGTTAGAAATAACCTCAGAGGCAGGAATTATCGATTTATTTATTTTTATTTTGACGAGCTGTCATTTCGATTCGGATAAAAATAATGAAGCGAAATTGTAGGGTCATAAAGAACTCTATGAGACCTTTAAAAAGAGGTATGGCACGACCCCTATCCCTATTCAAATTTGGGGGGTTGCTGTCCCCCCAGCTAGGGGGTTAAAGCCACGGGGATGAAAAAAAAAAACAAAAAATAGTTCCCCCTCAAATCAAAAATCGACGTGTCCGAGCGTTTTCCCGGATTTTTATTTTAAACCAACAAAATCGGGGTGAAAAGTTTCCATTGGCCCACCCTGTATTATGCAACAAGTTAAAAATTGCCACATTTTTGTTTCTTACATTTTTCTTGCAGGGCGCAAAATAAGCGAGAAAATTGCGGTGGTACTCCTAAAAAAATCATCTTATATATATGTATATCCAAATTTTGTAGTGAACAACAACAAAGTGAACATTTTTTGGGACATATATGGATTTTTTTTTCTCGCTTTAAATGGTACAGTCGTGCAATATTTGAAAGCAGTAGGTGAAAATTTTATTTTTCGACTATTGAAGTCAACAGGTGTTTTGGGGCACGTTTTGGCAATTTCAACGCAAACGTTTGATTACCTCTTTGTTGCAGAATGAAAAGATACACTAAAATGATGGACCTGCAGGACCAAAAAGATAACCTCAAAAAACTTGTGAGTAAAAGCACAATCCAAAACAGCGCAAGTGGCTGCCTCTGTGAGATCCGTAGAAATTGACATTTTCAGCTTGTTCTCCATCCCCAAAAACAGATTATGATTATGCTGGGAGATTTAGCCAAAATTCAATTTCGAGAAACAAACTTCAACACCCTGTACCTCTTAAGCAAACAACATTTCTATAAGGCATAAGGCCTCAATCGTAATATTTTGACCCAAAATATATGCAGCTGCACTATGTTCCATTATTAATTACTCACCCTGTATATACAGGGTGTCCCGAAATTAGCCTGCCATAATTTACCAGCGCGTTTCGCGACCCAAAAAAATGTAAAAAGTTCCTATAAACATGACCTCAAAAATGCCCCCTAAGGGGGCTATAGCCCCCGAAAGGGGCAGTTTCGCAACCGGATATTTTTAAATATCTCCAGAACGAGCAAAGAAAAAATTTTGAAATTTGGTATTATTTAGGTGTACACATGAACTTTATCTACCAAACTGTTGTTCACAAAATGTTCACCCCGGTTTGTTTAGGAGCTTTGTTAGAAATAACCTCAGAGGCAGGAATTATCGATTTATTTATTTTTATTTTGACGAGCTGTCATTTCGATTCGGATAAAAATAATGAAGCGAAATTGTAGGGTCATAAAGAACTCTATGAGACCTTTAAAAAGAGGTATGGCACGACCCCTATCCCTATTCAAATTTGGGGGGTTGCTGTCCCCCCAGCTAGGGGGTTAAAGCCACGGGGATGAAAAAAAAAAACAAAAAATAGTTCCCCCTCAAATCAAAAATCGACGTGTCCGAGCGTTTTCCCGGATTTTTATTTTAAACCAACAAAATCGGGGTGAAAAGTTTCCATTGGCCCACCCTGTATTATGCAACAAGTTAAAAATTGCCACATTTTTGTTTCTTACATTTTTCTTGCAGGGCGCAAAATAAGCGAGAAAATTGCGGTGGTACTCCTAAAAAAATCATCTTATATATATGTATATCCAAATTTTGTAGTGAACAACAACAAAGTGAACATTTTTTGGGACATATATGGATTTTTTTTTCTCGCTTTAAATGGTACAGTCGTGCAATATTTGAAAGCAGTAGGTGAAAATTTTATTTTTCGACTATTGAAGTCAACAGGTGTTTTGGGGCACGTTTTGGCAATTTCAACGCAAACGTTTGATTACCTCTTTGTTGCAGAATGAAAAGATACACTAAAATGATGGACCTGCAGGACCAAAAAGATAACCTCAAAAAACTTGTGAGTAAAAGCACAATCCAAAACAGCGCAAGTGGCTGCCTCTGTGAGATCCGTAGAAATTGACATTTTCAGCTTGTTCTCCATCCCCAAAAACAGATTATGATTATGCTGGGAGATTTAGCCAAAATTCAATTTCGAGAAACAAACTTCAACACCCTGTACCTCTTAAGCAAACAACATTTCTATAAGGCATAAGGCCTCAATCGTAATATTTTGACCCAAAATATATGCAGCTGCACTATGTTCCATTATTAATTACTCACCCTGTATATACAGGGTGTCCCGAAATTAGCCTGCCATAATTTACCAGCGCGTTTCGCGACCCAAAAAAATGTAAAAAGTTCCTATAAACATGACCTCAAAAATGCCCCCTAAGGGGGCTATAGCCCCCGAAAGGGGCAGTTTCGCAACCGGATATTTTTAAATATCTCCAGAACGAGCAAAGAAAAAATTTTGAAATTTGGTATGTGATATACCTGTGAGATTTGACACTTACCGAGGTAGAGATAGTTTGACATTCTTCGTCATAGGCGTCCCAAATAGGAGGTCAAATGGCTAAAATTCGCAAAAAAATTTGGTTTGTGCTTTTTTCAGGATTTATTGCAAAATTATGAAATCTCGGGATATTTTACGAAAAAAGGTGCTTTTGTTAAATTTTGATATCATGCATCGTTCTCGAGTAATTTGAAATTGAAATTTTCTTTGCAGTGATGGAATGCATATTATAAAATATTGAAAAAAAGGAATCATAGCAGCTAATGGCTATGGAAGAAATTTCAAATAGGAAGGTCTACTACTTTATGTTCGTGGCAGTACCTTGGCAAAATTTTTAACAAGAAGTTCCACTTTTCTAAAACAAACAAAACAGGACGTACCTATTAAAATAATTTAATCATCACATTTTCAAAAACGAAGCAATAACAATACATTCTGACAAGAACAATTTAAATTCGAGTCCGTCCACTTATGATAACAGCTGTTCAAAATGATTTCCATTTTGTTCGATACAAATTATCGCACGACGCCTTATAGCGCTTGATGCTCGCAAAATATGAATGCCAACCAACTGCCGTAGTTCTTCCAATGTATCAACTTCAGTTGCATAAACTAAATTGTTTAGGTAAATGACCCCATAAATAATAATCAAGGGGATTAAGATCCGGCGATCGCGGTGGCCAAGGTATGGGACCGCCCCTACCAATCCACCTACCAGGAAAATTCTCATTCAACCAGACCCTAACATTTCATCCGAAATGAGCAAGCGCCCCGTCGTGCTGGTAGTACATATTAACCCTTGCATTTATAGGGACATCTTCCAAAAGTTGGCCCAGATTATTTTGGAGAAAATTGAGGTATTCATTAGCGTTAAGACGGTAGGGTAATTCTATGGGACCAATTAATTGATCTCCTATAATACCTGCCCAATTTTTTGTGAATTTTAGCCATTTGACCTCCCATTTGGGACGCCTATGATGAAGAATGTCAAACTATCTCTACCTCGGTAAATGTCAAATCTCACAGGTTTATCACATACCAAATTTCAAAATTTTATCTTTGCTCGTTCTGGAGATATTTAGAAATACCCGTTTGCGAAACTGCCCCTTTCGGGGGCTGTAGCCCCCTTAGGGGGCATTTTTGAGGTCATGTTTATAGGAACTTTTTATATTTTTTTGGGTCGCGGAACGCGCTGGTAAATCATCGCAGGCTAATTTCTAATTTGCATTTTTGTGGCAAATTGCAAAAAAAAATTCAAAACGGTTTTACTCAAAAATGGTGCATGTTATCGAAGTTTCACAAGAGCACCTTTTTTTTGTATAAGACACTGAAATTTCATAATTTTGAAATAAATGGTGAAAAAAGGCACACACAAAAAAAAAGGGTATTTTTAACCCCTTGACCCCCCCCCATTTGGGACGCCTATGTTGAAGAATGTCAAACTATCTCTTCCTCGGTAAATGTCAAATCTCACAGATATATCACATACCAAATTTCAAAATTTTATCTTTGCTCGTTCTGGAGATATTTAGAAATACCCGTTTGCGAAACTGCCCCTTTCGGGGGCTATAGCCCCCTTAGGGGGCATTTTTGAGGTCATGTTTATAGAAACTTTTTTCATTTTTTTGGGTCGCAGAACGCGCTGGTAAATTATGGCAGGCTAATTTCGGGACACCCTGTATACCCAAATTTTGAGGCATTGGGCATTGGCATTGGGAATACTGGTAATGGTTGCAGTTTTGGTCTTCGGGATTTCGCCGTTTTATGGTATTTAGAAGCCACCCACGACTTATTAGTGTCATTTTGTTTTTCCATTGGACCGAATCACTTTTATCAGAACTTGAACCAGGTTTTTGAGCATCCAGTGGGTCAGCTTGGAAGTTTTGCATGGTAACCACGAAGGTTAATTGGAGCCTCAGAGAAATAACCAAGGATAGAGGGAGCAACAGCTTCAAAATACATACGTTTGTAGTCAACCAACATCTTATGCAAATTTACTGAAGTAAACAAACATTAGGCCCGTGTGTACAACGTTTACCTGAGATAGGTTATATCCTGAGAAATATCAATTTAGCCACATACCACACACTTTCTGCGTCCCATTGTATACAAAATCAGTCACTATATCCTAAATATTAATAAATAGCCTATAAATTAACAGAAAAACAATTAAAAAAGGGAAAAATGCATACGTAAACAATCGGAAAACTTGACTCGCTGGGCATACACAAAACAAATACCGCCGAGTTAACGAATGCGGCGGCAAGGGCAGCGTTGCCATGACGGGCGGTTTGAGGTATCTGTGACGATTTTATTAAAGTGATAATTAGATACTATAATTACAGCGCAATTTAGTTTTAGTTTAAAATTGTTACATAGAAGAAATTAATAACTACATTTGTTAATTTAGCGTTATGGGAGGTGTGCCTTCATTGAATCCCATTATTAAACACTTCTATTTTGAAATGAAATGCTGTAAACAATGGAGTACATGGCATCACTTAAAAAGATGTTGGCTTTGTTTACTTTTTGTTCTTACTCCCTCTATCCTTGGTTATTTCTCTGAGATTGGAGCCAACCACAAAGTGGTTGATTGTTTTTTTTTTAAGAAAAACCCTCAGACCAGAGGTAGCTTTTCTTTGACGACCTTGAGAGGTGTTTGACAGGACATTTTTGTTTTTTTTTATAGCAGTTTTTAGGACCAGTGTTTTTAGAACTAGTTTTTTGTCTTTGTTCGGTTTTTGGAACCATGTGTTTACTTAGGACCTATGTTATCGTTTGGAGCATGGGCACCAACACCTAAAGCCAGCTCACGTGATTTACTTTTGGAATCTAGAGTGTGATCACCAACATCCAAGACCCACAGGTGTTTTATCTTTTTAGGAACGTCGTATGTTACGATCTGACCGTTCTGAGGGATCATTGACCATACTAGAGGACATTGTGGTTTGGAAAATTCAACGACAGCTAAGCCTTACTATATTTTACTTTTACTTTATTTTTACTGGGCCCTAACTAGTATAGCCGAATTTGTTATGTATACATGTATTGTGAATGTCGTGTTATTATATTTTGTGTACGTTGTGACTTATAGCTGATGTCATGTGAACAGCACGTGTACACGTTCGGGAATTTAAGCCGACTTGTAAGAACCATGGTACTTATGTTTTTAGATCTGTCCATTTAGTGAAATGAATAATCTGTTTGTCGTGAGCCACTTTGTAGAATAAACGGTGTAAGTCTACGAAGACCTAGATTTCTTAATTTTGGCTTAAAAATACAAGTACACGTTAAACAAAACAAGTAGCGCCCTTATCTCACAGTTTGTCATACTGTTGATCCAGCCCGTCTCCACATTCTAAAAGCTGGCTCGGAGAATCTGCTCATCTGAACATCTCTTGTGAGTCATTATACATTCATTCATATACATTCATTCATTATAGTATATATATATACAGTACTGTTTCGGGACGGTCATCCCTCATCAGTATGGCTCACCCGACTATCAAGTGGTAGACAAACGTGCCTAGACGATAGATTTACTATATAAGGAATCAATCAATTACCGAAGCAATTAATTGATCATGGAATATTATAATGATAGCACACCCGAAGGTGCGGGACAAAGCCACTGGTCTTGATCGGCAAGGGCTCACGCCGATAGTACATTATTTGTTTATTTATTTGGTTTTTATTTAGTATGTTTTTTTTAAAACATCACAATTTTAGTACATGGCCTAAAAAGTTTGTCTTTAAAAAGGTCCTTTATTTTTTATTTATTTTTATAATAGCAGAGGCAGATTAAATACCTTAAATAATGTATGAGGTAATTGAAAACAATGATTTATTATTAAGTAATATGATTTATTTCCCATCATTGTTCAGTCTAAGAGGATAAACAGGAATAGAGATTGCAAAAGTCTACAAATAAAACTATAAATGTTAATTTGTACAAAATCTTACATAAACTACAAGCTAAATGGTACATAGAGTATGGCCCTAACTTTTAACTTATATTTAATCTGGAACTTAATATTACAAACTTGAATATAAATTTAAATAAATAGGTTAATAACAATTGATTTTGTTGCTTTTTTGGACCTACAAAGCTGAAATAAATAAATTTGTCAATTTTTGCATACCTAAGTTTATAAATAATATTATCGTTATTATATCATGGCACATTTTGCCCGGCTATGCATACCTGGAAGACAACAAGTCTTTCAAATGTTGATTACCTATCTTTCTGTTCAACGTATTTTGTGTTAGATTCACAACTTTCATACTATAAATTTAAAATGCAAACTCAAGATGGCACCAGGCAGCCAGATTGCAGTCAACTGATGTTCAAAGTTCAAAAACTTCTTAAACGAGAGCCCTAGGTATAACCTATCAAAATTTCATTAGCATCCAATGCCATGTAATAAAATGGTGGAATTCTGAAGCAACAGAAGTATACCTATATTATACACCATGTCTGTCTTTATTTACCAATATTTCCACGCTTTATGTAGGTACTCACTTGATAATAACTTACACTGAGTAAAGAAATGTATCAAAAGACACTCCGCTCAATGATTCAAATAAAGTTTTTTCTGAGACCAACCGATATGTGGCAAATAAATTTCTGCTACTATAGCAGCACATAATATCCGAAATATTTGTTATTGACTCTTACGCAGGTGAATTATAAAATTTGCTTGCCAACAACTGACAAACTATCGGTTTCACTTAAGTAGGGGTCCGTAATTATACAGGGTGTCAAAATTTGGTTGTAAATGGGGGGTATCTCGGTTATTTTTAGAGACAGGGAGTTGCGGTTTTCGGGAACCATAGCTATTTTTTTGTGAAACGAAATATACCGTAAACAGATTTTTCATAGCCACCTTCGTTTTTAAGATACAGGGCGAAATTGAAAATTTGCGCTTTTGGGGCATACCTCGTATCTTGGGAACGGTTAATGATATTGAAATGGCAAAAACTGTATCTTATAGACATTTTCACGTAGAATTCAGTGCTGTATTCAGCTTTTTACTAAAATTGATATAGTGTTCGATATATGGACCAAACTTAGTTTTTTTTTTAATATAACACCCTGTATATTTTCTACTAGTTATATTCAGATTGTCGGAAGCTTTACATGTTATGTGTTAGTATCTATATTAGGCTCTAAAATACCCGAGATACCCCGCATTTACCACCAAATCTGGACACCCTGTACATAAGTGCAAGCTGCTTGCCAGGTTCTGTTCATTTACAACTATTTTAAACCTTAGTTTACTACCCCTACTATATCTCATTGGTTTAATATATTTAAACGAAAAATAAAATATAGCTCACATTTTGGACGTTTTTGGCACATCTACACGATTCCTAACCTCTACAGCATTCTGTTCGTATAGTGTTTTATCTTAATATCTCCTTGCTCTCTGAATAATCTTTAATTGTGTATAGATAAAAACCTTCATTATCATTATGTATAATTCTAGCTGGATTGCAAAGTTGAACCTTGAAAATGTACTTGTGACCCTATTGTTTATTATTTATTTTAGTTGTTTTTTTTTGGCGGGGGCTGAATGTAGAACTTACGTTGATTGTTTTCAACTCCTTTTGCAAAATATGAAAATGTGCTTATTTTATTGTTTATTACTATCTATACAGGGTGAATCAGTTTTTTGTAGCAGGACTTTAACAGACCATCGACCTTCAAAAAATAACCGCACTTTCTTCTATAAACTATATCATTTTAAGGCCTTATAGAAAAGTTACAGGGTGTTAAAATTGTAAGAAATGTGTGGACTTTATTGAATATTTACCAAACTAGTTGCGATAGTTAAGTCATATTTGGTATACGCTATAATGGCACGGGCACCTTGTGTTGTAATAAAAGGTATTGAATTTTTATATGTAGGTTTTAATTACATACAAAAATGTCCTCTTGGTATTTGTTCGCATGTGTTCTAGTTTAACGGCAAATTGAATTTTTTTGTATTATTTCGGGGTATTTCTGTAAATTATCCAAAAATTGCTCCATAACACTTAAAGTAGAAATAATGTGTTTGCTACTTTAAATAAAGTAACTTTTTCCAATAAACTTACCTATTTAAGGCTATACTTTTGAAGTTACAGGGTCTAAAACATTTAAGGAAGATACAATTAAGGTTACGCTCTGTATCTTGAAAAGTAAAACCTTGAATGGGTTAGTTTATTGGAAAAAGTTACTTTATTTAAAGTAAGAAACACGTTTTTTCTACCTTAAGTGTTACTTATGGAGCAAATTTTTTAGATAATTTTTCAGAAATACCCCAAAATAATACAAAAAAATGAAATTTACCATTAAACTATAACACATGCGAACAAATACCAAGAGGACATTTTTGTCTGCAATTAAAATTTACATAAAAAATTCAATACCTTTTATTAAAATACAAAGTGATTCATTTTTTTTTATTTATTTATTTAAATTTTACCCATTACCCACTTCTCCGCTACTGGTTGTTCATTTTGAAGATCTATCACCTGTTCAAGTCCTGCTACAAAAAACTGATTCACCCTGAATATACAGGGTGTTCATTTGAAAACTTCCCACCCCCAATATATCACAAAATACAAAAAAGTAACCAACTTTAAAATTTCAAATGGAACTACCCAACTTGTGATACATCATTTGAAAGGTTTTTTTGCGAATTCAGTAATCACTCGTTTTTTACAATCTGTTAAAATTTATAAAAGTTCGAAGCAAAAACCTAGTTTTGGTGGATGCTCCAAGTCAGTAGCTATTTAAGTAAATAATAGTCATTGAATTATTGAGATCTTTAATTTATCAAATGTTCAAAATAACCGCCGTCATTGGCTAAGCAATAATAAAGCCGAAATTCGAATTCTTGCCTAACCTTTAACAATATTTCTGAAGAAAAACGGTGACACTCTTGTGTTATTCGGTTTTTTAAGTCTTCTGTGTTACGTAGAGGAGTTATGTAAATCACCGATTTCAGGTGACCCCAAAGAAAAAAATCAAGAGGTGTCAAATCCAGAGAGCGAGCTGGCCATTCTATTAATCTTCTTCTTCCTATCTATTTATCTGGAAATCTTCGATCCAACCACTGCCTCCACCCCATTACAGTTTACCGGTGAGGCAGTGGTTGGATTGAATGTTTCCACGTAAATGGATAGGAAGAAGAGGTTCAATAGAATGGCCAGCTCGCTCTCCGGATTTGGCACCTCTTAATTTTCTTTCTTTGGGGTTCATTTGAAATTTTAAAGTTGGGGTTGGTGGCCCACACAGGGGGGTGGCTTTATCAACATCACATTTGCATCAATGAAGGGCCCCTCTCCAAGCAAAAATCGGGTCACGGCTATTTTTTTACTTTTTTGTACTTTGTGAGATATTGGGGGTGGAAAGTTTTCAAATGAACACCCCGTGGTATTATTATCACTACCTATATATTATATACTAACAGAAAAACAAGAAGGCCAAAAATAGTCCACATGGCATGAAAAATGTTCCATGTATGATAGTGGTCAAGTTATGTGGTTTATTTTTGAGCTAAATTAGATAGAAAAGTTTTAATGTTCTCCAAAAGGGCTATTCAAATGCATTTTCAAGAAAGCAATTGAACATCGGGAGACAGACATATATGTAGATGTAACTAAGTTTTTTTAAAATAGAATACCCTCTATATTTTTTGTATACAAAAATACGTAGAATTCGTAATATAGACAGGGTTTATACTTTTAAACCTATATGAGTCCATAAAATCTTTATTTCTGGAGATAATTGTTGTTCAAAAACCACTTCATTTGGCCTTCCTACCATTTTCAAAATGCATATCCAGGGCCTGCTACGATTTTTGTACCCTGATTTGAAGATGAAAACCATTTAGCAATTTTTTTATTTAAAATCTGATACCATAGAGTTAATCACAACACCCCAAGACCCCCATATACGAAATTTGAACAAAAAACATACATGGAGTTCCATTCTGCAGGTTATCAAAGTTGAGCAAAATAGGTATTTTAAAGGCATCTGGCGAGTCAAGTATGTCATGAAATCCCCTCAAAACAGTTGAATGATCAACAGGACCACTCAAAATGTTGATGTGCAAAGATAGATGTGTGCCAGCTAAAGACCTGTGCATAGCGCTGTTTCAAGCGATCGCCACTGGCGCCACACGATGAAACAAATTTTTGAAAATAACGCCAAATTGACGTTATAGGTCAGTCGTGGTTAGTTGGGAGGTATACCTTGTATGTCAAATTTGGTATGGGGAAATGCATAATGCAGCCATATTTTAAGAGTGAGTGCTCATAGTCATTTATGATATTTTCTTGTACAGTATGTCTGGTTTTTCATGTTAACACCCCTGAAAATCTAAGTAGGCTTGGGTAATTGAACGAGGCAATTTATATATATGTTTCTGAAAGGTCATCATTTGTGAAGTATTGGATTGGCATTGCCGCGAAATCTTGGCCTACTGTGATTTTTTAAAAAAGTGCGTTTTTCGAAAACCATATTACCCATTATTACACAGTGTTAATCAGGACACACCAAAATCCCCAAATACCAAATTTGAACAAAAAATATACAGGCAGTTTCATTCTGCAGGGAATCAAATTTGAGCAAAATAGGAATTTTAAAGGCATTTGGCGAATCAAGTGTGCCATGGAATTACTTCGAAATAGTTGGATGGTCAACAGGACCACTTAAAGTTGGTGTTTCCGAAAAATGCACCCCTTTGAAAAATCTCAGTATTCCAGGATTTCGCGGCAATGACAATTCAATACTTCGCAAATGATGACTTTTCAGGGACATATATTAAAAAAAAATTGCCCCGTTCAATTACCTCAGCCTACTTAGATTTTCAGGGGTGTTAACAATGAAAAACGTGACACACTGTATGTAAAGTAAACCTGCAAAGGTTTTATTTTCAAACAATTGGCATCAAAAGTGCATAATTGAAAGTATCAAGGTCGAATGTCTTCCAAATATAATATAAAAAAACTATATTTATATCCTCATATCTCTGATAATCGATGTTCAATTGAGGGGCTGAATACAATAACCAGGCTAGTCCGTCTTATAAATAACTTGATTGAATATTTATGCATATTTACACTATTTTTAAAAATATTAAGAAAATTCGCCAATTCGTCTTGCACTCTAGGAAGGTTCTGCGGTAATCTTCAATGTTTTTTTTATAAAACCAGAAGTCTCAGGATGGTATATTTTTTGCTAAACCTGTCACATGAGCAAACTTATTTTTGTAAAAGTACAAAAAATGTAAAAGTAAACCATTCTTCATATCGAATAGACCCCTCAGTTGTTTTTCTGAAAACGCACTCAAACAGCTCTGTTACAACATTTCTGTATACATTTTTTTCTAGCTCCATAAATAAAAAAGTTAATTGGCGTGATCCACATAACTTGTATATAACATGAGAAATAAAAAATGTAGTTTGGTGGAACAAAGGTGCTTAGAGTTTTGAATTATCTAGAATAACCCTTTCCGAATTGTCGAACTGAAATAAAAGAGTCCAAACACAATAATTAAGATTGCAACTATTTTATACATAAAAAAACTGCATTTAATTTCATAAGTATGTTTTGAATAATATTGACAGCTTATAATACATTACAGATTGTTCAGTGAATGTTCGGCCCTACGTCACAACTCCCGACCTTGTCTTACTGATGACTATACGACAGATATTGGTCGTATATTCACGAGCCAGACAAGGACGGGAGTTATCACGTATAAGGGCCGAACATTCACGTAACAAAGTGTATATCAATCTAACAGATATAATCAGTTTCTATGTTTTGTTTCTATCACAGATTTTATACGCACTATTTAATTTTTGTGTTTTATATTAAGAAGCAAAAGTGCATTTTCCTAAATTCTTTAGCTTTATAACAGAAACGGTACTTGAATCACATTACGAAGTGAATCTATCCAATCCCGAATTATATCTATATTTAGGTACTTAGTTTCTATGGTTTCTAACAAGTTCTGGCTTACCTACATGTCATTATAAAAGCATAAGTACCTACCAATCTACTTAAAATTAATTAATTTTTACATGGCAATTTATTCGCAATTTTGCTTGAAGGTATGACAACTTAATCACTGTTTTACAGCTTCATATTACACAACAACTATCGCAATTTTGCTTAAAGGTATGACAACTTAATCACTGTTTTACAGCTTCATATTACACAACAACTACGGTAAATGTTGCCCTTTACAATAGTTTCAACTTTCAATATTAGGAAGATAATTTATACAAGGCGTTTTGTAATGATGTGCAAATATTCGGGAAAAGTGTTCTACAGGTGGTTTTAAGGGGTCTTTTATGTTTTTTTTTTGTTTAACCTTTTCGCTACCAACGCCATATATACACGACCAGAAGGATGTGTGCCACCGCACCCACTGAAGTATATATACGTTCTGTTCTAGAATGGTCTAGATAACCGACGCCATATATATATATGCGATAGTATTTTTTTTCCTGTCTGCACATCCACTGCTGTAACTATCTGACACAATTAACGTACCTACAGACCCACTGTCTTACATATCCGTCACTAATACAAAGCCTCCACACCCAATACCGTATTTGTACGTCATTTAGCCAGTGCCTAGAGCGGATAAAACCCTTACTCTCGCTGCGCTGCTGGGAGTCGTGTTTCTGTTTTATTCTGTTGTCGTTGTCGTTCTAACCTCTCCTTCTGTGATGGATGCCAAACCGCCATCTGGAGTAAAAAGAAAGCAATCTTCCAAGAATAATTTGTGTGGTACAACTAGGGAAGAATATGAACATATAATGGGTTTATTAGATTCGGATGAAGAGCCCTATGTAGATAGCGGAAGTGAATATGAACCTGATTCGGACGACTGTGAAACCAGTGATGATGAAGTTGTTGAACAAATGATTTGGGGTGAAAATGAGAATGTAGCTGAAGTTGACATTTGCAGTGATGTATCAACAGATCCCATGCGTGATTCAGCGCAAAAAAAGAAATAAAACTTGCATTCCCAAAAGTACTTTCCATAAAGTGGGTCAACAATAAGTTCACACCAGAAGTACATACCTTCGATGGAACAAATTCCGGTATTAGTGGGCAGTTCAATAACGAGTTCAAAGAACTTGATTATTTTTTGCTTTTCGTAAGTCCAGAAGTAGTAGAGCTTATTATAACTGAAACGAACAAGTACGCTTGCTAACAAGTCCAAAATAATAGCAAGATCAAATGGAATCCAATTTCTGAAAATTGAATTTTCTTGCCACTTTGTTACTTATATCACGCCACAGAAAAAACAAGCTTACTGAAAATTGATCTACTGATGTATTGCTACACACACCCATATTTTCAAAACTAATGGCCAGGAATCGTTTCCAAATTATCCTTCGAATGATACATTTTGCAGATAAAAAAAATCTAGTAATTGATGAGAGCCTAGTATTATTCAAAGGTCGCTTACTGTTCAAGCAGTTTACAAGAACAAAAAGACATTGTTTTGGTATAAAATTGTTTTTGTTATGCGACTGTGAAACTGGTTATATTTTAGATTTTATCGTGTATACTGGTAAAAAAAAACAGAAATTGATCAATATGAAGACTTAGGAATATCAGGTTCCGTGGTAGTTACATTATTAAAACCCTATTTAGATAAGGGCCATTTCCTATTTATAGACAATTGGTATAGTTCACCTTCTTTGTCGATTTACTTACATAATCACAAGAGACAAATACATGTGGAACAGTAAGGCCTAATAGAAAGCATATGCCTAATTTGTCGGGAAAATTAGAAAAGAGACAAACTTTTTCAACTAGTAGTGACAATTTATTGTCTCTAAGATGGAAGGATCGCAGAGAAGTATACATGCTGACTAGCATGCACGAAGATAAAATGATTCAAACCCACAAAAAAGACAGAAAGATCAAGCAGGTTATAAGGAAACCTCTATGTGTTGTCGATTATAATGCAAATATGGGTGCAGTTGACAGAGCCGACATGATGTCGAGTTCCACAGAATGTATAAGAAAAACCATTAAATGGTATAAAAAGCTCTTTTTTCTCTAATTGCACATGCCCTACATCAGACACAGAATCCAGAAAAAGTATCTCTAGCAGATTTCTAGCTAAATGGTATTCGTCAACTTCTTGAAAGGTGTGTAAAGTCATTTGGTATAATAGTACACTATATTACCTACTTTTTTGTTTCAGATATAAGGTACCAGTATTGATCATTCCAAAACCAACAATTCGAAATCCAGAACGACTGACTGGTCGTCATTTTCCTGCCGTTATCCAACTGCACTGTTTGATTGTGGTGGGCAAGCCACACCCGCAGACCCCGCGGTGCGGGGGGGCCCCCAGATACCAGGGGCCCCGGGGCCCACAGAAAAAAATCATCGGGAAATCTCAGGCACTGCTCCATCAATCAGTAGTACACTCGTTGTCTCGCTGCTCATTATTCTCTCTTTTACCATTGTTGTTGCTCTGTGTGTAACCAACCTTCTGACCAGGACCACAACCACAAATCATAGATATACGTTAGGTTTCAGGTTAGAGCTAGGGCAGAGATATACTATATCTCTGAGCTAGGGCCACTGTATAAATCGCAGTCGCCATTCGCAGTGGCAGTTGTGGTACTGGTATAATCGGACTATTATATTATTATTTATACGTGTTTAGTGCTTAATAAAATATCGAGGAAATAGTTACAAAATTTAACATCGATAAGAATTTTTGCAGAGTTTATTTTAATTAAAAAAAAAACAAATTTTTGGCCAGTATTTTACTAGATTTGTGCGCTGCCCCTCGCATTTTCTTAAGTTTACCATCATTGAGTTTGCCTGTTTCATTCTCAACCGTAGAAAAGTCTTTTTCAAAATTAAAACTAATGAAAGTCATTTTTGCGATCGAAAATGGCTAAGGAAACTTCCCTCCCTTATCAGTAAGAGAATGAAAGGGCTAGCAGCTTGGATTTGGACAACATTACCAAACAGTTTTTCAGTTTGAAACAGCGTTTAGTTATTTATTGTTAGGGTATAATATTTTTGTATTTTATGTTCATATGGAATAAATCAGTTCAATTCGTTTCTGTATTTTTTTGCGATTTGTGACAAAACTCGGTGTTTTATTCATTCATCTTAACAAAAGAGGGGCGCCACGTCTAGTTTTGCGGGAGGGCCCCACAATATCTCTGCACGCTACTGGCGTGAATCCATATACATGTGCATGGAATGCAATGTTGGACTTTGTGTAGTCCCCTGCTTTTCTGTTTATCATACTGAAGAGATATTATAACAGTTATTGTAAGAAGAATGTGAATAAAGAGCATTGCCCAAATGGTGTTTCTTAAAAAAAGAATTGTTCAAAAAGTTGCAAACAAAAATAAACATTTATAATGAAAGCTGCACATTTCTGCATTTTTTTATGGCTGACGTATATATACGTCAGTGGGTCTGTAGCCTTGTAAAGTGGCTGGGAATGGTGACACTAAACATCTGAAGGGGGTTGGTAGTGAAAGGGTTAAGCCTCCCCTGTAGAGGAATAAAAAAAATTGTTTTCTTTTTTTCTTCAAAAACGGTTGAATCTATAAGTAAACTTAAAATTTGGGGTACAGTACCAACAATTTGAAAGACACTACGGCAGAATTACTTTTTGCACCCTATGCATCCTAAAGGTAGAAACATCAAGCCCTATTTTTCTTTTTATAGAGTTTTTTTTGTTTATTTAAAAAGCAGAATTTGTATTCTGTACCGCAATTAATGTAGATTTTTTTGCTCTTGATATTTTTCATTACCTAACTTTTAAAAGTTTAGCTTGGAATAAAATAAAATTACTTTGTTGTGCATATTTTTAAATAACAGTTAGTTATTATTCACTCATGATTGAGGCGAGTGTCACTTTTTTATTTTACTGTTTACGAACATTATACTTAATACTTTTTCATACATTCAGAGATATTTAAATTAAAAAAATGTTAATATGTAAAAAATTAAATTGAAATAATAGGCATACATTTTTTTAATTTAAATATTTTAGTAGTACCGTTGAGTGAAGGAATAACAAGAGGCGCATCTAATGCGGAGATTTTGAGCCAGATTTCTACGCCCCGCCCAATTGCTTTAGGGCGACTTAATCAACGAGAAACTGCATCAACTCATCCTAAAGCAGTTGACCAGGATCTATCGGCGCTGAGATTTATGTCCCGGGCGACGCCTTAGAACGACATGATCAATGAGAAACCGCTTCAATGCGTCCTAAAATAATTGACCGGGATTTATCGGCATTGAGATTGTGGAGTTGCTATTATACGTGACGGTAGCGCCTCTTATTATTCTTCACTCAACGGTAGTACCTAATTTCTGATCGTCATGCAATGTAGCAAGATTCTATGAAGCAATACTTAGGTATTAATACTTTCGGACAAGCCCAAGCAAGAATAACTTTTGGCAAAGTATCAAAATTTAAACAAAAATGTCTGGATTATGGTTACATGTATACATGGATGTATTGCACACTGTACACTTTTTTATTGGTATACATTAACAATAATTAAAGGTTAACTAGATTTTGCTTAATATCTGAATTTTGAATTAGTTCTAGAAATTGGAAAGGAACATGTAGTGTCCCATTTTTATGTTCCACAATCAAATGCCCCCTTTTGTGTGAAGCACCAACTACCAAGACACTTTTTCCTTTATGAAGAATTGGTCCATCAACAGCTGCATCTTCAGGATATGACATCTTCATGACTCTTGTCTGAGGATAGCCTGAAATTTTTTTCTGTTAATAGGTGTAGGTGTATGTTTGGAAATGAAAGGAACCATCAATTTTCAGCCAGAAATAATAATTTTAGTTAGGGTAGAGGGGTGTAATAATGAAGTGGGCTAATAATATACTTGCAAAGATTTGGTGAGACTGGCCCATTCCTGAATCTACTCATATTTTTTACTGCAGCTAAATATACTTAAAAAATGTACGCTAAAGTTAAACTGAAAAATCCTAATTGGTGGACATGCCTCATATTTCATCGGCCAACTGATCACCATCGAAAAACATACATAGGGAAACAAATAATATTGTAGCTTAAATATTTGTACTTATTGCCATTGAACTTTAGTACTGAGATATGTGTGCAACCTGAACAAACACTATATTATAGACCTGTGCATAGCGATGTTTAATATTCAAACACCATTGTCGCATAATCTGCTTTTTCAACTGGTTGGACAGATCATCACGTAATTCCAAAATAGTGTTTATTCTTTAGCAATTCATGTAATGGTCTGTGCATACAATTTTCTTCATGAGCATGGGAATTTCATGTTATCACATACAAATCTACCTATAAAAGCTCTGTTTATATGACAAAACTGCAAAATATGGACCGCAAAGGGAATTCGTTACCGTAAAAAGAACATAACTGGTACTAAAGAACGATTTTTAAAATATGGGACAGTCTAAATCTCAGAAACTGACATACCTGTAACCACAGACTAATAATAATAATAATAATAGCTTCATTGCCCAACTAACCATTTACATGAAATATTAATATAAAATTTTATACTGTAATGCCTACACAGACTTAAACATCTAGTCAGGAAAGTCCACATCCAAATACAAAATTACTACATAAAATATAGATTTCAAGGAATCAACATAAATATCAAACATAATATACAGAGGGCTTTTCAATGATAAGTTTGTTCTTGCCGCACTACAATAAACAGTATATACTGTACTGGCAGCTGTAAAGGTGTCGCCTGGCGTTCCAATGGGTAAGAGTGTATGTATAATGAGAAATCGACTAAGTAAAAAAGGGATAGGTATAAATGCGACATTGCTACTACTTGAAAGCAATAAAATATTACAACCAGGGTAGGGAGAGGCACAAGCGAATAGCAAATGGGATGTGATTAGAATAAAATATTATAATGAGGGAATGAAGTAGTGGGAGGTGGTGAAGTAAAGAATGCGCAAATTGGATAGTAAAAGTGGTGACACACTTCCCCTGAGGGAATCCCCACCTAATCCATTATTAGAAAGAACCCGTCCCCCGCGATGGGTTGAGCCGCTTCAATTGTGTTAGGAAGTAGTGGCAACGTCACCTTTATACTCATCTCTCTTATGTTTATTCGATTTCTTATTACGAATATATTCTTACACATTGCCCGCCTTTAGAGCTGCCAGTACAGAATAACCCCCCATATATGCTATAATAAGTCGCCATTTTTTTCATCGAGTAGTGCCACCCCAGTCCGTAGACAACAATGAAATATGTAGTCATGCTCGGGTCTTTAATATAGTGTCGGCCCAGGTACAACACACTTGATTCTTGTAAGAAAAATATGTGTAAGTGAAGTTATTAAACTGCACAGAGTTGTATTTATGATCTCTTATCATCGGGGTAATAAAATACTAGTTGTACATTTTTTTTGGGGTAATAGTGGACTGCTGTTTCAGATACCTAGACATTATATAAAAATAGGTACTTGCATGTGAAATATCATGCAAACTCTCCAAAAAGCCATAGATGCTGTAAGAGACGGCATGAGCTTGAAAACTTCTTGATCAAACAAATTCAGCACGTTGTAAAAAACGAACTATACCAAATATTATCTTATTCAAATTTGGACCAATTAATTTGTTATCTTCTCTAGTTTTCTATTATTACCCCCAATGTTCTCCACTGGCATTCCCCTGTTATTTACAGGCCCTGTTCTTATTACCTCAAAAGGGGTAGTAGACCGCAGTATTATTTTTTTTTACATTTTTTATATTTCGTAATTCGGATTTAATTCTGGTTTGATTCTCGGCTATAGCGTGCAAAAGTTTTTGCAGATAAACACAAACAGTAGTAGGTCAAGAACGCTGGACAAAATGTAGATTCACTGCATTACTCATCAATTGCTCTATTTGTGCGATTTGCTATTAAGAAAAAATATTGGTAATATTATTTGTGGTTGACATAAGATTTAGTTACCATGAAAATAAATATGCAATGATAGCGTTATGATGTTAGTAATAACATCCCTATTGGAATTTTGCAAATGGGGTTCTAAACAGGCGAGTTTACTCAACAGCTCCGCAAAATGTGTAATACTAAAAAATGAGAATACTTGAAATGTGCAGCAGCTGAAATGCAGATGCTGAGAAGGTTAAATGTTGAAGGGTGTGTGGTGTTCTTTGTTGTGAAAAGTGGGCGTAAATACTAGGTATTCACTGAGCATTTGTATTGTAATAGTAGGTACGACATTTTATTATTTCATTTTTAGGATAATTGCTATGGCATTACCTACCTGTTAAGTGTTACGTTAAATTGAAAATATTTTAGTATTTTTTATTTATTTTTATAACAGACAATAATGCCTATGAGTTTTGCATTTTTTATTATTTAAAATATCAATTATTCTAGATTAGCTATTCGACATTCGATGAAGTGCATAAAAACCGCTTTATTTTCAAAATTTGAAAGCCTACTGTGCCCACTTTAATTTAGCGTCATAATCGATTATTTATTTTCTTGGGTACTAGACCTTCTGCCAATCACAAATATTACAAATAATTTTTCTTAATTTTTTATAGCAAATACAGAACAAACTGGCAAGTGTGACATCAAATTAAATGGGATATTTTGCCTATATATTCATATCTAATATTTCAAAACAGACACAATTCTCACAGTTGTTACAAACAATTTTCATATTAAACTTTTTTTCTGAATAAAAAAGTTACAGAGGTTTAAAAATTTCGTTTTTTTTTATTTTTGGCCTTAGTTTTCCACTATGGACAGCAACTTTCACCGTGACAAAAGAAGGCCACTCGGAACAGCTATCGATCGCACCCACCACGTTTTTCTCCTGTCAAAAAATAGCTCAGCTATCTTGAGTGAGCCAGTTATACAAGTGATTCAGTTTTATTCTGCGACAGTTCAACAGATGACAGAAAACAAAAAAATAACCGCACTTTCTCTTATAAACTATATCATTTTAAGGCCTTATTAAAAAGTTACAGGGTGTTAAAGTGTGAATATTTACCAAACTAGTTGAGATATTTAAGTCATATTTGGTACACGTTATAACCGCATGGGTTAGCATAAAACCTGTTAATATCAAACACCTTGAACAACCAGTGGTGTAGAAGTAGGTAATTAGTATAATTGTTTTTAGAAAAAAAAGAACCACCTTGTATAGCAATAAAATGTATTCAATTTCTTATGTAAATTTCAATTTTAAACCAAAATGCCCTCTTGGTAATTTTTTGTATGTCATGGTTTCGTGGCAAATTTGATTTTTTGTATTATTTCGGGGTATTTCTGAAAATAAAATAACGAGTTTTGCAGCCAGAAAGGTATACAGGGTGTCTACTGACGGAGGGCCACTTGGAAATATCTTTATTTGAAAAAAAAAACCTTTTTGATGGCCCAACTTTGTGTAAAAACAAATTCGAGATCCATGGCCTACTTTCCGAGAAATTTTTGAAAAACCCGGAAATTGCCGAAACTTCTTTGGCATGTAACTTTTTTATTTCAAGAGTTATCGAAAATGTTTCTGAATAGAATCTGTAGGCAAAATTGATTACTTTAAGCCTGCTTCATCATAACTTGGAAAAATGCCGCGGTTTAGAGGGTGCTCTCTTAGCGCTTAAAAAAAAGTTACTCAATTATAGCAGGCCATGGCGTCAAAAAACTACCTATTTTATGCACTTTCGATCGATATATCACAAGCGCTACATATCCCTTGCGTTAGCCTGATTTACAATTTTTTTAGAAAAAAAAAAAATTAAAATTTAGATGTCTTGGAAGAATGCTTTCAAAGTTCGGTTAAATAAACTACAACTATCGATTTAATTAATTTCACAACACATTACATTGCAAATCTTTTGTCGAAATGAAATTTGTTGCGAGAAATCTGCATCTCCCACATTTTTGAAATTTTCTAGTATGCCTTGAAAAACAATAGCAACCAGCTTCTGTCACTCAATCAATTGGATCTTTCAAAGATTATTGTTTGATAGAAGTTGAAAGAATAATTGATTCAAGAAATAGGTACTTTAAAAGTTATCAAGTAACTTAAAAAATCATCAAATCGGAGATGTGTGTGAAAACGCGCCATGATTTTTTAAGTTACTTTTTAAATATGGTTCTATTTGGACTAGGGGCGTTTGGATATCTATGTTGATACTGTCTTAACGCTAGCGTTGAATTAAAGTTGCTTTCCTACATTACAATAAATTGAATTTGTCTTCGTTTGAAAATGCCATGCTAATTTTATACAAGTACCTATTTCTTGAATCGATTCTTTCAACTTCTATCAAACAATTAATGTTTGAAAGATCCAATTGATTGACTGACAGAAGCTGGTTGCTATTGTTTTTCAAGGCATACTAGAAAATTTCAAAAATGTGGGAGATGCAGATTGCTCGTAACAAATTTCATTTCGACAAAAGATTTGCAATGTAATGTGTTGTGAAATAATTAAATGGATAACTGTAGTTTATTTAAACGAACTTTGAAAGCTTTTTTCCAAGACATCTAAATTTTTTTTTTCTAAAAAAAATTGTAAATCAGGCTAACGCAAGGGATATGTAGCGCTTGTGATATATCGATCGAAAGTGCATAAAATAGGTAGTTTTTTGACGCCATGGCCTGCTATAATTGAGTAACTTTTTTTTAAGCGCTAAGAGAGCACCCCCTAAACCGCGGCATTTTGCCAAATTATGATAAAGCAGGCTTAAAGTAATCAATTTTGCCTACAGATTCTATTTAGAAACTTTTTCGATAACTCTTGAAATAAAAAAGTTACATGTCAAAGAAGTATTCGCAATTTTCGGGTTTTTTAAAAATTTCTCGGAAAGTAGGCCATGGATCTCGAATTTGTTTTTACACAAAGTTGGGCCATCAAAAAGGTAATTTTTTTTTTCAAATAAAGTTTTCCGAAAAATGCATATTTGTCGAGATATTTCCAAGTGGCCCTCCGTCAGTAGACACCCTGTATATTAACTTCTTTTTATAATACCAAGCTTTCGGTCTACTTCGTGACCTTCATCAGGGAATTATGTTGAAGTTTTTTACCAATATTAAAACCAGATAGATTTTAGGTTTAAAAGGGCCAGAAAAAGGTTTTTATATAATTTCGTGTGAAAATTTATACCGTCAATTTTGTTTAAAAAAAAAAAAAACAAAATTGACGGTATAAATTTTTACACGAAATTATGTAAAAACCTTTTTCTGGCCCTTTTAAACCTAAAATCTATCTGGTTTTAATATTGGTAAAAAACTTCAACATAATTCCCTGATGAAGGTCACGAAGTAGACCGAAAGCTTGGTATTATAAAAAGAAGTTAATATATACCTTTCTGGCTGCAAAACTCGTTATTTTATCTACTAAGTAAAACTACACAGCCGTAAACTAGCTATGTATTTCTGAAAAATTATCTAAAAAATTTGCTCTATAAGTATCACTTAAAGTGGAAATAATGTGTTTGCTACTTGAAATAAAGTAACTTTACTTACCTATTTAAGGCTATACTTTTGAAGATACAGGGTCTAATATATTTAAAGAAGATACAATTAATGTTATGCTCTGTATCTTGAAAAGTAAAACCTTGAATGGGTAAGTTTATTGGGAAAAGTTACTGTATTTAAAGTAAGAAACACATTTTTCTGTTTTGAGTGTTACTTATGGAGCGAAGTTTTAAGTTAATTTTTCAGAAGTACCCCGAAATAATATGAAAAAATCAAATTTGCTATGAAACCATGACACATATGAAAAAATGCTAACAGAACGTTTTTGTTTACAATTAAAATTTACATAAGAAATTGAATACATTTTATTGCTATACAAGGTGGTTCATTTTTTTCTAAAAACAATTATACTAATTACCCACTTCTACGCCACTGGTAGTTCAAGGTGTTTAATATTAACAGGTCTTATGCTAACCCATGCCATTATAACGTGTACCAAATATGACTTAATTATCTCAACTAGTTTGGTAAATATTCAATAAATTCCACATATTTCTTACAACTTTAACACCCTGTAACTTTTTTTATAAGGCCTTATAGAAGAAAGTGCGGTTATTTTTTGGTTTTCTATCACCTGTTGAAGTGTCGCAAAATAAAACTGAATCACCCTGTATAAGCCACCCGGTATACATATTATACATATATTACTGATAACCAAAAGTAAATTTGAAAATTCGCAAAAGGTATCGTTCTTGGACTAAACGAAAACTCCCATGCTTCATGAAGTATGGGTTTAATTATTGATAATCTTAAATGTGTTTACAAAGGTAACTGGATTATTGCGACTAATGTTTAATATGCTTGTGTGGGGACGTGAATGATGGTTGAAATGGTTGCAATGATATTATAATACTTGAAAAATATATCAAGATTATTTTCTGTAGCACATTAACATTTTGTATCAAACAAGTTTTTAAAGACAGTTGAACTTATTAGCCACTATGACCAAAAACTCACAGAAGACGGGTTGGATATAATGTGCATAAAAGGTCAGTCATATGATAATGATTCAAATTTGGCAGGGAAGATAGAGGAATCCAAGCTCGTATATTTTATTGCTCAACAATTTAGCCAAATTCGTACCCTGTATCGCCCTCAGTTTAAATTTAGGGGGTGTAGTTTACGCTGCTGGAATTAAACCCAAAATAAAAACAGTTTCGGCACTGTCCAATACACTTCTAATTTTTTTGTTAATTCCGATGGGAAAAGTTAAACGAGAAATTAAAAAATAGTATTAAAGGGACAAGTGATACAAGGTGGTCCACAAAAGCCAATAATGGTATTCATGCTTTGACAACACAATTAGAACTTGTAGTAATTATTGTTCTGAATGACATTGTTATGGGGGAAAGGAGTTCTTCTTCCCATGTGAAAATGATAATAAATCAACCTCAAACTGCTAAAATGATTGGTAAACCAAATAGACAATCGAATGTGCAAATTCTTTAGCACAAAAAGTGTAAATTAATATAGAGATTCATGGGAAAAGTTAAAGACAAAAATGCCAGGAGAGAAAGCAAGTGACGATGGATTTGATATTGACTCTCGTAGTCAGTTATTATAGAGCCTCTATAAAATTGGTTCAAAGCATTAAATGATGTGAGAGATAATTTTATATACTTGGCTAGACAATTCTTTAAAAACTTAGATCCATACAAGTTTGTCAACGAAATAGAAGTTTTAAGTTTCAGGCCATATTGCTCTTTTCGAAAAGTTGAAAGCTATTCGACTCCTTGAAATTTTGCAGAAAATGTATGATTTAGAATTACAAAATATTTCTCAGTTTAGAAACAACACTAAGAATATACCTTACTTTAACAGATACGACAGATACCTGTGATCATTTAGCAAACTGATATTAGTAGTTGTATCATATCATCAATTTTCGCCAAGAAAAGCGTACACAAATTTCAGTTAAGTATCTGCCTTGAAAAATATATTGCGAATGATCAGACTAGGATGAAGTTATTGATATGTTTGAGGAGGACAGATCTAGAATAAAATTTAGAATTTAGAGCATTTATTATTGTTGTACAGTGTTGTTTAGTTATAATGGATTTTTTCGTATTTTTTTTATCGATTTCAGAATAATACTAAAAGCCCTTAAAAACTTAAGTTATTGAGTGAAATATTAAGATTTTTCAGACCAACTCTTAAATGCCTTAAAATATATGAATTTTAAATTTGTTAGTATTTCAGTAATATAATGATTTATATCAGACAAAATTCATAGTTTTGAAAATTGGTAGAAATGGGATGACATAAGAATTCCTAAATCAAAAAGTTCCCACCCCTAAATTGCGTGCTTCATCCGTTATGACGTCGTTTTTTACTCCTATTTTCAAGTTTTCTAGATTATCTTGGAAACTGCCCTTTTTGATAAAAATACCCATGTACCTACAAAAATATTCCTCATAAAATTTTCTTAAATATGTTCCTATACATTTTCTCATAGAATTAATATTAGTGTGGGAAATAAAGTGCATACATATGGGTTGTTACGGCGCTAACACAATAAAAGCTCAACAAATTCTGCAGTTACAAATTGTTTGTACTTTTTATCTTGTCGGGCTTTGTTAAAGTCAATTAAGTTTTCAAATCATTCTTTTAACAATTGCAGTAAGTATCACCTATTAGTGTTTTTTCACATATAATACACTTACTTGTTGATCCAATTAAAAAATAGCATAAAATGGCTTAATACATAACTTAAAGTCACGCGAAAAGTTTGTTAATACCCGAGAAAATATACACAAAAATATATATTAAGGTACTTTCGGCATGGGTTTTTTATTTTTAGTAGAAATTAAGTATTTTTGCATAATTAATATAAAAAGTGCATAAAACAATAATTCCAGTTTTTTAGAAGTTAATAACGCAAAACAGTAATTTATTGTATCTATATATCCACTTATTCTTTTCGTACAGATTTCTATAAAAGTGTCTCATAAAATTGCGAGTTGCAACTTTCCGGTTGAGATAATTGCAAATCTGGAGTCGGTCTCCCAAGAGTTTTTATTTCAACTTTTTCTGTCAATCAAAGTCTACAATAACCTTTCCTGCAATGTCCTACACACTTTTTTCCATTTTGTTTATGTAGAACATACGAGGCACCGAGAGAAGTTTTGTAAGCATGTGGCGACGCATGCCACGCACTTCACTGGCGGGGACTGGGGCTCGACTGGCTGGAGCTCAAGAACTTAGAGCCTCTCTTATGCTATAGTGGAAGCAGCCGACTCGGCTCGGTCATGCCCCTTTCCTCGCGGAATCTCAACTCAAATATTCGTAGCCGCCAAACGACGATTTTACGTTACTATAAGGTATCCGTTATGGGCATTTTAACAGTATTGCTGGGCGTTGTGGCAATTTAATTAGAAAGGAACAAGGAAGTAAAATATAGAATATAGCAGTCAGGGAACCAAATTATTTTTTCCCATTTTCTACTTGGGGGCTCTAGCCCCAGAGCTCCTATGGACGAGCTGCCACTGGGTAGTTGTATTTGCAGTTTTGACTCTTTTTCAGATAAGACCGTTTGGTGGCAATTCTGTGACTGTATTTTCGCGAGCAAAACCCTACAAAATCTTTTTAGGTTTATCCAAAACCTGTCGTTTTCGCGAGGCGGTTTTATCAGAGGGGAGGCAAAATAGACATATAAAAAACAATTCTAAAGTTCAGGGCCGCTTCGACCATGTGTGCAATGTGTGCGGCCCACACAGGTGCCAGGTACGATCGGGCGCCAAAAGGCGTCAAAGCGAAGATCTCCCATAATATTAAGGAAGGATTTTTGTCAATTACACTATCAGAGTATATGGGTTCCACAGGCTAGGAGCATTTTATTCAACTGGGTATATAGTTAACAGCAGTGAGATGTAGGAGACTCCGGCGCCTTCCACAACTACTGAAAGGTGTTACAGGGTGTAGGGTAACCATTCATTATTGTTGGTTATGTCAACTTCCTATTTGTTCATCCAAAAGCAAATTCAATAATTTCACGACTTAATGCAAGTATCGAACATGGAATTTCTAACCTACAATATCAAGCCAAGAATAACAAGTAAGGATGGATTTTTGCACCTGTAAATATAAATCAAGAGGGGTGTTTTATCGTCACAGCAGGCAAAGGATAATCAATTGAAAAAAATGCACTCCAACCGGGACTCGAACCCGGGACTCCTACTGGTGCCGTAGGCGCTTTGAACCAACTAAGTTACCAGAGAATATGGGTTTCATCGGCTAGGAGCATTTTATTCAACTGAGTATATAGTTAGTAGCGGTGAGATGTAGGAGACTCCGGCATCTTCCACAACTACTAGAAGAGGTTAGAGGGTGTAAGGTAACTAACCAGAAGCAAATTCGACAATTTCTCGACATGATGCAAGTATCGAACATGGAAATTCTAACATACAATATCAAGTTAAGAATAACAAATAAGGATGGTTTTTGGCACCTGTAAATATAAATCAAGGCAACAAAATTCCAAGGTCAGCTACTCCCATCTCACCGGCCATATTGATGAATTCATTTCCGCTCCAGAACTCCAGGAAGCGCCTTGAGATGTTTTTCGAGTCGCTTAGATGCTTTTTGAGTCGCTTAGATGTTTTTCAAGTCGCCTAGACGTTTTTCGAGTCGTTTTTCGAGACATTTAGATACTTTTCGAGTCGCTTAGATGTTTAGACGCTTTTCGAGATACTTAGATGCTTTACTCTGGTTTGATAATGACCTGGTGGAAGCAAACAAACCGTGAACAACTCGGACATCTTCGGCAGCCTTCGCGAGGTTTAGACCCTAGTCACTGCGACTGGCTTACATCAGAAGAGGACGTGGAAGTGTGTGTGGGGGAGGGTAAGGTTGGTCGTGTCTTGACCACGTTTTGACCTTATGGGGAATATGGGGATTAACATGGGGAAGGTGTACTAGAATATTCATAGCCTGAAGTCCTATATTTAGCTATCTGACAGAGGCTCGCTGGCATCCTCCTGGAGAGGGCAAATGGCGCCCTCTGTGAGATATGTAGAACATCTTCAGCTTATGCTTTATCCCCAAAAACCTAACTGTCAAATTTCAGTTCAGCAGAATTTTGCTGGGAACAACTTTGTAAATACGAGTATATATATATATAACGTAAATTGCACCCTTTAATAGATACTCTGAAAAATACGAAATTTGGGGTAGAAACAATGTTGTAAGGAATGAAGCACAAACTTTAGTTTAATAATATTTATGGTAATTTAATAACATTTATGGTAATTTTCAAAACTAAGATCTTTGTCAGATATATCACAATTATAAGTCTAATATTACTATAGTGGATATGTGGAGCACTAAACATCGAAGACAACATTATGTTGTTGGAAAGGTAAGCTTATCCTGGAGAAAATAGTTTGAGGCAGTCTCTAAAAAAATTTGGCAAGTCAAACATTTTGATTGAATGAGTTTGCCACCTTTAAATGTGTGGATTGAATTATTTGCAGAGAATGGTATTTAACGATGAAATAAAATTAGTGTGCAAGATCATCTTCCAATTTTGAAAATTTTACTGAGGAGCTAGTAGAAAAAGGACAGTACCGATACCGGTATTAGAAATATCAATATATTTATATTATAGGATGTAATAAATTAAGGAATAAACTCATTTTCTCGAAAAGAAAAAGTATTTTGGAGAAATCCTCACCCAAGTCAATTTTTGTTGTAAAAAGTGCATCTTTTGTGGTACTCGCATGTGTGACATCACCGGATATGACGTCTCCAATTCTTTCAAATAGCAACCAGTATTTTTGAGTGTGCCACTTGATAGAGCATAGTTGTGTGCATAAAGATGTTAAAATTTTTTACATGTCACATAAGGAAATTGTTGAGAAAATGAATGTTATATAGTTTACAATTAATTTATTTTATTTAGTATAAAAGGATCAAGAACCTAGTTAATTGCTGAGTGTTCAAACTGATTCCTTCCTGGGCCTAGCAGTATCCAAGAGAGTTAATAAATTCTCGATGGGTTTTACTGACGGTTTCTTTAGTGAGTCACGCAATCAAATGCTTTTGTCAAGTCATTAAGTCAAGGTATCCAATGTTTTAAGTAAGATAGTCTATAGCAAGAGTCGTAGACCTCCCATTTAGCAAACCAAACTGGCTCTGAGTAAACAAGTTGTTAACTTCAAACTCGACTTCAAAGTAGTTATTAATCTGATCTTTCAGACAGATTCAAAGATTTTGGAGAGAGAATTGAATCATCGTCAAGGTCTTCAGACTTAAATCCATTAGATTTCTTTCTGAGAGACCATCTAAAAAAACGTCGCCTAGCAAATTAAAGAATACCTACTGATGAGTTAAAATCTGAGATTTGAAATGAATTTAATATTACCAACTTTGAACTCCAGTTTGAACATTCGATTAACTAGATTCTTGGACATTTTACCAAATTAAATAAATGAATTGTAAACCCATGTATCATCAATTTTCTTGAAAACTTATGTAACGTAAAGCTTAGTTTACACTTTGCATCGAATAACTCGTTTAAATGATTAAATAACATTCAATTTAAACAGTACTTGGACATGCGCGAAAGGTATGCCATCTTTTTTTCAGCATTTTCATAATAAGAACTTGCATATTTCTCATTGGCAGCCTGTTCAGAAACGTGGAAAAATTAATTATTAAAATAAAAGATCACGTGGCAATAATAGCCCTTTGGACCCACCCTAACGGTATGCCTATGGTTTTCCAAGGAATTTTCAATTTTGACTTCATTATAAAACACATGGCAGCCTGTATAAAATCATATCAAAATGCATATTTTCCGAATAATTGAAAACTCAGTTTTTCATATGAAGAACCCAGGATGACTCTCTGATTCATACCTTATTATTGTGAGAATATGTGCCACATAATGCCCTTTGTAAGGCATACTGAGTAAAATCACGTCCAAAAATCTGTCACTATCTCCCGGTCTAGTAGTAAATAACCGAAAATAGCCAAAACAATATTAATATACGACAAACAAAGAACAGCCCAAAAACGTCTGTGTACGCCTATGACTGAAATGCCAAATGTTTAGGAAATTACTAAATCGCCAATTCAATACCAACTGAAGGTCCCTCTTTCATCCCCTTGCCTCTATGATCCCCCTTTTCCCTTCCAACTCATCGAATATGTCCTAACCTTTCTATAAACTAACCTTTAATATAACTTGACAAAAATGTATCGAGCTTTCTGCAGAAAAAATGCTCTCTCAAATGGCACACGGAAAAATGTAGGTTCCCCTTTGAAAAAAATTGCCGATGACGTCATATCAACAACAGTGATGATGCCACACATGCGAGTACCACATCAAAAGATGAGCTCTTTACAACAAAAATTGAGAAAAATTGCCAGTACCTATTTCTCTGAGAAACTTTTCTCTTTTGAGGAAATGAATTTATTTCTTACTTATGTACTCCCTGTATATTCAGGATGGAAGTATTTAATGAAGAAACAAAATTAGGACGCATGGCGTCTTTCTATTTAAAAATAAAACAAATAGTATGTAATTATACTGCAACATCCAGTCCGAAACAATCTTCTTTGAATACCATTGTAAGGAAGTTAGGTATTAGAGTTCCAGGATTTAATTTTTAGTTTGCACCAAATTGATTATTTTGCATTAGCGGCTGGCTGGCATAGGTTTTGTGTTTGCACCCACGTCTTTTTTATACACTGGAGAACTGAGATTATTTATTTCATTTAAGCTAATTTAATTTAACTTTGGCAATTGTTTCCAGCCTTCCGCTGTTTCCTAAACAAGGGGGTTCAGCTAGAATCGTCATCATTTTTGGGAAACTGTGCCCGGTCCAGAGGGACCGCTCCCTAGGACCTGTAGGGTGGAGATACCAAACAAATTCTTCTGAGGGAAAGCTTCATGAGACTGGCGAATCGCTGGTGGCATATCATTACCCAGGGCATCTCCGAAAGTAAGGAGACCATCCTGATGGATAGACACAGTTGTCCTGAATACTGTGTTGAATTAAAAGCACCAGTGCGTAATCCAGAGGAAGCTCTAGCTCTAGGAAAAGGTGATCATTATTCCTAGCAAAATAGGGAATATAGCTAGAGCTCTCAGAGATGAGGATTCGGGCAGAATTCTGACGAATTCCATGCACCATATTACTGATACTAGATGCAGACTTAACTTCTCAATTTCAGTGTAATCTAAATATAATTTAAATTTATTGTTTTGATTAAAGTTTCAATTTGAAAGTATCATATAGCTGTGTTTTAACAATAGTTCTGAACCAGTTCTAGCAAATCAGAATGCAGAAAAGTAATTCCAATTAGATCGCTGAGAATCGGTTCAGAACTGTTATTGGAACCAACCCTATATTTAGATTTATTTTAACAAAATTTTAACTTATTTACAACAAACCATAGTGATATATTTTTAAATCGTTACTTAAATTTTCAAATATTTCTTGTTCTGAATTTCTAACATAATAAATTAAAGTATTATCCATGAATAATTTAATTTTGCAACATTTTAGTAATCTCACTAAGTCATTGATATACAGTGACCGGCAGAAAGATGGACACAAAAATTTAATATTTTTAAACTCCGATTTCGATTATAATTTCAATTTCAAGCTGCTAATCGAACAAAATTAAAGTTTAGTAGCAAATTCATGTGTTATCCGATGATAAGTTGCGCTTGCAGTATTTTGTTTTTTTGTAATACATAGGGTGGTCGAAAAAATACAAAAATAGTTAAATTTCTTTTTTTTTACTATGTGGCTGCGACTTTAAATCTGACATCCACCTTTCATTCCAAACAACTTTTTTAAGCAACTTTTTACCGTATTAAAAAATAAGGGTACTTTACTCTTGAGTTATTTTGACATTTTTGAATCTACCTCGTATCCAAAAAGAGATATTTAAATTTTGATATGTGCGTTTTGAGTTTCAAATGATGCACCAACTTTTATCGAGAATAAAATTTTCTGAGAAATTAATAATAAAAAAGTTTTCCATTTGTGTCCATCTTTCTGCCGGTCACTGTATAAAAGAAATAACAAAGGTCCTAATGCCTTGAGGTCATGATTGGTTTCTGCAGAACTCTTTTTGTTACTTCATATCTGCCACTTAAATAGTTTTCCAACCATTTGTAAATAATTCCTCCAAAACTCTTCACTTCACTAGTAAAATTTCTCTGTTAACAGTTTCGAAAACTCTTCTAATATATCCAAAAATAAAATTTTAACAATCATTCACGTTGAATTGTAATTTCACATGAATACTTTTTTCTAAATTTGGCCTGATATTTTGTAAAAATATTTTCTTTCTCTATAAATTCCAACAATTCATCCTTCACCACATTCTGTATTACATTCTCATAAGATGGCAACAAATTTATAGGATGAAAGTCTTCACAATCATTGACTTTATCTACCTTTCTTATTGGTCTTTTGGAAGTTTTTGAGCATTCCGGGAAAATTCCAGTTATTGATTGGTTGATTATTTTTACAAATTTGACGACGGTTATCTGGAATGCCAGTTTAAAATATTACTTTTTGGATTGCAGGATCAGGAGTCTTCGTTTTTCAAAGATCAAAGGATGGCATTTGAAAAAACAAAGTACCAGCATCATCAGCCATTTTGATGATGAGGTAGGTAATGAAATCAGTATATCTTCATCTTTGGGTAAATTTATTGCGAACAACACTCTCCCTCGACTGCTTAAGACTATTTTATGGACCGAACAACATGTCAGAGAAATATCGCAAGTGCAAAGATGTAAGTGCCCAAAATGCTAGGTTTAACCCAATCAGCCTTCTGTAGATCTGTGGCAGCATCAACATTTATGTTCAACAGGCAATAGTCTGTTTGCTCCATGTCCAAGTACATAAATAGCAATTTCCTGTTTAAAGCACAAAAAAAAACTTAAAAACAACAACCGGAAGCACTTAATTTATCGAAAAATTATTTTCTACTAGCGTGCGGAAAGTTACACTTTCCCGAAAGAATTTTAATGTACTATTCTGTAATAGTGTGGCAAAGTTACTTTTCCGCACTAATGTTGTAAACAAACAGTTCTCCGTATTTTTGAAGTTTACGCAGCTGACGTTAATAAACTTTTTGGAGTACTGGGAGTAGTCATTGAATATTTGTTCTTCTGCGGTATAGTTGAGGTTTATTTTGGTTGGTATAAAAACTATATGTGACAATAGAGTAAAACCAGGGCCGTGAGAACCACTACTGCGACTACTGCGATGCATTTGGCCGCTCCTTCGGCCACATCTTTTTTTTATTAAATAACCTTCAGTGGACTTTTTTGTTTTCTGAGGGGAATCCCTTGTCGTTAGTGGCACTGTCCACCTCACGCTCACCTTTTCCTTTCGTCTTTCATGAGACACGACCAGGACACAGAATACTTGTTTGACTTTTGGCTATTGCAATTAGATGTCGCTAGAGCGGCGACCGGCTAGAGACGCGATGCGATGATGCGATGCAATGTAAGATCTTAGATCTGTGGCCTTTAGTTTTTAGTTTCAAAGCAACAATGACAAAGTTATGTTATGTCAGTTGCTTGCGCGTTTTGGCGTTTAGTGTATGATAGTCTGAATAGTGGATATCTATAATAATCTGCAGTATTGCCAGTATTTTTTTGTTTAGTTTTGTGTGTGTGTGGGTACGAAATTTGACAGTCATAGCAAGAGGGGCGGCAAGGAACTATGTCTCAGAAGGGCGGCCGATTCTCTTGCCATGGCCCTGAGTGAAACAGTGGAATAGGAATTCTATTATTACTTGACAAACTTAATGTTACTTATATTAATTATTAAAATTTATTCTATTAGGTTAGTTTGTGTTCCATGATGGGCCGGCTATATCATGGCATTGCTGCAGTGCAGCTGTTGTTCTAAGAGAACCAAGAAGCATCTGCTTGTTGTGTAAGATTATCATCATATATATTTAGTCCTATTTATGAATTTTAGATTATTGACTAATGCCTTGCTAAAAGGTGTTGATTTTGGGATCGTTGCGCAAAGACTGTTTGACTGAACTCCGCTTCGCATCGTTAGGCCAACTAGTTGCATGCGGAAAAGTACTACTTTCTGCACTTGTTAGGAAAATAACTATTACCTCTTATTTCATAGAACTACCAAACATGTAGCTTGTTTTTGACAAGTAAACTTACCTAGTTTGGTATTGCCAGTAACTGTGTATGCTCTGCTAGGCGGAACGGGTGGTGGTCTTTCTAGATCTAAGCCAAATAGGCTGCATGCCTGACGTGCCAGTCGTATATCACATTTATCATTTGGATCGGGAGGTGGTGTACCAGCGATCGGTTGTGGACGGGGCCTTACACCAACAGTAGCACGTGGTACAGGGATTTTAGATATCGGAATGGTTGAACCATGTAACTCCTTGTCACGTCGAAGCGTTGACCAACGATATCTGAAATAATAACGACGATTTTGGTTTTAAAACTTAACTTGTAAATCGAAGATGTCGTATTTTACAACTATAACTTACCTGCAGTGCCATCCTCTCCAAGTAGCTTGAATAAGAGTAGCTGCACGAGTTCGACGTTCAGCTCGAAGACGTTCAAACTGCTGTCGTACACCCTCGCTCAAAAATATATGACGTTTTCCCAAGGCCCAGCTTGTAGATGCATTTCCAGTTCGTTGTTGTGTTGAGTGTTTCATGTGTGACTCCACAACATGTTGCAGGATAAGCCGACAGTCTTCTACTACCTACAAATATCTTGATTATATATAAATTAAGTGCATACTGCAGATTAAAATACCTTTTCTTCTATTCGTTGCAGTTTAGCAAAAGGTGCCAAAAGCCTATATCGAGAATTGAATGCTTTGAAACGCATTCGATGGGGAAAACCTCCAGCCATTAAATTAACAGTTTCCAGTACCTACGAAACAAAATGCACAGTATATTTCAAGTTTATCATTTTAAAGTTCTGGAAAGTTTTCATTCTAATTTGAGAACTTTGTCCGGAAGCTTATTAAAAGAGCAGTTGAGTAAGCAATGGTTTTGTTAGTTGTTATTTTCTAGAATCTCTTTCGAATAGGCTCTCAGAGTAGTTGTATATGATTAAGTTTTATTCGTGGAACCTTTAACAGGTGATAGAAAACCAAAAAATAACCTCACTTTCAGAGCTGGGAAAGATCACGCCAAAAAAAATCTAGACGATAGATCACATCTTTTTTAAAGGTCTAAGATCGTTTAAAAATAGATCTTTTCTTACAAAAACGATCTTAGATCATAGATTGTCTAAAAATGATCTGTTTAAAAAATATCATTCGATCTAAGATCTTTTAAAAGATCTAAGATCTTAGATCGAATGATATTTTTTAAACAGATCATTTTAAAAGATCTTTTAAAAGATCTAAGATCTTCTAAACGATCTAAGATCTTCTAAACGATCTAAGATCTTCTAAATGATCTAAGATCTTCTAAATGATCTAAGATCTTTTAAAATATCATCTAAAAATTAATGATGTCATATAGTTAATAGATGCCTATAAATACGTTTCCTAATTTTGACATAGTACAATAAAATTAAGTGACATCTTTCAAAACCGGAGCAAGTGATGATACGTCAAATTTTACGTAACTAGTAACATCTTTAAGAAGGAGAATTAGATCTGTAAAAAC
The DNA here is from genome assembly GCA_963920635.1 of Pseudeuparius sepicola. NCBI lineage: Eukaryota > Metazoa > Arthropoda > Insecta > Coleoptera > Anthribidae > Pseudeuparius > Pseudeuparius sepicola. The sequence goes on from OY987306.1 coordinate 13,195,361, forward strand.
ATCTTCGCCAATTATATACAATTTATAATATAAAAGTTTTTTAACATCTAAACTTAATTCAAATCATTGAGTAAAGGAATAAATCCTTTACTCAATGTTCAAACTAATATTTTTGAAGTTCCGAAACCAATCAAACAAAGAGTGAGTAATTAATTTATTCTTTTAGTTTAATGTTGTTTTTAGACTTTCTCGTTTGAGAGTATTATAATAGGTATGTTAATATGAATTATTAAGGGACGGTACTTAATACTAAATAACGTTCAAATATCAGTATTAAATTTCGATAAGATTTGGATGATTAACGTTTACGCCACCGCGCGCCGCAAATGTACAGATCTGCTTCACTCCGGTCTCATAAGTGACCATTGGCAAGTAGGCCAGCACCTACCACTGCACAAGTCGTTTCCTCCTCCAATGAATCAAAGCTGAATTCTTAAAAGATCTTTTTTGGAAAATATCCTAGATCGTCATAACGTTCTTAGATCCTTTTAAAGATCTAAGATCGCCAAACTAAGATCAAAGATCGGATCTATTTGAAACGATCTTTTTTAAAAAGATCGTTCTTTGGTGAAACAAAAAAGATCTAGATCAAGATCTTAGATCTTTAAAATGTTCTTTTTTAAATAGATTGCCCAGCTCTGCCCACTTTCTTGTATAAACTATATCTTTTGAAGGTCTTATAAAAAAGTTACAGGGTGTTAAAATTGTAAAAAATATTTGGACTTTATTGAATATTTGCCAAACTAGTTGAGATATTGAAGTCATAAGTATTTGGTGCATATTATAACGGCATGGATTTATTATTTCGGGGTACTTCTGAAAAATTATCTAAAAAATTATAAGTAAGACTTAAAGTAGAAATAATGTGTTTAATACTTCCAATAAACTTACCTATTTAAGGCTAAACTGAAGATACATTTAAAACATTTAAAGAAGATAAAATTAATGTTACGCTCTGCATCTTGAAAAATAATACCTTGAATGGGTAAGTTTATTGGGAAAAGTTACTGTATTTAAAGTAAGAAACATTTTTTCTACTTTGAATCTTACTTATGGAGCGAATTTTTAAGTTAATTTTTCAGAAATACCCCGAAATAATACGGAAAAATCAAATTATGAAACCATGACACATGAAAAAAAAAAATGCTAAGACAACGTTTTACAATTAAAATTTACATAAAAAACTGAATACATTTTATTGCTATACAAATTGATTAATTTTTTTCTAAATACAACCCACTTCCCCGTCACTGATTGCTCAAGGTGTTTGATATTAACAGGGTTTATGCTTACCCATGCCGTTATAATTTGTACCAAATATGACTTAAATATCTCAACTAGTTTTGTTAATATTCAATAAATTCCACATATTTTTTCCAACTTTAACACGCTGTAACTTTTTTATACGAACTTAAAAAGATATAGTTTACCAATACAAGAAAGTACGGTTATTTTTTGTCTTTCTATCACCTGTTGAACTGTCCCAGAATAAAACTGAATCACCCTGTATAGAACGAATCCAAGCATGCAATTTAATTTCTCTATAAAAATCTTGGTGACTGCGTTATGCATTTCTTTGTACTTATTGTATTACTGAGAAAAGTCAACACCCTCCCATTGAATAAAAGAATTTCTATGAAGGCTGAAATTCTCAGCATTTATGATATTTCTTGAATACTCAAAGATCATACTGATTTATGGGTTTAGGCACTTTATGACTTCGGATCAAAATAATTTCACAAGTTTTGTAGTAATTGGTTGGTTTAATTAGGTATTGCTTCCGACTCAATACTGTACCTACTGGATGGGCATTTTTGAGAATATTTTATCTTTTTGAAACACAAGATCCAATATTGGTTCTCTTACAGGCCACTGTTTCCGCTTGGATGGCCCATCTGTTATAAAACGGCATATTTTATTGCAACAAATGTATTGTAACAAAAAATGTTTTGTCACCCATCGCAATACCTAATCTGCACCGGCGCAGAATATTTATTTTTATGCGGATTAATGCCAGGCGATTTTCCCTTATCATGACTTCTCGACATAAAATAATACTTATTTGGGGATATTTCAAGAAAATTGTGTATGCTAGGAAAGTTTCAACGGAGAAGGAATTGTGCCGAAAAAACCGCCGGGACAACCGTCCGAGGGTGGATCCGCTTAAAACGAAATTTTCTATGCCACTGGAGATTATTTTGGTATATAACATTTGAAAATTTGTTGAAATTCATTTTCTGTAGTAAATATGTTATTATTATTTTTATGTTATTATTATTTTTATTGTCATTTTTTCATAGTATCAACTTTATTCAATTTCAATCATTAAGTAACCGATTTTTTCATCTTCCTTCACTTTTCTTTAACAAATTGTGTCAGTAGTTGACAGAAATAGTAGGTAGTTTTTAATGGTGAGAACTTTCAAAAAGCTGTGATTTCTTGAGACATATTTTAGGTCATATTTGACTATACCTATCGGATATAAGTTCTTGCAGACCCTGTCACATACCGTACTTTCACCGTTTTAGTAGACATAGCCATGGCTGGGCGGCGCGCCGCCGTGTATTCGGCTAGGTTCGTCAGTCGTTGGCGGGGGGCGGGGCGTGTTTTTTGCTCTCAAAACTCGACTGATAAGCGGTGCGGGACTACTGTGTACTCCCCCCGCCAACGACTGACAAACCTAGCTGGACGCATGGCGACGCGCGGCCTATTCCTCTATGTCTACTAAAACGGTGAAAGTACGGTATATCAATACCTACTCAATACCCTGAACATTTGCTTCAACTTACATCAACCACACACGCTTTTTTATTTAAATATATGCAGAACGTACATACCAAAAATTGTAAAATGATAACATGAAAGTTAACATTCATGATCACGATACTTGCAGAGTACATCTATTTGTCTCCATTATTCATTTGTCAAAACTTATCATTAAACTAACCTGCAAAGCACGGATCTGCCGTACAACTGAGGCTCGATCGAAACAGTTTGAGGCCTCACGGGTGTTACTTCGCACACACCGGACAAAATGTGGTCGAGCATGCACCAATGTACGTAGTAAGTTGTCAAGACGAGTGTGGAAGTCCTGTGTTAAGGTTGATATTGGCTCATCCCCATTCAGCAAGTCAGTGTGAGAAGTAGGGGATATTCTGTTAAGCAAATAATAAAAGTATTAAAAAATAATAATCTGATTTTTATAAGGACACTAATTTCAGAACAATATAATTAGTGTCGATTGAGCACCCCAAATATGATATATAATTGTAGTATTATAGTAAGTGGAAAACCGATTGCCATGAAAACAGTTACAAAATACGTTTTAAACAAAATCGAAGTTATTGAAGTTCTACGATGTAAATAAATGAAAAATATATCAAGGTCAATTTGATGACTTAGGGTACAGCCTTGAATATTGTTCCTGACTGTACGCCTGACAGGCGCTTAATCTTATTCAGATTTTGTGCATATTTTGTGCGTGAGTTCTCGGTCATTTGAAATGAAGAAATTATAGTTGCAGTAGGGTTAGTTAAAAATGACACCAACGTGGAAAGTTTCTTACGCTGCGTGTCATTCACAGCCGCTATAGAAAAGCGCTGGCGGAGCGCAACCGTTAAATCTCCCCACTGCATGCGTGGCGCACTATAGGTGGTGGTGAACCCGCCCAGTATTTCACAGATATTTTTTTCTTTGAACATTCTATTCATAAAGAAAATTCTTTTTTTTCAATATCTCAGAAACTGAACGAGATACACTAAGATATCAAAAAACTACTGAAGTCTTTAAAAAGTCGTCAACTTAGAGTGATTATTGTTTGCATTTTTTTTAAATGGACGGAAATCTTTATTTTGTTATTTTTTTGAATTAGGTATTATTTTCTAGGTATTCTGGGTATTTGAGTCTTATGAGTGTCAGAAATTTAGAGTATCCTATGGGCAGATGGCAGAATAGTATCTCTGAGGAGCATCTTTGTATGGAGGCAAATTTTTATAAAATTGCAGATAATAAGTTAAGAGCTAAAAATTAACAGTCCTCACTGTTGATGGAAAATTACCAATATTCCATTACTTACTCAAATTCGACAGACGACCAATACCTGTTGACGGAAATAATATACCTACTGGTTTATTCACAATAAATTGGCATCCTTACTTCCTACAGCGGTATTATACTAGAAAATAAAGCAATCCTTATTATTATTTTTGCTCAAACTCCTATATATATGGTCCCAGCCCTTTATATTTGGTGCATGTCCATAGATAATTATCTTACACAATTCTATTATAGCGCAATATCCACAACCACTAGAGGCGTCCATTTATTCCTACTGATCTCATTCTTCATGCACAAAACTATTTGACACAAAACTTAAACAAAAAACGATCTTGCTATTTTTTGTTTATAAATTATGTCTCTACAGGGCAAGGTAACAAATGTAGTTTCTTTAAGAAGAGAGTTTATCAGCAAAAAAGCAATTCATACCTAAGAAGGTAATATGTTGTGTCACGGTCCCAAAATTGTACCTACAAGTTTAAAATTTACATTTTGTGGAAATACCGGAACACTCGCCAAAAGCCACCCCCCCCCCACCCCCCCACACTATGCCTCTGGTTACCGGAATGGGTGCGGGCATTTAATTATGCTAAGACTGTTTGATCTTATAATTAGTTTGGGTCTAAGATGTATGTATGTAGGTTTCGATATCTAATTCAGTACGGTTTTTATTAGTTCCTACTGTCATCAGGAACCTCATTAACCAGGAAAGCTCTCCTCAGAGGGTAAGTTGTAACTTGTGGATATAATGTCAGCAGTAGTAGCATATGCATTCCTTTTAGGTTTTTATTTCCGGTCATAATAAGCTTTGGAGGTTGCCTATCTTTCCCTACCTCTAAAAGTACTAGAAATGGAGATGCCAACGCCATTCTGAGTTGTTGCAAAAAATATTCACCCAAATAACCTGAAGTCACCGCAGCCAATGAAGCAGATCTGTTTTTAGAGTCCTACTGATTTCTAAAAAAATTAGGTTAGTTTTTGGTGTTGTTCCACAGAAAAATTTACAATTTTTTTGTATTGCAAAAAATACGCGGTGTACCAAAGAATAAAACGATTTGGAATTCAATAAATTTAATAACAAGGGAAAACTAACATAATAATAATAATAATAATAATAATTAGCCTAATTTTTAAAAATCGTGTCTAAAACTTCTTGAACATTATTCTACTCTAGACACCATATTTCGCATAGCATTATGCAACATTAATGGAGCACTATTCCGGATTTCTGTTCGAATATTTTTCTTTTAATTCGCCAATATTTTGTGACTTATTGATGTAAACCTTGGATTTTAAATAGCCCCATAACCAAAAATCACAGGGTGTTAGTTAAGTGTTATCTCTGTGGATATGTTTAAAAAATAGTAGTTTACAGAAAGTAACTTTACATAGTTATTTTTTGATTAAAATAGTTTTCTAATTTGGTACACCCTGTATTTTTTTGCAACACAAAACTTTTTAGTTTTTTATATCGAACAATGCCAAAACTAACAAAATTTTTTTTCAGAAGCAAATTTATTAGACTTCACAAAGTGTTATGGGCCACCCTACAACTTAGGACATAGAAAAATAAACCATCTTTGACCAATTGTTTTAAGAGTTTGTGGCAATCTAAGGGCATCCCTAAACCTGGTTTGGTGATTATGATCATCCGTTACACAATACTACCTTGTGTGCATTGATCAAATATCAAGTGTTTGCAAAATAGTTGTATTGGGTCGGATATTCCTGATTCTTTGTATAAATTATGTGAAGAAAAGGTTCTTTTTTACCTTACATTATCTTAATCAACCACTTTTTACATAACTTCTAGATTCTTAATGAGGACTCGCTAGTCCTCCCCATGTTTAATTCCATAATTTAGATGACTTTCTACTAGGGCATAATATAAGATTTTTAACTGGCGAATATCACAAAATTGTTTATATAACTTGAACTTAGATAAAAGCCCTCTTAATTATTTTATTACAAAGTTAACATGTGCCTCCCATCTCAGATACGATCAACTTTTGGAGGAGGCAGTTTAACAGAAAATGGCTTTCCCTGAAGCTTATTCCATTACCCTTCCAACCTCTACTACAATGTAGGTAGGTAATTGTATTTCAAATTTGGATTCCCTAATTACTTTTCCATTTTTCATAGATTAATTTTGAGCCATTTATCATTATATAACTTTGCTGCTCTGAGCCCCACATATCTCCATTTTATGATTTATTTTAGTGATTCCCAGTTTTGGGTAAGCAAATTATCTCTTGATCTTTTAAGCCCGAGCCAAGGACAATAACAATAAGAATGTTGACCGATGATGTAAAAATGTATAGTTTCGATAGCATTGTTGGCAGAATGGTGTTTGAGTAAATAAAAAAGTTGACCAAACTAAATGGAACAATGGCAGATGTCCAAAAAGGAGCAGCCGAGGAGTTTTTGTAAAATAATGAAAGGCTAGCTTTGGATAAACAAAAATCTGATTTAGATATATCATTTTAGTATTAATTTAGAGGTAAATCCTTAAGCCACAAAAAAGTAACCGAGAAGAGGAAAAGAAAAGGAAACAAGAATTTCCATTACATTATATTTCAGCAAAGCGAAGTAAATTTATTTGCGGAATAATAATTATTGTTTCCAGTCAAGATCCGTAAAGCAAAAAGGTTGCCTCTTCTTGATGCCGACATTGGCATTGTCTTCTGTCTCTACAATAGTAGGAAACCTTCTTACTTTACAGGTTTTGGTGTCCAGCCTTGATGTATTATTATATTATTGGATATTAATAAATTGTTAGAGTACCTATCCATTCTTCATACTAGTGTGATCTGGACAGATACCTACAACTTTACCACTTTAACCCATTTTTCACGATTTTCCTTTCACAATATCTTAACTCGATGATATTAATTAACTTCCCTCCAACCAAATCTACTATAAATATTGTCTATACTACTTACCTAAAACTAACTCCCCTGGGCACAGTGTCCACTGAGTACAAAGCCTTGAGTTCGCTTCCAAATAAATGCGTTGCAAATCCGAAATTACAACTACTTTTGTAGAATACTGCTACCAGATCATCCGGAACAACATCTTTATTTGTATCTAAGAAATCAGAAGCATCGTACACTACTCTTCCGGCGAAATGTTGGATTCCGAAAAGTCTTGGATCTATTGGTTTAATATCAAATAGCCTCGAGTTGTTTTTATGCTGAACTTTGATTTTTGACACATATGACTCAGAGGTTCCTCGAATTGAACATTCGACATCAAGCATGCTTAACAGGCCTGTTCGAAGTGAAGAGACTAGGTCTATGCATGGCACATTATCAACATAATCAACGTCGACCTAAAATAAATGACAAAATTGTGATCGTAATAGCATTGAATATGCACTCTTATTTGAAAAAAAAAAAGATCAGACAACAGTACTTGAAAAAAGAACAGTGTTCGATCAAAGATTTATATCTCTGGAACTATGACGTCACTACAATCCAAATTTAAATTTCATTTCTATTTTTTTGCTGATTTGTTAACTGTAGAAAACTATTTTTAACACAGATGATAGGTACTAACTATTTATTATATACAGGGTGGTCCAATGGAAACTTTCCACCCCGATTTTTTTGGTTTAAAATAAAAATTTGGGAAAACGCTCGGACACGTCAATTTTTGATTTGAGGGGGAACTATTTTTCAGTTTTTTTCATCCCCGTAGCTTTAACTCCCTAGCTGGGGGGAGAACAACCCCCCAAATTTGAATAGGGGATAGGGGTCGTGCCATACCTCTTTTTAAAGGTCTCATCGAGTTCTTTATGACCCTACAATTTCGCCTCATTACAGCTTGTCAAAATAAAAATAAATAAAAGTACTTATTAATTAAAGTTGTATTATTTAGGTGTACACGTGAACTTTACCTAATTTTTTATTTGAGGGGAACTATTTTTTCAGTTTTTCATCCCCGTAGCTTTAACCCCCTAGCTGTGGGGAGAACAACCCCCCAAATTTGAATAGTGTGTAGAGGTCGTGCCATACCTCTTTTTAAAGGTCTCATCGAGTTCTTTATGACCCTACAAAAAAGTTGCCTGTGAAGTCTCTGTATACCTTTGTTTACCATAAGATATCTAATAGGTGCAGCGGGGTGAAGGCCGATTTCAAGGCTGAGGGCATGCATGGGTTGGAATCCCAGTTTTACAATTATCATTTTTTTTTAAATATGTAAGTAATAATCTGAACAGAAAGTTGGCAGATCCCGTTCGGATTACCCAAACTACGAAAAGCTCAAGCAGATTTTTATTTATTTCATGGCATGCATGACCACGTAAATCTTTGACCTTCTTTCAAATAACATGTTAATAATTATTCTTTTGGCGATAACTCCGAAAGTAATGAAGATATCGATTTGAATCTTGGGTATTTTTTGTTGTAAATTTAATCTACTTTTCGATTATAACAGAATAAATATATCCATGCATTTAAAATTTCGGAGAAAATGTTAGTAAAAGGGAAATTTTTCAAATTGCACCCTCTAGCGGTTACCACGAAATTCGAAATAATCTCACTGGAAAATTATTTGATAGAAGAAGGAAACCTCTCTTCAACAAGCCCAAATTCAACCAATTCGGTTAAACTAAACTGGAGTTAGCAGCATTATAGTCAAAGTTTATTCACCCGTTTTACCTCTATTTGAAGAGCTGGAGCAAAAAACCGTTAACGAAAACTGTTCAGAATTTGCTGAAGAGTGCAATAAAATTATTTTTGATATACCTACCTTTATTAGTCTTTTTTTTGAGAAATCTGATTTTTCACATTTATTGCTTCAAATACGCCTTCTAGCGGCCGACCTACGAACTTAAAAATAATTTCCAGCGATTTTTCATGACCACATTACTTAAGAAGATTTTTTCCCAAAGCTCCGGACTATTAATTCCTGAGATATGGTACCTCTTCACCCTTAATGAAACACCTTGTATGTAGTTATACTTATATTATAATACAATCTATAATAAGATAGTTACAGTCATAGAAAATGAAAATATAGGCACTAAAGGGTTGGTTCTTCTCGTTTTTTGCGAGGAAAGGAAGAGTTCTTGAAGAGGCCTACAGAATAAATTGCGGTAAGATATCTTGTGGTTTAACTTGTTCTGTCCTGTTTGTCTGTTCGTCAAATTTTGCAATCGATTTTAATCTAATTTCCCGATGAGCCAAAGACTTGAAACTTTAAACATAGCTCAGAACTGGATGACAATGCAATATAATATATATAGGGTGGCCGTATTTCGAGCCTTTGCAGGGGGATCTTGGTTATCTTAAGAGATATGAGGTCGGTTAAATTGGGGCAAAGTTGCGGAATTTGATGCCAAGTAACATGGTAAAAAAATTTGGCTGACCCTTCTCGTTTTGAAAATAATGCGAAAAACTGAAAATTGTCATTTTCGTTTTTTTTTAAACGAAAACGAATGGCCGCTGGACATTTCTAAGTTAAACATTATTAAGGCACTTTTTTACAAGGAATCTAAATATGATCTTGCATTTCTCGTCTCCCTGGACAAAAATATGACGATCAACTTTTATTTTTCTTATGGGCGCCATATTGGATTTTTGCATTTTTGAAAATAGGATTTTTTCTGGTTAAAATGATATGTCACACATTATGCTTTACTTTGTTTTTCTTGCCGTAATATCAAATTAATCGTTTTTGCAAAGAGTGCCTTGGAAACATAAGCCCCATAATGTTTGACATTTCTGCATAGAATGCCTTGGAAACAAATTAGTCCGATCATTCCAAAATTTGGTACCCGGGGGTAATTTTTAATCGTGAACAACTTTTCTTAACAAAATTTTTTGCTATCTTTAAAGGAAAAGCACTTCACTTACAATGAAAATAAATAAATGGTCGCTGTCGACATCACCTTGATTTTTCAAAAACGAAAATATGCTAGAAATTAGTTTCTAGTCGAGCAGGTCAGAACCTCGAACGATCAAATTTGAACTCGAAAATTTTCTGTATTTTACACCTATTGGCTCACTTATCCTGGGACACCCTGTATATACACGCACGCGCACTATTTTTTTCGGCTAGGAAAAATTTTCTCGGTAATTTCAAAGATAAATTTATCGTTGAAAAACTAAACGTACCTATGTAGAATTTTCCAAGGAATTCGAATGTCACGTCAGCCTTAATATAAAGGGCATCCTAAAAAATTTTTTTTTCAGTAATTTTTAAACTAACTTACCGATGAGCTAGAGACTTGAAACTTTTAAACATAACTCCGAATTGGACGACAATGCAATAATATACAGAGTTTTTTCGATGCCCACTATGGGGATCTCGGAAACTAGCAGAGCTAGAGCAAGGTTAAATGGGGAAAGAATTGCAGTTTTGAATGCTCAATCTAATGCCCCTTTTGTATTTTTAAAAAAGTTCATGGATCACTAGATATTTTGAAAAGAGTGATTTTTTTGCTATTTCAACAGACCTCTGAGAATCCGTTATTTCTGATTATACAGAAAAACTGTAAAGACAAAAATTGTAGATAATTTTGAGCTAAGTCTGACGAATTCCTTAGAAAATTCTACATATAAGATTAGTTTTTTAACCATCAATTTATCTTTAAAATCTTTTAAAAGTTTCAAGTCTCTAGCTCATCGGTAAGTTAGTTTAAAAATTAGCTTTAAAATTACCGAGAAAACTTTTCCTAGCCGAAAAAAGTAGTGCGCACGCGCGTGTATATACAGGGTGGTTTTTTTTCTATGCCCACTATGGGGATCTCGGAAACTAGCAGAGCTACAACAAAGGTTAAATGGGGAAAGAATTGCAGTTTTGAATGCTCAATCTAAAGCCCCTTTCTGTAATTGTAAAACTAATTTCCCAATGGGCTAGAGACTTGAAACTTTAAACATAACTCAGAACTGGATGATAATGCAATATAATACTGCCGTGCTAAGCTGAAGCGTCCTAACTGAATAAAAGTTAGTTTCGAGATATTTACGTTTAACTTTTTTTTTATATGCCACCTCTTAGATTTTGTTTAAATGATCCAAAATTTTAGGTAGAGTATGTTAATCGGCAAACAATTCTATCATCATTTTAGTTATCTAATTAACTTAAGCAGATATTAGACTTTTGAAAGATAGGACAATTTTCTTTAGTAAACTTTAAATGAATTCGTATCAGGTACAGATAGGACAAAGACGCGCTTTACATGTTTATATAATAATTATTATTTATTCAAATATAAATAAGTATGTATATAAATTCAGATGAAAAAATACACGCGGCCATCATTATTCTGAAACAAGCCCTTCAATTTTTTTTTTAATTCAAATAAAATTCAAAATGTACATATACACACAAAATATCAGATAAAACTGATTTTTTTTTGTATGCAGGGTGTCCGCAAACTACACCGTGAACGCGTGACAGATGATAGGAAATGCAATTTTAAGAACTTTTTTAAATGTAAACATTTATCTGCTGATGCTTTGTTTTTAATATAGGTACAGCATGTTAAAATTAACTTATTGAAACGATTTTTATAAATTATATCATACAAAATGATTATTAACCTAACATCTTTGTATGACAGCTGAAAAAGTCATTTGTTCATGGCCACTAATCAATCATAGTTTCAAAGCCTTTCTATGGATTTTTTGTGTTTTTAAGAAATAATGTAGATACTTATTATTAATGTTTTTCAGTTAAAATTTCAATTTTAGAGGGAGCCTCTTTTCAGTAAATTTGAGACATTTTCTGTTTAGAACAATTGATTGTGGATTGCAGAACTATTTCCGTTTACTTAAAAAATCCATAGGCGTACACGTCATTTTGAAAAATGGAAACTCGCATTACACTTACGCAAGCGACTGGCGCTTTAAAAATTCCTGCATTACTTTGTTTTAATAGCACTTTACGACATTATGATCCCTACCAAATTTGAAGTCGATATCTTTAGTAATTCCACGTATAATTTTAAAAAATCATTTTAATAAGTTACCTTTAACACGCTGTATGTTAAAAACAAAGCGTCTGCGGACAAATGTTTATTTAAAAAAAGTTCTTAACATCACATTTCCTATCATCTGTTAAGTGTTGTCGGTGTAATTTGTTGACACCCTTTATAAAAAAAATAATATTTTCTCCCATAAAAGTAGGGTCCTCACCTCGGTTCTCACTTGTGCATTTCCATGCATGCAACTGAGTTGCTGCAACAAAATGCATGCATTTAGAACTTGTTCTAATTTACGTGCATTTCCTAGCGCATTTCTGGTGATTTTTTATGGATGTTTAGTGTTATCAACATAAGCTATTTTGTCCTATGTCGCGAACTGTTCACACACCAAATAAGTATTCCTAAACTGATTAGTCCAATCTGCCAGATAGGACCTTTTTGCTTTGTAAACGCATTTAAGATTACTTATGTGTACACAAATAAATGTCCTATGTGTGCAGTTAGGACAAAAGTACATATGGGATATTAGTTAGGACAACATATCTTAGTATTTAGTATGATTTTGTAGATAGGACAAAACAAATACACATAATTAGCGGTTAATAAAATGAGATAGGGCGATTTTGCTTAGTGAATTAGTTAAAGGGGTAGGGTAGGTATCCAAAAATGCATTTAGGACAAAATATCAAATTTTGTCAGTTAGGACGCTTCAGCTTAGCACGGCAGAATTTTGGTATGTACACACGCGCGCGTGCACCCCACGTTTTTCGGCTAATAAACATTTTCGCGTTAATTTTAAAGATAAATAATTATGGTTCAAAAACTAAATTTATATACTTATTTATTTTTAAATTTGATTGCAAAATTTCAAGCACAAATCTAAAATGTTTAAATAATATAAAAATGCACTAAAAAGCATAAAATAATTTCCCCTAGCCACGAAAAAATTCGAAAAACGTGGGGCGCATGCAATAAATAATATACCTACATAATAATTGTTAGTGACTTAAGTGCATGCATCAATTAGGTAGGTAGGTATCTATTGCATCCGCCCCACGTTTTTCGATTTTTTTGTGGCTAGGAGAAATTACTTTATACTCTTTATTTTATCCTTCATCCGATTGTAGCCGTTTTTTTTTTCTAAAAATAGGTCACAAAAACTATTTTTTTACGTTGGTGCAAAATTTCAGGTCTTAATCTCAATTTTCAAGGCCTACGAATTTTTTTCTAGTAAAAAATTAAGAAAATCATTTAGCCACAGCGTTAAGGCGGGCGCACACATCCTACTATCGAATCCGATTGTCTGAAACGATTATCGGACACGAGAATCTGAGAACTGCCGCACATATCCAATTTTTGAGTAGGCTTTTAGCACAGTATTTTCCGCCTGCCCAGTGGTGTGCCATCAAAGTGTTAATAATTTGTGCCACAATGGACAACAAAGAATGGGTGGCAATTGTTTTTTTTGCTTGAGAAGCAGAAAAAAGACAAAGCGTAGCTACTGGGTGCATCCCTTAAATACACACACATATTTATTAATTAATTAATTTATTTATAAAAGCGAAATGCCTTATAAAATATTAGTACCTATATGTACGTACTAAAACAAATGGAAACAAAAACCTCACCGGCACTGGTTGTCTTCCGAGAATGTTATAAACTTATGAAAATAGTCTGATGTGTGCGATGAAACAATTTACAAACATGTACATTGCGCCTTCAGACAGTCGGTTCAGTTTTTTTTATCGGGCAACTTGATCGGACGCACTTCCTTTGCATCCGAGTCGGACGTGCGATCCGATATCGCATCGAATGTGTGCGGGGTGATCATTGCATTACATTATAGACATGAACTTCAGGTAGTCGGATCCGATAATCGTTTCAGACAATCGGATTCGACAGTAGGATGTATGCGCACGCCTTTAATCAGAACATCCAAAAACCCCCACATGCCAAATTTGAACAAAAATATGCAGGGAGTTCCATTATACAGAGTGCCAAAGTTGAGCAAAATAGGAATTACTTCGAAACAGTTGATCATTCAATGTGGATGTGGGTAAATGTGGAAAATATACAAGGTGTTCTTCTCTGTGCCAACTCAAACATTGTGTCTTACTGAATATGATTTTCCTGTCCTCATTTGTGTCTCAAACTGCTAAAATATTAGTAAATATGCAAGCTAAAGGGAAGCGTCGAGGGTGGTACAAAAAAAGAAAAATAATTTGCGTTGAGTTTTTATTATAAATCTCCCAGTGCATATATTTTTTTAAGAAAAAGAGGAGTAATTTCACCTGCCGTATCCCCAATACGGAAGTGGATTAGCCATAATATATTTAGAACTGGCATAGACAAAAACTTATTTTACAATTTGAAAGTTAAATATGACCAAGCGCCAGAAAAAGTGCAGTATTAGTTTTGATGAAATGTCTATCAAGAAAGAACTAGATTATTCACCGAAACTCGACGAAGTCGAATGATTTGTAGATTTGGGTTTTTTAGGTCGGAGAAAGGAAATTGCTACCCATGCTTTAGTTTTTTTAGTTCGAGGACTATATGAAAATTGGAAGCTACTATCCCTTATTTTTTAACAACTGGCATTAAAAAAGAAGATCTCAAAAATTTAATAATGCATATTCTTGGGAAAGCATGCGACATGGGGTTGTTGCCAAAGGTTTTAATTTGCGACCAAGGAAGCAATAATAGGGCTGCTCACAGCCTTTTAAATATACAAAAAGAAAAACCATATTTCTTTTTTAAAGAGAAAAATTTTTGTAATCTTTGACATGCCAGACCTACTAAAGTCCCTGAGAAACAATTTGTTAATTGGAGATAAAGCATCCGGGACAGCAAGAACACTAACTAAATTATCCGACAGACATATATTTCCAAACGATTTTGAAAAGATGTCGTGTTCCTCAGCGCTACAAATATTTTCACAACGTATGCTGCAATCAAAACATGTGCGGAAAGCAACCAAATAAATTATGACAAAGTGATTGCTGCGGCAGAGTTTGTTGAAGATATCAATAATTTATTTGATTCTTTAAACAGCAGATGCGTATTATTCAGCAAAAATAAATAAGTACAACTGTGCTGTTAGCAAAAAAATCCAGTAGTTTTAGCTACACTGGAAAAGGGCATTGAAATTTTTAAATACTTGCAAAAAAAATAGCAGTGAGTGGTAAAAAACGTCATAGCCGACCTCCCTGCTTTGACGGATTCGTCCAGAGTCCAGACGATCACTGGAGTACTGCAATTATTTGGAGAAGAGAACAGCACCTTCTTATTGACCAACAGCTTAAACCAAGATGCATTGGAATACAACAACTTTAATTTTAATGCCGGCATTAGACCACAGAATAGGACAAATAGACAGCAGTCGACCAGAGATAGCAGGGACATCAACGACTAACTTGGTACATATCATCTGTAATAACAATAACGAAGACAATGACAACGAAATAGCTAACGACGACTTTGACTGTGACTATGACTTAGATAATATATCAGATACATCCACGTTAGAGGATTGCGCAATAACATACTTTGCGGGTTATTTAACGAAAAAGTTATTAGAAAAATTTAGCTGTCCAAATTGTGAGCAAAATTTCAAATGTTCTTCTGAAGTCCTTAATGACCCTAAACACTTATTCATTTTAAATAAAAATTATAGCGTGAAAGAAATGGCACTGTGTGTACCAAAGGAAGAGATAATACGATTGTAAGAAAATCCATGGAAATCTTTGTTGAATATTATTTCACTACCTCTAAACATCAAAAATCGTTGGGTAAGGTCATAAGGACCGAAATTCACAATAGAATTATACTGTGGAAGCATGCTGGGAACACAAGTTATTTTGGAGAGGAAGCATGCCGGGAACGCAAGTTATTTTTTAAATATTGCAAGTGGACTGTTCCTTCCCAAAAAAAATTTCAACAAAAAAAAACGAATTTAAAAAATAATTAAAATGTTAAAATCTATTATACCTAAATATGTACCTACTTACCTTGCCGGGAGCAGAGGACATATTGTTTCCGAATCAGTTTAGTTGATTAGGTTTTTTTTTAATTAAAAAAATGTGTTTTTTCTTAGTTTTTTTACTTTGAAAATATTAAAATGTTATTTTAAACTTTTGCTTTTATTCCTCTATAAAGACATGCATCCATTAATACCTCTCCACCCTTCGCCCTATTTTTAAAGTTGTGCCTTCTTCCAGTATATGTAAAACTACTGAATTGTTACGGCTGTAATTGTCGCATTTATCTTCATATATTTGGTTACGCTTTTCGAACATGTTTTTATTGCAGCACACATTGTGTGTGTGTGTGTATTTTAAATTTTCATTCTTCAAATCTTTTTTAGTACAAGTTGCCAAAAATAAGCTACAAGTAAGTAGGTATAGCTTTCAGTTTTAATAATAGTATTCATAACTGCACAGACACCTACTAAAACTACTAATGCATGGATCAGTCCGCTGTTTTCACACAGGTTATATTTTTCTTGGAGAAACTGATCCATCCCCATATCTGTTTAAATAACAACATTGGATAATAAAAACTGTCGATATTTGTCGAAGCGGAATCTTCTTATTAGAACAAGTTGCATCTTTAGGCCATTACCTTTTACCTTTTAGAGTAAGCGCGTTGGTGTCAAAACATTTGTATAGTGAACATAGTACATGGGTATTGTTTTTCATATAAAAAATTTTATACAAGGTGTCCCAATAATTATTAGACTACTCTGTAAACGAGTCTATTGTCTTGAAAATACATTTAAAAAAATTTCAGATACCTAACTATAACAAGTTTTTTCGGGGACACATGTTTAATTTTGTGAAATATTTTTGAGAAACAAAAACTATTGTTATTAATACATAGGGGAACCTGTGGTACGTTGGACAGGGTTGTACCTAGAACATATGATCAAATTTCAAACTTCCCGGTTAAATTCTTTAAAGCTGACCATACTCATTTTTTCATCTCCCGCTAGGAGCGCTGCCTCAGTTTGTTTCAGTTCTATGGTGGACAGTGCATGTGGGAAGTGACCTCACGAAATATTTTGATCCGAAAAGTAAGTTTTCTTGAGCTGATTATTTTGTCTATATCCACCCCAGTTTACATATTGTCCGCTGTATTAAGTGTTAATATTAAACATTGGTTATTTTCATTTAAAATTCACAAATTAGAGGTGGTCTAGTTCTAACCTCAAAAAATTTACCGGTTATTTTTAAATTACTACATAGTGTTGTACCTCGGACCTACTATGTTTGATGTACCTCGGACATGACCGACGTACAACACCTCCTATTAGGTGCATCGGAAATATTATTTATTTCCAGATTTCAGTTCATTATAAAGATGCCACGTAGCAAAGAAGGTATTAAGAGAAATCCCCCCCGACCAAGAAAAACTAAAAAGTGCAGTTCAACTTATTCTCGACAAACAAATGACCTTGTACGGTGCTGCAAAACATACCGGATTATCAAGAACTACAATAAGAAGACACTACTATTATTGCATATCAACAGGAAAAAACGAAGGAAGTCTAAAGGAAAATTGTGCAACTAAGAAAGTTTTCACTGAGGCAGAAGAGAACTTATTGCAAGATTACATTAAAGAAGCTGCTGCTTTACAATATGGACTTACTTTAAAAAATGTTCGAGAGCTAGCGTATAAATTCGCAAAGGAAAACAATAAAAAATGTCCACTTGAATGGGAACAGAATCAGATGGCTGGTGAATTTTGGCTGCGACTTTTCAGAAAAAGGTTTAAAAATGATGTCTCCCTTTGAAAGCCGGAAGCGACAAGTCTGGCGCGATCCACGGCCTTCAACAAGGTCAATGTCTAGGCCACGTTTGACAATTATAAAGCTGTTTTAGCAATGTCTGGAATTGCGATGAGACCGGGCTTTCAACAGTGCATGTCCCTCCTAAAATTTTAGCTCCAAAAGGATCCAAGCAAGTTGGTTCCATGACCAGTGCAGAAAGGGGAGTAAATATAACTATGATTGCAGCTATAAATGCAGGAGGGGGATTATATACCTCCTCTACTCATTTTCCCCAGAGTAAACTTTAAGGAGTTCATGCTTGTTGGTGCGCCACCAGGAACAATTGGTGCCGCAAACTCGTCTGGTTGGTCCAACGAACAATTGTTTATATTGTTCTTTAAACACTTTTTAAACCATGCAAAACCATCCAAAGAAAATCCATGCATATTTCTTATGGACAATCATGAAAGTCATATTTCACTCCCAGTTATTCAGGTATGAAATAAACATATCTCCTTTCATTTCAGATGGTAAAAACGTTCTTTTTAGATGGCAAGGGACAATGGTGTTGTTATAGTCACATTCCACCCTCATACCAGCCACAAGTTTCAACCACTGGATAGAACGGTATTTGGACCATTTAAAAAATATTACAATACGGTTATGAATGAGTTTTTAATGACGCAAGGAAATGTGGGAAAACCTGTTACAATTTATGATGTTGCTCAGTTAGTGGGAAAAGCGTTTCCCCTAGCTTTTACTCCAAACAATATAATTAAAGGATTCAAGGTTACAGGATTAGTTCCGCTCAATGAAAATATATTCCAGGACTATGAGTTTGCGCCCTCCGACGTAACTGATCACCCTATAAGCTCTGAGTCGCCTTCCCAATTGCTTAACAACATTCCTTCAGAGGCTATAGATACTATCATATCATCAACTATCATAACTCGTTCCATGATTCGACCACACCCAAAAGCAGGACCCCGAAAAAATACCCTCCAAAACCGACGAAAAGGGAAGTCCCTAATTTTGACTGACACACCCGAAAAAACAAAAATTGAAGAAATGAAGAAAGCACGAGCAGAAAAAAAGATGAAAAAAGACAAGTGCAAATCCGAAAAAGTGAAGGCTGTTAAAAAGAAAGTGTTGCAGTCATCCTCAGAGTCTTCCTCATCTTCATTTTCCGTTGACGATTCCGATGATTCAAATGGACCAATGGTTTTTTCAGAGGATGAGCTAGACAATACGGCACATTGCTCTAAAACAAACATAACGCAGGATGAAAATAGTTCCTCGTATAGTGCAGCGGATTATGTTATTTTTTTATATGAAAGCGAATATTTTCCCGGAAAAATAGTGGAAACTAATAAGGAAGGTGCCACGATAAGTTCTATGCAGAAAACTTTAAAAAGTTGGAAATGGCCAGAAAAAATTGATTGCTTGCATTATCAGTGGGACAATATATTAGAAAAAATTGAACCACCACAGAAATGTCACTCAAAACGCGACATTTTCAAAATTCCAGAGTTGCAAAAATATTGGAATCATAATTATTAAGTTTTCATTAATAAAGAAGAAATCGCCATAATTGGTCACTTTTTATTTTTCTATCTTCCTCTTTTGCCGTTTTTATGTAACACAAGAAGACTTGTAAAGGCAATGAAAATTGTGTAAAAAGGTAAATTTTATTATGTGTTCGAGGTACAACACATACATGTCCTAGGTAGATACCCCATGTTGTACATTGATACTAATTCAGCATTCTTTTTCTAAATATCTAAAAGGCACAAAAAATATTTTTCCCAGAGGCCGTAGTATGCGCTTTTGATGCCTACTTTATGTACAACCGGAGCCCACAGAAGTTAGCTTCCATGGGTTAACAGCGTATCTACTCCACATGAAACTACCAAATGTGTAACTTTTTTGCCGCCTTTCTTAATGTTGCTGCCCAGAATATCCAGTGAATATCCTCCACTATAGGGAAATTCGGGAATTTATGACTTATTTAGAAATTCAACTTTGGGGATATACAGTGGGGCCCGTTTGGAATATAGACATCTCTGTAAAATTTTTATTTTCAACTGATTTTAGCCGTTTTTTTTTTCTAAAGGTAGGTCACACAAAACTCTACATTGGCGCAACATTTCAGATCTTAATCTCAATTTTAAAGGCCTAATACGAATTTTTTCTAGTAAAAAATGACGAAAACTATTTAGCGATTTTTTTATTCAAAATCTGACACAACGGCGTTGATTAGGACACCCTAAAATCCCCACGTACCAAATTTGAACAAAAAATATAAAGGAAGTTCCATTCTGCGGGTTGTCAAAGTTGAGCAAAATAGGAATTTTAAAGGCATCTGGCAAGTCAAGTGTGCCATGGAATCCACTCAAAACAGTTGAATTGTCAACAGGACCAGTCAAACTATTGGTGTGTAAAGATCTAATACAAAAATATACTTTCTGTGTACCCAGAGAAAAATACCCTGTATATTTTTGTATTGAACCTTTGCACACCAACACTTTGAGTAGTCGTGTTGAGTGTTCAACTGTTTTGAGTGGATTCCATGGCACACTTGACTTGCCAGATTTCTTTAAAATTCCTGCATTCGCAGCAAGATCGATAAGTTGTCTTTCTTGTTGTCTTCTTTGGACCAACCTGAAATCGTTTGCTGTACCGAAACTCATCTCAGTACCTACACCAGATGTTGAGGGTATCTGCCTGAATGGATACAGGGTAGGCTCGAGCTTCTGTCGTCAATCTAGAAGAGGCGGTGGTACAGTGATTTTGGTGAGCCAAAAACATTCATATGTTCCAACAATCATACCTAATGTTTACCCGATTGAATTTGCATTTGAATTCACGTGTTCTGTTGTGCACTTTTATTCGTATTCTATAAGAATAGTCTGTATATATAGATCACCAGATCCACAAAATTTTAACGTGTTTGTGCAAAGTCTGGAGGGTTTATTGTGTGTTAATTGATAACATATTTTCAAACTTATCCTTGAATTCTGAAGCTGATATAGTATACTGTGATCTTTCTGACCACCTTATGCAAGAACTTAAGATAGTAGATAGTTATTCCTAATGTGACCTTAAATCGTGATTACACAACGTGTACAATAGGTATATACCTACATAGTGATTATAATATTAGAAATTTCAAAGAGGAATGTTCATCTGTTGATTGGAGCATTTTGACAAACTTTGAAAGTGTAGATGAAGCATTTTTTTATGTATTTCGTAATCATAGACGTAACTAGGGGGGGGGGCTAGGGGGGGCTTAGCCCCCCCTACGTTTCTATTAGCCCTCCCTAAAATGTAAAGGATGTGCGAAGATATGCTTCTCGTAAACAGAATAGATCTAAAATTCTGACAACGCAATGTTACGCAACACGGCGAACACCGCACGCGCCTTTTTGAATTCACCAGTTTCGACGAATCGCTTGCTCTTGCGGAATCTTGCGCCTTGTGCCCCCACAAAATCCGACTGAAATTTAAACTCGCAAGCGAGAGCGAACACACCGTGCCTGCTGCCGAGAGAAAGAGAGACGAGACGGACGTCGGAGAATGTACTTTTGCTGTGCCAGACTCCAGACTTTTATTTTGTTATTCATCCAGTGTATTGTCGTTTCGTTATAATATGTACTATGTAAATAATCTTGCATCACAAAATAGCAGACATTCCCAAAAATTTTTTCTCTGGTTTCTACTCGGAAACCTCTACTTTTTCATAATGTTTTTTCTTAAATAAATTAAAGATGATTCAAAGTTACCAGTAGATAGACCTATACATTATTTTTTGAAGCCTTAAAATTAACGTTTTTGGGTGTGACACCTCAAGGGTGGTACAGGGTGATTCAATCAGTAACGTATTTAGAAGGGCGGGACCGAACCCATTTCGGAATTTGAAAATATTCACTCCAGCTTGTAAATTTGAAGATATTGGGATTTCCCAAGACTAATTTTATGTAATTTTTCTTCAAATTTTTAAAAAATTTCGCCTGCGGCGCATTTTTTAGAATTATTTTAAATGCCCTTGTTTAAAAAAAAGACAAAAATTGACCCTTCACCACACGAAATTAATTCCTATATAAGTCACAGAAGTGATCCAAACTCGTAGCCCCGGCCTACCATTTTACTGAATGACATGTAAAAAATATACCTTTGTAAGTAGCATACCGACTTTCAAAAATTTCTTCTTAATGGATTAAATAATTCCTTGTCGGGGTCCCGCATTTTCATGCGGCACCCGACCCCGCAAAATCTTGAGCCGGTCCTGATCAGCCCCCCCTAAAAACACGACCTAGTTACGTCTATGTTCGTAATGCATTCGAAAAATGTTCTCCACTTGAGATTATAGGCCGATAAAACGTAAGGTGAACCTCACCGAAAAAATAGAAAACCATGGTAGATTTGTTCGAGAACTTTATAGATTGTATAAGCTATCAAACAACTGTCCTGAGCTATACAATAAATACAGTGGTTTAAAAAAAGCCATAATGCTGCTATAAAAAGGGCAAAAAAACAATTTTACGATGAGATTATAAAAAAATCATCTTATAAAAATAAATCGGCTTGGCATATTACTAACAAGAATTGCAACAATAAAGCCCATGATATTCTACCAACTAAATTTACTAAGGATGACAGAGGTATTCTAGATAACGATCTATATATTTCAAATAACTTTAATTCAGTATTTATTGACAGTAGCAGAACTTACGCGAGATTTAAAAGTAGCAAGCAAAAAGACGCATGTTCCCTTTCGACCAAACAGTATGTATCTCTTACCTGTTACCTCTCATGATGTAGGAAAAATACTGCGCAAGGTTACTAAAAAGAATTCAAGCTGATTTGACAACATTCCCTGCTCAATAATTAAACATGTAATAAATGATATAGCTAAACCATTAACTACACTTATAAACAAATCATTTGTATCCGGTGTTTTCCCAACTGTCCTTAAACAAGCAGTAATAGTTCCTACACATAAAAAAATGACAAAGGCAAAATGACTAATTATCGTCCTATAGCATTACTGTCAGCATTTTCCAAAATATTCGAAAATGCCTACTCGTTCCAACTAAATAATTTTCTGAAAAAAAATATACTCACCTCCAACCAATTTGGTTTCGGTATGGGACTATCTACCCAAGACGCGGTTCTCTCAGTTTGCAATTTTATTCTTAGCACGCAAGACGAGATCCAAAACAGTTAGTATATACTTCGATCTATCACGCGCCTTCGATGTTATAAACTGGAATATTCTAATGAATATGATGCAAGCCTATGGGATCAGAGGTGTCCCCATAGATTGGATTAAATCATATTTATATGGTCGATCTCAGAGAGTTGTAGTAGAAAGGACAGAGAGACGCACCTTATCTGATATTTTTTTGTTCAAACTTGGTATGTGGGGGTTTTGGAATGTCCTGATTAACGCTGTTGTGTCAGATTTTAAATAAAAAAATCGCTAAATAGTTTTTGTAATTTTTTTAGTAGAAAAAAAATTCGTAGTAGGCCTTGAAAATTGAGATTAAGACCTGAAATTTTGCGCCAAAGTAAGAGTTTTGTATGAACTATCTTAAAAAAAAAACGGTTAAAAACGGATGAAAAATAAAAATTTTACGGGGTGTCTCCATTCCAAACGGGCCACACTGTAGGTACCTATTGCTTTAAAAAAGATGAAAAATTACTCACTCAAACTCGAACTTTCCTGGTGACGTCACCAAGGACCCCAAACTTGGACTTTAATTTTGTATTTTGGCGCAATTAAGAGGAAAAAACCAAGTTAGCCAGCTCTTTGAGACTTGAAAGCCCCTACCTACACTATGCATAGAAAAAAAAAGGGAAATATATTTTTTACTGTATTAGTGCATTGTGACACGATCACAGGACCATTTATTATCAGTTGAAAATGGGAAAAAATACCGCCTTTTTTATGTTTTTCTCAAATCACACCTACTACGTAAGTACGCCATGCTTTCGTGTCTTTAACATAAATTATACAAAAATGTTCAGAACCTAAATTATATGGAATTAAAAGAAAATGCAACAGTTTGTTAAATAAATTCACAAAATGACAGACTTTAAAAAAGTATTAATTGAGTCAAAGAAGCAACTAACATAATTTATTGAGAGCCTTACCTCACAATTAATACCTTCGTCTCGGCAAGACTCTATACTCGACTTGAAGATATGTGTGTTGTAAAAATGTTGCATGGTTTCTGCACACAAATTGATACAAAGGTGTTCAAGCTGTCCAGGTTGAGGTTCTTCAAAACCAAACATGTCGAGAATACCAATAAACCCATCAGTTGCATGTCGCACTGCATTGTTCAATGCCGCCATTGATTTACTTCCACCACTACCACCACCAGCAGTGGATGCATGTTGACTTGTCACCTGCAGAGAAATTACATGGTATAATGTTTGGGTTGATTGTCTTTAATCTAGCACTAGTTAATTTTTATTTTATATTCCACTAAGGTTGAATTGCGGGTATGGTCGGGTCAAATCTGTTTCCTAGTATTCGTGATAGGTATTCAAAAATTAAGAAGATAAGGAGATTTGATCACCTACCTCTGCTTGGTTATGGACAGATTCATTTGAATCGGAACTCAGAGTTCCTAATGTAGATCCAAGCCGTTTTAAACTATTAGCTCTTCTTACAATAGTGGCAACGGTGCGACAATATAATGCTTTTGCAAGACAATCTCTCGTCATGTTAGACATGTTAGCATCGCACACTGACTTAACAAGTTGTCCTCTGGCATTGTGAGTCCGTGATGTTAAGCCCCTGAATAAAGCAGCTCCCGATACTCCCAGAAGACCAGCAACTGCATTAAGCTCAACTTCACCTTTGACATCCACTTCCAGCCCTTTTCCATCAATAAATTGAATATTACCCAGAAGAAGAACTGCAGCCAGTACGCGGACAACATCTAGGAAGGGAATGCCCAGAACCCCTAAACAGGCTTTCCATGCTTGGAACCTAAAATGGTAATAAATTTTAATATTATCTTCGTTACAGACGAACGGTAACTAAGGTTTGTGCACTAGGTATCTTTTGTGTGATAAGCAACACTTTACTGTATAATGAGGCGGTACTATATTCGTCATTACTGCACGCCATGCCGTAATTACAGAATAATGCAAAGCATCTTGTTTGTGTTATCACTCCCAACGCAAACATACCTATCTTTTTAGGAGATGACTTCCTTTTATTAACACCAAAGATAATCATCGAACCGCTAGTAATATGATAGAGACTGGTGGTGTCCAAAAAACATCAAAACAAAATATTTATACATTACCTATAAGATGATTTTCAGCAAGAATATGTTTTTTTAAAATATACTTATTGGAAATTTCTGTCACAAAGTATAAAGGTTAATTTTAGAGAGCTTCCTTGTCTTTGAAATTTGATTTTTCCATGGAAAGTAGTTTCAATTAATGCAAATATTTCATATTGTTTTCAACAATGGGTCTGGACATATTATTAGCCATAGATTATCTTTGGTAACACTTACTTGTAAGAGTATTGTTAAAACAAATCCAAAAGTGGCAAATGCATATTTATTATTTTTAAAATTTTAAATTAAATTTAATTTAATAGGTAGGTACTTATAACTATTTTTAAGATAGAAACAATATCGTATATACAATTATATGTGTTAATTGGGCTTTTACTGTATTTCCTTCGCTTGTGGTAAAATCTTAGTAACCACAATTTTTATTATTGCATTGAGGGTTTAAACAACCTTTTTTAGTCGACGTTAATTGATTCATGAAGTGAATGAACTGAAATTCTTATGGACATACCTTGTGGCATCTTCGGTAATATCTTGACGAGTATCCCCATGTTGCAAGTATTTCAAAGTTGATGGTTTATGTCCTTCTAAATTTAATTTGGCACGCTCTTCAGCAGATAATCCCGCTAACATTTGATAAAATATATGGTAATTCTTTTCACCTGAAAGAATAAAGTCAACTAGGGCAACTTTTGTTTAGGTCCATATACTAAAAACATAATTAAGCTCTTATAGAACTACGATATTGTGAGAATGGTAATAATTTTAAAATAGAAGGTACATGATAGTTTACAAGTTTACTGACCTGGTAACGGGTGTATCACCCTGGTTTGGTCCAAGAAATAACAATGGATTTTTGTTCTATATAGTGCTCCATCTGTGACTTGGACTTCTATAAACTGGCCCTGAAAAGTTAAAGGAGAAAATTGCTGTAGTTGGGCAATTCTTACAGCAATTTGCTGTTTCACTTTATAACATATTTTTCAATAGTCATTCGGAGATAAAAAAACAAGCAGTATTCTTGTCGTAAGCTTTTATTTGTTGAGTTATTTATTAAAACACGCCAGATTAGTATTAGTTAGGATTTGGTTGTGTTTCCAGTTTTCAATGTAAAGGGATGAAACAACTGTGGTGCCCAGCGGGCATCGCAAGCAGAAAAGTCTTTAATTCACGATATTTCTACGATATCCCAGTAGGGGCCCCAGGCAAAATTATAAAAATATCACACTTATACGTGAATCTACTGTGGGCCTGGAAAAAGCCGCGGCCGGCGGACTCCTTTGAGATGCCGAAAACATGTACCCTCCTAAGTGCTTTTCAATGTTCGTTTCCTTTGATTCCGATGCCGCCGTGATCCCAGGTGTTGAGGCCCCTGAATAATATTGGGGAAAATTCAGTATATAAGGAAGCGAGCTGCGAGTCCTGGGACCAGTCTCCACCCAGAAAGCATTTGGCGCTGAAAGCCCTGCCCGAAAGAAGAGGGCAGGCGGCAGCCCCTGCGGCTAGCCAGTCGCAGGCTGTAGAAGTACCTCATGAGGAAAACCAAGAAAGAAGTATTTTCCTAAGCACCGCAGTAAGTTTGGACTGACCCAAAAGTAAGATATTTTTGTTTTAATTCCTTTGTGTCTGAATTGCCTTTTTATTTTTGAATTTTGAATTATTTTGGAAACTTTTAGAGAAATTGAATTTATTGTGCATTTTTAATTAATAAAAAATAATTTGATAACTTTTGTGAACCATACTATGATTTTTGGAAATTTATTTTGAACCATATTATTTTACTGTAGATGTCAGAGTTTTAGTTTATTCAAACAGAAATAATCTTGTAACTTTTATTGGGAAATTTGAAAGGGTTTTGGGAAACTATTTAGAGTCAAATTAATTGGGGTTGAAATCAGAATTTTGTATTTAATTTAACTATGTATGTCAGAAATTTCGAGTAATGTGAATTACATTTTTATACAAACTTGTACTGAGTAATTAAGCAATGTTATGCAGAGTCAAGTAATTTTATTCTATTTGGGGAATCTTTTGCAATTTTTGTATTTTTATCTGAAGGTTTATCATTTTATGCCATAGTTTTGTATTTGTGCCAATTTATCATATTGTCTTGTGTCTTATTTTAAATTCTATTGTTTATCAGTGTATCTTTTGAAACGTTTGGACTTTGTTACTTAGAAAAGGGACATATTTCAGATAGCTTGAGTGTAGCATTTGCGAAATCATAGAATTTTAATTTTATTCAATAATACTTATTGCACAGGTTTTAAACTTCCCGCTTAACTGTATTTTGTTAACTCATTGTACGGTATCGTATTTAATTTTAATATACATATCAAACTATCAAAGAGAGAGTCAAATTAATTGGGGTTGAAATCAGAATTTTGTATTTAATTTAACTATGTATGTCAGAAATTTCGAGTAATGTGAATTACATTTTTATACAAACTTGTACTGAGTAATTAAGCAATGTTATGCAGAGTCAAGTAATTTTATTCTATTTGGGGAATCTTTTGCAATTTTTGTATTTTTATCTGAAGGTTTATCATTTTATGCCATAGTTTTGTATTTGTGCCAATTTATCATATTGTCTTGTGTCTTATTTTAAATTCTATTGTTTATCAGTGTATCTTTTGAAACGTTTGGACTTTGTTACTTAGAAAAGGGACATATTTCAGATAGCTTGAGTGTAGCATTTGCGAAATCATAGAATTTTAATTTTATTCAATAATAATTATTGCACAGGTTTTAAACTTCCCGCTTAACTGTATTTTGTTAACTCATTGTACGGTATCGTATTTAATTTTAATATACATATCAAACTATCCCTGTGTTTCCGTCATAGACCCTTAGGCCCACACTAAAAGAAAGTATATTGTGGCTCACCCTATATAAAACCGCTCGCCAACTACCACCAATAAGGGCTGAGATCTCCACACAACTATCTTGGAATAGTCTGGGGAGAGGCCCAGCTAGGTTACCACTATTTAGATAGTATGAACACAGAAGAAAGAGGTATCAGAACCACTTCCCCATGACTTTGTGGAAAGATGCGTTTCATTTTGCACTGTTCGTTTAGAAATACAACTTGTTTCTACATGCGCCAATTTTCAGTATGTGTTTGTTTAGGCTTGAAGGTACATATTTCTATTGAAAAAACTGTATTGAACATAATTAGCGCCTGAAGTTCAATTGATTCTGCATAAATTTGCATGATTCGATGCACACTCGTCTTTGATCTCTAAAAAAAGTGTTGTGTCAGGTCATTCAGGGGTAGCGTGTGGCCATAAAATGTAGGTGGACGAATCAACCGGTATGAAGTTAGCAGCCATTTTTTGGCAGCCAAAAATTTTAGCAGCTATAATAAACATGGTGTGAAGTTAGCAGCCAATTTTTGGCAGCCATTTTATTTTTGATTAAGCAACCCGAATTTTTTGTAATGTTTTATTTACTGTACAAATAATATTGGTTCTTCCCTTGCTAGCCGTTTTAAAAAAGCAACCTAGTGAGAATGCCTTGCAAGCCGTTGGAAGGGATAAAAACCGCCCTTGAATAACATAATAATTATTTTCGCCTTTTCAGAAATGTTGTGCACAATTCGTTCTTACGCCAAAAAGTATCCAACTAAAAGAGGTAAAAATGCCCCCTAGTGAGAATTCCTTGCTGGCCGTTCGAAGGGTTAAAAACCGCCCTTGAATGACATAATAATTATTTTCGCGTTTTCAGAAATGTGATGCACAATTCGTTCCTACGCCAAAAAGTAGCCAACTACGATAGGTAAAAAAGCCCCCTAGTGAAAATTCCTTGCTAGCCCTCCGAAGGGGTAAGAAACGCCCTTGAATGACATAATAATTGTTTTCACATTTTCAGAAATGTTGTGCACAATTCGTTCTTACGCCAAAAAGTATCCAACTAAAAGAGGTAAAAAAGCCCCCTAGTGAAAATTCCTTGCTAGCCATCCGAAGGGGTAAGAACCACCCTTGAATGACATAATAATTATTTTCGCGTTTTCAGAAATGTTGTGCACAATTCGTTCCTACGAAAAAAAGTATCCAACTAAAAGAGGTAAAAAAGCCCCCTAGTGAGAATTCCTTGCTAGCCGTCCGAAGGGGTAAAAACCTCCCTTGAATGACATAATAATTATTTTCGCGTTTTCAGAAATGTGATGCACAATTCGTTCCTACGCCAAAAAGTAGCCAACTAAGAGAGGTAAAAAAGCCCCCTAGTGAGAATTCTTTGCTAGCCGTCCGAAGGGGTAAAAACCTCCCTTGAATGACATAATAATTATTTTCGTGTTTTCAGAAATGTTGTGCACAATTCGTTCTTACGCCAAAAAGTATCCAACTAAAAGAGGTAAAAAAGCCCCCTAGTGAGAATTCCTTGCTGGCCGTTCGAAGGGTTTAAAACCGCCCTTGAATGACATAATAATTATTTTCGCGTTTTCAGAAATGTTGTGCACAATTCGTTCCTACGTCAAAAAGTAGCCAACTAAGAGAGGTAAAAAAGCCCCCTAGTGAGAATTCCTTGCTGGCCGTTCGAAGGGTTAAAAACCGCCCTTGAATGACATAATAATTATTTTCGCGTTTTCAGAAATGTTGTGCACAATTCGTTCTTACGCCAAAAAGTAGCCAACTAAGAAATGTGAAAAAGCACCCTAGTGAGAATTCCTTGCTAGCCGTTCGAAGGGATAAAAACCGCCCTTGAATGACATTATAATTATTTTCGCGTTTTCAGAAATGTTGTGCACAATTCGTTCTTACGCCAAAAAGTATCCAACTAAAAGAGGTAAAAAAGCCCCCTAGTGAGAATTCCTTGCTAGCCGTCCGAAGGGGTAAAAACCTCCCTTGAATGACATAATAATTATTTTCGCGTTTTCAGAAATGTTGTGCACAATTCGTTCCTACGCCAAAAAGTAGCCAACTAAGAGAGGTAAAAAAGCCCCCTAGTGAGAATTCTTTGCTAGCCGTCCGAAGGGGTAAAAACCTCCCTTGAATGACATAATAATTATTTTCGTGTTTTCAGAAATGTTGTGCACAATTCGCTCTTACGCCAAAAAGTATCCAACTAAAAGAGGTAAAAAAGCCCCCTAGTGAGAATTCCTTGCTGGCCGTTCGAAGGGTTAAAAACCGCCCTTGAATGACATAATAATTATTTTCGCGTTTTCAGAAATGTTGTGCACAATTCGTTCCTACGCCAAAAAGTAGCCAACTAAAAGAGGTAAAAAAGCCCCCTAGTGAGAATTCCTTGCTAGCCGTCCGAAGGGGTAAAAACCTCCCTTGAATGACATAATAATTATTTTTGCGTTTTCAGAAATGTTGTGCACAATTCGTTCCTACGCCAAAAAGTAGCCAACTAAGAGAGGTAAAAAAGCCCCCTAGTGAGAATTCTTTGCTAGCCGTCCGAAGGGGTAAAAACCTCCCTTGAATGACAATAATTATTTTCGTGTTTTCAGAAATGTTGTGCACAATTCGTTCTTACGCCAAAAAGTATCCAACTAAAAGAGGTAAAAAAGCCCCCTAGTGAGAATTCCTTGCTGGCCGTTCGAAGGGTTAAAAACCGCCCTTGAATGACATAATAATTATTTTCGCGTTTTCAGAAATGTTGTGCACAATTCGTTCCTATGCCAAAAAGTAGCCAACTAAGAGAGGTAAAAAAGCCCCCTAGTGAGAATTCCTTGCTAGCCGTCCGAAGGGGTAAAAACCTCCCTTGAATGACATAATAATTATTTTCGCGTTTTCAGAAATGTTGTGCACAATTCGTTCCTACGCCAAAAAGTAGCCAAATAAGATAGGCGAAAAAGCCCCCTAGTGAGAATTCCTTGCTGGCCGTTGGAAGGGATAAAAACCGCCCTTGAATAACATAATAATTATTTTCGCCTTTTCAGAAATGTTGTGCACAATTCGTTCTTACGCCAAAAAGTATCCAACTAAAAGAGGTAAAAAAGCCCCCTAGTGAGAATTCCTTGCTGGCTGTTCGAATTGTTAAAAACCGCCCTTGAATGACATAATAATTATTTTCGCGTTTTCAGAAATGTTGTGCACAATTCGTTCTTACGCCAAAAAGTAGCCAACTAAAAGAGGTAAAAAACCCCCTAGTGAGAATTCCTTGCTGGCCGTTCGAAGGGTTAAAAACCGCCTTTGAATGACATAATAATTATTTTCGCGTTTTCAGAAATGTTGTGCACAATTCGTTCTTACGCCAAAAAGTAGCCAACTAAGAAAGGTAAAAAAGCACCCTAGTGAGAATTCCTTGCTAGCCGTTCGAAGGGGTAAAAACCGCCCTTGAATGGCAAAATAATTATTTTCGCATTTTCAGAAATGTTGTGCACAATTCGCTCTTACGGCAAAAAGTAGCCAACTAAGAAATGTGAAAAAGCACCCTAGTGAGAATTCCTTGCTAGCCGTTCGAAGGGGTAAAAACCGCCCTGGAATGGCAAAATAATTAATTTCGCATTTTCAGAAATGTTGTGCACAATTCGTTCTTACGGCAAAAAGTAGCCAACTAAGAAAGGTGAAAAAGCACCCTAGTGAGAATTCCTTGCTAGCCGTCCGAAGGGGCAAGAACTGCCCTTGAATGGCAAAATAATTATTTTCGCATTTTCAGAAATGTTGTGCACAATTCGTTCTTACGCCAAAAAGTAGCCAACTAAGAGAGGTAAAAGACCCCTAGTGAGAATTACTTGCTGGCCGTTCGAAGGGTTAAAAACCGCCCTTGAATGACATAATAATTATTTTCGCGTTTTCAGAAATGTTGTGCACAATTCGTTCCTACGCCAAAAAGTAGCCAACTAAAAGAGGTAAAAAAGCCCCCTAGTGAGAATTCCTTGCTAGCCGTCCGAAGGGGTAAAAACCTCCCTTGAATGACATAATAATTATTTTTGCGTTTTCAGAAATGTTGTGCACAATTCGTTCCTACGCCAAAAAGTAGCTAACTAAGAGAGGTAAAAAAGCCCCCTAGTGAGAATTCTTTGCTAGCCGTCCGAAGGGGTAAAAACCTCCCTTGAATGACAATAATTATTTTCGCATTTTCAGAAATGTTGTGCACAATTCGTTCTTACGCCAAAAAGTATCCAACTAAAAGAGGTAAAAAAAGCCCCCTAGTGAGAATTCTTTGCTAGCCGTCCGAAGGGGTAAAAACCTCCCTTGAATGACAATAATTATTTTCGTGTTTTCAGAAATGTTGTGCACAATTCGTTCCTACGTCAAAAAGTAGCCAACTAAGAGAGGTAAAAAAGCCCCCTAGTGAGAATTCCTTGCTGGCCGTTCGATGGGTTAAAAACCGCCCTTGAATGACATAATAATTATTTTCGCGTTTTCAGATGTTGTGCACAATTCGTTCTTACGCCAAAAAGTAGCCAACTAAAAGAAGTAAAAAAGCCCCCTAGTGAGAATTCCTTGCTGGCCGTTCGAAGGGTTAAAAACCGCCCTTGAATGACATAATTATTATTTTCGCCTTTTTAATTAATTATTTTGTCATTGAAGGGCGGTTTTTACCCCTTCGAACGGCTAGCAAGGAATTCTCACTAGGGTGCTTTTTCACCTTTCTTAGTTGACTACTTTTTGCCGTAAGAACGAATTGTGCACAACATTTCTGAAAATGCGAAAATAATTATTTTGCCATTCAAGGGCTGTTCTTACCCCTTCGGACGGCTAGCAAGGAATTCTCACTAGGGTGCTTTTTCACCTTTCTTAGTTGGCTACTTTTTGCCGTAAGAACGAATTGTGCACAACATTTCTGAAAATGCGAAATTAATTATTTTGCCATTCAACGGCGGTTTTTACCCCTTCGAACGGCTAGCAAGTAATTCTCACTAGGGTGCTTTTTTACCTCTTAGTTGTCTACTTTTTGCCGTAAGAACGAATTGGGCACAACATTTCTGAAAATGCGAAATTAATTATTTTGCCATTCAAGGGCGGTTCTTACCCCTTCGGACGGCTAGCAAGGAATTCTCACTAGGGTGCTTTTTCACATTTCTTAGTTGGCTACTTTTTGCCGTAAGAGCGAATTGTGCACAACATTTCTGAAAATGCAAAAATAATTATTTTGCCATTCAAGGGCTGTTCTTACCCCTTCGGACGGCTAGCCAGGAATTCTCACTAGGGTGCTTTTTCACCTTTCTTAGTTGGCTACTTTTTGCCGTAAGAACGAATTGTGCACAACATTTCTGAAAATGCGAAATTAATTATTTTGCCATTCAAGGGCTGTTCTTACCCCTTCGGACGGCTAGCAAGGAATTCTCACTAGGGTGCTTTTTCACCTTTCTTAGTTGGCTACTTTTTGCCGTAAGAACGAATTGTGCACAACATTTCTGAAAATGCGAAATTAATTATTTTGCCATTCAAGGGCGGTTTTTACCCCTTCGAACGGCTAGCAAGTAATTCTCACTAGGGTTCTTTTTTACCTCTTTTAGTTGTCTACTTTTTGCCGTAAGAACGAATTGTGCACAACATTTCTGAAAATGCGAAAATAATTATTTTGCCATTCAAGGGTGGTTTTTACCCCTTCGAACGGCTAGCAAGGAATTCTCACTAGGGTGTTTTTTCACCTTTCTTAGTTGGCTACTTTTTGCCGTAAGAACGAATTGTGCACAACATTTCTGAAAATACGAAAATAAATATTTTGCCATTCAAGGGCGGTTTTTACCCCTTCGAACGGCTAGCAAGTAATTCTCACTAGGGTGCTTTTTTACCTCTTTTAGTTATCTACTTTTTGCCGTAAGAACGAATTGTGCACAACATTTCTGAAAATGCGAAAATAATTATTTTGCCATTCAAGGGTGGTTTTTACCCCTTCGAACGGCTAGCAAGGAATTCTCACTAGGGTGCTTTTTCACCTTTCTTAGTTGGCTACTTTTTGCCGTAAGAACGAATTGTGCACAACATTTCTGAAAATACGAAAATAATTATTTTGCCATTCAAGGGCGGTTTTTACCCCTTCGAACGGCTAGCAAGTAATTCTCACTAGGGTGCTTTTTTACCTCTTTTAGTTGTCTACTTTTTGCCGTAAGAACGAATTGTGCACAACATTTCTGAAAATGCGAAAATAATTATTTTGCCATTCAAGGGCGGTTTTTACCCCTTCGAACGGCTAGCAAGGAACTCTCATTAGGGTGCTTTTTCACATTTCTTAGTTGGCTACTTTTTGCCGTAAGAGCGAATTGTGCACAACATTTCTGAAAATGCGAAAATAATTATTTTGCCATTCAAGGGCTGTTCTTACCCCTTCGGACGGCTAGCAAGGAATTCTCACTAGGGTGCTTTTTTACCTTTCTTAGTTGGCTACTTTTTGCCGTAAGAACGAATTGTGCACAACATTTCTGAAAATGCGAAATTAATTATTTTGCCATTCAAGGGCGGTTTTTACCCCTTCGAACGGCTAGCAAGTAATTCTCACTAGGGTGCTTTTTTACCTCTTTTAGTTGTCTACTCTTTGCCGTAAGAACGAATTGTGCACAACATTTCTGAAAATGCGAAAATAATTATTTTGCCATTCAAGGGCGGTTTTTACCCCTTCGAACGGCTAGCAAGGAATTCTCATTAGGGTGCTTTTTCACCTTTTTTAATTGGCTACTTTTTTCCGTAGGAACGAATTGTGCACAACATTTCTGAAAATGCGAAAATAATTATTTTGCCATTCAAGGGCGGTTTTTACCCCTTCAAACGGCTAGCAAGGAATTCTCATTAGGGTGCTTTTTCACCTTTCTTAATTGGCTACTTTTTGCCGTAAGAGCGAATTGTGCACAACATTTCTGAAAATGCGAAAATAATTATTTTGCCATTCAAGGGCTGTTCTTACCCCTTCGGACGGCTAGCAAGGAATTCTCACTAGGGTGCTTTTTTACCTTTCTTAGTTGGCTACTTTTTGCCGTAAGAACGAATTGTGCACAACATTTCTGAAAATGCGAAATTAATTATTTTGCCATTCAAGGGCGGTTTTTACCCCTTCGAACGGCTAGCAAGTAATTCTCACTAGGGTGCTTTTTTACCTCTTTTAGTTGTCTACTTTTTGCCGTAAGAACGAATTGTGCACAACATTTCTGAAAATGCGAAAATAATTATTTTGCCATTCAAGGGCGGTTTTTACCCCTTCGAACGGCTAGCAAGGAATTCTCATTAGGGTGCTTTTTCACCTTTCTTAATTGGCTACTTTTTTCCGTAGGAACGAATTGTGCACAACATTTCTGAAAATGCGAAAATAATTATTTTGCCATTCAAGGGCTGTTCTTACCCCTTCGGACGGCTAGCAAGGAATTCTCACTAGGGTGCTTTTTTACCTTTCTTAGTTGGCTACTTTTTGCCGTAAGAACGAATTGTGCACAACATTTCTGAAAACGCGAAAATAATTAATATGTCATTCAAGGGCGGTTTTTAACCCTTCGGACGGCTAGCAAGGAATTCTCACTAGGGTGCTTTTTCACATTTCTTAGTTGGCTACTTTTTGCCGTAAGAGCGAATTGTGCACAACATTTCTGAAAATGCGAAAATAATTATTTTGCCATTCAAGGGCTGTTCTTACCCCTTCGGACGGCTAGCAAGGAATTCTCACTAGGGTGCTTTTTCACATTTCTTAGTTAGCTACTTTTTGCCGTAAGAACGAATTGTGCACAACATTTCTGAAAATGCGAAAATAATTATTTTGCCATTCAAGGGCGGTTTTTACCCCTTCGAACGGCTAGCAAGGAATTCTCATTAGGGTGCTTTTTCACATTTCTTAGTTGGCTACTTTTTGCCGTAAGAGCGAATTGTGCACAACATTTCTGAAAATGCGAAAATAATTATTTTGCCATTCAAGGGCTGTTCTTACCCCTTCGGACGGCTAGCAAGGAATTCTCACTAGGGTGCTTTTTTACCTTTCTTAGTTGGCTACTTTTTGCCGTAAGAACGAATTGTGCACAACATTTCTGAAAATGCGAAATTAATTATTTTGCCATTCAAGGGCGGTTCTTACCCCTTCGGATGGCTAGCAAGGAATTCTCACTAGGGTGCTTTTTCACATTTCTTAGTTAGCTACTTTTTGCCGTAAGAACGAATTGTGCACAACATTTCTGAAAATGCGAAAATAATTATTTTGCCATTCAAGGGCGGTTTTTACCCCTTCGAACGGCTAGCAAGGAATTCTCATTAGGGTGCTTTTTCACATTTCTTAGTTGGCTACTTTTTGCCGTAAGAGCGAATTGTGCACAACATTTCTGAAAATGCGAAAATAATTATTTTGCCATTCAAGGGCTGTTCTTACCCCTTCGGACGGCTAGCAAGGAATTCTCACTAGGGTGCTTTTTTACCTTTCTTAGTTGGCTACTTTTTGCCGTAAGAACGAATTGTGCACAACATTTCTGAAAATGCGAAATTAATTATTTTGCCATTCAAGGGCGGTTCTTACCCCTTCGGACGGCTAGCAAGGAATTCTCACTAGGGTGCTTTTTCACATTTCTTAGTTAGCTACTTTTTGCCGTAAGAGCGAATTGTGCACAACATTTCTGAAAATGCGAAAATAATTATTTTGCCATTCAAGGGCTGTTCTTACCCCTTCGGACGGCTAGCAAGGAATTCTCACTAGGGTGCTTTTTTACCTTTCTTAGTTGGCTACTTTTTGCCGTAAGAACGAATTGTGCACAACATTTCTGAAAATGCGAAATTAATTATTTTGCCATTCAAGGGCGGTTTTTACCCCTTCGAACGGCTAGCAAGTAATTCTCACTAGGGTGCTTTTTTACCTCTTTTAGTTGTCTACTTTTTGCCGTAAGAACGAATTGTGCACAACATTTCTGAAAATGCGAAATTAATTATTTTGCCATTTAAGGGCGGTTCTTACCCCTTCGGACGGCTAGCAAGGAATTCTCATTAGGGTGCTTTTTCACCTTTCTTAATTGGCTACTTTTTGCCGTAGTAACGAATTGTGCACAACATTTCTGAAAATGCGAAATTAATTATTTTGCCATTTAAGGGCGGTTCTTACCCCTTCGGACGGCTAGCAAGGAATTCTCACTAGGGTGCTTTTTCACCTTTCTTAGTTGGCTACTTTTTGCCATAAGAATGAATTGTGCACAACATTTCTGAAAATGCGAAAATAATTATTTTGACATTCAAGGGCTGTTCTTACCCCTTCGAACGGCTAGCAAGGAATTCTCACTAGGGTGCTTTTTCACCTTCCTTAGTTTTCTACTTTTTGCCGTAAGAACGAATTGTGCACAACATTTCTGAA
Organism: Pseudeuparius sepicola; assembly: GCA_963920635.1. NCBI lineage: Eukaryota > Metazoa > Arthropoda > Insecta > Coleoptera > Anthribidae > Pseudeuparius > Pseudeuparius sepicola. The sequence continues at coordinate 13,232,640 of OY987306.1, forward strand.
AATGCGAAAATAATTATTTTGCCATTCAAGGGCGGTTTTTACCCCTTCGAACGGCTAGCAAGGAATTCTCATTAGGGTGCTTTTTCTCCTTTCTTAATTGGCTACGTTTTGCCGTAGGAACGAATTGTGCACAACATTTCTGAAAATGTGAAAGCAATTATTATGTCATTCAAGGGCGTTTCTTACCCCTTCGGACGGCTAGCAAGGAATTCTCACTAGGGTGCTTTTTCACCTTTCTTAGTTGGCTACTTCTTGCCGTAAGAACGAATTGTGCACAACATTTCTGAAAACGCGAAAATAATTATTATGTCATTCAAGGGCGGTTTTTAACCCTTCGAACGGCCAGCAAGTAATTCTCACTAGGGGTTTTTTTACCTCTCTTAGTTGGCTACTTTTTGGCGTAAGAACGAATTGTGCACAACGTTTCTGAAAATGCGAAAATAATTATTTTGCCATTCAAGGGCGGTTCTTGCCCCTTCGGACGGCTAGCAAGGAATTCTCACTAGGGTGCTTTTTCACCTTTCTTAGTTGGCTACTTTTTGTCGTAAGAACGAATTGTGCACAACATTTTTGAAAATGGGAAATTAAGTATTTTGCCATTCAAGAGCGGTTCTTACCCCTTCGGACGGCTAGCAAGGAATTCTCACTAGGGTGCTTTTTTACCTTTCTTAGTTGGCTACTTTTTGCCGTAAGAGCGAATTGTGCACAACATTTCTGAAAATGCGAAATTAATTATTTTGCCATTCAAGGGCGGTTTTTACCCCTTCGAACGGCTAGCAAGTGATTCTCACTAGGGTGCTTTTTTACCTCTTTTAGTTGTCTACTTTTTGCCGTAAGAACGAATTGTGCACAACATTTCTGAAAATGCGAAAATAATTATTTTGCCATTCAAGGGCGGTTTTTACCCCTTCGAACGGCTAGCAAGGAATTCTCATTAGGGTGCTTTTTCACCTTTCTTAATTGGCTACTTTTTGCCGTAGTAACGAATTGTGCACAACATTTCTGAAAATGCGAAATTAATTATTTTGCCATTTAAGGGCGGTTCTTACCCCTTCGGACGGCTAGCAAGGAATTCTCACTAGGGTGCTTTTTCACCTTTCTTAGTTGGCTACTTTTTGCCGTAAGAATGAATTGTGCACAACATTTCTGAAAATGCGAAATTAATTATTTTGCCATTCAAGGGCGGTTCTTACCCCTTCGGACGGCTAGCAAGGAATTCTCACTAGGGTGCTTTTTCACATTTCTTAGTTAGCTACTTTTTGCCGTAAGAGCGAATTGTGCACAACATTTCTGAAAATGCGAAAATAATTATTTTGCCATTCAAGGGCTGTTCTTACCCCTTCGGACGGCTAGCAAGGAATTCTCACTAGGGTGCTTATTTACCTTTCTTAGTTGGCTACTTTTTGCCGTAAGAACGAATTGTGCACAACATTTCTGAAAATGCGAAATTAATTATTTTGCCATTCAAGGGCGGTTTTTACCCCTTCGAACGGCTAGCAAGTAATTCTCACTAGGGTGCTTTTTTACCTCTTTTAGTTGTCTACTTTTTGCCGTAAGAACGAATTGTGCACAACATTTCTGAAAATGCGAAATTAATTATTTTGCCATTTAAGGGCGGTTCTTACCCCTTCGAACGGCTAGCAAGGAATTCTCATTAGGGTGCTTTTTCACCTTTCTTAATTGGCTACTTTTTGCCCTAGTAACGAATTGTGCACAACATTTCTGAAAATGCGAAATTAATTATTTTGCCATTTAAGGGCGGTTCTTACCCCTTCGGACGGCTAGCTAGGAATTCTCACTAGGGTGCTTTTTCACCTTTCTTAGTTGGCTACTTTTTGCCGTAAGAATGAATTGTGCACAACATTTCTGAAAATGTGAAAATAATTATTTTGACATTCAAGGGCTGTTCTTACCCCTTCGAACGGCTAGCAAGGAATTCTCACTAGGGTGCTTTTTCACCTTCCTTAGTTTTCTACTTTTTGCCGTAAGAACGAATTGTGCACAACATTTCTGAAAATGCGAAAATAATTATTTTGCCATTCAAGGGCGGTTTTTACCCCTTCGAACGGCTAGCAAGGAATTCTCATTAGGGTGCTTTTTCTCCTTTCTTAATTGGCTACGTTTTGCCGTAGGAACGAATTGTGCACAACATTTCTGAAAATGTGAAAGCAATTATTATGTCATTCAAGGGCGTTTCTTACCCCTTCGGACGGCTAGCAAGGAATTCTCACTAGGGTGCTTTTTCACCTTTCTTAGTTGGCTACTTCTTGCCGTAAGAACGAATTGTGCACAACATTTCTGAAAACGCGAAAATAATTATTATGTCATTCAAGGGCGGTTTTTAACCCTTCGAACGGCCAGCAAGTAATTCTCACTAGGGGTTTTTTTACCTCTCTTAGTTGGCTACTTTTTGGCGTAAGAACGAATTGTGCACAACGTTTCTGAAAATGCGAAAATAATTATTTTGCCATTCAAGGGCGGTTCTTGCCCCTTCGGACGGCTAGCAAGGAATTCTCACTAGGGTGCTTTTTCACCTTTCTTAGTTGGCTACTTTTTGTCGTAAGAACGAATTGTGCACAACATTTCTGAAAATGGGAAATTAAGTATTTTGCCATTCAAGAGCGGTTCTTACCCCTTCGGACGGCTAGCAAGGAATTCTCACTAGGGTGCTTTTTTACCTTTCTTAGTTGGCTACTTTTTGCCGTAAGAGCGAATTGTGCACAACATTTCTGAAAATGCGAAAATAATTATTTTGCCATTCAAGGGCTGTTCTTACCCCTTCGGACGGCTAGCAAGGAATTCTCACTAGGGTGCTTTTTTACCTTTCTTAGTTGGCTACTTTTTGCCGTAAGAACGAATTGTGCACAACATTTCTGAAAATGCGAAATTAATTATTTTGCCATTCAAGGGCGGTTTTTACCCCTTCGAACGGCTAGCAAGTGATTCTCACTAGGGTGCTTTTTTACCTCTTTTAGTTGTCTACTTTTTGCCGTAAGAACGAATTGTGCACAACATTTCTGAAAATGCGAAAATAATTATTTTGCCATTCAAGGGCGGTTTTTACCCCTTCGAACGGCTAGCAAGGAATTCTCATTAGGGTGCTTTTTCACCTTTCTTAATTGGCTACTTTTTGCCGTAGTAACGAATTGTGCACAACATTTCTGAAAATGCGAAATTAATTATTTTGCCATTTAAGGGCGGTTCTTACCCCTTCGGACGGCTAGCAAGGAATTCTCACTAGGGTGCTTTTTCACATTTCTTAGTTAGCTACTTTTTGCCGTAAGAGCGAATTGTGCACAACATTTCTGAAAATGCGAAAATAATTATTTTGCCATTCAAGGGCTGTTCTTACCCCTTCGGACGGCTAGCAAGGAATTCTCACTAGGGTGCTTATTTACCTTTCTTAGTTGGCTACTTTTTGCCGTAAGAACGAATTGTGCACAACATTTCTGAAAATGCGAAATTAATTATTTTGCCATTCAAGGGCGGTTTTTACCCCTTCGAACGGCTAGCAAGTAATTCTCACTAGGGTGCTTTTTTACCTCTTTTAGTTGTCTACTTTTTGCCGTAAGAACGAATTGTGCACAACATTTCTGAAAATGCGAAATTAATTATTTTGCCATTTAAGGGCGGTTCTTACCCCTTCGGACGGCTAGCAAGGAATTCTCACTAGGGTGCTTTTTCACATTTCTTAGTTAGCTACGTTTTGCCGTAAGAGCGAATTGTGCACAACATTTCTGAAAATGCGAAAATAATTATTTTGCCATTCAAGGGCTGTTCTTACCCCTTCGGACGGCTAGCAAGGAATTCTCACTAGGGTGCTTTTTTACCTTTCTTAGTTGGCTACTTTTTGCCGTAAGAACGAATTGTGCACAACATTTCTGAAAATGCGAAATTAATTATTTTGCCATTTAAGGGCGGTTCTTACCCCTTCGGACGGCTAGCAAGGAATTCTCACTAGGGTGCTTTTTTACCTTTCTTAGTTGGCTACTTTTTGCCGTAAGAACGAATTGTGCACAACATTTCTGAAAATGCGAAATTAATTATTTTGCCATTCAAGGGCGGTTTTTACCCCTTCGAACGGCTAGCAAGGAATTCTCATTAGGGTGCTTTTTCACCTTTCTTAATTGGCTACTTTTTGCCGTAGTAACGAATTGTGCACAACATTTCTGAAAATGCGAAATTAATTATTTTGCCATTTAAGGGCGGTTCTTACCCCTTCGAACGGCTAGCTAGGAATTCTCACTAGGGTGCTTTTTCACCTTTCTTAGTTGGCTACTTTTTGCCGTAAGAATGAATTGTGCACAACATTTCTGAAAATGTGAAAATAATTATTTTGACATTCAAGGGCTGTTCTTACCCCTTCGAACGGCTAGCAAGGAATTCTCACTAGGGTGCTTTTTCACCTTCCTTAGTTTTCTACTTTTTGCCGTAAGAATGAATTGTGCACAACATTTCTGAAAATGCGAAAATAATTATTTTGCCATTCAAGGGCGGTTTTTACCCCTTCGAACGGCTAGCAAGGAATTCTCATTAGGGTGCTTTTTCTCCTTTCTTAATTGGCTACGTTTTGCCGTAGGAACGAATTGTGCACAACGTTTCTGAAAATGTGAAAGCAATTATTATGTCATTCAAGGGCGTTTCTTACCCCTTCGGACGGCTAGCAAGGAATTCTCACTAGGGTGCTTTTTCACCTTTCTTAGTTGGCTACTTCTTGCCGTAAGAACGAATTGTGCACAACATTTCTGAAAACGCGAAAATAATTATTATGTCATTCAAGGGCGGTTTTTAACCCTTCGAACGGCCAGCAAGTAATTCTCACTAGGGGTTTTTTTACCTGTCTTAGTTGGCTACTTTTTGGCGTAAGAACGAATTGTGCACAACGTTTCTGAAAATGCGAAAATAATTATTTTGCCATTCAAGGGCGGTTCTTGCCTCTTCGGACGGCTAGCAAGGAATTCTCACTAGGGTGCTTTTTCACCTTTCTTAGTTGGCTACTTTTTGTCGTAAGAACGAATTGTGCACAACATTTCTGAAAATGGGAAATTAAGTATTTTGCCATTCAAGAGCGGTTCTTACCCCTTCGAACGGCTAGCAAGGAATTCCCATTAGGGTGCTTTTTCACCTTTCTTAATTGGTTACTTTTTGCCATAGGAACGAATTGTGCACAACATTTCTGAAAATGCGAAAATAATTATTTTGCCATTCAAGGGCGGTTTTTAACCCTTCGAACGGCTAGCAAAAAATTCTCACTAGATGGCTTTTTAAAACGGCTAGCAAGGGAAGAACCAATATTATTTGTGCAGTAAATAAAACATTACAAAAAATTCGGGTTGCCTAATCAAGAATAAAATGGCTGCCAAAAATTGGCTGCTAACTTCACACCATGTTTATTATAGCTGCTAAAATTTTTGGCTGCCAAAAAATGGCTGCTAACTTCATACCGGTGACGAATCAAGTCAGGGCTTAGAATTATGTTCATTTTTTCAACAGAACTACAGAATATGACATGCTTATATGATTGTGTTACAATAATTAAAAATAATTAATATTGACATGTTTCAAAAAACTTTTAATACAGACCTGCAGCAAATATCTGGATTTATGAAATTATACCTAATGCTAATAGGATGATAGAGCCTTTGAATAAATTTTACCTTCCAGTTAGTGTAGAAGCCAACTAGAAGGCAGAGTATATTATATTGTACGTTAAGGAATTACCACTCTTGCAGGATCTTTATTTGTCGCCTGATTTTGAACAAATTTTTTTGCTAGGTAGGTGTTCAAAATGTGCATTCAACAATGTGGGCAATTTTATTGTTGGACTGTAATTATGGCTAACTACGACCACTTTAATTTAATTTTTTTTAGAAAAAACTAAATATGGATTTTGATTTAGGATCCCTCAACACCTATTTGTATCAATTTTCATTGTTCTAAAATGCAAAAAATATATATAACTGAACTTTTAGAAATATTAGTTAATTTTTTCATAATTTTATAAAAGCTATATAGGTCCATGATTACAACCCAAATAAAAAGTTACCCACTCCTACTTAACAAAATTGGTCAACAGTGAAATATTTTACAAGGTCGCTAAGTCCTTAACGTGGACATCTACGTAGAAGGCTGCTCAGTTTTATTTTCTGTTAACTGTTCACATAGCCCAACAAGTTGGTTTAATGGTTTTAAGCAACACAAAGCTTAAAATCAAATCCATTGCTATTAAAAGATAAACACAACCAAGTACAAATTATAGTCCTCCTTACGGCAGAATGCATGCGACGTAAGGGGGAAGAACTTGCAAATATTATAGAATTAGTCACAGTTCAGGGGTGTAGCTCAATTTTGTGTAACTCACTGACTTAATTTTCATATAATTGTTATTTAATTTATTGTTAATATTATTCTTAATGGTGATGCCTTAGACTAGGGAGGAAGGAAAACCCTTATAACATTGGCAATTAATTCTCGTGCTTGAGAATCCAACGTTCTTCCCTGTTTACTCATTTTGCACACGTTAACTCCCGAACATACAAAACGTCACTGACCTCTCTGAGCCGGCGGAAAAAACTTGCCAGCGGCCTAAAAAATGAGGTCTGTGTGGTAGCCCAATACGCAGTTAACTTTACGTACTATAGAAACAGGCACAAAACGCGTTGGCTAACAGCCGACTCCTTGGCAGAAATGCTGTGTTGCCGTATTTCAAAGGCGATGGTAGATGCGACGATGTTGAAAAAAATATAATGTGTTTTATCACACCGCGTTAAAAATAAATGATAAAAAAAATGGGTAAGTGGTCCCGTGATGCGAGCTTTATTTTTTCGGTATAACAGAGTTCAGAAATTCGGCTTCAATATGATAAAACTTGTATTCGCCAATAAATAACGGCCACTCGTATAGGAAATCTCGCAACGCTGCCCGCATTCTTTAGAAACGTTTTCTTTCATGCTTTGGACTATATCTGAGATTTCGATAAAAAGTTTTGCTTGTGCTTAAAATGAAATTTACATTGAGGACTTTAAAATTAAATGCTCAGGAAATTAATTTTTTAACAAAATGAGATTAAAGTACCTAATTAAAATAATTAATATCTATGCCATAGTATGTTTACATGGTATGATAATTTACTACATGTCAACCCTATTTTAAATACAAACAAAACTTTTTACGAATAAAACTTTCACCAAAAAATGGGAAATACGAAAGTTTTATCCACTCTAACAATTGCTCTAACTTTAGCAGGTAGGTACCTATAACTACTAATTTGTTGTAAAAAACTTACTATCCTACTAGATTCTGAGTTCGTTGTTGTTTTAGCAGACCCCAACGACCTTAATACTGTAAAAGCGGCAGCCAAGTGCTTGAAGGCATCAGTCTCCGGTCCACCGCCGGCAATGGCAAAAAGCTGCCTAAGTAGCAGCATTGAAGCATGACTTTTTCCAGATCCACTTGTACCTGTAAAATAGTGCATAATTGATTAAATGATGAAAAAATAGATGGGGTGACCAATTATTAATAATGGGGCATTTCGTAGGAGAGGGAATTCTGGAAGTTGAAATAAGTCGATTTGGTCCAACTCTCCTTGTTGAAATACTGCCTTCCAGTGACGGCTCGTGGGTTAGTGCACAGGGAGGGGCTACGTTTTGAAAAGAACACAATCTATGGCCAATTAAAAAAAAAACGGTGGGTACCTACTTTCAGCGTGGGTTTTTATTTCTTATTTTTAGTATAAATTATTTATTTTTGAATAATTAATATAAAAAGTGCATAAAAATATAATTTCCAATTTTTAAGAAGTTAATAATGCAAAACAGTGCATTTAATTATTAATTTGTTACATTCACTACACTTGTTTTTGTCGTACATATTTCTATAAAAGTGTCTCGTAAACTTTATCCGTGCGGTTGAGTTAATTGCAAATCTGGGGTTGGTTTCCCAAGAGTTTTATTTCAACTTTTTCGGTCAACGAAGGACTTAAAAGGATACCTTTCACTATTTTTTATTTTGTTTATTACAAGTCGAGTAGAACACTACACGAGTAAAAAATAACACGTGAACACGAAGCATTGTTCCGGACTAGAGGCCAAACCCCGCGAACAGGCAGTCGCGGCATGGGCGGAACTAAAACACTTCAGTTTGGCAGAAGAACTTTCAGCCCTAGACCAAGCATCCAATAACGCCCCGTCATGTCCCCCTTTTGTCCCCCTTTCCTGCGTAATCCAGTTGTTTACTTTCCTAGCCATAACCTCCTCCCGAAGAATTTATCCACTTCGCGCTGCGCTATTTCTCTTTGACGGCAACAAACCAAACCAGCCGAGCACTGTTGCTAAATGAATTAAAATCGTCTTTATTCACATGTGTATGGCATAGAAAACCTTGTCATCAATGAGTGATCGAAGTAGGGATAGACAGAAAGCAGCTAATTCCCCACGAAAATGCATTCCAAACTTGATATAATTTGTCAACCTTCAACACCTTGTAGAATGCCACATTAATAATGGGTATTAACATAGACGGTCAGATAGTGACAGATTTAGGTGCCTCATTTTCGCCTCGAAGAGGGTTGAAAAGTACATCGATGCTGGGTCGAATGAAGGCAAATTTACGAGTGGCCCTTGGGGACAACATATGGAAAATTCGATTTTCCTATAATAATATATAATATGTTAATTTTGTATAATATGTTTTTTATGTTTTTCGGGCTAGTACATTTTCATACTTTCGGTGGGCTTGTGTGGAAAAATCAGTCAAAATCTTGATTTTTCCTTAGAAGATTACGCCCTTATTTCAACCCTTTAGCTACCTGCAACACTCAAGCCTTTGGTTTTCCGAAACCAGGTTCTATTAACTAACCATTTAGGGAAAATATGGGCAGCAACCACCTTTTATTTCTGTTAAGGAAAATCGAATTTTCCATATGTTATCCCCATGGACAACTCGTAAATTTCCCTTCATTGTGCTCAACATCGATGTACTTTTCAATCCTCTTTGAGGCTTGTATGCGAAAATGGGGCAACTAAATCTGTCACTATCTGACGGTCTAATACATATAAACATTCTATCTAATGCAAATATTCAGTAAAAAAATTCGTGGCAACTATGTTTCTAATCATAGAAAATTAGAAATCAATTTCTTTAATAAATATGATTTAAATTTAAACCTTCATGAACATATGCCTCGAAAAGGGGATTTTTATTCATAAATATAAATATGATCTTATATTTGATATACAGGGTGTTCCCATTTGTTTAGGACAAACTTTCACAGGTGATAGAAAACACCATTTTAAAGTGGGTTACTCATATAAACTAGTGCTGGTAACCGAAACCGATTTTGCGGTTAACCGATTAACCAGTTTTCGGTTAACCGCGGTTTTGATCCAAACCGAAAACCGGTTATTTGGTTAATCAGTTTTCGGTTATTCGAATAACCGGTTTCCGGTTCCGGTTTCCGGTAAATTCGGGTTTCGAATAATCGGTTTTCGATTTATCGGTTTTCGGTTAACCGGTTACTCAGTTAATGATTATGCTGGTAAACGATTTTAACCAAAACCAGTTCTAGTAGGAAACCATTAATTGGTTTTCAATTTTTCAGTTTTTGATGGATGGGCTCGTGTAATTTCGAATTGGATTTATTGATAGATAATGGGAAAAAACCTCGGAAAAAACGGACCCGTGTCTTTCAGTTTTCGATTTTTTCTTTAATTTACCTGTAAATTTAAATTTACAACTTTCCCGCCAAGGTGTGACGTCGCGGACGAAGGCTATGGCTATAATAAATTAATGTTAAGTGACCCAGAAATTTGCTATGGCTATAGTTTCGTTCTGTGAATTCTGCTCTATCGTCTTCATAGCAGTAGCAGTGTTGCCAGTTGTCATCACGTTTTCGGATTTTGAATTAAATTTAAGGAAAAAACAGTGTCGGAACCCTGGTTAATCGATAATCGGTTATTTGAGGTAAAAACCGGTTAACCAAAAATCGGTGAACCAAAAACCGGTTAACCGAAAACCGCTTAATCGGTTAAACCGAAAACCGGTTTTTAAGTCGAGTTTCGGTTAACCGATTTTAACCGAAACCGATTTTAACAGAAACCAATTAATCGGTTTTGATTCTTTCCGGTTTTTGCCAGCACTAATAACATAGGACGTAAAGTTTTTCGTTTCTGAGAATTTCGATTTTTTATTTTATTATTAATTTATAAACTGTTAAAGATATTCAAACCAAATTTCTCAATTAACCACAATAACCAGTGGAGAAGATATGTGTAATCGTTACCAATAATCTTTTTGGAAGCAGAGATGATAGCTCCAGAGTAGTTTCATCTTAGCCCAAAAATAAAAAAAATCCCATATGGTTCCAACTTTTTGGCGGGAACTGTATATTTATGAAATGTAATATTGAACCCCCAAGGTCCAAAAAAATATTTTTTAAGTAATGATGTATCCATTTCATGTGGACTTTATTATGTAATCAAAATACAATTTCAGTTTAGGTGCCTTGGTCTGTTCGAGGAGTATAAATGATTGAGTTCATTATTGTTGTTTTCTGCACAATTCTGCGCACGAAAATATGGAATGTACATAGCGCATCAAGTCAGAAGCTTGGTTTGACTGGATTTGACAGTAAACAATTTCATAAAAATATCGATTTGATATTTTGTGGTTATGTTAACACTACTTACCAGACAATATAATGGCCTGAGGATATCCAGTCTCAGACTGCTGCCTGACAGCCTCTTGGACAACCTTACTGAGTTGCGCACTCAGGGTCAAACCTCGGGTACTATTCAAAGTTAAAGGATTCCCCACATCTCTATATGAGTTTATGCACAACAGGATGGGTCCAACGTTAGTCTGGAATAAGTGAAACAAATTATTAGTGGTACAATAATAGTTTGTTAGAAATATATTAACTCTCAGTGTTACTGATATAATAACCCCTAACTTTAGTCTAGTTACTAGACTTAAATGTTTTGTTCATAGTGTGCATATTGGGACGATGCCTGGTTGGTATGTGATAGGAAGACTGGGCCGACAAGGGCAGTTGTGTATTGACATGGATCGATCTATGTAGCTATACCACATATTTTATAACATATCTACATATACCGCATGTGGTCCCATTATGCACAATTTCTGCACACTGGAATAAAAATAAATAGAATATGTTCTACGGCAGCCAATTCTATGGAATGCACATAGCGTGTTGTGACAGAAGCTTTGTTTGACAGGATTTGACATTAAATATACACAACAATTTCAACAAATTATCGATTTAATATTTTGTGGTTGTGATGAATTTTTGTGTATTTTGTATTTTAGTGTATTATTCGTGTAGGTGATTAATAATACCGATTATGAAAGATGAATAAAAACATAGGCAGTTGATTTTGTCAGACAAAGCAGTAAGCACACACATCTGAGTATTAATTAAAACCTACCAAATCCCAAACCCTACAAGGGATAAGGGAGTTTTGGACGCGCCAAAGGCAAAACATTCAAGTGACGGCGAGGATAAACATAACCTAACCAATAGTCAGCGTCTTTGCAGGGAATATACATCTTTTATACAGCCCGCATTCTTCTTCGGGTTCCACAATAATTGTTTCGTCATTCAGTCCATCACAGGTGGCCTTGATAACCTTTTCTGAATTAGCCGGAACCATGGTATCTTCATAAGCGGTCGCAGTTTGGGTAGTGACGCTAGCCTAAGGCCATGTTGGGATGTGTCATCAGAATTTCTTCTGTCTTTGTCCTCAAAATCCTCTAGTGAACTTCTATCTTGAACCGCTGTTCACGCATGACATCCAGTCCTAATATGACATCGTCGGTTATTTCAGCCACAAGGACTCTGTGCTTGAACTTATTAGAGCCCATGGTAATAAAGGCGTAGTGCTCTCCTGTAACTGGAATTTCTTCACCATTTCATTTGCCAATTCCAAGATGTAGTTTGGTGGTGGTGCAATCCTGCAGTGGGATATGATGTTCGGCCTCACGATGGTATGACTAGAACCAGTGTCCACCACAATGTGACATTCCTGGCCGCAGATCTTTCCTGGTACTACCAAGCTGTTTCCTGAATTCGGCAGCCTGTTAGCTTTTATCGTAATAGGTAGGGCTTGGTAGCACCCAGCCAGCTTTCGCCCCTCAAAGCTGGCTACTCGGAGTTTTCCTGCTTCTCGCATCATCAACAGGTTTGAGACACAACTCCGCAGTTCCAACAGCACACGGGTGTGCTTCTTTGAGCACCCATCCTGTCTTTGGAGGTCGTAGCACATGAAAGGATGTTCTGGATATCCCTTACCATTTGTTCTACATTGGCATTACTGGTACTGACTGTTTTGTGGTCGCACCTGTCTTAACCTCACTTGTCTACATGCTGCCTGTGTGGCGGCTTCAAATTCCAAAGCATGCGCCAAGGCTTCTGAGATGTTTTGTGGCGGGCTAGGCGAAGTGCTTGGCTGGTCTCCCCGGATCTACGGTTTTTTCGAACCGGGGCAGAAACTTTATAGTGGCGCCCCCTCTTTCCAGCGTTTTGAGAGAAATTGTTAAAGGAAACTAAAAAATATATAACGAGTGGCATTTTTTTGTGACCGGGAATTGAACGGGGCATTTTTTTAAGGCACTGAAATGATATGTCTCTGAAAGGTATTGCCAAGTATTGGATTGAAATTGCTTCGAAAGCCTGGCTTTCTGCGATTTTTTAAAGAGGTGCCTTTTCGAAAAACTATATTGGGCAGCTTTTAATCGAAAAAATTACATCGTAGGATTATTCGGCATCCCTTAAAATAGTTTTGTAGCAATTTTGATGAAAAAATATCCATTCGTTATTCGTCTGTGTGGTGCCAAACTATGAAAAAGCTAATAATTAAAATTCGTGGTATGAATCTAGGTTGCTATGAAATCAAAAACAAATGATTCTCAGACCATCAACGAATGTCTCAAAAAGGATTTATTGCAAATGAGCGAAATTTCTATTTGGATGTCCCCTCTTCATTAAAACTTCTAGAATTTTCACAGCTAATTCTAATATTTTCAATCTTCTATTGTATAAGTTTTCTAACATATTCTGTTTAAATAATTGTATGCAAACATAATAAGCATCCTATAGAAGTGCTCCACAAAATGGAAATGTTGAAGTTATTATGAGTGGGATATGATAAATAATAAGAGAGAAGACTACAAAATGTATTTATTAAAAAGTGCAATTAGTTAAAGCAAATAAAATTTAATTTAAATTGAAAACAGTCAAATGTGTTATTTCACAAATATTTTTTTGTTAATTAATTTAGCATGTCTCAAATTTTCACTCCTCGAGATTTCAACACATACTTTGCTAACACAAGTGAAAGTATAATTCGAAGCTTACCAGTGAGCATGGTCGATCCATTAAGCCTACTAAATAGTAACACCAACATAAAAAATAGAACGAATGGGCTGACCTTATGCTTCCGGGAGGTTAGTATTGTAGAAGTAAGGGGTACGATAGCTAGTCTTCACAACAGTCCTAGTAAAGACACATATAATTTAAATATTAAAATATTAAAGACACTAAAAAACTTGATAGCAGGCCCTGTATGCAAGCTTATAAATGAATGTATCAGATCTGGCATTTTCCCTGATTGCCTTAAAGGTTGCTCGTGCCGTTCCGATATACAAAAAGGGGAACAGAGATGATGTCAGCAATTACCGATCAATGTCAATATTACCGATTTTTGGAAAGATCTTTGAGAGGCTATTGAATTCTCAGTTAGTACAATATCTTGAGGTAAACAATCTGTTCTCACCCTTACAGTTTGGCTTTCGTTCAGGGAAGTCAACTGTACAGGCCGTACACCAACTAGTGGAAAATATGCAGCATTGCTTTGAGGAGGGTAAATTTGGTCGGTCAGATTTTTACAACCTTACGATGGCCTTTGATTGTATCGATCATGACATTCTGATTGGAAAATTGGCAGGGTATGGGCTGGACAGAAGGAGCTGCACACTGATAAAGTCTTACTTACAAAACAGAGTTCAATATGTAAAGATTGACGGAAAAACATCAGAAACTACGGGGATCAAATGTGGCGTTCCGCAGGGTTCGATTCTTGGACTAACACTCTTTCTAATATTTATAAACTATCTGGCATTTATGGATGACCTACATCTTATCTTATATGCAGATGATACAACAGCAATACACATATCGGATTCCCTTGAATCTCTCAATAAGCAGGCAGCAGATGTTGGTGCGAGGGTCGACCACTGGTTCTTATCAAATCGTCTTTGCATAAACAAGGAAAAATCACAAACGTTGGTCTTCTCATTAAGGCATTTAGAAGGCAGTCGCAATGACAATCTGGTTAAATTTCTGGGTATAATTGTTGACTGTAAACTGACCTGGGAGGCTCAATCAAGTTAGCTTTAAAAAACAAGCTTAGTAAAGCCGCATATGCCATACATAATATTGTCCGCAATGTTAGCAATGAGGTATTAAAGAAGGCATTCCATAGCCACTTTCATTCACATACGACTTATGGCATACTTTTGTGGGGGCATTCCTCTCATGCACTGCGGGCGTTTGGTGCCCAGAGGAAGTGCATTAGGTTAATGACTGGTTTGATGTTTGACGACCCTTTTTTGTCTCGCTGGGAATTCTCACGTTACCCTGTGTATATATACTTGAATGTCTTGTTTATGTGAAGAACAACATAAATGCATATAATAAAAACTCTGACTTTCATACATATGACACCAGAAATAAGAACAACCTAATCACAGAATTTCATAGAATCCATAAAGCCAGAGATGGACTGAACTACTTTGCAATAAGCCTCTAATATAATGCCCTGCCTGACTGGATCAAAGACTTGTCAGTTACGAGATTCAAAATAACTCTGAAATCATACTTGAAGACAAAGGCATTTTTTAACCTCCCGAATACTTGCAAAATAATTTTAAAGATCTTACCTTGCCGTCCTCATGAATAAGGAATAAGGTGTTCAATGATTCACTAATTTTATTATTTTTGTGAAATTTTGTCTTTTACTTGTCATCAACAGACCATTAGCTTTTAATTCGTTTTGAAATTTTAACATTATGTGACCTGTGAAAATACTCTTGTATGTACATCACCAATATTTACGGGGGGGGGGGGGGGGGGCAAAGTGGGGCATTTTGCCTAAAACTCTGCTCCTCTATTCCCTTATCTATAATATTCTATTCGGCTCTTAGCTCTTACCTCTTGCTGCCATCTAACGGCGTTATCACATAATATAATAATAATTATATTCGGTATTCGCGTTTTCTAGCTGTTGTTTTAATAAAATACACACATCAAAAGAATCTAAGGGACAAGATAAAAATTATGAAATAAAACACAATTTCCTGCCATATTTGTTTTATATTATAGCTGTCCTCTAAATAGATTTATGTATCAAAATTCACAAAAGAATTAAGAAATTCTTCAAATTTACATAATTTCCAGAAAAAAAATATGCATGTTTTTGCAACACACAATTAACAAGAATAAATTAACATTAAATAATAATTAATACAGAGGATTACCACCACGGCTATTAACAACCACTCTAGATCTACGAGGCGTACTCAGAATTAGGTTGTCAATGACATGTTGTTCGATGGCGTTCTATTCATTTCAAAGGCATCGAATAGTTGTTGGTCAGTTTGAAACACAATATTTTGCACCAAAAGTCCTCTTCCAAGCATATTTCATACATGCTCGATGGGATTAAGGTCAAAGGATTGAGAAGGCCAAGACAAAACATTAATTCTCCTGCAGAAATTCACTCACAACACTTGCTGCATGGGGACGCGCATTGTCGTGCATTAGTTGAAATTTTGCTCCAATTCTTAGCAAACGGCACAACAACAGGCCGAAGATGAATGTTTTGATAATTACTGAAATTCAGATACCGCTCCAACCAAAAAGATTAGTTCTTCCGCCGAAGTTGATACCGCCCCATACCACGATCGTACCTCCTCGATAGGTGTGAACTGCTTGAACATCTGCAAGGCGTTCTGCATTTCCAGGACAACTCTACATGCGATGCCTCCTTGAATCTGGCCGAAGTCCAAATAGGGGCTCATCAGAAAAGAAAAGTGGAGTCCATTCCTGCTGGTGCCAATTTAAATGTTCTTGTACCCACTGTAAACTGGTTGTGCGATTTCCTCGTGATAATGCTGGAACTCTTACAGGCCAGAGGATATTAATGTGACCTTCGTGGAGCCTGTTTCAGACAGTTATTGGTCACTAAAACATACATTGTGTGTATTGTGCAGCTGAATAACCAATTACGACACAGTGATACTGTGCTCTCGCAAGGCTAGCAATCTTATAAATGTATCCTGAATTGGGGTAGTTACCCTTGTACGGCCTGTATGCCGTTCTCTGACGTCTCCTATTTCTTGGTATCTTATCCATAAACGATAAATAACTCTCTTGAATGTGTTAAGCGCTTCTCCAACCTCCTATTATGTTTTTATGTAATCTCGTGAGTGTCAATAACTGTTATTTAAATTCGAAACAAAAATAATTTTATTTTTTCCAAACAAACTATTAAGTTAATGAAAAAGTAACGAGTAGAAAAGTTTATAAATTAATTGGGCCACATAACACGATTTTTTTTAATAAACTAACATACAAAAAAGTTCTGCAAAAAAGATGGTATCTGGTTTCTACCCAAAAAAATAATTTTTTCGTAAATTTTCCTCCAACTTGTTGGTCACGTGCCCCAAAATTTTAGATTCTAGAGTCAACCGTTTTTGAGAAAAAAAAATCAAAACCAAATTTTTTGTCCCTCTTAAGGCTGGAATAACGAATAACTTTTCATAGGTGTATTAAATAAAAAAAATGTACACGAAAGACCACCTGTAGAACATTTCCTCCAAAAATATTTGCACATATTACGGAACACTTTGTATATTATGTATAACGGGAAATAGTGTTTATTTCACTTGTGCAAACTATTGTAAAATATATAGGTATGTCCCCTTTGTTAAAATTGGCATTCAATAATGAAGCACTTTGATTTAAGTAATAGTACATTGTGTACCTAGTAGGAAAAGCTGAACATTCCCGGACGACCGTAAAGATTGCCTGTCGAGGCGTAAGCCGAGACTGGCAATACGGAGTCGGGGAATGTGGCTTTTCCTACGAGGTATACATACTATTTTTCCGAAAATCGAAAATTACTCAAAGAACATAAATTTCGAAAAACTTGTTCTCAATCATTTTTTTAGTTTATAAATAACTGTAAGGAAATAATATTTCCTTACAGTACAAAAATAAATATTTCCTAACAGTTACTTTCCGTTGCCTGGCAACGACTAAGTGCAAGGAAATATTGACTTTTTCTTTCAAAAATGTTATCAAAAATGTCAATATTTCTGATTGATTTTCGGAAAAATAGTTTCCTTACAGTTATTTATAAACTAAAAAAATGATTGAGAACAAGTTTTTCGAATTTATGTTCTTTGAGTAATTTTCGATTTTCGGAAAAATAGTATGTATACCTCGTAGGAAAAGCCACATTCCCCGACTCCGTATTGCCAGTCTCGGCTTACGCCTCGACAGGCAATCTTTACGGTCGTCCGGGAATGTTCAGCTTTTCCTACTAGGTACACAATGTACTATTATTTAAAAAATGCATACGGTACACTTTTTATAATATATATACAGGGTGCCCAACTTTAAAACTGTACAAAACTGTACAAATCCGTAAAATCTTCATTTTTGTTTGAAAGGCACTCAAAAACCGCTTCTTTTGACCTTCCTGCCATTTTCAAAATGCAAATCCAGGGCCAGCTGCGATTTTTTTATAGGTACCCCCAATTTTCACGAAAACCATTTAGCGATTTTTTTATTTAAACTCTGACTACACAGCGTTAATCAGAACGCCCCAAAACCCCCATATACCAAATTTGAACAAAAAGTATACAGGGAGTTCCATTCTGTAGGGTGTCAAAGTTGAGCAAAATAGGAATTTTAAAGACATCTGGCGAGTCAAGTGTGCCATGGAATCCCTTCAAAACAGTTGCTTGGTCAACAGGACCACTCAAAATGTTGATGTGAAAAGATTTACTACAAAAATATACAGGGTATTTTTCTCTGAGCCATCTCAAAATTCGGAATTTTTATTAAACTTTATACTGGTCAGGAGTGCTCTGGAATCATTGAAAAAATATTAATAAACCCAAAAGTAATTCATTGCTTTACAAAATGCCGCAACCAACAAATAAAAACAATTTAAAATATTGGACCTTTCTCAACAAAGTCACTGTCTAAGATGATACATTTTCTGTGCGTTTCCTGTTTCCTGTTGTGGCACATCAGCCACATTAACTGATATGGACTTACTGACTAGCAGGCTTCTGTATTTTTTAGATTTAGTTCGCTTATAGCATCTAGAGCGGTTTTGATATGCTCGATTTTTGACCCGTATAAAGTTCCAAAAATTCAGTAATTTGAGATGGCACAGATAAGAACACTCTGTATATTTTGCATTGGACCTTTGCACACCAATACCGGTCCTGTTGACCATTTAACTGTTTTGAGGGGATTCCATGGCACACTTGACTTGGCAGATGCCTTTAAAATTCCTATTTTGCTCAACTTTGACACCCTGCGGAATGGAACTCCCTGTATATTTTTTATTCAAATTTGGTATATAAGGGTTATGGGATGTTCTGATTAAGGCTATGGGGTCAGATTTTAAATAAAAAATCGCTAAATGGTTTTCGTGAGAATCGGGGGTATAAAAAAAATCGCAGCCGGCCCTGGATTTGCATTTTGAAAATGGCAAGAAGTTCAAAAGAAGCGGTTTTTGAAGGCCTTTCAAACAAAAGAAAGTTTAGGGGATTATCTCCAAAAATGAAGATTTTACGGATTTGTACAGTTTTAAAGTTGGACACCCTGAATGCAAAACTCGTTATTTGGTTTTTCTCTAATATCTCAGCAACCCATGAAAATATTTTAACTTTCTCAACCGAATATTGTCTAGTATACAGGATGTCCAACCCTGTATACAGGATGTCCAACTTTAAAACTGTACAAATCCGTAAAATTTTCATTTTTGGAGATAATCGCCTACACTTTTTTGTTTGAAAGGCCTTCAAAAACCGCGTCTTTTGACCTTCCTGCCATTTTCAAAATGCAAATTCAGGGTCGGCTGCGATTTTTTTTATACCCCCGATTTTCACGAAAACCATTTAGCGATTTTTTTATTTTTAACTTGCACACCAACACCTTGAGTGGTTCTATTGGCCATTCAACTGTTTTGGGGGGATTCCATATCACACTTGACTTGGCAGATGCCTTTAAAATTCCTATTTTGCTCAACTTTGACACCCTGCATAATGGAACTCTCTGTATATTTTTTATTCAAATTTAGTATATAGCGGTTTTGGGGTGTTCTGATTAACAGTGTGGGGGTCAAATTTTAAATAAAAAAATCGCTAAATGGTTTTCGTGAAAATCGGGGGTATAAAAAAATCGCAGCCGGTCCTGGATTTGCATTTTTAAAATGGCAGGAAGGTCAAAAGAAGCAGTTTTTGAAGGCCTTTCAAACAAAAAAAGGCTTTTGTCTCAAAAAATGAAAATTTTACGGATTTGTACAGTTACAAAGTTGGACACCCTGTATACAGTGTGGATACAAAACATGTTTTAATAAAAGTGTCAGGGGAAATAATTATTATCATACATAGGTATACTATACAGGGTGAGTTCTTTTCGATGCCCACTATGGGGATCTCGGAAACTAGCAGAGCTAGAACAAAGGTTAAATGGGGAAAGAATTGCAGTTTTGAATGTTTTTAATGCCCCTTTTGGATTTTTAAAAAAGTTCATGGCTCACTAGATATTTTGAAGAGTGATTTTTTGCTATTTCATCAGATCTGTGTAGCTCCGTTATTTCTTATTATACAGAAAAACTGTAGAGACAAAAATTGTAGGGTGATTCAGTTCCGGTGATCTCATTACCCTTTTTAAATAATATCATGGGGATCTCGGAAAGCGTACCAGACACAAAGTCGGTCGAATGGAGGCAAACTTGCGCCTTTTGGGCGCCTAACAATATTCGGTTGAGAAAGTTAAAATATTTTCATGGGTTGCTGAGATTATAGAGAAAAACCAAATAACGAGTTTTGCAGCCAGAAAGGTATATATTAACTTCTTTTTATAATACCAAGCTTTCGGTCTACTTCGTGACCTTAATCAGGGCTAGAAATTTTTTTAAATTATTAGAAAATATTTAGAAAAGGTTGAAATTTTACTCACAATTATGTTGAAGTTTTTTACCAATATTAAAACCAGATAGATTTTAGGCAAATAAACCACATGAGTCATAAAAAGAACTTCAGTGCCGAGGTACATATTATATTTTTTTGAAATCTGGAAAAAAAAAGTTTTATTAGGCAAGAAAAGAATAATAAGGGATCACCCGTCCATGAACCGACTACGCGCAGCGTTGCTTGACTTTGACGACAAAGACACGGCCGCTTCGAACAGAAAAACCAAACTGCCGTGCCGCTTGTTGTGCAGCCTCCATAATAAATCTATTGATATTCAAACCTACTAAAATATTTATACTGATAGATTGTGCTGCTATAGGTAACAATTTCTCAATGTGTACGAATAGTTAAATAGGCCTTTATTGGCCGGGTTTTGAATATTTGGTCACTTTTGACGGGCGATGGCTCCGCGTCTGACGTTTGATGTTTACATCTCGCCAAGGCCTACTTATTGAAAAAATCGTACAATAATGGGTTACTTCAGTGCCGATTTCTGAGCTTTTAATGACGATTTTGGGACACTACTGCCGATTTCAAGAAAAATATTTTTTGTCTTATGAGGCCACGTTTTGGTATTTAAGCATATCTATTAATTCTAGACAACTTTTCTTAATAACATTTTGCTGAATTTTCTGAAATAAGGGTACTTTACTCTCGTACAATTTTTATATTTTCTGACCTAACCTATCTGCTGTTTGACTTGCAACCATTCTAAGTGCGCCTAATATGATTATCGAACATGCACCAACTTATTTGTATTTTCGTTGTGCAATTAATAAAAAAAACCATATATGTTGCACACTTAAATGACCACAGTGTATATGGACAAGCAACACAACATAACATAAACTCAAATTTCAGTCATTTAAATTAGTCCTCCATTTTGTAATACAAATTGGTACGTTTGGGTTTCCAACAACGTTTAATAAGAATCCGGCAATAATTTTCCTGTAAAAAATCCCAAATAGTACTTCTCGAAATTTCAGCACTAAAACTCAGTGGGCCACAAATTTATCGCACGAGGCACCTGAATTATGCATTTAATGCCATTATTAAAGTTCTATCCAACAAAAAAAAAGTTTATGAAAATCGAGCTATAAATAAAAATTTTACAGGGGTGCTCATTTGAAACACCCTGTAGAGCTGTGGTAATGCAAATTGGTACGTTTGGGTTTCGAACAACGCTAAATAAGAATCCGGAATTAATTTACCTCTAAGAAAATCCCTAATAGTACTTCTCGAAATTTCAGCACTAAACACCGTCTCGGTGGGCCACGAATTTATCGCACGAGGCACCTGAATTATGCATTTAATGTCGTTTTTGAAGCTCTATCCAAGGCCGTAGATACGGGGGGGGGTAGAGGGGGTAATTACCCCCCCCCCAAGAAAACCAAAACCTTAACCACTGGGCTATTACCACGACACGTCTATATAATAGAAAATAAAAATATTATTCTATTATTAATTTTTAAAATGAACTCTGTAAAAAACGCAAAAAAAATAGCAAAGAAAGTCTGCCAAATTCGCCTTCTGAAACATTACCTTTGTGTGATCCTAATATATATCCAAAAACATATGAACTTTTGAAAATTCTGTGTACACTGCCTGTAAGTGTAGCCTCGGCCGAAAGACGTTTTTCATCATTAAAAAGGGTCAAATCTTGGTTGAGGTCCACTATGGGACAGGAGAGGCTTGTAAGGTTGGCGCTTTTACATATTCACAGGGATATAAAACCTTGCCCTGAAGCGGTGCTAAACAGATTTGCCAATAATAGTAACAAAAAGATTTTAGATTTAGTTCTATAAAAACTGGTTTATGCGTGGATATATTTTTTATATTTTGATTGATTTTTTTTTAGTTTATAAATGTTTTTTTTAGATTAGGTTTTTTAAAGACTGATTTATTTTTTTCTTGTTATTTTTTTGTTTTGTTTCTGTTTTCATCACAGAGATAGTTATTTATGTACCAAGGCACTGAAGTTCAACTTTCAACTTTTTATTGCTCCTGTGGAATTTAGTGGCCGAGGCCTCTGGCCGAGGCAAATAAACCACATGAGTCATAAAAAGGACTTCAGTGCCGAGGTATACATATTATATTTTTTTTAAATAGAAAAAAGTTTTATTAGGCAAGAAAATAATCATACGGGATCATCCGTCCATGAACCAACTGCGCGCGGCGTTGCTTGACTTTGACGATCGCTTTACCTACGTCAAGTATGGCCAGACACGGCGTCTTCGAACAGAAAAACCAAACTGTTGCTTGTTGTGCAGCCTTCATAACAAATCTATTGATATTCAAACCTACTAAAATATTTATCCTGAAAGATTGCGCTGCTATAGATAACAATTTCGCAATGTGTACGAAAAGTTAAATGGGCCTTTATTGTCCGGGTTTTGAATATTTGGTCACTTTTGACGGGCGATGGCTCCGCGTCAGACGTTTGATGTTTACATCTCGCCAAGGCCTACTTATTGAAAAAATCGTACAATAATGGGTTACTTCAGTGCCGATTTCTAAACTTTTAATGACGATTTTGGGACACTTCACTGCCGATTTCAAGAAAAAGTATATATTTTATTTTTATATTTTTTATCATTTTCTTCTTTGTTTTAAGTATATAGTACCTATATTGTTATTCAATATATTACTAGTGTTGGTTTTATAGGGCTTTATAATAGTCTTTACTTATGCATACCTACCCACCTATAAAATCGCAATAAAACCTAATAATTGGGAAACAGACGAACTATAAATAGTAGGTATTACCATTACCCCCCCCCCCCCCCGGGAAGAAAAAGCTATCTACGCCCTTGGCTCTATCCAGCAAAATAAAAAGTTTATGAAAATCGAGCTATAAATAAAAATTTTACAGGGGTGCTCAGTGCTTAAGTGGTGCACTAAAAATTTTGAAACACCCTGCAGAGCTATGGTAATGCAAATTGGTACGTTTGGGTTTCGAACAACGCTAAGTAAGAATCCGGCATTAATTTTCTTCTAAAAAATCCCTAATAGTATTTCTCGAAATTTCAGCAATAAAACAGGGTGATCCAATAAGTAGTGGCGACCCAAAGTTATGTTCTTTTTGGACTGGAGATTGCCTGTTACGCCTAGTCAACAATTTTCGACCGATATTGAGACAATGTTCCGAAGAACATACCGGGCGAGTCACTTACGTAAATCCTAAGTTTACTCGCTAATTTTAATTGGGACACCCTATATTTTATTACAGGCTTGGGAAGCCCTTAAAGAGTAGATACTTTTTGGTATATGGTATTATGGGTCTAACTTTAAAGGCTAGAGAATTATTTCCATTTAATTCTAAGAAAGGGCTTCAAAAGAGCCGATTACATGATTAGGATGTCAAAATGTCACTTTTTAAACTGTAAAAAATAAAAAGGCATATTTTTGTTCATTTTTGGTATAGTTACCCCATAATAAATTATGACATCGGCTTATGTCATTTATTTATGGCGGTACAGCTTTAAAAGTGACATTTTGACACCCTAATCATGTAATCGGCCCTTTTAAAGCCCTTTCTTAGAAAAAAATGGAAATGGAAATAACCTAATACCCTATACCAAAAAGTATCTACTCTTTAAGGGTTTTCCAAATATGTAATACAATATTTAAAATTAGCGAGTAAACTTAGAATTTGTGTAAGTGAAGCGACCGGTATATTCTTCAGAACTTTATCTTAATATCGGTCCAAAATTGTTCACTAGCTGTAACAGGAAATCTCCAGTCCAAAATCTTATTTGGTTTTTGAGTAATACTTTTCCAAAAGTGGCCCCTTTTTTCGTTTAAAATTAAAATAACTCCCTAACCTTTAAAGTTAAACCTTTAATACCCGGTTCCAAAAAGAACATACGCTTTAAGGGTTTTCTAAAAATGTAACAAAATATGGGGTGTTCCATTAAAAAGAAACATAACTTTGGGTCGCCACTACTTATTGGAAAATATTTTCTGAATGTAGTACCTACTCATGTTTCTCTACAAGTTTTTTCTATACTTTTTTTCTAGCATTAACAATGTAGTAGATAATATAGACCACCGCGGCCTACGTAACTCACCCTGTATAGGGTGGTGCTGCAAAAGAAATCGGCATCCATGGCCAACTTGTCGCGCAATATAAAAAAAACTCAAATTGAGCAAAACTATTAATACCCGTGGAATGTTTATTTTAAGAGACATAGACTACGTTTATCTCGTGACAACTCGATCGGATTGCAACGGATCCGATTGAGTTATGTCAAATCTTTTATAATTCTAGGTTTACACCAAGAGTATTGAATCCTACGGTTTTCAATCCTCTCTAGGGACATTAACTTATTCTACTTATTCCACAGTAGGTTGGAGCACATTCTGGCCAACTTCTGTTTGGAAATAGCGGCTCGACTTGAAATTTTAATTATGATTGAATTTCAATCTGTAGGGTTTAGCCGTCTATTTTGAATTCAAACCTCTCTCAATCGGATCGAACCAGTCGAGATAAACGTAGTCATAGGTCATAGGAAAACTTTTATATTGAAAATTGATGGCACTGAGAAGCTTTATCCATCCAGGTAATCACATAGTTTCAGTAAATTACACAGGTTCTTCGGCTCTCTTGAGTGCATGACAATTTTTATCGATTTGAAGTTTTTTTAGCACAGAGCGAAAAGTTGGGCATGGAGGGCCATTTATTTTTAACGTCGCCTGGCTGACCAAAATTGCTATATACAGTGTCTGCCAGAAAGTTGGATACAAATGGGAATTTTCTTTATTTGAAGTTTCTCAAAAAAAAAATTCTTGATAAAAGTTGGTGCCTGTGCTTAAACTTAAAATCCACCCGCAAAAATTTTGAAATTTCGATTCGTATACAGGGTAGGTTGAAAAATATGAAAATTCCTCAAGAGTAAAGTACCCTTATTTTTAGAACTACATCAGAGTGGCACTAAGAAAAGTTGTTTGTAATCTCAAGACAATGTCAAATATGAATTCACAGCCACCTACTCAAAAGAAAAAAAAATCACACTTGGGCATTTTTTACTCATCACGCTGTATAATACATAATGTTAGATATGTATTTTGAGGCACATCTTCGACCATGACAGTACGATACCAATGATTTTTGTTTACGTTTAACTAGCATCTTAAAAACATTTAATAACTGAAAGTTCTGCAAAGTTTGTAGTTTTTTTGTATCCAGGTAAAATACTTCTACAATTTCAAACATAACATAGCATCTAATCTGTGGAACATAAAAATATTTTAACAGAGCAACAATTTAAGAGTTATTTAATAAATGAGAATTCAACTATAAAAATTATACAGCGTGATGAATAAAAAATGCGAAAAGTGTGAATTTTTTTCTTTTGAGTAGGTGGCTGTGAGTTCATATTAGACATTGTCTTGAGATTCCAAACAACTTTTCTTAGTGCCACTCTGATGTAGTTCTAAAAATAGGGGTACTTTACTCTTGAGAAATTTTCATATTCTCAACCTACCCTGTATACGAATCGAAATTTCAAAATTTTTGCGGGTGGATTTTGAGTTTAAGCACAAGCCCCAACTTTTATCAAGAATATATTTTTTTGAGAAACTTTAAATAAAGAAAATTCCCCTTTGTATCCAACTTTCTGGCAGACACGTATGTGCGGCCCAAAATAAGTAAGAAAATCGATTAATAAGAAATAAACAAAAAAATGTTCATAGACCAAGACAGCCGAAGACCCTGTGTAATTTTCTAAAATTCTCTAATTACCCAGTTCTTAGGTACCTACTGCCATCAATTTTCAATAAGAAAGTTTTCCTCTATCTCTTAAAATATATATGTACGTACATGTAATTATTGTTTTGCTCAATTTGAGGTTTTTTAAAATTGCTCTACAAGTTGGCCATGGATGCCGATTTCTTTCGCAGCACCACCTAATAGACCGGGAGATAGTGACACATTTTTGGACGTGATTTTACTCAGTATGCTTGCAAAGGGTGGGTCCAAAGGGCTATTATTGCCACGTGATCTTGTATTTTAATAATTAATTTTTCCACGTTTCTGAACAGGCTGCCAATGAGAAGTATGCAAGTTCTTATTATGAAAATGCTGAAAAAAGGATGGCATACCTTTCGCGCATGTCCAAGTACACTTTACATCGAATAACTCGATCTAAACAAATTTTCTAGTGTATGTGTTGCTGAATTTTGCGGCATACGTATTGAGAAACTGAAAGTCACTATTGTGTGTGTATACAGATCTTGTTTATCTGACTTTCATTTATTCCTAGAATATCTAGAGTCACTTTTGCATCACCTAGCCAACTTAAATGACGATAAAATTGTGCTAATTGGCGACTTTAATGTAAATTTTTTAGTCCCTTCCACGTGTTTGGTCGATTTGACTTGTCTGGTGGAAGAATTTGGTCTTGAGTTGTGTGTCTCGGAGCCCACAAGGGTGACGCTGCGGTCCTCTACATGTCTAGACAATGTTATGACAAACTTCTCCCTCGAACGCTTACGGATTGAAGTCGTCGATCCCTGTTTGTCTGACCACAGGGCCCAAATTGTAAATGTTTTGAATGTAGATGCCAGGCCCCGTGAGCCTACATTTCAAAGACGGTTTTCTGGCCACAAATTAAATAAGTTCAGGGAATCTCTAGATCTCCTAGACTGGAGCTCCTTTTTTACTTCAAATGACGCTAACGTTCTAAGTAACGTTTTAATTCAGAATTTCTCATTACTTGTTGACAAACATTTTCCATTAAAAAGGGTAAACACTGAAGGTAAACGACCTGTACATTGGTATACTGATTCACTACGCAAAAAAAGAGATATTTTGTCTGTGGTCAAGACGGTGTGCGACTCAAAAAAAGATCCATTTTTTGTCGATATATACAAATCTTTGAAGGCCGACTATAAAAAAGATGTGCTGCGAACAAAGTCAGCTGCATACAATTCCTTTATTAAAAACTCAGACAACAAAAGCAGGGATAGTTGGAGATTGATCAATTTTGAAAACAATAGACATGTCGAACCGTCATCCGCGGGTATTCCCGGTGAGGAATTTAATGCTTTCTTCACTTCAATTGCAAACAAATTAACACAGAGTATTATACCAACTAATTTCACTGATATTTACCCCAAAGCACTTGAACAAGTGTACTTAAATTGCAGAGCCGGATATCCTAAATTTAATTTTTTTCCTATTGATGAGAAAATAGTTGAACGGGCAATTGGTTCATTGAGAAGTTCTTCAGCATTGGATTTTTACGATCTAAATAGTAAGACTGTATTTGCTTCGGCAGATATTCTGATTCCCCTTTTAACTCATCTTTTTAATGTTTGTATTTCTACAGCGGTTTTTCCTGTATCTTTTAAATGTTCGAGGGTATTGCCGCTGTTCAAGAAGGGTGATAAGGAGTTAATTGAAAATTACCGCCCTATTTCTATAAGGTAGGTGCACCAAAACCTGACATAGTCCTAAAAGCTGACACGTATCTTTTTTTTATCAAAAACAAGCTTATTCATATAGATGGGTCTATACCCACCCTCGGCAATTATTATATCAATATTCTAGTCGACACTGGCATAGGCAACCAATCATTCAAGCTAAAACATTTTAATTTAGTGTGACCTAAAATTCAAGGTGTTCTGTTTCTTTAGGGAAGTCGTTTTTCGTCAACAATTTCTTAAGGCTTAGAGTCCCTGATAAGTACATTTTTTTTTATATATTTTGAAAGTTTTGTTGAAGTGGCAGGTGTACAATCATTAGGGAGGTTTAAAATAACTAAAATTTTATAAGAATAATTTTATAACTTCAAAATTGTAAAAAATACAACTCATGTCAGGTTTAGGTTCAAAAATCTGCGTTTTTCTTAAACCTGACAGTAATGTCAGCATTAAGAATATTACATGATAATTCTTGTTCCTAATCCTGATATTGTATGTACCTATACCTTTTTAGCCAAAGATGCCTCCCAAGAAAATTCAAAATTATTCTGAAGAAGCATTAAAAAATGCAATGAGGGATATTAAAGATGGAATACCATTAGCTAGTGGTCAATTTTTTATATAAATGGCCCAAATGTAAAGACGAAATCCTTTATGCCCCAGATGATATTGTTGAGTTGATTTCAGAGCCAGTACCTGTTCAAAGGGGGTGTTTCAATATTAAAGAAATGAAAAAAAAGTTTTTTTCTACAAGCGTGCGGAAAAGTACACTTTTCCGCACGCATTTTAGTTTAGAAAGTGTAACTTTTCCGCACTAGTGCGGGAAAGTACTTTTCCGCACTACTTTTCCGCACTAGTGCGGAAAAGTGACACTTTCTAAACTAAAATGCGTGCGGAAAAGTAAATGCGTGCGGGAAAGTGTCTTACTTTTCCGCACGCTTGTAGAAAAAATAGTGTTCCTAACTCTTGCGGAAAGTGTCTTTTCCACACTCGATTTCTTGGCTGAACTTCGCTACGCGTCGTTCAGCCAACTGCAATCGCGTGCGGAAAAGTGGCACTTTCCGCACTTGTTAGGAAATATACTATTAAATTTATATTTGTAAGTATTTCTTAAAAATAACAAACAGGTTCTAATAATGTGCGTGTAGTGTATTATTACTGGTACAGACCTGAAAGAAAAATTAGGTGTCTGAAAAAATAATTAAATTTATTTATTAAGTTGCTTAACCAACGACTTAATTTTACTAACTTACCTATTGCCAAATTTGTCATGAACCGTCGTGGTATTGTTATGATGCTTGCCCTCCAACAATCAAAAAACTTTGTCGCAAAAAGTTTCAAAACAATTTTTAAGCATCTAAATAATAAACAAAAACATTTTCTATTCATTTCAAGAAAACAACAATTAAAACCATAATTAATTAATAGATAACAACATATAATACCGTGTATCAGGTTTAAGAACAAACATATTCAGCTTTAGGAACATCGTTGATAAACACTGTCAGCTTTTGGTGCAGGCGTAGGTTCTAAATAAAAGTTAATATTTTACAATTAAATATAACATTTTATTAAATGTGTGGCATTTTTTCAGCTTGTTGAAGTTGTTTTCTACCTAAAATGGTTTTATGACAAAAATGGCAAGTTCAATATTCGTGTGAAATAGTCACAATTGCCTCCAATAGTCTTAAAGTGTCAGGTTTTGGTACATTTACCTTAATCTCTATTTTCAGTAAGATATTTGAAATTATATTGAGGGATATGTTATATGGATATCTTGAGGAAACACACTTCTTTAATGAAAGCCAATGGGGTTTCCGCCGTGGCCGATCCACATCGGGAGCCGTCCGGGCGGTCGTGGACTGCGTGGTCGGGGGCCTTGAGGGTGGTGAGCGGGTGTCCTTGACGCTCTGCGACCTCGCCAAGGCCTTTGATTGTGTCGACCACGATTTGCTTATGTACAAACTGAGCTTATTGGGCGTGGATCAGCAACCTCTAGCACTTTTTAATTCATATTTTGAAAACCGCCGCCAATCGGTCAGTATAAATAATGAAAACTCAACCGTTTTACCCATTAAAAATGGTGTACTTCAGGGCTCGGTGCTTGGCCCATTATTTTTTCTCATTTATATTAATGACTTTCCGGGCTTTGTCTCGCCCTGTAAAGTGCAGTTGTTCGCTGATGATGCAACTCTAATTTGCTCGAGCCCTTCGTCTACTATTCTAGAAGAAATTCGTTCTAGTATTGACGCCACCGCCAAAGCCTGGTTTTCCGCAAACAAATTGCTCATGAACGAACGGAAAACGCAGAGGTTAATCGTATCATCTAGTAGTGCAAATACTGGTGGAGACAGCGTCGCCCTTTTGGGTTTCATCATAGACGACGGGTTGAGTTGGTCCAGGCACGTCGAGGGTGTGTGCAGAAGTTTAAGTTCAACAATTTATCAAATAAAGAAACTTCGTCCATTAGTAAATAGAGATATTTTGCGGAATGCCTATTTCGCGCTTTTTCAGTCAAAATTGCAATATGGTATTACCCTATGGGGGAACTCATCTAATGCCGTCAGGGCCTTTCGCTTGCAAAAGCGTGCCATAAGAGTCTTGCTAAACCTTGGTCCTAGAGAGTCTTGTCGATCCCATTTCAGAGCTCTCCAAATCATGACACTCCCTGCGCTCTTTATATATCGTAGCTTGTTGGAGATCCATGACAAAAAGCATGTATACAGCAAACAATCCGATATTCATGGATATCCAACACGAAACAAAGATGTGCTGCGGACTCATCGATACAGACTGGCCAAATCCGCAAGAAATTCTCTAGATATTCATTTATACAACCGTCTGCCTAGCTCAGTCAGGCTATGCGATAAAAATGAGTTTAAAGTAATTATTAAACATATATGTTTAAATAACATTTTTTACAGTGTACAAGAATTTTTAAATTGTGAACTTTAAGTTTGTTTTTTTTATTTATTAATTGTTTGTATTTTAATAGTACCTAAATGAGCACGTAGAGAGGGCGAGTATAGTAATGTATATATTTATGAATATTCTTTTCTGTCATTCCCAATACGTGTTAATTTTAATTGACTTGCTACACATACTTTTTGTATTTTGTGGTCAAATAAACAGCTATATATCTATCTATCTATCTAACTCGTTTAAATGATTAAATAACATTCAATTTAAACAGTACTTGGACATGCGCGAAAGGTATGCCATCCTTTTTTCAGCATTTTCATAATAAGAACTTGCATACTTCTCATTGGCAGCCTGTTCAGAAACGTGGAAAAATTAATTATTAAAATACAAGATCACGTGGCAATAATAGCCCTTTGGACCCACCCTAACGGTATGCCTATGGTTTTCCGAGGAATTTTCTATTTGAACTTCATTATAAAAAACATGGCAGCATGTAAAAAATCAAATCAAAACGCATATTTTTCGAATAATTGAAAACTCAGTTTTTCACATGAAGAACCCAGGATGACTCTCTGATTCATACCTTATTATTGTGAGAATATGTGCCACATAATCCCCCTTGCAAGGCATACTGAGTAAAATCACGTCCAAAAATCTGTCACTATCTCCCGGTCCATAAGCTAGCTGTCCAAAATTGCCACATTTTTGTTTATTACGGTTTTTTTGTAGGGCGGGAACATCGCGGTGGTAGTGCTACAAAAAATTATACTATATAGCCTGTGTAGGTATATATTATACAGGGTGAGTTTTTTCGATGCCCACTATGGGGATTTCGGAGACTAGCAGAGCTAGAACAAAGGTTAAATGGGGAAAGAATTGCAGTTTTGAATGCTCAATCTAATGCCTTTTTTGGATTTTTAAAAAGTTCATGGCTCACTAGATATTTTGAAAAGAGTGATTTTTTCTATTTCATCAGATCTCTGTAGCTCCGTTATTTCTGATTATACAGAAAAACTGTAAAGACAAAAATTGTAGATAATTTTGGGCTTAATAAGATAATCTGATCCAATTTTTTATGTTGTTTGTGATTTTTGAGATATGACATAAACTTTTTTTTTTTTAAATGTAAATCATAGTTGGCTGTGGCCTTACCAAATCGGCCATTTTTTGAGCTTTCCAAAAATATAATACTCGGCATAGTTATTATAAAAAATAAAATAGCTATGGCTAATTTTCTGATTTTTTTTTAAATGTTCACATAGTCAGCCGTGGAATATCTTCATAATTACGTTCTATTGTATAATAAGACATACTTCAAACTTTCAGATATTTTATTTTTAGCTGGTGACAAAATGTAACAAAATAAAACAAAAATTATCATGATGGAGCTCCACCAAATAATTATTTGCCCGTAAGAAATTACCTAGATCAGCTCTATCCAAATAGTTGGATAGGGAGAAATAGACCTATTTCCTGGCAGCCCCGATCCCTCGATTTGTCTGTTTTGGATTTCTTTTTGTGGGGAACAGTACAAAATAAAGTATAGTCTGAGAGCTAGCGGTTCATCCGACTAACCCGTTTCCCACAAAGCTAGAAATTTTTTAAATAATGTTTTATTATCGGTCAATTAAGAAAGTACCGTTCTGGTGGGCATCTCGCGGTTGCGTCATCATCCCTTAAATTTTTGAAAATGTAAAAAAATAAAAAAATAAATCTACTCCCACAAGGCTACAATTTTAATACTTATGTTTTAATTTAAATAAGTTTAAGCTTAAAAAAAATTTGACAACCTATTTTGAGGGTTGCAAGTATGTGCCAGACGACAGCAAAGTTGTCATAGGGATAGTAATTCGAAACCTGCTCCCACAAGGCTGAAATTTTGAGGGAATATTCTTTTAATAGTTTTAAAAGAATAAGTAAACAGCCAGCCTATTCTGGCGGTTGCAAGTGTCTGCCGGACGAGTACAGGGTGACCCGCCAAAAAGTACCACCCCCATTTATTTTCTTAATTTTAAGGTATTTTAACCGGAGAAAATGAACTTCTGTACTAATTTATTCCAAATGTTCAGAATCTGCTGTCAAAAAAACAATCGAGCATCAAACAAAAAAGTTATCTAACCCCACTTTTTTGAAAGTGAAGCCCAACTTTCATTTCCATATTTGGATAGGCATCTGAAATCTCTATTATACGACGATATATATACAGGGTGTCCAGTGGCGCACCCAGAAAATATGATTGGGGAGGGATAGGTACCTACAAGGCAGTACTTTGTCGGTGGGGAGGGGGAGAATTAAATTAAATTTAAAATTTTCGTTATTACAAATCGCGCCGCAGGCGAAAATTTGTGAAATTTTCAAGGTCAAATATAATATGAACATACAATTTGACGCCAAAGGTAATTGTTTTGCTAATTATGTGGGCCCATACCTAATCATTTGTGCTGTAAGCAAGATTACTTTTTAACTGACAAAAATCCGGTAATTATCAAAAACAACACTGAACACCCTTTTGTGATGTGGAAGTAAAAATAAAAGTTAGTGCTCATAGTTCCCTATAAATTATCATATTGTTTCAAAGAGCCACATTATGTTTATAATTTTTGCAACATTTTATAACATTTTCTGGCCAGGGTAGTAGGTGTAGGTAAATTGAAATTTGTTTGAAGATCGGGCAATATAGAGATTATTGTTTTTTAAGCGGGCAATAAGAAGTGAACTTAGGAGTTTCTTTCAGAAAATTTAACGGCAAATTCCATTTAAATTAAGTATAATAAATACAAAATCATCATGGTATCTTTGTTCTTCGTTTCTTTTTCTCAATGGAGCAGCGCCTTATTCTACGGCTCTGGTGACGTGACCGGTGAACATGTGGCTCAGGCAGGGCAAACATTCTGCCAGGCAGATTCAAAGAAATTTTCAAACTGTCTTTTATAAAGGCAGGTATATTAGAAAATAACAAAAAATCAGATATTAGCCAGTCAGTGCGCAGAGGGTCGCACCCAGCGAACAGTACATCTACGATACCATCCTCGAGAATTTTTTAAATACAGGGTGTAACTAAACTGATGGTCAAAAATGAAACTACGTATTCTTGGAGTCAAAATAAGGGCACTTCTTCATATATTTTTTTCTCCTACGGGCCATAGTTTTTTTTATACAGAGCGTAGAAATTTAGAGAAGAATACACATATTTCTTAGTATCTCTAGACGTATACGAGATATTTTCTTCAAACTTGGCGTGTCACATGAGCGGATGAGTTGTCAAATTTAAGGTTAATATGAAGCTTGTGAGGCCCCCAGTTGCTGAGATACACGGTGTTATTAAAATTAATTAGTTCAGAAAAATATGAATACCCTGTATAATGGCATTTTTTTAAATTTGTTTTGAATGGTAAATTCAATGGTTAACAAAAAGTATCTTTTAGTATTTTTTCATATTTTCAGCCGTTTTTTAATTATTTTCAAAGAACGGCAATGCTGCAATAAAAAAGTCACTTTAAGAATAAATCTAACAATCTGTGGATGTCAATTAAACTTGGCATTATTTGAATCATTTGGCTGCCAACTTTGCACCTTAGTATCAATATTTTTAAAAATTATATTTTCATTTGAAGAATTGACTGATATGCACTTTTGCTATGGACTTGCCAATGGCAATAATAAACATGCGGAAACGCATAGTTGCGTATATTGAAAGAGACGGCGGTCATTTCAAACATTTAATAATTTAATTTTCTAATAGCAATACGTTTCTTTTATTATTGTTTTTGCTTTTGTATTTTGTTAAATAAAGTTTAATTGACATCCACAGATTGCTAGATTTATTCTTAAAGTGACTATTGTTCATTGCAGCGTTGCCGTTCTTTAAAAATAATTAAGAAACGGCTGCGAATATGAAAAAATACTAAGAGATACTTTTTGTTAACCATTCTATTCACCACTCAAAACAAATTTAAAAAATGCGATTATACAGGGTATTCATATTTTTCTGAACTAATTAATTTTACTAACACCCTGTATCTCCGCAACTGGGAGCCTCAGAAGCTTCATGTCAATCTTAAGTTTGACGGCTCATCTGCTCATGTGACACGCCAAGTTTGAAGAAAAAATCTCGTATACTTCTAGAAATACTAAGAAATATGTGTATTTTTCTCCAAACTTCTACGCTCTGTATAAAAAAACTATGGCCCGTAGGAGAAAAAAATATATGACGAAGTGCCCTTATTTTGACTCCAAGAATACGTGGTTTCATTTTTGACCATCAGTTTAGTTACACCCACTTTATAAAAGGTCTGGGGGGGCCGACGCCCCCTGCCCCCCCCCCCTGGGTGCGCCACCGAGGGTGTCCCTGGATAGTTGTCGGAATTAATCAATATACAGGGTGTTCTGGAGGTAAATTTGAAAATATGCCCAAGAGTAAACTACAATAATTATTTTCAAAGATATGAACAACTTTTATAAGGAAAAGTTGTTTGGGATAAGAAGTTATGCCAGAATCTCAATGTTGAGGCGGCTCGGCCTACTTTGATTATTTTCTCTTTTCATTCTTAGATATTTTAATATTGTTATTATTGTTATGCAATCTTAGGAAATAACAATAATTTGTCTTTTTATATTATAACTTTTAGTTTTATCTGAACAGGTCAAAATAGAAAAATATCTCACATATAATCAAAATAGGCCGAGCCGCCCCAAAATTGGGATTCTGGCATAACTCCTTATTCCAAACAACTTTTCCTTATAAAACTTGTTCATATCTTTGAAAATAATTACCTATTGTAGTTTACTCCAGGGCATATTTTCAAATCTACCTCCAACACACCCTGCATATTGATTAATTCGACTTATTTTGCCTGCGTGTCATTAGTAGACCATGCAGGACTGGTTTCAAAAATATCAAGATCAAACTCCAAAATTTTTGGTTATTTACACCTATTCCGACAACTATTCAGGAACACCCTGTATATATATCGTCGTATAGAGATTTCAATTTCCTATCCAAATATGGAAAAGAAAGTTGGGCTTCACTTTCAAAAAAGTGGGGTTAGATCCGTAACTTTTTTGTTTGAAGCTCGATTGTTTTTTTGACAGCAGATTCTGAAAATTTGGAAGAAATTAGCAAATAAGTGCCTTTTCGCCGGTTAAAATACCTTAAAATTAAGATAATAATGGGGGTGGTACTTTTTTTTGGGGGGGGGGGTCACCCTGTACTCGTCTGGCAGACACTTGAAAAGTCCAGAATAGGCTGGCTGTTTACATATTCTTTTAAAACTATTTCAAAAGAATATTCCCTCAAAATTTCAGCCTTAATTGTGGGAACAGGTTAGGAATTACTATCCCTATGACAACTTTACTGTCGTCTGGCACATACTTGCAACCCTCAAAATAGGTTGTCAATTTTTTTTTATTTATATAATTTTATTGCACTCTTCAGCAAATTCTGAATAATTTTCGTTCAGGATTTTTTGCTCTAGATCTTCAAATAAAGGTGAAACGGGCGGATAAACCTTGACTTGAAAAAATGCTGCTCCGGTTTGGCTTATCCGAATCGGTCGAATTTGGGCTTGTTGAAGAGAGGTTTCCTTTTTCTATAAAATGATTGTCCAGTAAGGTTATTTCGAATTTCATGGTCACCGCTAGGGGGCGCAATTTGAAAAATTTCCCTTTTACTACAATTTTCTCCGAAATTTTAAATACAATGATATATTTATTCTGTTATAATCGAAAAGTAGAAAAAAAAATGGCAACGGTTGTTCGGAAATAGAAAAATCGTCCAAAATCGCACCTTGTTAATTGAGATTTTTTTGAAACTAGCGGATTACTATGCAAAGGGCCCGTAACTAAAAAATATCACGTTTGGATGATAGGCAAGCAATTCTAAAGTCTATCATTGTCGGAATTTTTGTTGAAAATTTGGGGTAAATTCCAAGGAACTTTTTGAAATGACTTTTTTAGATAAAACAACAAATAAGGACTATTTTGACCTTTTTTTTTTAATTAAATGTAATTTTTGACAGGTATGTCAAATGTCGTCACGACGTTTAATAGTCTCGTTACGAATCTTTTTGGAAGCAGCGATGATCGCCCCAGAGTAGTTCCATCTTAGCAAAAAAATAAAAAATAAAAAATCCCTTATGGTTCCAACTTTTTGGCACACAGAATTTCTCTCGTGAGTCCATGTAACATTATGGAGCAGTCCACTCGGACTAGTACGATTCAGTCTACCTGGATTTTTTTCGGTGTCCAGATGAGCCAATCCGCTCTGACGTCACGTGCTGAGATGTGTAACGCCTTTTTGACTTTCCTATGTCTTGATCCGTCCCTGTATATGAATGTTTAATATTTTTATTTTATGAATTCTAAGACGCCACGTGGTGAGACGATTAAGGTCCTTTTGGCTTTACTATGTTTGCATAGAAATAAAACAAAAATACATTAACTGTTTTTTTGTCACATTTTGTGCGATTATTTGAAGACTTTAGGTTATCTTTCATAGTTAGTTATTGTTATTACGAAAAATAGTCCTGTGTTACTGCGAATTAAGATTAGTGATATATATACCCGGCCTATTTTGTCCAACTTTTACGGCTTTTGCCGGCGTTTTTTGTAAAGAGGTACCTACTTCTTGACTCACGTTTGCGTTGACAGTCCCGTTATTGGGGAATGGGGACACCATAGTTCGGAATTTTTGCAGGTGCTTTTATCCCCCTGTACAGTAATTTTTTTATATATCTTGTATTGGTTTTGTCCAGCCTGTACGCAGCCTGAAAAAATTCTGTGACGTCAGGGGATAAGATGTGGTTTCCTATGTTTTTATCCACTCTGTATTTGCAGTTTTTGAGATACCCTGTACATAATTTTTTTGAGATATCAGTTATTTCCGCCCACCATACATTTCACTTATTAATTCTGAGGCAGGGCGAGACTAATAGGTATGTATTTTTTTGTCAAGTCTGTACATAGTACAGACAGTCACGTATTAATATGAGTAAGGCCTTTTTGGCTTTCCTATCTCATGATCTATCACTTAGACTTGCCAAAATAAATTGTCAAAAATTTTCTAACATTTGTCTTAAGCCCGATTTTTTTCAAATTGTTTAAAACTTCTCAAAAAACGCCGCCTATGGACGCCCGCCGTGACGTATCTTAAAATTTCGCCTATGTCAATGGTAGTGACAGGTAGTGAAATAGCGCGGCGTTGCCACACGTCTATCAATTTATCCGAGGATTCACCACGAGATTCCGATTTCCTGTTGGAAACGATTACTTTCTAAGGAACATGTAGAATCCCTATGAAACACCTACCTTACTGACATTTCCAGGATTGAATATTGCACCATTTTCTGTTTTCTTGCTTTTTTACATTAAAAGTCAGCTGCACCTTCAATTCGTTCACGTAACTGCTGCTCATTGTCGATTTCCTCTTCGTACACAATCGCCTTAATGTATCCCCAAATACAAAAATCCATTGGATTCAAGTCTGGTGTGCCAGGCCCTAACTTTTCCATTTAATTAGTTATTAGTTATATTGTTATTTCTAAGCGACAGTATTCCAATAAGATGTATGGGTAGTGCTGATGTTGAAATTCAGGTGGACGCACTGGGAAACCTTTGATTTAATTTAGGCGATAGGAGAAGTTCGCGGAGTTAAGCGTGCAATTGGCCAAATATGGTAATACCTCTACTTCAGTTTTCGGGTTGGTCAACATCGCCGCGCGTCGTGACTTGCACGGAAGAGCCAAGAGGGGAGGACAGTAAAATGGAGTAACGGCACACGTGCAGCAGCTCGCTTTTGCGGGTCCCATGGTTTTTGGGACTAAAAAGGCAGAGAAAAAGGGAAGCTGGAATCTAGTGAGAAGCCTCAAGCATCGCCCGAGGCAGGAGAAGGAAAATTGTGGAGTATTTGGAGACGCCCTGTGCCCCGGATACAGGAAATCAAGAGATGTTGCGGACCGACCAGGCCACCGGTACTCGACGCCAAGAGCCTCGGAGTGCTGTGTACGACGAGGGAGCGGCACGATTAGTGAACATCCAAGTCAGGGAATCAACTGCACCAAAGTTGTTGATGCATGGTGGGTGAGTGCATACAGTAAGTCGACTACCCCTAAGCAGCCGTTGCACATTATGGAAGGACATTGACTCGGACATTGGGTGAGCTTTTAATTGAAAATAAACTGTTGTTTCGGGTTCTGCACTGCGCGCTAAAAGAACGAACTCTCAAAACGGGGTTTAAGCCTTTATCTAGGGCTTAAGAGGTCAGGTGAATTTAGGTTAGTTAAATTTCAAAGTGAGGTAAGGCGAATCCAGGAGAACCTCGGGTAAATCTAACAGCGCTGCGGCTGTACAGATTCAAATCGATTGTTATTTATGTATTTTTTTTATTTGTTTGAGTAAAAATGTATTTTTATCCTTCCTAAAACAACGGCAACACCGCTGACAGTATGTTCCGAAGCCATATTGGACGACGTAATTAGAGGTGGAGATTTACAGGGAAAATTGGGGTTTTTACCCTTTTTTTAAAGATCGTGAAAAATCTAAAAATATTTTTCTATGTTTTCTTAAGTTACCCTGCGCACGTGTAAATTTTTTTGTACTAAGTGATAGTTAACCCTGTATACTTTTTGAGATGTCAGTTGCTTTTGAGGGTCCTGTATATTACTTATTTTTAATTCTGTGATGTCACCGAGATTATAGCTTACACTGTTTTAGGTAGTATTTTCAAATGCGTGATTTTTTTTATTTTCAGGATTTAGAGTTTGGCGCCATGGGATAACGTCAGAGCGCGCGCCGTTGGGCAAAGCGCTACTATTGGCTGCGAGGAAAGGGGGCGGGGCCTGAGAGGAACGTGGAGGGGGTCTCCCAACACCTCCATTACCTACTACGGATGTAAATGTCAAGTGTCCGAAACCCATCTAATATTTTATTCTAAAGAATATTTCGTGTACAATTCTTTTCAGGAAAGAACATCGACTTTCTTAAGCTGTATATTTAATTACTGATAGTTACTATTAGCTGGTTTAAAATGCCCTTTATATCTTGACTAATCCACCACATTAAAAATGCAGGCCAGTATAATAGGACCTTAGGTACAGACCCACTATAATTCTGTTATGCCACTGATTTTAAATCCAGAGAATAAATGTTTTTCGTTTATAACTTTCTTTTTTTTTATCCGATTTTTTTTTCTTTTTTACCACCGTAGAACTAACCGAAGGACCTTTCAAACGACGTATCACACGTGACATGGTGCCATTTAAAGAACCGAACAAAATCGACGGGTCCGAGCGTTTTTTCAAGAAATGAACACCCGCTTAATTTTTAAGGGTGGACTGTTTTCGATGGGCCACCCTGTATACTAAAATACTTAATATAAGAAAATAACACACCCTATGACTAAAATTACAGGCGTAAGCGTAGATAACTTCTGGATTCAAATTTAAGTGTATTGCTTTCGGAATAACGTTGGAAATAGACCAACTCGACTAACCAGTTTCTAAAATATTTTTATAAGCCAGGACCAGGGCGACGGGTTATCTGATACGAGAACGGCCGTCCCTTTTTGGTGTGGTAAAAGTTTTTAAAAGCGGCTACGGTTGTTTTGAGTGGTTTAGTGTTTTATAAACTTTGACCTATATGAGATTGCTGTGCAAGACACCAACGGCTTAAAATACTGAGCAAAGTTAACGAAATATTTTCCGATTAATAAGTATAACTGCACGGTATGAGATTATTTTGTTACCCAATCTCTAAATAGTCGACAAAACTAGTGTTAAAAAACGCTCGATGGACATAATATATTCTATCCATAATACGGGTGGCCCATCAAAAACAGTCCACCCTTAAAAATTCCGCGGGTGTTCATTTTTCGAAAAAACGCTCGGACCCGTCGATTTTGTTCGGCAGGGGGACACATTTTGAAGTTTATTGCATTGCTACATCAACCCCCTGCGCCCCAAAAATATACCCCTTCGTTTTTTTTAATGACACCATACCACGTTTGACACGTCGTTGGAAAGGTCCTTCGGTTGGTTATACGCCAGTAAAAAAGAAAAAGAAATCGGATAAAAATAAGCAAGTTATAAACGAAAAACATATTTATTCTCTGCATTTAAAAATAAATTTGAAAATAGCATTAATTAACTGTTCAAATTGTCCACCTCCTACCTCCATATAGTAGATATCTATTCAAAATCACGCCATACACATTTGGGACAGCCAGTAATAGTACCGTGTTAAAGAAAAAAACCTGATTGCTTTTAGTCGCAAATTTAGTAGGCTATGCTCAGTCATAAAGTTGAGTTTGTTGAAGTTATCTTTTTTCTGGGTTTGCAGCTGTTTTTTTCTTTAACACGGTGCTATTACTGGCTGTTCCAAATGTGTATGGCGCGATTTTTAATAGATACTGTATGGAGGTGGGAGGTGGGCAATTTGAACAGTTAATTAATGCTATTTTCAAATTTATTTTAAATCCAGAGAATAAATGTTTTTCGTTTATAACTTTTTGATTTTTTTTCGATTTCTTTTTCTTTTTTACCGCCATATAACTAACCGAAGGACCTTTCCAACGACGTACCTATCACACGTGGTATGGTGCCATATAAAAAACCGAACAAAATCGACGGGTTCGAGTTCGAGCGTTGTTTCAAAAAATTAACACCCGCTTAATTTTTAAGGGTGGACTGTTTTCGATGGGCCACCCTGTATACTAAAATACTTACTATAAGAAAATGTAATTACTCACGTAAA
The DNA here is from genome assembly GCA_963920635.1 of Pseudeuparius sepicola. NCBI lineage: Eukaryota > Metazoa > Arthropoda > Insecta > Coleoptera > Anthribidae > Pseudeuparius > Pseudeuparius sepicola. The sequence continues at coordinate 13,274,028 of OY987306.1, forward strand.
ATTCATTATTCTGAAATCTGGCTTGAAGACATTTCATTACGGCATCTTCGGTAAGAGGTCCCGGTAGGTGAATAAGGTCGTCGATATCAGCACTTATGGATGCAATCGCTTGCGCCTGCTGATGGTTGTGTTGAGATTTTGAAACAGGTACCTATAAAGAAAATAATAATTGAATGTTTAATTTTATTAAGTTAAATTTATAGATAAAACGGAAAAGTTAATATCAACTAAAGATACGCGATATAGTCATATTATACTTTTTGTTGTGGTTTATAAAGGCATAAATTTTAATACCTATATATTGCTTATTTCCAGGTGCAATGATGTGACCAGGAAACCCCTCTTTAAATAATACTGATATACAGTGTGTTTCAGTTTAAGTTGCGACAATTCATTATTTTATAACGGATTGGCCGATTTTTGAAAACTTTTTTTTAATATAGTACTCCGAAAGCTCTACATCCTGGTATGCATTATTATAAATTCGCCTTTTCCATGCTTTACTACGATAACAAGAACAAAAAGAATCCAAAAATGACGAAAGCATATTAGGCGCTTTTTTTACAAAAAAGAATCAAATACCTCTATCGATTTAGGCAATCTGGAACCCACGAATCCCAAGTTTCGATATCGTAACTAATACCGAATGTTCACAACAAGTGCAAAAAATGAAAAAATGACTTTTTGAGAGTGCTCTTGTGTGAACGCTACTAAGTGTGTTGCAAATATTATAGATTATTGCCAATGGATTAAGAGTCACCTACATAGGCGCCGACTTCGAAAAATTTGGCTGGGTGCCCAAGGTAGGTATACAACCTCCCCCCAAAATGTTATTATTTTTTTTATTTACAAATATAAAATAAAAGTACATAACAAAAAAACGAACAGTTATCACCCTGAGGATTAAAAACAAAACGTAAATAGAATGAAATAAAATAAAGGTATTTCTATAAGAATGGCCCCGTTTTAAAATTTAGCGAACTCTCATCCCGATGAATCAGCTGGATATCCGTCTCTTACTTCCTCCAACAAATGAGAGGGAGATATCAGCTGATTCATCCGGATGAGAGTCCACTGAATTTTAAGACGCGGTCTTTAAACAAAAACAAACAAAAAACAAAACAAAAACAAAAAACGACTAGTTACCTAACTTTGCGTAAATAACGCAAAACTGCTTAGTCTTATGGGGAACATTTGACATATAATATTTTCAAATTGTTTAGTTGTCACCAGAGCTGGGCAGTATTAGCTAACTACTTTTGTAGTTAACTGCGTAGTTAATTACTTTTTCAGGAAAAGTAGTTGTACTCAAACTACTTTTTTCATATTAGGAGTTATACTCCACTACATTTTTAATTCCGTAAAATACTCAAAAATTTTGTTGAAGAAGTAGTTGACTACCACCGTTGATTGCATCCTCCATCCGCGCTACCACCTAAAAACTACTTAATAAATCTAACTACTTTTCAGTAATCTAACCACTTTTTGTTAATCTAACTACTTTCCGGTAATCTAATTAGCTACCTAACTTAAAGGAGAAAGGTGAAAGTCTGAAATTTGGTATGTTATATACCTGGGAGAAGAAGTCATAAAAAAGGCAAACAAAAAAGTTTTGGGTATTTTTAACCCCTTGACCTCCCATTTTGGACCCCTATGATGAAGAATGCCAAACTATCTCGACCTGTAGTGTGAATGTCAAATCTCATATGTAGGTATATCACATACCAAATTTCAGAATTTTATCTTTGCTCGTTCTGGGAATGTTTAGACAAAAGCGTTTGCGAAACTGTCTATTTCGGGGCTATAGTCCCCTTATAGCATTTTCGAGGCCATGTTTATAATAACTTTTTTGGGTCGCAGAAAGAACGAACGGATTACGGCAGGCTAATTTCTAATAGGTACCTATTTTCAGGCACACTGCAAAACATTTTCAAAACGATTTTACTCGAAAACGGTGCGTGCTATCGAAGTTCAATAAGAGCACCGTTTTTTCGTAGAATACCCTGAATTTTCATAATTTTGTAAGAAATCTGAAGAAAGAGCAATTGGTGTATTTTTAAATCTTTGACCCCCCATTTTGGACGCCTATGATAAAGAATGCCAAACTATATCTATCTCGATAAATGTCAAGTGTCACATGTATATCACATACCGAATTTCAGAATTTTATCTTTGTTCGTTCTGGAAATATTTAGAAAAAACCGTTGGCTAAAGTGCCCATTTAGGGGGCTATAGCTCCCTTAGGGGTCATTTTTGAGGCCACGTCAAAGGCCATATTTATAGAAACTTTTTCATTTTTTTGGGTCGCAGAATGCGCTGGTAAATTATGGCAGGCTAATTTCGGGATACCCTGTATATCGCTGTACTCATCACTGTATCAAAAATGTAGTGGTTAATTTATAAGAACATTTTTCTTCTTGTTTTTTTTTGTATTTTTATATAGACAGTAATCAATAAACATACCTGTTCTACCAAGTTTTTCAAAGTAGTTAAAAAAGTAGTTACCATTTTAACTACTAACTACTAGTAGTTAGTAGTTAAACTACGTTTTAGGCCCGATAGTTAGATTATCATGTAGTTAAACTACTTTTTTGTTGAAGTAGTTAGTAGATGTATTCAACTACTTTTTAAAAGTAGTTTGCCCAGCTCTGGTTGTCACCTTGTCACCTTTGCTTGAGCTTCCAACAACTGGCCAAACTTTTGGCCGGGTGCTCGAGCCCCGGAGCACCCGCAGAGTCGGCGCCTATGGTCACCTAGTGTATCAATTCACACAATATTCACTTTGTATGCGATATGCGGATGATACGATATGAATCCATACACTAGGTGACTCTTAATCCAGTAGCGTTTAGACAGGGCACTCCCAAAAAGTAATTTTTTCATTTTTTGCACTTAAGTTGTGAACACTCGGTATAAGTTACTATATCGAAACTTGGGATTCGTGGGTTCCAGATGTGCTTAAATCGATAAAGGTTTCGTAAAGAAAATGCCTAATGCTTTCGTAATTTTTTGGGGTCTTATTTGTTATCGAAGTAGGCTATGAAAAAGGCGATGCATACCAGGATGTAGGGCTTTCGGAGCACTATATTTTTAAAAGAGTTTTCGAAAATCTGCCGACCCGTTATAAAATAATGAATTGTCGCCACTGGCACCTATGTTAAAACACACTGTATACAGGGTGGGGCAATGGAAACTTTCCACCCCGATTTTTTTGGTTTAAAATAAAAATCTGGGAAAACGCTCGGACACGTCGATTTTTGATTTGAGAGGGAACTATTTTTCAGTTTATTTCATCCCCGTAGCTTTAACCCCTAGCAGGGGGGAGAACAACTCCCAAAATTTAAATAGGGGATAGGGGTCGTGCCATACCTCTTTTTAAAGATCTCATAGAGTTCTTTATGACCCTACAATTTCGCCTCATTACTTTTATCCGTAACGAAATGACAGCTTGTCAAAATGAAAATAAATAAAAATACTTACTAATTAAAGTTGTATTATTTAGGGGTACACGTGAACTTTATTTAACCAACTGTTGTTCATAAAATGTTTACCTCCGGTTTGTTTAGGAGTTTCATTAAAAATAATCTCGGCGGCAGGAATTATCGTTGTCATCAACTTCGTCCTCAACATTTTGGTGTTTATTTACAAAATTTTTCTGCAGAGTTGCAACTTCCCTAATGTGACAAATAATGAAAGCACTTATTTCTTACAATGTAAATATAGCAAGTCATAATTGGTAATATTAAAATACACATGTTGAAAATATATTAAATTATGTACTAAGCCTGGTTGCGTAGAAGGAAAACTGGGGCAAGCGTAATAGATTTGGCAACAACGCGGACCGAACGCCTGTCTCTTGTTGTAGTGCGCGCCGAGTACAGGTTAAAAACGCTAATAAACTCTTTACATTTGTTTAACTATCAACCTATTATAGTGAATAGTGCTGGGGCGCTTAAAATGCGTCGTGTGTGGTTATTTACTTTTATTTTGGCAAGCTGTCATTGCGTTAGGGATAAAAATAATTAGGTGAAATTGTAGGGTCATAAAGAACTCGATAACACCTTTAAAAAGAGGTATGGCACGACCCCTATCCCCCATTTAAATTTTGGGGTTGTTCTCCCCCCCAGCTAGGGGGTTAAAGCTACGGGGATGAAAAAAACTGAAAAATAGTTCCCCCTCAAATCAAAAATCGTGTCCGAGTGATTTCCCAAATTTATATTTGAAATAAAAAAAATCGGGGTGGAAAGTTTCCATTGGCCCACTGTGTTGTATACATATACAGGGTGAGTCACAACTAAAGGCAGAGCCGAAAACACAAGGTAGAATTCGCTAAAATAAGCACATATGCTTAATAAACATTAGCTCAAAAACGCTTGGTTCTCCATATACAGAGTGTTGAAACTTTTCCAAATATTTTTTAATTTTTTTCTAGCCCGTTTAGGAATTATTTTATACATATTATGGGTTGTCATTTTGTGCAATAATTTGGCCCTGTTCAGATGAGCAGCGGCGTAGATACAAATAATTTTATTTAAAATGCCAGCATAATCACTTTGACACTAGTTTAAAAAATCCGAAATTACGAAGAAACTGTACCAGAAATAAAAAAAATACCAAGAGGCACTTTTTGTTCCAAATTAAATGGGCTATCCAAAAAATCCAAAATTTTTGGTTTTGCACAGGGCCGTACTACTTTTTTTCTACAATTATTTACAGTAACTATTTGTACCTACGCCGCTGGTGATCGGAACGGGGTCAAATTATTCCACAAAATGGCAACCGTCCAGTGTATAATGTGTACCAAATTTGGTTGGAATTCCTAAATGGGATCGAAAGAAATTAAAAAAATATGTTATTTTTGGAAAATTTTCAACACGCTGTATATGGAGAACCAAGCTTTTTTGGGCTAATGTTTATTAAGCATATGTGCTTATTTTAGCGAGTTCTACCTTGTGTTTTCGGCTCTGACTTTAGATGTGACTCACCCTGTATATTTCACGACTATTAATAAATCCTTCCATTGTGTGCTTGTTTGCGATCAAGAAACGTCTGCATTTCATTGGCCGTTTTCATTTCCTCAAGAGTTAGGCAATGAGTTCATTGTAATTAGTAGGACTAATTATTGCAATAATAGTTAAAATACAGGAAGTTATTTTATCTATTAATATCGATACAAAATATAAAAATTTGGGCAGAATTTCCCTATGAAATCATTTTATATGCCTGTTCATGTTCATTAGAAGATACATATATAACGTGTAAATTGAATGTTAACCTGATTAGCCCAGCGAGTTGAAATGAATGAAATGAAAATTTGATCTGCTCTAAACAGATTGATAAAATATAAATATCGACAAAGAAATATGAGCCTAAGTCCACAGATGCTTTTCCCATGGAATGAAAAATGCATGAAAATTTTGAAAATTATTAACCGATTTCAACCTACCAGGTTTCAAATTAACCGTCTTTTAGTGTTCTAGTAGTGCACACAATTTTAAACACCCATCGGCAATAGTCTCTGACTGATTTTTTCACATTAAACCATTCTTTAAACAATGTTGCGCCACTTCAAAATTGGATCCCTTGAAATGCTAAATATGTTACCTATCAATAAATATATCGATTTTTCCATATGGCATCCTGAATCGAATTACAATATGCACTTTGACTAATTTTACTGGCCCTAGTAAACAAAACGTGAAGTGAAAGCCAAAAATGCTTACCTATACATTAGTACTGTGCTGTGATTCCAGAAAATGTGATGTTAATATGAAAAGAATTGTGGTGCAAATGTCTAAATAATAAAAAAGGCGAGTCTCTGAGATTTTAAGAATTACATATCATAAGGCGACTGCGACTGAATTAGCAAAACAATTGTTTCAACGAACAGTTCTGAACAGATTCTGACAGTTCCAACCAGAACCATTTCTCAAATCTTTGGTTTTGTTCAAGGTTAGTTTATGGAAGGTTAGGACATTCCCCCACTCTTAAACACAACCAAAGGTAGTCCCTTTGCACCTGCAACATCGCGCGACGGTGCTGTTCTCACCAGCTGGCCTTCAGCTTGATGCCAGTGGCGTATCAAAAGGGACAACACAGGTATTGAAAATCGAGAATAAAGTAAAACACAAACATAAAACAAAAATGCGATACACCAACGTACTCAACAAAGTTCCGTTATTCCATTGCACGAACATTAAAATGAACAAATAACTGAAAACAGCCAAAGCAACATAAATATACGCCATAAACAAAGAACATATGAAACAAGTCTGTGTGCGTCTATGGCTGGGAGAGTCAAATGTTTAGGGAATTAGTAAATCGCCAATTCAAGAAGTGTAAAAGCTACCAACTTAAATTTCCCCTTTCGTCTTCTTCTAAAACTGCCAGAATCAGTTCAAAACTGTTTGTTGGAATAACTCTAATAATAGAATAAAAGATTCAAATGTGCCACCAAATAAACGACTTGATAATATATTTCTACCGTGGTGTAAACAGATAATAATGAATATAATAACATTTTATTTAATATATAGCCCTAGGTAGGAATCACACATCCTAAAAACATTATGTTTTAAGACATCAAGAAAGGATATAATGGCGTACTGAAGAAATACGGTTAGGAAATAATAATTATTATGACTGCTAAAGCCATATTTTCGTGGAGATGAGAGGTCCAACGGATTTCTAGATTTTGGAGGAAAAAGACCCAGCAACGGGGGCTCTATACAGGGTGTCCCAGAATATGTGGGCAATCTCTCGGATTTATACAAGGGACGTTTAAATAACATGACAAGTTCCTATAAAAATTTTCCCCAGAGGGCCCACCTACGGAGATACAAGCCCCTAAAAGACGCCTCTGAAAATCGATTTTTTTAAATAAATTTTAAAATACTTACTTTGTGTAATTTAATTATTTTTTAATACGATGGACAATAGATAAGTATCCTTAAAAAGGTCCCAGGAAAACAATTTTGGCTTATTTGGTTTGCCAGGGACGGACTAGCTGTAGCAGAATAATATCAATTTTTTTACACCCTTTACGATAAACGCACAGCAATAATATTTGTAGGTAGCTTGAACTTAAACTAAAAAAAGACACTTGGTTGATATCGATAAAATGAACTGTTTTTGAGAAAAAAATTGACATTATTGTGCTAGAGCTAGTCCGCCCTGGCAAACCAAATAAGCCGAAATTGTTTTCATTGGCCCTTTTTAAGGAGTGTATTACCCATTGTCCATCGTATTAAAAAATAATTTAATTGAGAAAAAAATTGACATTATTGTGCTAGAGCTAGTCCGCCCTGGCAAACCAAATAGGCCGAAATTGTTTTCATTGGCCCTTTTTAATGAGTATTACCTATTGTCCATTGTATTAAAAAACAATTTAATTCATTAATTAATTAGTTATTAAAAAAACTATTTTCAGGGGCGACCTTTAAGGGCTTGTATCTCCGTAGGTGGGCCCTCTGGGGAAATTTTTTATAGGAACTTGTCATTTTATTTTAACGTCCCCTGTATAAATCCGGGAGATTGCCCACATATTCTGGGACACCCTGTATAGAGGTAAAGAATAATTAATTCGCGTTCGGGATTTCTAGGAGTGTTGGTACCGATGAAGGATTGCTTGAGCCACAAATTGCTAAAGAGGAAAGGTCCAAAGGATTGTCTTGTCTCTGTTTTTGTGAAAGCTGTGTGCATGAATTATTGGGTTAGGGTAAGCTTGACAAAGCCACGATGGCGGAAAACTATTTACAATCGACGAGTTTTTTTAATTGAGTGCAGCGAAATACGCAACTTTTGTCTTCCTGGTATACCTACCTAAAATTTTATTCGGAACTCTCATAATTTGCTATTAAAATTTTTAAGTGAATACTTACCAGTGACGTTGGGGCTACACTACTAGGCTGAACCCCAACGACTCTGGGTGGGACTGCCGGTTGTACGGCGGATGCGGGGGGCACGCTGGGCGCGGTCCCGCCCCCAAACTTAGGGGCGGCGGGTGGTGGCGCCAGCGCCGTCCCGCCGCCCCCGCAGCCGCCCTGCACGTGGAGACGGTTTCGTAGTGTTACCAGTTCGGTGCTGAGGCTGCGCAGTCGCTGCTGGAGGTGGACGGCTTCGTTCGATGAGGAAGCATCTGGAAAAATGAAATACAGGGTGGTTCACTTTTATGTGGTAGGACTTTAACATTAGATAGAAAAAGATAATCTAAAATGAAAATTTTATATCAACATATATCGGGGAAAGCTTAGTTTCCGAGATACAGGGCGTTGAAGTGTTGGAAAAAATATGAAGTATTTTTTACACTGTCCGAACCAGTGGAGATATTTAAACCAAATTTGATGTGTAGTACCACCTTTTTGACTACGATATTTAGTGATAATATGAAGGTCCTGAAATAACCAGTGGTGGAGTTATGGGTTTTCACTATCACTAAATTTAAAAAGTAATTAGTACGGACCTGTCTCACATCAACGTAAATTTTTTTTTCGTAAAGTTCTTTCAATTCTCTACAAAAAGTGTATCTTGACATTTTTTTGTATCTGCCACGGTTGTGTAGTAAATAAATTATTTCGTTTCCATCTCAGCCTTTTTTGCCTAAAAATGTGTTTTCTAAGATTATTGATAAATATCGCAAATAACAGAAATTAATTATGGAACACTTATCGGATTCAGCTATTTTATTTTTAATTTTATGGAAACAATTTTAAAAATAAACTGGCACTTGGTTTGAGGTACATTACTTTATTATCATTTTAACATTTTTATCAAATCTGTATTATTTCTTAATAATTTTTATAATTGCCAGTTTATTTTTAAAATTGTTTCCATAAAATTAAAAATAAAATAGCTGATTCCGATAAGTGTTCCATAATTAATTTCTGTTATTTGCGATATTTATCAATAATCTTAGAAAACACATTTTTAGGCAAAAAAGGCTGAGATGGAAACGAAATAATTTATTTACTACACAACCGTGGCAGATACAAAAAAATGTCAAGATACACTTTTTGTAGAGAATTGAAAGAACTTTACGAAAAAAAAATTTACGTTGATGTGAGACCGGTCCGTACTAATTACTTTTTAAATTTAGTGATAGTGAAAACCCATAACTCCACCACTGGTTATTTCAGGACCTTCATATTATCACTAAATATCGTAGTCAAAAAGGTGGTACTACACATCAAATTTGGTTTAAATATCTCCACTGGTTCGGACAGTGTAAAAAATACTTCATATTTTTTCCAACACTTCAACGCCCTGTATCTCGGAAACTAAGCTTTCCCCGATATATGTTGATATAAAATTTTCATTTTAGATTATCTTTTTCTATCTAATGTTAAAGTCCTACCACATAAAAGTGAACCACCCTGTATAATCAAATACTTACCCAGAATTTGGCAAATCGAATGCAGTATTATATTTTTTAATGTGCGGAATCATGTTTGAGTAAGAAATACATGGAAATACTACTGTTTTGAAATTTTTACAATTCCAAAGAGGTCTTGGCAGTCTAAACATTAACAACGACCATGAAGACTATTCATATATTATATACATACACACGAAATTCTTATTTGGAGAGTTTCGAATATCAGTAAAATCTTAAAAAGTTCCTAGACATTTTGAAATTTTATTACGTTATTCTCTTGGCTAAAACAAACATTTGTTGTTATTGCATCTATCTTTATCAACAGGCCAACGGGATCCACAAATTCAAGGTAAGTCAATTTAGTATAAAATTTGAAAACGGAATATTTTTAAAACGGAAATAGATAATGACACAAAGTTTTTATATCACTTTGATTGCCTTGATGAGCAGATTTCAAAAATGCTATAATATATAGGGTGTTCCATTTTACAAAAACATAAGATGGTTTGCTATGCATTTGCGAAACAGCCTGTATACAATTTCTTACTATCCCAGAAAACTGCATAAAACTCCCTAAAATTTTTATTTAAAACTTTTTCTACCACAAAAAAAGTTATACCTACTACTTCATTTAGTTGTGAGAGTGAGAGACAGCGTGGAAACTGACTTAATTTTCATATAATTGTTATTTAATTTATTGCTAATATTATTCTTAACGGTGATGGTGATGCCTTAGACTATGGAGGAAGGCAAACCCTTATAACATTGGCAATTAATTCTCGTGCTTGAGAATGCAACGTTCTTCCCTGTTTACTCATTTTGCACACGTTAACTCCCGAACATACGAAACGCCACTGAGTTCTCTGAGCCGGCGGAAAAAACTTGCCAGCGGCCTAAAAAATGAGGTCTGTGTGGTAGCCCAAATACGCAGTTAACTTTACGTACTATAGAAACAGGCACAAAACGCGTTGGCTAACTTATTTTGTCAGCCGGCTCCTTGGCAGAACTGCTGTGTTGCCGTACTTCAAAGGCGATGGTAGGCGCGACGATGTTGAAAAAAATATAATAGGTGTTTTATCACACCGCCTTAAAAATATATAATAAACAAAAATGGGTAAGTGGTCCCGTGATGCGAGCTTTATTTTTTCGGCTTCAATATGATAAAACTAGTATTCGCCAATAAATAACGACTACTCGTATAGGAAATCTCGCAACGCTGCCCGCATTCTTTAGAAACGTTTTCTTTTGTGCTTTGGACTATACATGAAAATAATAAGTCATAATTCACTATAATGGACGATCACGATAATGAAACTTCAACTGACAAATCACGGAGTTTTGCAATTGTTCATTTAAACCAAATCGATAATAATAACGGATGCTTTATTATCAACAGCGCTGGATATAAATAAACAACCTGTTGTGTGTAAAACGACTCAGTAAACAGTAAATTTGACTTCAAATTCATTACTTCCTCGTTTAGTACTTCTTTTGCTAAACTCCACACACCAAAACTTTGTTTTTTGCACTCGACGCGCGTTTCGCTAACATAGTTAGCTAGCATGCAGTCTTCTTCAGGAGTTTCTCTCAAGTTGTATCGGCAAATTGTTGCTGAACCACAAGATCGTAATTTATAGCGTATAATAATAATAAAAATAATAATATCGATTCGGTTGCCAAGATCTTGCACCAGAAACTGGCGGAAAAACTGCTGCTTGTGCAGGCAGAGAGGGTCCCATATTACAGCTACACACCGGAGCCTGTCCTTGAGAACAGCAACTACAAGATGTACTGGGATCGTACAGTCCTGACAGATCAACGAGTTGCCCATAACAGACCGGACCTTATAATAGTTGATAACATTTCTAGGAAGACAACTCTGATTGATGTGGCCATCCCGAACAACAACAACTTGCGCGTGAAGCAAGTCGAGAAGATCGCGAAGTACAGAGACTTAGAAGAACGAATTAGAAGGCAATGGGAAATGGAGAACGTTCAGACGGTTCCAATCATCGTGTCAACAACTGGTGTTATACCAAAAAGTTTGCTGAGAAACATCAAAGAGCTGGGTCTAACTGATAATCTTTACAGGTCCATGCAGAAAGCGGTATTACTTGCGACAGCCCGAACAGTCAGGAAATTCACGGGGAGTGCAGGAACGTCCAACACCATCAATGTCACCTAAGGCCCGATAACATGGCAAGGGTCTCGTCCGAGCCAGATCCTTGTGGTATCCGGGATACCCCGGATCTGAGAATGTTCCCCGTAGAGGGAGTGCGAATGCCTTTTGGCTAAGTCGATAATAATAATAATAATTCTCACCCTCACAATACATCAAACTAGGAGTAGGTACCCCAGAAGCAACCACATGCTTGTGCGGGGGAGGGGAGTAATTACTATTATTTTGTACTTTGATTGTTAGTAAAAATTAATAATGGTTTCCATGATTTCTAAAAATTTATTATGACCGTATTACCTTTAATTGACACACCTGAGTATCTGGAAGTTAGAAAACTTAAAAATTGTGAATTATGTTGGAAAATATTTTGCCTCTTTTAGAATTTATGGCACTGGCATGTCACATAAAACCTGATGGCAGTTGGACACTGACATATAACCTTGTACCAGCCCCCTTGTGGTCTCCTTGGAGTCTACAGAAAACAAACTTCCCCTCAAAGCTTCACTTTTCCTATGTGATAGACTGTGACATGCTGGGTCCCCTTATTTTAAAGAGTCCCTGGTTCGAACCAATAGGTCGATGGAAGGCGGAAAAATATGCAGTCTAAAATGTCAGCACCAGTACGAGCGACGCCACCGCGGCATAGTTTGACGGAAAACTCAAGTAAAAATTTAGATTCTGAACATAGCTACTTATCTACGGACCATCGCCAGTTAATTTTCTCTAGAAATTTCAGAAGATGTTCAAACAATATTTGTCAGTGAAGACAACATAATAATAACGATTTTTTATTGATATATTTTATATTTATCATTATGTTGGTGACAAAACAATTTTTATCATCTCATTTCTGTAAGATAAATATTTTTCAGATATAGATTTCAGAAGAACATTTTTATCAAATTATTCTTCCGTTTAGATTGATTACAAAAAACCTGATCAAAATGTTTTACAGTAGCTGTTGATGACACAGATCTGCCATGTAGGCTGGCTTTACCCGTTCTAGAGCGACTTTCTTTTCGACGCATTTAATCACCACAGGGTGATGGTTTGGTCGTCACGTCGAATCACCGGGAACGGACCACTGTAAGGAGGTCTCAGAGCGGGGTGCACGCTCTTAAGAAGACGTAAGTGACAAGTTCTGGAATACAAAAGTATTTTTAGAGGAATAATGAGAAGCGGGGGCCTGGCGAAACTAAGACATCTGGTGACGCAAACGTGTGACTAAGTTGGTGGCAGCATCTTGATGGTTCACGAAGAAGCAACAATTAGTTCACCAGGTAGTCGAAGGGGTTCTCCGTAGACAATCTTGGCAACTGGCGCGTTGATGTCTGGCTTGTAGGCGCTGCGAATTCCTAGTAAAATCACAGTCAGGGCTTGTAGCCCTGTCGTATTGGAGTGGCACATAATGACAGCCTTCAGTTGCCTGTGAAGACGTTCGATCATTCCATTAGATTTTGGGTGGTAGCCGAAGGTCCGATGTATGGTTGCACCAAGGGTCATTCGAAGGATGCAGAACAGCATAGACTCAAACTGGCGTCCTTGGTCAGTTGTGATGTGCGTCCGTGATTAAAACAGGATATCCACCAGTTCATAAGCGCTTCGCCGACATCTTCTGCGGTGATGCCACTTAGCGGCCAGACTTCTTCCCATCGGGTGAAAATATCAATAACGGTAAGACAATACCGGTACGAATCAGCATGCGGTAGAGGTTTAATGAAATCGATGTGGATGTGCTGAAAACGTAGACGGCGTTAAGTTTCCCAGCGGGTTGTAGACGTGGCCTGTGACTTTGGCGCGATGACATCCTTAGCAAGCGCCGGTGCCAGCAGGCCCAGCAAGATTGCTGTACGTGGGACCAGACGAAGCGTTGAGTGCCGGCGTGACGGAGACCATGCAGGGAATTGAACACCTGTCGATGCAGCGACGAAGAAACATCCGGGGAGGCTGACAGGTTTGCCACGGCGCTGTTGAAAGGCGTACGTCAAGAATGTGCCGAAAGTACTAGGTAGCAGCGTGAACGGCAAACAATTCCCTATAGTATGTGGGCCATTCTGTCTGGCGTAGTGTTAGCTTCTGGGAGAAGAATGCAAGAGGCTCCCCATGTTCCGTCGACGCACTGTTGTAGTTGCTCCGACAGCGATGCTGGAAACGTCTGTAAAATGTCCGATCTTGGCACTTGGATCAGGATGAGTCAACAGAGGAGCGTCAGCGAGGTTCTTCTTGCATGTTTCAAAAGCTTCCTCTAAGGCGAGTGTCCTTGGAATGGGCTGGTTTCCGCGTAGACCGGAGAGGGCGGAGTGTAGAAGACCCTGGTGCTTAGCGGCTGAGGGGAGGAACCGACGATAGAAATTTAGCATGCCTAAAATTCGGCGCAGACCACGTGTAGCTGATGGGTGTGAAAAATCCCGGAGGCCAACAACTTTGTTTTGACACCTCGTAGCCCATAAAAGTGACTGAAGCAGAGCAAAGCACGCTCTTATTGGCATTGACAATAATACCGTATTCAACCAGACGCATGCAGAGGGCACGTAAATGGCCTCGGTGTCCATCAACGCTGCAGGAGAAGATCAAAGTGGCATCTAGGTATATATCGAAAACAGAAATCGAAACCGGAGAAGACTTCATCAATGAACGTTGAAATGTTTGTCAAACCGATATATGTTGATATAAAATGTTCATTTTAGATTATCTTTTTCTATCTAATGTTAAAGTCCTACCACATAAAAGTGAACCACCCTGTATTAAGTGAATTATAATTATAATGCTCAATTATTAGGTAAATATCGATCAAATTATAATTTCCAGATTTATTAAACTAGAAAACTCGGAAAACACTGCCCTTCACGGATTTTCCCCTACTTATGTATACAAAAGGATTATCCCGTATATGTAAGACAAAACTTTGTGGATACCTATTCCTTTTTCTAACTATGTGCCGCGACCACGGTCAGGAACATCCACAAAGGCGTATCGCTCTTGGTTCTTAATCAAAGTGAAGATCATAAAGAAATAAATGATACATTTCTTTATCGAGAAGTCAATGGTAGTTTTTTATATCTGCCGAATAGGGCCAGATCAGATATCGCCTATTCAGTTGGATATGAGAGTAATAAAATGGAAAATCCCTCCAATATGGATATAGCAAATGTTGAAAGAATTATGAGATATCTTATAACGACCAAGAAAAACGGATAAATTTATAAGCAATATGAGCTGATTGGTTATTGTGGTCCAGATTTTGTTGGTGATATTCAAACCAGGAAAAGCATAATGGGGTATGTAGGTAATACATTTTTGCAATGGTCCGGTTTGTTGGTGTTTTAGAAAACAACCCATAGTTGCACTATCGTCAACGGAAGCCTAGTACATAACAGTAGCAGAACGCACGAAAGAATTACTGTACATGAAAGCCTTGTTAGACGAAATTGTAATGGAAACAGTTCAGATCACTTTACAAATGGATAACCAAAGTGCGATCAAAATCATAAAAAAAATCCTTAAATTTGACAAGCTTACATGGCATACATTCATAGATTTTATTAAGAAAATCCAGTCTAAAAAGCAAGCAAGAGTATTTTTGTGCCTTTTGATTTGAAATGAAGTCCGTGGCTAGTTTTAGTGCAAGTATAGAAAGCATATATTTTTTAGTTTCTTATAGTGGACCGTTGGTACGCTTTGTGGCTATAAACATTTTTTTAAATTTTCATTCTGCATACGTTACAAAATACTCTTCCAATGATGTTAAAAGGTTTTGTCTCACAACATGTGAACTGGCAACACTGTCGACTTTGGTTGTTAACGTGTTGCTAAGTATGAAGTTAGGTCTGTGTGACTTTTGTAAGCTGACATTTTGACAATGACAGCAATGCATTAGTCTTTGTAGATGTATAGACATTAGACATGTGTATGCGTCGTATTGAAGTAGACTAATTTACCTTTGTTAATCACTACCAACTAAGTACTGTTACTCTATATACTTTCTAACTTCAACTCCAACACTGGCTCATTTTACCAAACATCAAAATGTAATATGTAGAATTCTAGCTTCTTCAACTGGTTGAACAGATCATCCCTTAATTCCAAAATAATGTTAATTCTTCTGTAATTCACATAATAGTCTGCGCATACGAGTTTCATGTTATCACAAACAAATCTACCTATAAAAGCTCTGTTAATATGATAAAACTGCGAAATATTGAACGCAAGCAGAATTCGTGACCGTAGAAAGGACGGCAATGGTAATACAGCTGGATATTTAAAATATTGGGCATTCAAAGCGTCAGAAACTGACATACCTCTAACAACAGAATAGCTCTGTTATAGCCTATAATAAGTCGCCATTTTTTTCGTCGAGTAGCGCCACCCCAGTCCGCAAACAACAATGAAATATGACGTGATGCTCGGGTTTTTAATATAGTGTCGGTCCAGGTGAAACATAAGAATGCACTAGTAGGTACAGTGAAAAGTACTGTAATAATTTTTTTCCAGTGTTAGGGTTGAAGATAATTATTATAAAAATATGCCCTGTGAAAACATGTCGCAACGCCGCAGCGGGATGGTTCAACGGGTCTATGCAGTCTAGAGCAGTCTGCACTTTGACTTAGTTTATCTTTTCTAATAAATGTTCAACTCTCTTTTTAATTATAATTAGATACATTTGTGACCTTTTTTTCAATAATTGAATACCTAAGTAAGTAGGTACGTTTGTTTCACAGACAATAAAAGCAGTAATAAGTAACAAAATTAACACAGAAGTATAAGTATTAATTTATAATAAGTACGATTCCTGGTGTGGATAGGTACATTTTCGACAAATGATATGGTAAATATGGGCAAATAGAGGGAACTACATTTTGCTGTAAGTCGAATTTTTGTGAGAATTTTTGGCAAAGTGCGCCGTCAGGCAAATGATGATTACCTTATGGTTAATTTTTTATAAAAATACAAACAACAAGCGAACAGAGAACTGCATGTGGTGAAGGAGAATAATATCTCTTGTGATTGAAATGACAGTTAGGGTCAATTTTATAATACATTCAACTAAAACATATTTCGACTTTAAAATTAGGTAAAGAAACTTTTGCAACAATAGTAAACAATGTTTGGATCGTTAGAAAGCTCCCTTAACCCATTAGCGCCTTGCGTTACCATTTGGCAACGTCCAACAGGTGATCTTTTCGACGCGTCCTAACTTGTCAGCGATTTTATTTCGTTTACGGTAGGAATCTTATTACCGACGTATTACTGTTTGGAATACATTCGTACTGGCAAATTCAGTTTACATTTGATTGTTAGAGTGTGAGCAGTGCTAGAATATACCATTCAAATAAATCATCGAAAAAAATGGAGCCTCGGTTTGAGTAAGTATGTTTATTTTTATGTGTCACATATTTTTGTTACTTTGGATTTATATTTATGTATAGAATGCGTTAGAGTATTCATTGACAAAATATAAAGACATTTTACTAAAAACTAGCTGACTTACATATTCGTAAACATGACTGTTGCCATATGGCAACGCTAGGCGCTTACATTCAGTAAATATTTATTTTTCAATTCCAGGAGAGGATTCTCAGTTTCTCAAGCACTAGATATGATTTACAATGATGAAACTTAGACCAATGATTGAAATGCTAAAAGATCGATGTATCCACAATTTTGTTCCGGAATTGAACCTAGCATACGATGAAAGTATGGTAAAGTATTATGGGAAGCACAGTTGCAAACAGTTTATTCGGGGCAAGCCAATCAGGTTTGGCTACAAAATCTGGAGCCTATAGGCTCCAGATTTAGTGTTTATAAACACTAAAGATGGCTACCTAATAAACTTTGATTTTTATCAGGGAAAGAGTCCTAAAATGAATTCGGACTATGATGTTCTATTTGGTAAAGCCGCTAGCCCACTTCTGATAATGTTAGATGAACTTCCGCTAGGAAAAAGACAGTTGGGGTATACTTTCTATATGGATAATTTATTTTCTAATCCAGCACTATTTTCTTTTTTGCAATTTCGCGGCTATTCCGCCATTGGGACAATTCGAGAAAATAGAAGTCCAACACAGTGCACCCTAACTAACAACTTGCTTATCAAGTTCGTCCTAAAGGTGCTGGAAGACATGCAGGATCAATAGAGTCCTCAGATAATAGCCGTATTTCAGATAATATTAGATTTGATAGAATTGACCACTTTGTTCAGCATACAGAAGGCCATAAAAAAAGAAGGTGCGCGCGCAGTACATGCAAGTCCATAATTAGAACAATGTGCTGGAAGTGTAATGTAGCCTTGTGTATTGACTATTTCCAGCCATTCCATTGTCGAAAGCATAATCTGCTATTGCATATTATTGAAAATAATATATACTTGACGATATTACACTGTTTCATTGCTTTCCAAATAACTGCCAAAACCTTTTTGATTTCTTATAAAATTAGACACTTTGACTTCACAAGCTCCTAGCGTTACCATATGGCCACAGCCTATATTTCAAAAAGTACTACTCAGATATTTTTGGAATAAATTATTTTCGTTTCAGGGAGTCATTTTTTACAGTTATTTAAGAAAAAATATCGAAATTTGAAAAAATACATAATTCAGGCGTTAATGGGTTTTTAAAGGGTACTTTAGTTTGTCTATGCAAATGGCCCGTAAAATCATATCATTCTTAAATTTTCGTCCTTTGGAAAGCACAAAACCAATACAAGTCTACCTGCCGCCTGCCGTCAAGCAAAGAAAACCTAGCTACTTCAAGTTATTATTACGATTTGACTTACAGCGTTGATTGAGGAACGCTTACAGCCAGGTATATACCTAACTGAGTTCTAGCATCCCTCGGCGATTCTAGGCATCTTGAGGCTTGAATTTGTAAAGACATGATTCTTCACTTAGAACTTTTATAGAAATGTTTCACTTTTGCACAAACAAAACAAATATATAAAAAAGCTGTCGCCAGCACTTCGGGCAGTCTGTTTCCACCCAGAGACACACTGCCTCGTCGTAGCAATCTGGCGACGATAGCACTACCCGCACTACAAAAATTAATGCTTTGTAAAATCAACTGACAGGGAATGACAGGCCACGCCGCGCAGACCCGCAAGCCATGCTGCCAGCTTTCTAAACTTCAGGGCTTTTCCTAGAGTCGGCTTTGGAAAAGTGATCGATCGAGTAAGGCACCCACTCTCTTACTATTGAATTGTTTTCTCTTATTTTTCCGCCTAGCCTTCTGGAGTTTTGCACGTAATCTCATTTTGAATGAAACAATAAGCATACAAATTGCCAAAAGTGCACTTGGTAATATAAATATTGTGAAATTATTTGCAACCTTAGCGTCTATTTTTACATGAAAAAATTACATATTTGACCCCCTGCCCTCGCATTATAAATACTTCAAGGGTGCCTTCTGGTGGCCAGACCCTACCTGTGTCGGTGCTGGTATATCTACTGGCTAAAATTTCACTTGCGTCGAGTCACATATTATATGCCCCTCCGTAGCCGACTCTCCGTCTAACAATATCTTTGAGAAAGGAGGAAGATTTAATCTCCAAAAGCTCAGAAAACAAAGTTGTTGACGTTATTTTTGAGTTAACATTCAAAGTTTCGTTCTTTTATTGTTAGGCGTTAGGCATTTATGCATTTTCCTGCAACTTGAAAAGTTGTCTTTTAATCAGTTTGGTTCAGGTGTCTGTAGCGAAAAACTCAATTAAAAAGTAAATGGATCGTTGCTCAATGTTCACTCAGCGATGTTATCAAACATCATGCAGAAAGAAAATACAAAATAGGTAGATAGGTATTTATACTATTTATATTTGTTTTAATAATTTAGCCTGTATATTGAAATTTGTAAAAACCGCCAACTTCCCTAGTACTGTCACATTTTCTGGAGCTTTTAAATCCAAATATTATTAGCACATAAATCTGCAAAAAACTTGACTAAAATTACGGAAGGTCATGACCAATCTGTCAATTTGATATTGTCTTTGATCCTTATGCATTCTTATTGTGTTTGGAACTCCATTGTGATAAAGACAACTTTTCTACACCTTTTCCAACGGTATTTCAGAAAATGTCAAGTAGGTATATAATTTCAGTAGACGTCATTTGTATTTCAGAATAATCAATTCAGGTAATTTAAGAAAGTGCAAATTGTATTTCAAAATCAATTGTATTTCAAAGTCAATTGGGTTTCAGACAGGGTGATTTCAGTTTCAGAAATAGTCATAGTTCAGTCAAATGGTACACAAGGAAGGTGCGAAGTGGAAAGTTCTGGTGTAATTGTTTTTTGTGGTTTATTTCATGTTCTTTGAGGTGCTGAACACGAATCTGAAGTTGTCCAACAAAAATTTTCGCGGCAAATATGAGAAATCATTAAAGAAACACTAAAAATAATGTTGTTTAGTGATTTACAGCTTATAACTTGCAAAGCAACCTATTTACGCAAAAAGTGGCCCTATAGTAAAATAAACAGGAGAAAATTATCTACAATTTGACTGTCTTAACATTTTTTGTACGTCGTATGGTTTCCATGCAAAAGAGTGTTGAATGATAGAAATAGGGAAATAAGTATTTTTTGAAGACAGAAACATTCCAATAAACATAACGTCAGGCAGTGCCCTATAAAGAAATACTAGGGGGCGCTGCATTAGGCGCTGTGTTATGCTATACAACCCACAAAACGTTAAGAATAGGGGAGAATATACAGGTACCACCAGAGGGCAACAGGTGGTACTAGACGTCAAAATATACCCTGTGAGCCAAAAATGCCTTGGTAAAATGTTGCTCGTTTAAAAGATACAGGGTGTTGAAAATAAAACTTGTTTTTCGAATAATTTGAATAATTCTAAAACCGTTGAAGGTATCTTATTCAAAATTGACGCACTTGGGTTTTTGAAAGTGAGAAATCCGAATTCGGTACTAGTTTGAACCTAGTTCCTAGAGGGCGCTTGGTGCGAACTTCGTGTTGAATTAAATTCTGCATAATATCATTGAGTAAAGGATATAATATATCCTTTACTCAATGATAATATTTTACCCTGTGAAGCTGGGAATGTTTTGACGATGTAAAAAACATACTCTTGGTCAATATCGATATCGCAAGCCGTTTCCGAGATATTCATCTCTGAATGTATAGAAACACCGAACAAATCCAAATTTCGAAAATACAACGCAATTTATTCAAAATACAAAATGTTTTTTGAAATTTACTTTAACAGGTATTAAAAATGTCCCCCGTTTACCTCAAGTCACTTTCTTATGCTCTTTATTAAATGACGCCTCACATTCGGGAAGGTGCATTTTCAGCATTTTTAATATTATCGGTCGCTTGTTAAATTTTTCCTAATTAATAATAAATTAATTCGGATTTCTCATCTTCGAAATTATTGCAATTTTTCGAAAATCAAGTTTCATTTTCAACACCCTGTATCTTTTAAACGAGCAACATTTTACTAAGGCATTTTTGGCTCACACGGTATATTTTGACGTCTAGTTGGTACCACCTGTTGCCTTCTGGCGGATATGTTATGGGACACCCTATATATTCGATATGAATTTTCGGGTTGAAAATTGCGAACTTTCTCAAAAAATTTCCAGGAAATATAAAATAAACTAATATTCGTTTTTCCAGAACCGAATATTTCCAAAATATTCTCAATATATTGCAAAGTTCGAATTGAAATATTCGCCACTCACATCACTGTATGGAAGCTGTGTCTAAGAGGGCTCGTATACATAAATACATAAAAATTGTACAGAAATGCACGTCTTTTAATAGCCTATACAATAATATTTACCTACATGAAATAAAAATTATAAATTAATGGTGTTTTTTGCTGTTTTAAAAAAATTACTGAAGTTCCCCCATGCTTCAATACTCTTTTGCGTGGAAACCATACGATTTTTGTTGGACAACTTCAGATTCGTATTCAGCACCCCAAAAAACATAAAATAAACCACTAAAAACAATTACACCAAAACTTTCCACTTTAAACTACCGTTTGACTGAACTAAGTTTAATTTCAGAAACCATCATTTGTAGTTCATAAACTATGATTTGTATTTCGGAAAATGCCATTTTTGTATAGACGACCAATTCTTCGATTAAACAAAAAACATTAATTTAAAATAAGTAGTGTGTCCACGGATAGACTTGACCGAGGAGGAAATCACTGGTTAAATTTCGTACACTAAAAATTGTGAATTATGATGGGAAATGTTTTGCCTCCTTTAGAATCTATGGCACTATCTATAACATAAATACACGAGTTTAGTTTTTGAACCGTCAATTTATCTTTGAAATTACGGAAATCGGGTTTATCACGTTAGTTTCGACACCCTGTATAAAAATGAATTCTTTTGTAATTTTAAAGTGTTGGACATAACTAGAGGTAGTGTTGGATCTCAGGAGCACGCCTATCGCGAGTTTTTTAACTTACAATTTTAGCGGCTCTTCAATGTTCTACTTAGGTACTGATATTTAAAACATTTTATATATCCTTTATTCATTTTTGAGTTTTTTTTAATTAATAATTATGTTATACAGTGTGTCCCTTCCTCCATAAAAATGTTATTTATGGGCCGATTTTGAAAAACTTCTTTTTTATGGATAGGTCTCTGTAAAATGCAGGGACTCTTTAACTCTTTAAAGTAAGGGGACCCAGCATGTCACAGTCTATCACTATCACATAGGAAAAGTGAAGCCTTGAGGGGAAGTTTGTTTTCTGTTGACTCCAAGGAGACTACAAGGGGGCTGATACAAGGTTATGTTATATGTCAGTGTCCAACTGCCATCAGGTTTTATGTAACATACCAGTGCCATAGATTCTAAAGGAGGCAAAAGATTTCCCATCATAATTCACAATTTTTAAATTTTCTAACTTCCAGATACTCAGATGTGTCAATTAGGTAAAGGTAATGCGGCCGCTTGTAGTAGTAGTCCCAATAATTGCAACCAGATTTTTCCTGTAGTATAAGTAGGTAGTTCAAAACAAATCGTATTTCGAAAATTTTAAATTACTAATCAGGTAGCTTCAGTCAGGTATTTTTTTAAAGAGTTTTTATCTACGACTACAAGTTTATTTTAAGATTGTGAGGTACCTACCTTGGGAGAGAAATAAAATCACAAAAATTTTATAATGAACACCGAGAAAAACTACATCTATGAACTACTAGTCCTAATCTTATTAGCCAATCCCGAAATCTGTGAATGTTCTTTGGGTAGATACATTCAACAAGGGAAGAAAGTTCAAGTATACATATGACACATAATGGAATGAGGAACCTGGTAACAAGGTGCAATAGCGACAAATTCTTAAATAGGCAAAATCGGCACTACTGACTTACCATACTTGTTACTTAAATTCGTGGAAATAATTGCTGGAAATCGATTTCAACTATAAAATAAATTTCTTTCATTTGACAGTTGCCACATTCTGTAGTTGTATACACAAAATTGTCAAGTCTTATTTTTAGAAATCATGGAAACCATTATTAATTTTTACTAACAATCAAAGTACCTGTTATATTTAATTTTTAATTGGGTTTTTCGCCACCAAACTGATTGAAAGACAACTTTTTCAAGTTGCCTCGAAAATTCATAAATTATTAACACTGAACGAACGAAACTTTAAACGTGTAACTCAAAAAATAACTTCAACAAATTTGTTTTCTGAGCTTTCGGAGGATAAATCTTTCTCCTTTCTCAAAGATCATGTCACGTCAAAGTGAAGTGACAGATTAATAAATTTCAGGTTAAAATGTCATGACAACAGAAACAATAGCCTAGCCACCTGCCTGATATTGTACCCTGTGTTTTATCTAATTATCTATACTAACTTCTCTTTGAATAAGTGGCAACAATATTTTACTGAATTCCACTGAACATTCAGCAACACAGTTGCCCGTATTTCCTAGAATAAATGCAGATTCTTTAATTTTTCGTCTATTTCCTACTTCTTCTTTTAGAATTGGTTTGGAACTATCCCACAATATCCTATGAATTTTTGACTTCGAAATTTGATTTTGCCTGATATAAATTTTATGTTCTTTTAAACGAACGTTAAATGGCCTACAAGTCTCCCCAACATAGAACTTTCCACATTCACAAGGAATTTTATAAATGCAATTTTTTGAACTTTGTAACTCATTAAATGGTTTTGTTTTAACTAGCATCGATCTTAATGTATTTTTGGTTTTAAATGCTGTTCTCACATTAAAACGATTGCCTATACGTTTTAGCTTATCTGACAGTCCAGGAATATAAGGAATTATTAAATTTACTGGTCGGTCCACCAGATTTATTTCTCTAATTCTATTAGCATTGTTATTTTGTTGGCAATCCTGAAAAACTTGCTCAACAAATTCAATAGGATAACTATTCTTCTCAAGAACATGTTTTATATGTTTAATTTCTTCCTCAAATTTTGTGTTATTAGAACAAATCGTTCTAGCCCTGTCATACAAACTTTTAATTACTCCTTTTTTAACACTAATATGATGATTGGAGTTGAAATAGAGATATCTATTAGTATGTGTTGGTTTTCTATAGACACTAGTTTCTATATTATCTGATTTCAGTATAGAAACATCTAAGAAAGGTAATTCATTATTATTTTCAATTTCTAAGGTAAACTTAATAGAAGGTTCTTGAGAGTTTATAAAATTTAATAATGAATTTAACTCATCTACTCCATGTTCCCATATAACAAATATGTCATCTTTATATCTCCACCAAACATTAGGTTGGTGAACATATCTAGTCAATTCTAATATATAATTATCCGGAAATTGATGTTCCCTAATTTTTTCTAGAAAATGATTACTGTTTCTGATAAATGAATTTGAGTTTCCTACTAACGGATTAACAATTTTAAGTAAATATTTTGCTAACGAATGGCATGGCGAATTTATTGAACTTACAATGGGGCGAAGAGGAATGTTAGTTTTGTGTATTTTTGGTAATCCGTATAAGTGTGGAGGTTTTGAATGATGCGGAGTTAAGAGTGTCCTTTGTTTCTGTGTCATTTGTTCGCGGTATTTATACAGTGTTTTGTATATTTTAGTTTCTATTGAAGTTGTAGGGTCTTTGTTTATCTTCTTGTAAGTTCCTTCATTTAATAAATCATTTAATTTATTATCATACACAGTTTTTTCTAAAATAACAGTTGCATTTCCTTTATCTGCTGGTAATATTTTAATTATCCTATCTGATTTAAGTGATCTAATTGCTACTTTTTCTTCCTTTGAAATATTTGACTTTGGTTTAAAATCGTTTTCTAAGATTATTTTTGACCTGACTCTAAATTCTTGACCTAATTCCTCAGGTAAGGCTTGAGCTGTTTCCTCTACCGATGCTACTATGTCAAGCTTAGAAATTTTGTTGTCAACAACAGAAAAATTTAACCCTTTTGCCAAAACTAACTTTTCTGAAATGGTAAGTTCTCTGTTAGATAAATTAATTACTGTTCTGTTGACAAAATCATTGTCTATTTGATTGAATTCCTCACTATGCTTTTCCTCAACTAATCTTCGGAATTTGTTAATCTGTCTAAGTTTGACTCTATCAAAATACCTATTATAGCTTATGCTGATACAATTTGATATATAATTAAAATCATAGAAAGATACACTTTCCCTAACATTTTCCTGTATTTCATTTATATCCCCCCATAATTTGTTTATGTTACTTCTTTGGTTCTGTATTCTGTATTCCAGTAAATTTAATAATTCCTTATATTCCTGGACTGTCAGATAAGCTAAAACGTATAGGCAATCGTTTTAATGTGAGAACAGTATTTAAAACCAAAAATACATTAAGATCGATGCTAGTTAAAACAAAACCATTTAATGAGTTACAAAGTTCAAAAAATTGCATTTATAAAATTCCTTGTGAATGTGGAAAGTTCTATGTTGGGGAGACTTGTAGGCCATTTAACGTTTGTTTAAAAGAACATAAAAATTATATCAGGCAAAATCAAATTTCGAAGTCAAAAATATGTGAACATTCCTTTAATAACAATCAAAGGATATTGTGGGATAGTTCCAAACCAATTCTAAAAGAAGAAGTAGGAAATAGACGAAAAATTAAAGAATCTGCATTTATTCTAGGAAATACGGGCAACTGTGTTGCTGAATGTTCAGTGGAATTCAGTAAAATATTATTGCCACTTATTCAAAGAGAAGTTAGTATAGATAATTAGATAAAACACAGGGTACAATATCAGGCAGGTGGCTAGGCTATTGTTTCTGTTGTCATGACATTTTAACCTGAAATTTATTAATCTGTCACTTCACTTTGACGTGACATGATCTTAGAGAAAGGAGGACGATTTATCCTCCGAAAGCTCAGAAAACAAATTTGTTGAAGTTATTTTTTGAGTTACACGTTTCGTTCGTTCAGTGTTAATAATTTATGAATTTTCGAGGCAACATGAAAAAGTTGTCTTTCAATCAGTTTGGTGGCGAAAAACCCAATTAAAAATTAAATGGATCTGTTTGCGCCACAAATAAATTTTAGAAAATACCTGTTATATTCTTAGATGCTCCAATAAAATGGCATACTTGGCATCACTGAGACCATTAGATTGAGGAAAGAATAGGCCTCACTATGGAAAGTATAATGCTCGGTCCCCTTACTTTAATGAGTCCCTGGTAAAATGTATCCAAAGCATCGTTCACTTGTTTTAAAAACCAAACACATGGCCAACTATGATCATTTTATGGGTCCAAAATCCAAGAAGTATTATTAGCGATTTTTTTTAGAAAAAAAAAAAACTATTGACGTAATCTTAGTGTCATGATTCGTTATCTCTCCAATCTCTAAAATTCAGGCGGGTACCTACTAAGCTCGCTACTAAGGGATGACAAATTATTTGGGACATCCTATATACACACAAATGTGTACACTAAAATTATTCTTGAGTGATTTCCCTCTCGGATTTAACTATACTTGTAAAAAATTGTATTTTCAATTTTTCGAAAAAAGTCATTCTTGACAAAAAAAGTCTGCTTTTCCTTAAAATAAGATTGGCATGGAAAAAGTTAATACTACTTATATTGGGTGACCAGAAAATTGAAGAAACGTTCGGAACTTCAATCACATCCTAACATGCTTTCAAATTTCGATGAACAAATTTTCTCTATAACTTTTTCACTATCTCTAAAAATAGAAGCTATACGAATTAACGTTTCTTCAATTTCTGGTCACCCAGTATTTTAAATAAAAAAATACCTAGGTAAATAATGAAAAATTTTCTATATGACATTTAAATTAGTATATTATACACCTAGGTTGAGAAGTGAGCCATTATTTACCGAGCATTTTTATATCCTGAGGCGCGTAGCGCCGAAGAATATAATATGCGAGGTAAATAATGGCCTTCTCAACCGAGGTGTATATAGAATTTTTTTTACTACTACATTGAAATATTGCCATATTTTAGTAATTTCTCGCTTTTTTCAAATATTTCAAAATATCAAGTAGCCTGGGAGTTCAGTTGTCAAGCTGATAAAATGACACTAATTTTTAAATGTCACAGAAATTTTTTTCATTATTTACCTAGGTATTTTTGTATTATCATTATTTACCTAGGTAGAGAAATATTACTTCTCATTAGAGGAATGAGGTAAATAATGGTGATTTCTCAGGTTAGTAGTAAAAAAAATTAGTTTCATGTTATCAGCTTGACAACTGAACTCCCAGGCTACTTGATATTTCGAAGTATTTGAAAAAAAGCGAGAAATGACTAAAACATCAAAATCTAATCAAATATGTAAAATATGGCAATATTTCAATGTTAGTAGTAAAAAAATCTATATACACTTCGGTTGAGAAGCCCATTATTTACCTCGCATATTATATCCTTCGGCGCTACGCGCCACAGGATATAAAAATGCTCGGTAAATAATGGGTCACTTCTCAACCTAAGTGTATAATATACTATTTTTTACTACTAACCTGAGAAATCACCATTATTTACCTCATTCCTCTAATGAGAAGTAATATTTCTCTACCTAGGTAAATAATGATAATAAAAAAATACCTAGGTAAATAATGAAAAATTTTCTATGTGACATTTAAAAATTAGTGTCGTTTTATCAACTTGACAACTGAACTCCCAGGCTACTTGATATTTTGAAGTATTTGAAAAAAGCGAGAAATGACTAAAATATGGCAATATTTCAATGTTAGTAGTAAAAAAAAAATCTATATACACTTCGGTTGAGAAGGCCATTATTTACATCGCATATTATATCCTTCGGCGCTACGCGCCTCAGGATATAAAAATGCTCGGTAAATAATGGCTCACTTCTCAACCTAGGTGTATAATATACTATTACAAGTATAGTTAAGTGTATCCGGGGACACACTGTATATTAAGACAAATATTACCTACAGATTCTACCTAAACGCACTAAAAATTTATAATTATTCTTAATTTTAAATAATAATTATTTAATTCATTTTTCGATAGCATTCTTAGTTGGACATAACTGTCAGATAACTCTGTTGCCTGTTTTGTAGTTTGTGACATCTATGTGATAGATAGGAACAAAATTTTCATTCAATATTCCTTTGATTTACATTGAGCTTCATTAGTTCAACAGGTTGTATATCAAATGTGGAATATGGGGAAATGCAGCCATTTTTTAAGGGCGAATGCTCATCATCATTTGTGATATTTGCTTCTATATAAACCTCCACAGGTTTCACTTTCGAAACAAACGGACATAAAAAATGAAAAATGAAAGTTGCAAATTCGAATATCTTCCAAACAGCTGAACCAAATATATGATATCTATATGTAGTTGGAATCGCAAAAATACGTAGATTTCAAATATAGGGGTGTTAAAAGCTAACGGGAAGATAAAAATAACTACACTCTGTGCAGGGTGTTAAATACATTTCCACAAGACGTAGGACGTAAAATATATGAGAAACAAATACAATTAATTTATAAGGCGCTCTATTAAATTAATCCTATAAATTTTCCTATTGAACATTTTTTTCTAAACTTATAACATTAAAGGAAAGATGAGTAGGGGCATTTACTTGACTCTCATTGTCAAACAGATTTTTGTTCAAATAATGGTATCTACTGCAATTTTTTTTGAAATACTGTTAGAAAAGGTGTACAAAAAATAAGCAGTAAGTGGAGGAGAAAAGTAAAAAATACAGGGAGACTGCAATTTTACATGCAGAATTAAACTGGGAAGAAAGTTCTGTTTGGCTTCAATAAAAAAATTGAGTTGTAGAAATAGGTAGGAATAGAACAAATACACAAGAAAGTTGCGCTCTCTTAATCTAACCCTTTAAAAATTTATTAATCGTCTTCGTTGAAATAATTTACTTTTTTTAAATTATGTCTCTGTAAGAACCACATATAAGTAATTCATATCATCAACTAAAATCTTTTTTTTTGTTCTTGCGTTAAAACCTCTATAATTCTGTAAACTTTCAAACTGGACACTAAAGGGTCATGATAAACATAAAGCGCCCTTTAAAATTTGAAATCGGGCCTTAGCCTATATTAGCTTGGTTAAGGAAGGCATAAAATTCACATGGCGTGAAATACTTTGGAATGCACACTCGTCGTTTAGGGACCTTAACCGGCAGGTTTTTGCTGGCTTTATAAGCCTGAACACGAGACGACGGACCTCAATTAAAATTTTAAATTTTACAATCCCGCGTCTTTCCGTGACAGGTATTCAATATGTCAGGTGCGGTTTTTACAGTGAGGGCTGGCATATAAACTGAATGAGTGTTATTCATGCTTTGAAAATTTGAATCAAACAAAAGTCAAAACTAAAGACCAAATTCTTTTGGGATTGCCTTACAGTTTAAAAGATTAAGACTAGATTTTTCGACTGAAAATTTCTGATTTTTGTTTGGAAACACAACGGGAATGGAAAAACTAGGTATATTACTAGATATAATAATATTATCATGGAGAATATATTATCCAAACTCGCCCTTAAATCAAAATCACCTCATATTCGTGGATGGATTTCACATAGACTATTTCCCTCGTCTTAATTTCCACCAATCACAAACGCGCAATTTTGAACTACAAATGGTTTCTAGATGGAAAAACTGTATGACATCACCTGTCAGCAGTTTTTTCGAGTTTACCCGCGGAAAAACTTGACAGCTGTTGTATAATAGGTATAATGTTTTGTAAGCTATGTGTATGCAGAATAATCTGTTACTCATGAAATAGTCTTGTCAAATACCATTCGGACATCTAATTTTTCCTGTGAAAAAAAAAACAAAGTGCTACGAAGCTGTAGAAGGACCACTTTATATTTTATTGTCGAGATCTTGCAATTGTGCTACATAGGCCTTATTTTCACTCGTATACAAATTAATAATACAAATTACAAATTAAATTGGCACAGGTAAAGTGCTTGCTTACCTAACTAA
The DNA here is from genome assembly GCA_963920635.1 of Pseudeuparius sepicola. Taxonomy (NCBI): domain Eukaryota; kingdom Metazoa; phylum Arthropoda; class Insecta; order Coleoptera; family Anthribidae; genus Pseudeuparius; species Pseudeuparius sepicola. The sequence goes on from OY987306.1 coordinate 13,303,996, forward strand.
TAATATTTTAAAACCACATTTAAATTCAATATCTCGACTTTGAACTCGAAGTGACGCCCCTCCTCCAACCCCATAAGCCCCGTCCACCCCAAGTATGTGTTGAAATAATTTTAAGGTTTTCCAGGTAGATAAAAGATTATTATGTATTAACACAAATTTATTGCAGTCAATTACAAAAATAATTCAAATTACAATTGTATTAATAAGAATTTATTATAGTCAAAACACAAAGTTATATAAATGAAATGTTCAAAGTGCTGTCCGTTATTTCGTAAACAATAGTATAGCCTATTTTCAAATCCCCTTCTTACATTCTGGAAAACTTGTCTAGGAATTGATCTACATTCTGTATTGATTCGTTGAAACAGATCATCAATACATTCGGGCTGGGTTTTATAAATAACACTTTTTTAAATAACCCAAAAGAAAAAATCTAAGGGACTTAGATCTGGGGATCGTGGAGGCCATTCTACGGGTCCTCTTCTTCCAATCTAGCGCATTGGAAATTCTCGATCTAAGAACTGCCTAACTGGTAGAACGTAGTGTGGGGGTACTGCAGCCTGTTGAAAATGAATTTTGTTCCCATCGAGGTTTAAGTTCACATGGTCGCCTTCTTGGTTTTCCATTTGCTCCGTAATAAGAGGGTTAATAGTTTCGTTTCTAATAAATGCAAAAAAACTCGCCATTTAGATTGCCTGGTATAAATATTGGCCCGATGACCTTGTCTCCTAGAATACCTACCTAAGTTTTTCGGGATACTGGGTATGACCTTCTGTGAAGACATGCGGATTTTCGTCACTCCAATATCGACAATTGTGCTTGTTAACAAAACCTTTGAGAAATAAACTACAATCGTCGCTGAAACAGATATTTTTGAGCAATTCAGAATCATTGGTAATTTTATCTGTAATTTCTTCGCCAAACTGAACTCTACGGTCGGGATCGTCTTCCATAAGTTCCTGATGGATCTGAATTTTGTAGGGATGAAATTTGTGCAATTTTAAAACTGACTGATAAGAAAGTCCAGTTGCAGCTGCTGTCTGACGAATGGAGGTAGTAGGATTCATTGCAAAATGACCCAGCACTTCGATCTGGGCATTTTCTTGAAGTACCCTGGGCTCTGTCCTTTTCTTGTTTTCTCTCCCGTCATTTTCAACTTTATGATCAGTTTTCGGATGTACGTGTGGCTAACATGTCTTTCTGGATATCTTGCATTAAAAGTATTAGCTGTTCTCAATGCACATTTAGCAGCAGTGTAAACGCATGATAACAGGAAAATATTGAAGATACTTTGGAAAAATCTACTATGAAAATGAAGGCGAGTCCCAAAGTAAATTTATTTTATATCCACTATAGAAGGATCAGGTAAATTGGCCTAGCTAGTAAAATTATTTATCAAGTAGGTATTGTCCAGCTAATTTAAGCCTTCTAGCAGGTCAGATTCCTTAATTTAGATAACTTTTTGTAATTGACTGTAATAAATTGTAACTTGAATAATAATAATCTAATCTGTACTTGGAAAAAAATTATTTCAACGCCTAATTTAAATGTGGTTTTAAAATATTATTAGGTAGGTAAGCAAGCACTTTCCCTGTGCCAATTTAATTTGTAATTTGTATTATTAATTTGTATACGAGTGAAAATAAGGCCTATGTAGCATAAATTGCAAGAAGTCGAGTTCAAAGTCGAGATCTCGACTTTAAAGTCGAGATCTCGAGTTCAAAGTCGAGATCTCGACTTTAAAGTGGAGATCTGGGAATAAAATATAAAGTGGTCCTTCTACAACTTCGTACAATGCTATGTAATATTCTTTTAACAAAACGCATTCGTGCGGTTGCAAAAATTCTCGTCTTCGACTTGGATTTTTGTTGCCACCAGCACTCATGCTTCTTGTTAAAATATTACTTCGCAACGTGTTTTTTCGATTTTTTTCGGAAAAATTAGATGCCCTTATGATATTACTTACAAATAAATAGCTTTGCAACAGAAGCCTCTTTACGTAGATTAACGTAAAGTCAAATAAAATGCACACTATTCATATCTTTAGAAGAGCTGTCGCTAAATAATTGTCTGTATTACTCCTTAGTCTGTGCTATTATTATAGAGCTATTGAAAAAAAATATATTTTACTTCTAGAAAGAATAAAATAACGATTTGAAACAAAATGTTTCTTAGAAAAGTTAACTTTAATCAGGTAGATATGTTTATCCGAAAAAGTTGTTTTGGCAAAGGGATGCATACTTTTAGGTTAGACCATTTTTTTTTCAGTTGATTTAATTGCCAACAGTAAGAAACAAAATCACTAGTGTGAACAAAAACTCCCTAGCACTGGATATTTATTACTCATTATTTAGGATGGTTATGGGTTACTTCTTGTACTTTCTGATAAGGGGCGAAGTCCTACATCGCCCACTGGGTATCTTGATATTGAAATCGAGGACTTTGATTTTGAATTCCCCTGTTAGGTATTGCGCAGGCGAAAATTATTAAATAGTCCTTGCATAAACGGGATAGGAACAAAATTCTTGTGTTATGTTCAATTGTGTTAATATTAAATTACGTTAAATTGTTTCGCATAAACCAAACTTTATACGTTTGACAACATAAGATTCACTAACCATCTCGCAGAAATAAAATTAGAATAATGACAATAATAATCAAAACGGCGATTATCAAGAATAACAATAAGAAGAATTGCAAAGTTGCTCGGTAGCTGCTGCTGCTTGTCAAAATAGAAAACCCGAATATTTTTCAATGGAAGATTATGCTTTCACTGGTGAGTGTAGAACTTATTGTGGCAGTTAAAAAATTCACGATTGGAATGAAGAAGAAATGGAAATGCAAATGAATTATTTAGAAGTTATGGCAGCATATTATATATGTATACGCGTCTACATAGACTGGTCGTTTAGCGGGTCTGTTGGACTTCATAATGCATTGTTTCGTTACATATTAGCACAGACCTATATAGCTTCATATAGGTCTGTGATATTAGTGTGGCATAGTGCATAGTGTCGATCGGGCCATTTTGGGAGAGTGGGTTTCGCGGTTCTTGTTCACACATATCGAATGCCACAGACATCAAAATAACTAACAGAAAAATCATGAAAACATTAAAACAAAAACAAAAAAAAAACAAGTTATGTTCATCGACCCCATAGTACACCGACCTGACGAAACCATATGGATCAGCACATAATCATCATTTATTTTCTGTAACACACCGCACTTCCAAATTATATAAATACCGCGAAATCAATTAACAGAAAAATATAGTTTGTACCTGCGTTCAATAAAGCTTTTTAAAAAAGAAGAATCACCATCTCCATCTATAAGTGGCGCTGCGAACAGGATAGCTGCACGACATCCAAAGGAGGATCATCGGTTCGTCTCAACGATTTGGCAGTTATCAACGACCTGGGAGAAGAAACCTGTGCAGAAATTTGGAGAACCATACGGCGAGGATGTCCAGAGCGATTCTTCTTGTCCTGTAAGTTCACTTCCTTTTTCTCATGAGTTCTGATTATCCCGAAGGTTCATTATTAGAAGATTTTGCTGATTTTTCTATTACTCCAAAAGCTCCTAAACAAAAACCTCGTTTCAAACCATATTCAAAAAATTTATCTGAAATTTTAAAATCCTCTCAAAGCATAATTTCTCAACCCTCAACTTCTAAATCTCAAGAAACAGTTCAAAAAATGGCTTTAACAAATTCTGACATTAATAACTTGTGCAATACTCTTCCAGAATATAAACCAGGTCTCCACGTTTATAAATTCAGTAGATAATTTAATTGCTTTTTCCACTCAACAAGGTGCTGATGCAACCCAACTCTATATAATTAACACTCATATCGTTTCAAAAATTAAAAATGAGGCCCGTGATTTCTTAAATCTACATAATAAAACTGCTTGGGTAGAAGTTAAGCCCCTTTTACTTCAAAAATATGGCGATCGTCGCACCGAAGAAATTTTATTAACACAATTAACAACAACAGTACAAAAACGTTCAGAATCCTATGATGATTATTATAACCGAATAACTTTAGCACTTAATGATCTTTTACAGCACATTTCCTTGCACGAAAATAACACTCAGGCAATTGAGTTTAAAGCTTCGTTTTTCCGAAAACAAGCCCTTCGAACCTTTTGCACTGCATAAATAATCCCTATTGTGATCATTTATCTCATTTTGAATTAAAATCTCTCGATGAAGCACTTCAAAAATGCATAGCTTTAGAAAACCACAAACAGCAACAGCAATATATGTCTTATCTTAAATCTACCACTTATCCCCGTGATTATCAAAGAAATAATCAAGCAACCAATCGCCCTACTCAACAAAATCCTCAACCACCTCGCAACCCACAACCTAACTATAATATGAATATAAACCCAAATTTTAATCAACCATTCCCTCAACCTTTTAATCAAAACACTTTCGGACCTAGAAATTTTAGTAATATGAAACCCATTCCTCAAAAACAGAATCATCTAACCAATCGACAGGCATTCAGTCCAACCTTCAGACCCAACAATCATTATCAAAATCAATATCGTCCAACTCCTATGTCTACAACTTCGAAATTGCCATCGCAACAAACTTATAAACCAACCCCAATGTCCACACGTACTTTTCACAATAATATAGAATGTAATCCCACTTTGGAGACCGAAGAATACTTTTCCGAAAATTTTCAGGAACCAGTCTCGGAACCTCCACCCACTCCCGAATTATCGAATTAAAGAATCTTTCAAAAGCCACCAAACTTCCATTTTTTTATCTCCCTTATTCTAATCTTAAAGTATTAATAGACTCTGGTGGATCGGATACTGTAATAACTCCTCAAGCTGTCCAAAATTTCGATCCCCGATATCAATTTTCTGAACCCTTTACTCTTATTTCAATGAAAACTCCTAAAACTTACTCCGAAAATCTTTATTTCCCCATTTTTGACGAAATTGGTATTAATCAACCTTTCATAGTCAGAATTGCCGATTGGCACAATGATTTTGACATACTCCTTGGTACAGGTGAACTGGACCAACTAGGTGCAAACATAGATTACGAAACTCATATATTTTCCATTCGTAAATTAGGCGTTTCCGTCCCATTTGAAGTTTTATATCGTACAAATAATCGACTCCGTATCCCAGTAAGTATCAATAATGGTGAAGTTGTACTCCCAGAAATTATCCATAATAATCAAACTTTATTCCCAATCTCAATACATCATGCCAATGATGGATTTGTAGAAATTCCACAACCAGAGGATTTAAACATTGACTTCCCTCAACCAATACCTGTTTATCCACTATCTGATTTTGAAGAATTACCACCTTCCTTCTCTAATAATTATTTTGATCCCAATTCTATTCGAACACAACACTTAAATTCCGAAGAAAAGCAAAAAATTCTTAATCTTTGTCATCAATTTAAAGATATTTTCTACAATGAATCATCCGATTTGTCATTTACAAGTTCTGTCAAACACGAAATCCGCACAAAAGACGAAACTCCTATATTTTTCCGTTCTTTCCGACATCCTAAAGTCATGCAAAGCGAAATTTCTTCCCAAATCGAAAAACTCTTAGATCAAAAAATTATCCGACCTTCAATTTCCCCTTATTCTTCTCCTGTATGGATCGTTCCAAAGAAAATGGATGCATCCGGTAAACGCAAGTTTCGCATGGTTATAGACTATCGCAAACTCAATGACAATACAGTTGAAGACAAATATCCCCTTCCACGCATTGACGAAATACTCGACAATTTAGGTAAATGCACATATTTCACAACCCTCGACTTAGCCCAAGGTTTTCACCAAATTAAAGTTCACCCGAACTCCGTCGAAAAAACCGCCTTCACAGTTCCCAATGGTCACTTCGAATATACAAGACTACCGTTCGGTTTGAAAAACGCGCCCGCTAGTTTTCAGCGAATGATGGACGAAATTTTACGAGAATTCCTTTATAAATCATGTTTTGTCTACATGGATGACGTCATTATATTTTCTAAATCTTTACAAGAACATCTTATTCATATAAAATCAATTTTTCAAAAATTCCGCGAAGTAAATCTAAAAATTCAACTCGACAAGTCCGAATTTCTAAGAAAAGAAGTAGCTTTCCTTGGCCTCGTCATTACCCCAGAAGGCATTAAACCCAATCCAAACAAAATATCTGCAATCCAAAACTTCCCCATTCCGAAAACTACTAAAGAAATTAAAAGTTTCTTAGGACTAATAGGCTATTATCGCCGCTTCATTCCTAATTTCTCAAAAATGACAGCACCCATGTCACGTTGTCTACGAAAAGGCACAAAAATAGAAATTGATCACCCTCAATATATAGATTGTTTTGAAAAATGTAAATCCGCTCTAAGTAACTCCCCAATTCTCCAGTACCCTGACTTTTCTCTACCTTTTACATTAACTACTGACGCCTCTAACGTTGCTATTGGCTCTGTCCTATCCCAAAAAGGAAAACCCATCGCTTACTACTCCCGCACCCTTATTACCGCAGAACGAAACTATTCCACCATTGAAAAAGAACTACTTGCAATCATAGAATCCTGTAAACATTTCCGGCCCTATCTTTTTGGTGTAAAATTCACTATAGAAACCGATCACAATCCTTTAGTTTGGCTCTATAAAATTAAAGAACCCCATTCACGTCTTGCCCGATGGAAACTCAAATTAGAAGAATTCAATTTCGAAATTGTTTATCGCAAAGGAAAAGAAAATTTTGTAGCCGACGCCCTTTCCCGCATCGAACTAAATATGCATGAATCCGACTCAATTTGTGTAAATCCTCCCTCACATGACGACGACTTTAATATTGAAGCTTACGAAAAACAAACTGGACTATCCACACAACACTCCACTCATGAAAACCCTATTGCTACTATTCCCTATTCCGAAGAACCTATTAACTATTTCCCTAATCAAATTATTTTAAAGTTTGGAAATAAACACAACGTCCAATACAAACTTAAATTTAAAAGTAAACATCAATACACCGCAACTCTTACTGAAAAAGACTGGAAAACTGACATTAAAAATACCTTTCATTCTATAATATCTCCTAACCAACGCTATCATATCCTTACTGAACAAGTTGAAATCCAAAAATTTATATCTGAATATGTCCGCAATACTTTCAATGAATCCGTTCGTATCTCTTTCTGCTCTAAACACACTCAAGATATAGAAAATCCCGATAAACAACTCCAATGTGTAGAGAACTATCACAAACAAAATCATAATGGCATACTCGAAACTTTAAATCACTTAAAACTCCATTATTATTGGCCCAATATGCGCACCACAATTTCCGATTATATTAATAAATGCGATATCTGTTTACGAAATAAATATGAAAGACACCCTTATAAACTTCCCTTCAAAGGCCCACTATTAGGACAAAAACCTTTTGATATTATCCACATAGATACCTTTTCTTGCAATCGTCAAAGTTTCCTAACAATCATAGATTCATTTTCCAAATATGCCCAAGTTTACAATATACAAGATAAAATGAATATTTCCATTTTAAGCAAATTACGTCATTACTTTTCTCATCACAATTATCCGTGCAAAATTGTTTGTGACGAAGGCACTGAATTTTCTAATAATCTCTTTAAAGAATTTTGTAAACTCCACAAAATAGAACTCCACTTTACCACCGTTAACAATCCTAATTCTAACAGTCCTATCGAACGATTCCATTCCACATTTACAGAAAAACTCCGAGTTATGCAAGATGAACGACCTAAAGAATATTTCCAAGATCTAATCACACACTGTGTCCTTATTTATAATCAATCAATCCACTCAGCCACTGGCTACTCTCCTTTCTCAATCCTCTACGGCCCCTATATCGAAGAAATACAATTCGACGACGACTTACCTATTTATGAAAAATATAATCAACGACATAAAGATGAACTCAGCCCTTTTATTGATTCCCTTTACTCTAAACTTCACGAAAAAGAAACCCGCATTTTAGAAAACCGCAACAAAAATCTACCAGATCCCACCCCTACTCCAGAACAAGGACAAACCGTGTACCTTTCCAAAAACACTCGTAACAAACTCGACGCACCCTATATACCCGCTACTGTTACCTCTACTGACAATACAAAAATTAGTCTTAACTACTAAGAATAAACCCACTAACTCTCATCCTAGAAAAATCAAACGCTTACGCAAACCTCCCTTGTTGCAGAAACACACTCCTAATATCCAACTGCCTGGCCCTTCAAGTGCACCCGATCCCTAATAATGGATACTATCAAGAATTGGTAGGTCATGCACAGTTATTTGATCACTTTCACCGTCACATACTTACCTTTAATTTAAGCACTATAGACGATAATCTTAAACTTTGCTCAGTTAATCTAGTTCTTTTTATCACTTCAACAAATTCATCTTACTACAAAATGTTTACTCAGTATAAACTTCTTTACCATGAAACTCTCGACAATTTTCATAAATTAATTCGCCCTAGACAGAAACATGGAATTATGAACTATTTAGGTACTTTTATTAAATCTATCACAGGAAATCTCGACGAAAATGATCGCATATTTTTGGAAAAACATATTCAAGCTCTCGAAAACAAAAAGTCTGAAATCATTGGTACACTCAATAACTCCACAACTTATGCCTCACAAACAATAAAACGATATAACATGTTAGTTGAAATTATTAATAATAATACAGTTAAAATTGCACAAGATATTAATCTACTCAGTGATGAATTTGACAAATATATCTCCCTTCACAGCGAAATACTTAATCTCGATAGTCTAAATCAATTTATTCAAAAAATAATTCGAACTATCAATCTAGCTGTATTACAACATTCAAATATTGAACTATTTTCTCTCTCTGAAATTATTCAACTAGAAAATCATCTCAGATCTATCTATAATAAAGTCTGTCTCTTATCAGATAACATGCACCCTTTTGAACTAATTGAAACTGCTCAAAGCACTATAATCTCTACGGAAAATCAGATACTTATTATCCTAAAAATTCCTATCCTTGATAAACTATTATTCCCTCTCTACCATATTTACCCAATCCACAACAAAGAAGATATCGTTTTGGTACCCCCTGTCGTTTACTATGGAAATAATCGCTGGTATTCCACATGCACACCTACAGAAAAAAAATAACCTGTCAAACTATGTCAACAACCAAATGTCAACTACCCACGTTAGAAAACTGTACCACAGCCATTCTCCTGCAACCCATCATACATCAAACCAAGCGAAGCCTTATTGCCAGCACAAATTATCCGCTCCGTATCACAGAAAAATGTACAAAAACAGAAGAGATCATCAAACAACCAGCCATCATCCATTCGCCCTGTCCAATTCAAATTGAAAACCAATGGTACACCTCCACACAAGAAAAAGCTCAAATCCCAGTAATCGTTCCTGTCAAAATCGATCCCAAATATCGTCTACAACTAAATCAGCTGCAGTCTCTCCAAGAAACACCACAACTCTCAGCCATTCAACCTATTCATCTAGATCCAGTCGTCATCTCCACAGCAACCTGGTCAACCACACTTCTTATCATCACCCTACTATGTTTCATTTACTTTACCATAAGAAAACGAAAAAGACTGCAAACGATGTTCTTCAGACCAAGAATCTCACTTCAAGAACTTCAAGAACTTCGAGAACTTCATCAACCCAAAAGGAAGCCCGAGGACGAACTTCCATCCTAAGGGGGGAGGAGTTATGTTCATCGACCCCATAGTACACCGACCTGACGATACCATATGGATCAGCACAATCATCATTTATTTTCTGTAACACACCGCACTTCCAAATTATATAAATACCGTGAAATCAATTAACAGAAAAATATAGTTTGTACCTGCGTTCAATAAAGCTTTTTAAAAAAGAAGAATCTCCATCTCCATCTATAAGTAGCAGGTCAGATTCCTTAATTTAGATAACTTTTTGTAAATGACTGCAATAAATTGTAATTTGAAAAATAATGATAATAATCTAATCTGTACTTGGAAAAAAATATTTCAACGCCTAATTTAAATGCGGTTTTAAAATATTATTAGGTAGGTAAGCAAGCACTTTCCCTGTGCCAATTTAATTTGTAATTTGTATTATTAATTTGTATACGAGTGAAAATAAGGCCTATGTAGCATAAATTGCAAGAAGTCGAGTTCAAAGTCGAGATCTCGACTTTAAAGTGGAGATCTGGGAATAATATATAAAGTGGTCCTTCTACAGCTTCGTACTCTACGGTCGGGATCGTCTTCCATAAGTTCCCCGCCTGTTGAAAATGAATTTTGTTCCCATCGAGGTTTAAGTTCACATGGTCGCCTTCTTGGTTTTCCATTTGCTCCGTAATAAGAGGGTTAATAGTTTCGTTTCTAATAAATGCAAAAAAACTCGCCATTTAGATTGCCTGGTATAAATATTGGCCCGATGACCTTGTCTCCTAGAATACCTACCTAAGTTTTTCGGGATACTGGGTATGACCTTCTGTGAAGACATGCGGATTTTCGTCACTCCAATATCGACAATTGTGCTTGTTAACAAAACCTTTGAGAAATAAACTACAATCGTCGCTGAAACAGATATTTTTGAGCAATTCAGAATCATTGGTTATTTTATCTGTAATGTCTTCGCCAAACTGAACTCTACGGTCGGGATCGTCTTCCATAAGTTCCTGATGGATCTGAATTTTGTAGGGATGAAATTTGTGCAATATTAAAACTGACTGATAAGAAAGTCCAGTTGCAGCTGCTGTCTGACGAATGGAGGTAGTAGGATTCATTGCAAAATGACCCAGCACTTCGATCTGGGCATTTTCTTGAAGTACCCTGGGCTCTGTCCTTTTCTTGTTTTCTCTCCCGTCATTTCCAACTTTATGATCAGTTTTCGGATGTACGTGTGGCTAACATGTCTTTCTGGATATCTTGCATTAAAAGTATTAGCTGTTCTCAATGCACATTTAGCTTCTTGCCCATAGATAAAAATCATTTCAACCCTCTCGGCTACAGTGTAAACGCATGATAACAGGAAAATGTTGAAGATACTTTGGCAAAATCTACTATGAAAATGAAGGCGAGTCCCAAAGTAAATTTATTTTATATCCACTATGGAAGGATCAGGTAAATTGGCCTAGCTAGTAAAATTATTTATCAAGTAGGTATTGTCCAGCTAATTTAAGCCTTCTAGCAGGTCAGATTCCTTAATTTAGATAACTTTTTGTAATTGACTGTAATAAATTGTAATTTGAATAATAATAATAATAATCTAATCTGTACTTGGAAAAAAATTATTTCAACGCCTAATTTAAATGTGGTTTTAAAATATTATTAGGTAGGTAAGCAAGCACTTTCCCTGTGCCAATTTAATTTGTAATTTGTATTATTAATTTGTATACGAGTGAAAATAAGGCCTATGTAGCATAAATTGCAAGAAGTCGAGTTCAAAGTCGAGATCTCGACTTTAAAGTGGAGATCTGGGAATAATATATAAAGTGGTCCTTCTACAGCTTCGTACTCTACGGTCGGGATCGTCTTCCATAAGTTCCCCGCCTGTTGAAAATGAATTTTGTTCCCATCGAGGTTTAAGTTCACATGGTCGCCTTCTTGGTTTTCCATTTGCTCCGTAATAAGAGGGTTAATAGTTTCGTTTCTAATAAATGCAAAAAAACTCGCCATTTAGATTGCCTGGTATAAATATTGGCCCGATGACCTTGTCTCCTAGAATACCTACCTAAGTTTTTCGGGATACTGGGTATGACCTTCTGTGAAGACATGCGGATTTTCGTCACTCCAATATCGACAATTGTGCTTGTTAACAAAACCTTTGAGAAATAAACTACAATCGTCGCTGAAACAGATATTTTTGAGCAATTCAGAATCATTGGTTATTTTATCTGTAATGTCTTCGCCAAACTGAACTCTACGGTCGGGATCGTCTTCCATAAGTTCCTGATGGATCTGAATTTTGTAGGGATGAAATTTGTGCAATATTAAAACTGACTGATAAGAAAGTCCAGTTGCAGCTGCTGTCTGACGAATGGAGGTAGTAGGATTCATTGCAAAATGACCCAGCACTTCGATCTGGGCATTTTCTTGAAGTACCCTGGGCTCTGTCCTTTTCTTGTTTTCTCTCCCGTCATTTCCAACTTTATGATCAGTTTTCGGATGTACGTGTGGCTAACATGTCTTTCTGGATATCTTGCATTAAAAGTATTAGCTGTTCTCAATGCACATTTAGCTTCTTGCCCATAGATAAAAATCATTTCAACCCTCTCGGCTACAGTGTAAACGCATGATAACAGGAAAATGTTGAAGATACTTTGGCAAAATCTACTATGAAAATGAAGGCGAGTCCCAAAGTAAATTTATTTTATATCCACTATGGAAGGATCAGGTAAATTGGCCTAGCTAGTAAAATTATTTATCAAGTAGGTATTGTCCAGCTAATTTAAGCCTTCTAGCAGGTCAGATTCCTTAATTTAGATAACTTTTTGTAATTGACTGTAATAAATTGTAATTTGAATAATAATAATAATAATCTAATCTGTACTTGGAAAAAAATTATTTCAACGCCTAATTTAAATGTGGTTTTAAAATATTATTAGGTAGGTAAGCAAGCACTTTCCCTGTGCCAATTTAATTTGTAATTTGTATTATTAATTTGTATACGAGTGAAAATAAGGCCTATGTAGCATAAATTGCAAGAAGTCGAGCTCAAAGTCGAGATCTCGACTTTAAAGTCGAGATCTCGAGTTCAAAGTCGAGATCTCGACTTTAAAGTGGAGATCTGGGAATAAAATATAAAGTGGTCCTTCTACAGCTTCGTACAATGCTAAGTAATATTCTTTTAACAAAACGCATTCGTGCGGTTGCAAAAATTCTCGTCTTCGACTTGGATTTTTGTTGCCACCAGCACTCATGCTTCTTGTTAAAATATTACTTCGCAACGTGTTTTTTCGATTTTTTTCGGAAAAATTAGATGCCCTTATGATATTACTTACGAATAAATAGCTTTGCAACAGAAGCCTCTTTACGTAGATTAACGTAAAGTCAAATAAAATGCACACTATTCATATCTTTAGAAGAGCTGTCGCTAAATAATTGTCTGTATTACTCCTTAGTCTGTGCTATTATTATAGAGCTATTGAAAAAAATATATTTTACTTCTAGAAAGAATAAAATAACGATTTGAAACAAAATGTTTCTTAGAAAAGTTAACTTTAATCAGGTAGATATGTTTATCCGAAAAAGTTGTTTTGGCAAAGGGATGCATACTTTTAGGTTAGACCATTTTTTTTCAGTTGATTTAATTGCCAACAGTAAGAAACAAAATCACTAGTGTGAACAAAAACTCCCTAGCACTGGTTATTTATTACTCATTATTTAGGATGGTTATGGGTTACTTCTTGTACTTTCTGATAAGGGGCGAAGTCCTACATCGCCCACTGGGTATCTTGATATTGAAATCGAGGACTTTGATTTTGAATTCCCCTGTTAGGTATTGCGCAGGCGAAAATTATTAAATAGTCCTTGCATAAACGGGATAGGAACAAAATTCTTATGTTATGTTCAATTGTGTTAATATTAAATTACGTTAAATTGTTTCGCATAAACCAAACTTTATACGTTTGACAACATAAGATTCACTAACCATCTCGCAGAAATAAAATTAGAATAATGACGATAATAATCAAAACGGCGATTATCAAGAATAACAATAAGAAGAATTGCAAAGTTGCTCGGTAGCTGCTGCTGCTGCTTGTCAAAATAGAAAACCCGAATATTTTTCAATGGAAGATTATGCTTCCACTGGTGAGTGTAGAACTTATTGTGGCAGTAAAAAAATTCACTATTGGAATGAAGAAGAAATGGAAATGCAAATGAATTATTTAGAAGTTATGGCAGCATATTATATATGTATACGCGTCTACATAGACTGGTCGTTTAGCGGGTCTGTTGGACTTCATAATGCATTGTTTCGTTTCATATTAGCACAGACCTATATAGCTTCATATAGGTCTGTGATATTAGTGTGGCATAGTGCATAGTGTCGATCGGGTCATTTTGGGAGAGTGGGTTTCGCGGTTCTTGTTCACACATATCGAATGCCACAGACATCAAAATAAGTAACAGAAAAATCATGAAAACATTAAAACAAAATTATTACTTAATAAAATATACAAAAAAAGAAATACCTACCTACAAATAATAACAAAAAATAACCATGTCGATAGTTACAAAAATCATCGACCCGTCGCACTGCGGATCTGCATAGCGCTGCGCCAACTTGTCTTGACAAGCTTTGCACGTAATAAATAATGCAAGAGTCTTGCTAAGCAGAGTCGTTTTTAGCAAGACTCTTGCTGCGATGAGGTCACTAAACTTGCAAGACAAGATTATTTCCAGCAAGAGTCGGGCAAGACAAGAATGATTTTAATTCCTTGTATTGTGAAACACTATCAAAAACTAAGGCGGTCATTGAAATTCTGTGTTCGGTGCATTTTTTTATGAAAAAGTAGACCAGTCAGTGTCCCTAAAACCCGAGAGAAAACCGCAACTATCTATGTCTAAAAATAACCGAGATACAAGATACCTACCCCGCAAAAGTATCGAATATGGGGCACTGTGTACGTACAGTAGGGTAATTTACGAGAGATACTACTTTAGCTTACAGTTAATAGCAGCTATTATCGCCAGGGTTATCTCTGGTTGTGTGGCGAAGTATTTTGTCGATACGAACACAGATTTTATAATAATGATTATAAAAAATCTATAGACGATAAAAACTTGAGAGAACCTAAAACTTTTTTGCTATTTTTGAAAAAATCACAAAATAACGCTCATATCAATCTTTGACTATCTTTAAACATCGTCGAGACCAGTGTTGTAGGTATACCTACAACCGAGGGATAATGTGGTATCGAATAATGACTTAATGAAATAGGTACTTCATAAAGCCTTCCTCTATGTTACCATTGCTCGCCAAAACAGACTAGTATATTAACCACCCTAACATTTTTAAAAGTTGTACTTAGATTTTTAAAAGTAGTACTTATATCTAATACCCAACTATTTAGATAAAAAAATTATTGTGGCAGAGGTTTTTCTACGTACCTATACCTAATACCTAGTTGCTTCGAGGAACTCATTTTGTCTCCTCCCGATTCCGCACAAAAATACGAAAATGGATATTGCTATTTGGATTAAACCTACATTCTAAGTAGGTACCTACATACTTGGATAATTCTCGTTTGTTTCCATCTTTTAAAATTTCATTAAATGAGACATGTATATTCGAGGCTCGATTCGAGGCAATAATCGGTATAGATATTTTCGGCGGTATTTGTTAGAGTAGGTACTTATTTTATATTGCATAGCCATACTCTGATCCTCTGCTTCGAATTAGCCTGCTGCAAATTAAGAACTATCCAAGAGATTAGCTAAGGTGAGGCAAGATTATTTTTAGAAAAATAATGCTTGTGTTTTTATTTCAACAGTACTACTTAGAAAATGCAAAAGACAATCCTTTCTTCCTACGCCACTGCTATTGTGAAAGTCTCTTGCCTCTTGCCCGCCAGATTGTTCGATACTTGTATTTTATATTGTGCCCAGCCTACGCTCTACGGTCGCTTACAGTTGTTGAACTATAATAATAATATGAGTCTTGGGCATATAACTTACCTACTAGAGGAAAGTCGGTTTAAAAATTATATTAACAATTTGAATATCGCAAAATGAGTCATTCGAGAGACTTGCCAATGTACGTTCATAATGCTATGTAAAATAGAAATAATAATTTAGTTACTGGTGTCTAGTAGGTACTGATCTAATAAGTTTTTGACACAAGCATGAACCAGACCATGGATACGCCAGACCAGGAATGTGAGCACCGAAAACCACCGCTGTGCCAACGAAAACCGCCGCTGTGCCAATCTAGCTACGCTAATTTAGACGATTTTCACATAGTAAAAGAAGTAACTTCTAGATGCCTCGAGTGCTTTATCTACCTTTCTCTTTTGGGTCGTGCTCTGGCCATTCTATATACACTTCGAACCCATATTGTAACTTCTTTCTTTTGCTTATTAGAATTTTATTAATATCCAGTGGTAATCGGGATGACAACAGCTGACAACTATCTTTCAAGTAACCTATTTAGGTAGATAGGCAATTTGACAATTCAAAACTACCTATATAATAATTGGCAATTTTACACTTGAACTACGTAATGGATGAGGTCTCTATATAGACGTTTCTAGAAGTCAGCTTTACGTTTTATGGTTAGGTTCAAAAAGGTTCAATATTAACCATTGAAAATTATCATACACAGGGTGTTCAGATTTGATCCGGAATAATATCTACTCCTGTAAAATTGTGATGCGCTGCACGATTTTGATGTTTTTGTGTGTGTAGGAAGTGTCCTTACGCACTTGTGGGACATATCGCCATGGTGGCAGCACTATTCCGCGGCCTGCTATGTTTTTACAATGTGATTTTTCGGAAAACGCTATTAGGGATTTTTTTATCGGAAATCTAACAACATGGCTTTATTTTTTATTTTCAACCAAACATCAGAAATGCTTTGGAAATATTTGAAAATCGAATAAACTTAATCTAAACATCACTTAAATATCGCTTATTTTCTGTGATCTATGAAGAATATTGCCATTTCTAAGTAGGTAATTATTTTAAAACGGAAGGATGGTGTTTGTTTTCTGTTGCCTTTATTAGTGGAACATTTTTGGGATGTTTCGATTAAGTTTACCTACTTACATGATTTTCAAATATTTACAAAGCATTCCTGATTTTTAATTGAATATATTTTTTTCTCAACTATAAGGTCCTGTAGAAATGTTAGTTGGCTAAGTAAATTCATAAAACTTGGGATATTTGGGTTTTAGGGGGTGCTGATTGAAACTACGTTGTCAGATTTTTGATAAAAATCGTTAAGAGCATTTTTCAAAATATTGCATCGAAAAAATCGTACTTAAATCTGATAGGTATATTTAAGCAATATTTTAAAAAGATAAAACGGTGTTCTTTGTCGTTTTCTTTATTGATGTGACATTTTTTAATAAGTTTGCTCGATTTCAGATATTTCAAAAGCATTCCTGATTTTTAATTCAAAATTTTAAAAAATCCACCTGTAGAAATGTTAGGCGAAGATGTAAATTAATGAAACTAAAGACATTTGGGTTTCAGTGCTTTCCTTAATAGCATTTTCTAAAAACTCCCATCAAAAAAATCATAGCAGGTCTTGGAATAATGACGATATGTCCTACATGTGCATAAGGACAAGGACACTTACTACACAAACACAAAATCATCAAAATCGCGCAGCGCATCACAATTTTACAGGGGTGTTCCGAATCAAATCTGAGCACCCGATATATTATCGGTATACCTATACAGTGTGTCCCAATTTACTGGAGACCTCCCTCAGACATATATTATGAAGGACAAGGAAAACAAATGGTCTCTATTTTTTTATTGGTTGTCCCAATGGAGAGTATCTCACAGGCGGAGGTATTTGGATGGGGTAACTAGGTATTTCATGGCATACTATGATTATGAGCACCCTTCAAAACCCCTGTATACCAAATTTGCAAAAAAAAACTGAAAGTTGTTCTTTTTACAAACATTTTATTCCCACAGTAGATAACACAGACCCAAAATAGCAACAATATCTTCAAGAATGCCTTAAGTAGGTAGGTACAGTTTGGACTAAAAATATTACGTTTATTTAATTTAGTCTAAAAAATAAACAACAATTTTAAAACTAATTATTATAAACCCGACTTAGGTAAATCTTCTATTTTATTGTTTTTTATGGCATTTTTTCATCAATACCTATTAAACTAGAGACCGTTTATTTTCTTTGTCATTCATATTATATTTCAGAGGTATCCAGTATCAAATTGGGACGCAGTGTATATATAATATAAGTTACGCGTATTTATCTACACAAATTGATAAATAGTCGAAGCGAGATTTTTTTTTTAATTTGTTGTAAGTGATAATAGGTAAATATTAAGTAAGCTAAACTAGATTTTAATTAATACATGTGACTCATACCTCGAAGTTTCTTTTCTGTTTCCCAGAATTTTTGCAGCTCAGTGAAATACTTGTCCAATATAAACACTTTATTTAGACCTAGGGTCGCCATGCTAGGCTGTCAGGGCAATTGGTGGGCTCCTGCCATGTCCCTAACATTCCACACTTGCACTAGTAATCTTGAACTCACAAATAATGTAAACTATTAAAATCACAGAAAAACACACGAAATGCTCGCAACAAACCGCCTCGAGATTGTTTTCTTCGCAGACCGTTATTAGATTCGTGGTCGTGGTGCACTAGCTCGTTCGGACAACATAAGACGGCGACTTCTACCTGCTCACGTGACCTATCCTCCAAGAGGCCTTCGCTGGCTAATACCTGGCCGGTTGACTTCGCCAAATAACCTGGGATTCATTGAGCTCGCGAGAAATGCGTGATCCCATATATCAGAAAAGACAAATTATTTACTATTTCTTGCCAAGTTCACAATTTCTTTTAATTTGACCATTTCTTGTAAGTTCTAATAATTATTTCTAAAAGCGGCTCAGATTCAAATGTAAGTAACCTACAGCGTGCCGATGGTTAATGTTCTGAGAGTAACTTTCAACTTTCAACATAGGAGAACCTTCTGCTATGCTTTCGATATAAAGTTTTGGTGTTTCATGGGCGCCGGCAATGGGACCCCCTAGCTTTCGGCCGGATTTTTATTTCAAAACTTCTCAGAAAGCAATAGTCAAATAATTAATTATTGTGCCGCCATCTGACGGAGCCTCAACATATAAAAACTTAATAAAATAAGTACCTAAATAGCTTGTCCTATAGTTTTATTACGTACTAAAAATAATTTTTCAAATCCAGGAAAAAGACAAATTAATTATAAAATAATTACGCAAGTCTGGCAATTCAAATTGTCCGGGGCGGCGCGGCGCCGGCATTAACCAAACAAATGCTTTATCACAGCCAGACTTGTAAATAATAAGTATTGTGGGCGAGCTCTGATAGTCTCATTGTCTTACGTGGGCGCCGTGTAGAGCGGATTGTTAGGTTTATTTTCATCTTGGGGTTAAATAGACCGTATCTTTGAATTTAAAAAAAATATATTTCATGCGGTTTTGTCTTTTCATTTTCATCTTCACGTATAACTCCCACCCTGTAATTTTTTATTTTTGAAAAACCTTTTAATGCGGGACTTGAGATCAAAATTAAGCTCTTCGAAAACTTTCTAACTAACCATTTCTAAAATAATTAGATGTATGTATTCAATATGAGCTGATTTATTTGACACCATGAATCAATTTCGGCCATTGATTTTTTTTAGATTTGACAGGGATCGGAACTAGGTGTTGAGATGTGATGGTAAATTATTTTCTACATATATATTATAGAGATAAGTGGACCTAGGACTGAGCCCTGCGGAACGCCAAACTCAACATCCTGCCCGGATATGTGTGTGACGTTAACCACGAGAACAAACTTCTATGTATAATTTATAGTTAAGTTTTTCTCTAAGAAAATCAATAATCGTGCCGAAGGCACAAAAAAAATCAAGAAATATAGGAAGCACAAATCTATTTTTGTTCAGCTCCTGGTATATGAAATTAAGAAGTTGATAAGATGCGGTCTCAATAAATCTCATTCCAATTAGCTATGACTTTTTTAATTATTTTTAAGATGACCCTTAAAAGACATATCGGTCTATTTACGGTTTTCTTTCTCATTTCCCAGTTAGTTAGACACCCTGTTTCGCAAGATTTATTGCACTCGTTTTTTTTTGGAATAACAAGTGGATTTGGCATTTCTAAATTAACCAAATAACATTTGTTTCGATGTAATTCCACAGAAAACATTCCCGAAGGGCAAGAACAACTCGACGGGTTCAGGACAGAGTTGACATATCTTGTAGTTTATAATACACGTTTATATCAACAAATCTACTAATTTTGACATTTCCTATAGATTTCTGAAGTTTTGCCCCTAAAACCTGAACCGCCCTATATAAACACACCAGTTGAGAAGTCCTTGTATGTTACTCTGTGTGAATCACAGACCGACATGTCGTATATTGACAACCAAATTGCGAAGATGTTCAGATTCCTGCAAAATCTTTGGAATAAATAGGTAATAAGACGGTCATTTTGCAACCTAGAAAAACTTACAAGGAGAATGCGAGTTAAGTTTCTTGGGAAGACACAGGACAACACGGCATGGTCTCAAATTGGGATATACTGATACCATCCAAACTGGCAGTACATGTGTTAATAGATTTAAATGAGTCTAAATAGAGAAAAAAATGATTTTTCATAATTGTATTGCCCTAACATAACAGTGAAACACTTTTGAATCACAAATTAAAGAAAATTTTTGTTGGCATCTTTGGAGTTCCCTATCATGGGGAGTATTTAGAAATATTTAGTTGCAATGATCTTGACTGAAAAGATTTAGGTTTCTGAAGGGGCCCATAGCTCTTTTGGAGAGAGCTTCATTTATCAATGATAACTGTAGCTTGTCGCAGGTGTAATCCTGTAGCTTGCAACATAGAACGTCTTCCAGTTTAATGAGAGAATTTTATTTCTAATGGTCGAAATATTGAATAGGGGAAATATGTACAAAATGTCATAGTGTGTTTAGGTATATATGGCGTCATATTTTTTCTAAAAAAAGTCTGAATTAAAAAGCTCCATGTAGTTTATCGTATTAAGCATTTTATTTACCATTAAAATAAATCACTTTATCCCGGCTTTATGGAAATAAAAAACAATACAACTCAACATTTGGCAACCTGAAGAAAATCATTTTGTCCATACTCTATGGGTAAAATGACATAGGGATAAAAACATTGCATTAAATCAAATAAAATTAGGTACAAACTTTGCAAACGAATTGCTTCGTTCTAGTGGGAACACCGGCACACGAAGCATGAGCCCATTTCGCGCATATCATGCACCTCAACCAAATATCTTTTGGTTTAGAGTGAGAAAACAAGTCATTGCAGTAAATGCAAGCACAGTCTTCCTCACCTTCATCTTGAAATACTTCTGCATTTTCCTCATCACTATCAGATTCTTGCAATTTTAATTTTTTCGTCACACCATATTTGGCGTAGAAGTTAATACTAAATTAGTTTGGCGTTTTCTTGGCTTCCATTTTCCTTGGCCGGTTACATACTGTCCTACTATGGTACTGGTACTCTTCAATTTGAAAAGAAAAAATAAGTGTAAAATGACATACTGTGTCGTTTTGTCCATAGAAGCGGTTTGTCGTTTTGTACGTGTTGTATAATCGTAATATAATATTTTATACAGGGTGTAAATGAAGTGGTTAATCTTTGAGTGATTCTAAGACGAAAAGTTTATATAAACATAGGTCCGGTAATGCTTCCTTTTCAAGATACAGGGTGTCAAACTCTTCTTAAAAAAATCGCTTTTTCGTAAATATCTTAACAATCCTTTAGCCGATTTTGTTGAAATTTGGCAGTGTTATTTATGGTAGAAAGAGGCTAATTTAGCCCCTACTACATTAAAATTATTAAGTACAGTGGCGTACCGAGGGCACCTTAACCAATAATTTTGTAAAAAAATGTGCGCCACTAACTTTCTTTAACCTTTTTTTTTCGCATTCAGCAACTAAAAATACAACTTTTTTGTCTCTTGAATTATTCTTGTATCTCGCTTCGTTTTTGAGAAAAAAAATCACTTTATTGCATGTCCCGGACAACATAATAAAAAATTAAAACTACCAATTAACAAAAACTAGGGTATACCCGATATTTTTTCCATATTAATAGTTTATTCTAGCCTTAAAAATTGCTATAAACGATAATGCTAGCTATAAAAATTTTTTGTGTTATAATAATTATTAAAAAATGTTTAACACCCTGTATTTTGAAAACGAAGCAATAGCGGACCTATGTTTATATAGACTTTTGGTCTTAGAATCACTCAAAGATTCACCCCTTGAATTTTTTGCTCACTTATTAATTTACACCCTGTATATAAAAAAGTACCTTTTCAGTGGCAAATTCTGTGTCGTAGATTCAAGAAAAACACTTCAGGGCACACAATAGAAACAATAAAAATGTATAAAAGTTAAAATTAAAACTTGAAAAAATCTCTGCGATAAAAATTAGCACGTGTTTTCCGTTCTTTTACTTGGAACCAACTGACGATTACGCAGCGTTCTTCTAGGTGCCTAGCGCGCCTCTAGCGGTATTTTAATGGAGTTAATACTGTTACTGTGGTGGGGAATCAGCGGTGTGTCATTTTACCCATATGTGTCATATTATACATATTTCCCCTAAGTACCTCCTAACAATTTTTTCTAGAAGCGATATTAATAATCACAGACGTGGAGACGTGCATGTATGGAAAACAGGAAACAGGTCAGATGTAATATGTATACTTGCAGATCAATATTAGGGTTAAAGAAATGCAATGTTAGTAGGTATGCCTATATACTAACCTTAAAAAAATGCAGGTACCGCTTAGCTCAACCCGTGGACATAAACATACCTACCATGCATATACTTACCTAACTAACCTTCACGATAGCCTAAACGTGTATGTATCTATGTTCAAAATATCTTCGATAGATCGTTGATAGGTCGTTTTATTCTTTAAACATCTAGGTGGGTTTGTAGTAAGTAAGTTAGTGACATCACACTAAATTTAATCAAGGCCTACTATAAAGACAGGCCCTGGCGCACAAAAATCACGTGACCATCTTAGTCAGACGTTACATGTCATTTTTGTCACATAACTGAAAGCGGCAGCTTGTTTTGAGAAGTTTTCAATGTTTAAAGGGTTTTTAAACGTCTTCGTTTATATTTTAGAAACAAGTTTGTGTCTAGTGCGCGTGTGTCCTGGCGGAGGGGAACCGCCCAGGTGTTATTATGGCCTCTGGGTGTCTGGGTGGGAGTCGTGCCGTCCAAGAGTATTGGTGCCGCTCCCACCGACGCGACGCGACGCGTGAGCGCTGTAAGGGGAATTCTCCCCCGAACCACAGAATAGGGAACCCTGAATGGACTATTATGGACATGGGACAGTATTAGTATTGGACAGTGGAGCCTGAGACACAGAGGGGTGAACTGCTTACGGGAGATCCGCGAGTTCAGACGGTCCGGGTGGCTGGAAGCCGTTCCCGTTGACCACGTTCGGGTTTGTGTATTTATTGTATTCACCATTCACCTTGTGCGAAATAAATCAGTGTTGTAACGTACTCGAGGATTTTCATTGTCGACCCACGCCCTGATGGTTTCTATTCGGTCTTTCACGCTGCCGATCAACTGAGACCTCGTCAATATTTACAGTATACCTACTAAGGTTAGTTTTAATTTTTATTTCGTAAAAAATAACCTAAATACCAAATATTGGGTCTGTTTATATTATATTTATACATATTACAAAAGCCAGGAAGAAAGTGTCGCCATAACAACCATTTGTTTTGCCTCGGGATGAAAATTTCCGCCAAAAATGGATTCGTCAAATCCCAACTGAGATTTAATTTCTAAAAAACCCTTAAGTATGTGTGGTTAACACATTTTCAAGAAAGTGAAACAATAATTAAAGTGGACAAATGTGTTGTGGGAGGAAAATACCTATAGAGAATATCACCTAAGCTAAAGGAAGGTGATGTCCCAACAATTTTTGAGAATGTGCCAAACTATTGTGAGTGTAGTGCCGTTTAACTCTCAGCCTAAAACAGCTGAGGCAGGTTGAAAATTTTGAAAAAACAATTAGAGAAAGCTTGGATGCACAAAACCAATAATGTAATAGATGAAAGAAAACTTTCCAAATTGTTACGAAATTTGTTTTTTTCTACTTATCTCCAAAAATGCCTTTCATTATATAGAACTAAGTTGGTCACGTGACTATGCGATTATGCGTTAGCGCCGTGGCCTGTCTTTATCGTTGGCCTCGAAATTTAATATAGCCGCCGCTCCAAGATGGCGACCCCCTTAATATGGGTATCAAATGAAATGGCTATGATGGCGGATTAATATTCTTGAAAAAACAAACTTTGAAATAAGTTAAACCAAGCCCCAAAAACACCTGTTTTCTCCCAACATTCTGAAAATAAAATTTTCACCTATATACTGCATTGAAATGTTGTAGATGAAAATTGTAACATAGGGTATCATAATTTTGTCGAGTTAAATTTGTTCCATTTTGAAAGCGAACATTTTTAGGACAATAATAAATAATTATCTTAAACATTTAGTTCAATTTATTTGTTTTATTCCATGGCTTGCTATGGCACTAGAGCATCAGCAATGGCTTTCCATTGCATCCTTGATTTTACGTTTAAGAAATTTAATGCGGAATATTATGCAAACCGTTGGGGGAAACATATCGCATGTATACAGTGTGTCCGCGTTTGCTTGTGAACACCCCAGAAAGTAATGCAAAGCCGAGAAAAATTAGTTTTTTTTAGATTGACCTAAGGGAAGGTATCTCATAGACACTACTATTTCGATTGGGTGATTGGGTGACAATATTATGGAATTTTTTTATTAAAAATCTGACCCCATATCGTTATTTGGCGTTACTTCAATCCTCTGTATACCCTCATTTCATGAAAAAAAAAAAAGATTGGATTTCTTTTTATACAGGTTTCAGTACAACAAAAACTGCCGCCCAAGTCAAGCAGTTGTATCACATCAGATGTCAAGTGTGCCTTGAAACATGCGTCAAAACAAATGAAAAAGTGCTGAAAGTGTCAAGATTGAATCGATCTAGGATCGATTTTAACAAAAATTACGGGGGAAAGCACGGCAAAATTAATAATAATAACATATTCGGAAACAAAAAATATTTTCTCGCAATATTTCCTCCGCATTTCCATCATTCTGTTTTGGCCCCATTTTATTTTTTTCATAACCTCCTATCCTACAAATGAAAAGAAAAATTCTTTTATCTAGCTGAATAATTTTAAGAGCACTATTAACTCGATACCTACACAATTGTAATGTGACGAACCGCACGTCTCAAATTAAGTATTTGCGCAACATCCCTTTATAGCTACACCTGCTTTCACAAGTTAATCTAATTATTTATACCTTTTCCGCTACACTTTTTCATCATCCATTTTCTTTGGCGTTTAATACCAAACTTGTCACTGTCCCTATGTAACAATGTTCGTGTTGTTGCCGTGCTCCTCGCTGTAATTTTCACTTATAATCTCCCTAGAGCATGAAAAATTTCCGGAATTTTAATTCATGCTCGCGGGAGATTCGGTATGAAAATTTCATGTCAAAACTATTTGAAAATACAATTAAATTGGTGACATATGGTGACTGGTGTTATTGTTGTATATAGGAGGGAGATTTCCACTTATTAATCTTACAGCTAGGTGCTTATGGGAGGGTGATTTCCGAAAAAATACACAAGTTGCCATGGCAACGTTAAGAAATGCTTGTGTTTTATTGGTTGTAACTTGTCGACATAAAATTTTCGTTAAAAACGATCTTAGATCGTTTAAATCTTGACACTTTCAGCACTTCTTCACATTAAAGTGATTACAAAAAGCAAAATTTGAATAGCACTATTTCTTATGTCATATATTATGGCACATAATAGCCCTCGGGCCCATTCCTACAAGAAAATCTTAATACCTCACCGTTGAGACTTTGTATAATATGTGTTCTTTATGTCCAGTCGGACAATTTTTATGACATAAATTTTCATAAAATTCCGTTGTCGGACGCCCTTTAAAGTTTGAATAGGTCCAAAAAACGCCCCGTCACTGAGAATTTTCTTATGTCAGAAGTGGTCCGACTGGACATAAAGAAGACGAAGAAGAATTTTTCTCGGCACTTCATAGATTTGTGGAGTGTTCCTTGTGAAACGCATGATAGTCGATATTATATATATTCTCTTACAATAAGCCTTATAATGTTGTAGTAGGTACAAATTTCACGTCAATGGGTTGAATATTTCCAATGCCTAACACCCCTGCCAGCCATTGGCTATACAATGTGTTAGCTATTGGTCACCTTTGGCACTGACTATGGCAGACCTCGGAATACTGTCTTCAAGAGAGATTTGTCACTCAACGATTCTGAGCCGTTCTTTTCGTCTGTCATTTTTGGGCAAGAGATGGAACAGTATTTTAAGAAAGGAGAGGGAGGAGAAAAGAGGAAGGGGAAGAGAAGAACAATAAAAATAACAATAAATAGAAAACAGACAGAAAATATTAAATGAGAAAAAACCAGTTGGATCTAAATAAAATGAGAATAAATTTGAGAATAAATACTCTTAAAAAAACAAATAAGTAAAAGCGAACATTATTTCTAATACGAAGTGTGACAGAGAGTGGATTCAATTTTAGATGTACCGAAGAACATGTTTTATGATGCTCACATGAACAAATAATAATTGTTATTGTTAAAATTGGAAACCCAAAGTTTCAACTTAAGAGTAAGTTACTATGTTCCCTACATGAGAATGTACGAATCAATTACATACAATAATTATTATCACTTACTTTTCTTCTTCAAAATTGCTCTGACAGTTTTTATAAGGTGTCAGGTTTTGGGCTTTTTAAAGTATTGTTTACAAAAAATATTGCGTTTCGCGTCATGACCCTGTATAGAGTGATCATTTTTAATTTTTAGACGCCCGGCCTCTGTTCGTGGACAACGTTCGAAGTTATGGTAATACGAGTGGCGATATTATTTATGATATAGGGTGTATAATATAAAGGAATAAATTGGATCGCTTAGCGCCTCTTTCCAAATATAACACTATTAGGTGTCGCGACGACCAAAAATATTTTACCACTAACATAACACTTTTGTTAGCAGTTGAAATCCCTAGTTTTTGATTTTTTTTAAATCAATTTTCTTCGTTCTACCGTTAGTAAAAAATTTCAAAAAATATATAAATTTTTGTTAATTGCTATTGCCAGGGATGACGTAGAGTTTTCAATGATTTTATTTTTGGAGCTTTTCTTTATTTGAAAGATCTTCAGGAATCTAGAATTTTGACCTTCTTATTTTTGCCAATATGCAAGTCCAGGGCCGGCTACAATTCTTTTATAAATTCTATTTTCACTAAAACCATTTAGCGATGTTTTTTCGTTAAAAATCTGACAAAACAGCGTTAATCAGGACACCACAGAACCATCTCAAAGTACTGCATTTTTTGTAACTTTACACGGGTCAAGAGTGATAAAAATTAAGTAGGTAGGTATATCAAACGAACTACGTATAAAATTTACAAAAGCCTACTAGTCGGTAGGTAAGTCCAGATGAGTTAATGAGGGTTGTGTGCCTCAACCAGAAACCAGTGGCGTAACTACGGAAGAGTAGGCCCGTGTTCAAAATTTCAGGTGGGCCCCTGTGTTTTTTTATGTTTGAAAGTGGTGTAACAATGACAAACATTGTACAGAATTTCCCATTTTCAATACTTTTGCAACTTATATTTATATTTTGAAATTCTTACCTCCTAGAAAAAAACCGTGTACGCCACTGAATTCTACATCAACAAATCTACAACGGTCGATTTTTACCATTTCAACAAGTTAGCATATAACGGATATAGGGGGGGGGGGCTGAAAATAGCAAATTTTGAAAATCACCTTAAGTTTAAAAAACTAAGAAGGCCGCATGAAAATTCTGTATACGAGCCTTTCTTTTTATGAAAAAGGAGGTCAGTGTCCCGAAAACCGCAACTCCCTAGTTCTACAAATATCCGAGATACCTCACAAAGGTATCGAAAATGGGTCACCCTGTAGGTGCATAGAGAATAATCCAACTTAAATTTTGTATTGACCGACAGTTAAAAATAATGCACATTGCTCTCTACAGGTCAAAAACGCCATTTTATAGGTCAAAATGTTGAATCACCATGTACGCTCTGTACAGGGTGATTCAAACTCGACGCCCCAGAAATACTGCGGGAACACGAAAACTGAAAATAAAATTTCGAACAGGGGCTCTTAAATGAAATGGAATGAAAAACATGGAATTTTTTCTATTCACTAGGATCGGTTTTCTGAAATCTAGCTAGCCATGAAAACAATTGCGATAGTCAGAAATTATTTAAGAGTATGTTAGGGTGCACCATTAAATTTGCTCGACTGGAGTATTTTTTAAATTTTTGAATTGTGCTTGTTACTGACTTGTTTGCTATTCTAGTTTGTTACAAAAAAAAATTTAATATACCAGTTGAAAAAATTTAAGGGTGCACAAGACAACCTAACATTCTCTTAAATAATTTCTAACTATCAATAATTGTAAATTTTGAATTTTGAATAAAAAATACTGAAAATCTTTTCCTATAAAAGTTGTTGACGATGATAAGGAAAATGGTATGTTTCTGGGGGAAAATATTGATGACGTCACAGCGGCCATTTCCCCAAACAACAAAAAAATACTATGTCCCATTTAAGAACCACTGTTCGAAATTTTATTTCCAATTTTTGCGTTCCCGCAGTAGGCCTGGGGCGTCGAGTTTGGATCATCTTGTAGGTACATGTTATTATACATTTTTGTATTATATATATCTATCCTTGCATTTTTATTGTTGCGAAATTTCAATCGCCCTTTATGTAACCGATTAGAGATTAATTCTGACTCGTTGGTTATTACTTATTACGCAGCACCACATCAATCATCAATCGGCTCGCATCGGAAAAACCGAAATTTCTGCGCCCTGCATGAACCTTGGTGGCGGTGGGCCCCTAGCAGTTCTGGGCCCGTGTTCACCGCACACTCTGAACACCCTGTAGTTACGCCACTGCCAGAAACGCATATAAAATTATCTCATTAGACGGTGGCTTTGTCAAGAAAATACCAAAAATTTAAATCGTTTTTACTTGTTGGATGTTATTTTGTAAAAAATAAATTCCTTTTGCATTTATTAATACTTTTTCAATAATTCCAGGATGTTCTCGACTCGTATGAAGTTTCCAAAAATTCAGCGCTTTGAGATGATACAGAGAAAAATATCTGGTATATTTTTCACTGGACCTTTGCACACCCACACTTTTAGTGCATAAGAAAACGGTGCATGTTGACAACGGTAGGTAGGAAGGTCACAAGACGCAGTTTTTGAAGATCTTTCAAACAAACACAAATTCAGGCGAATATATAAGTACAAAAATAAAATCATTGGAATCTGTACGTCATCCCTAGTAACGGCGATTAACAAAATTTGATATTTTAATGCGTTTTAGAAGTATGATTTTCTAACGGAACCGAAGGCTTTAATAAAAAAATCAGAAAAATTAGTGCTTTCGAGTGCTGTAACAAAAGTAGTATGTTGGTGTGAAAAATATATTTTTTGCGTCGCCACGACTAGCGTAGTACTTGCAAAGAGACGCTAAATGGAATACTTTATTCCTTTATGCACCCTACCTATATCATCTCTCATAATATGTAAGAAAAATAACTTTCGTAAATGCAACCAACGATTAAGGACATCATTTTAAACAAAAAGTTTATACAGGGTGAATCAGAATGTATAGTAAATACTTTAAAGGGGTGTTCGGCAGGTGGTTTTAAGGGGGTCTTTCATATAAAATTTATTCGTTATTCGGGTCTACAGGGTGACCCAAATGTATTTTTTTATTTACATCTCAATAACGGCGCTACTTAAAAATTTGAAATTTGGTATGTGTTATTTACTTACTGGAAGACGCCTTAGGGTAGTTTATTCATTTACACAGTGCCCTAAATGGTAAAAACTAGTAAAAATAGTAAAAACTAACAACCCCTATTAATTTTTTTGCTCAAACTTTTTTGACGTTATCTTTTTGGTCTTGCAGGTCCATCATTTCAGTGTATCTGCTCATTTTACGACAAAAGTGTACTCTTGTTTCATAACGATAAAATTAACCGTCTGCGTTGAAATTGGCAAAACGTGCCCCAAAACACCTGTTGACTTCAACATTCGAAACATAAAATTTTTACCTACCGCTTTCAAACGTTACAGATCGACTGTACATTCAAAATAAGGAAAAAAATACCAATTGGACATTGGTTAAAACGGCATTGGTTTTCTTGAAATAGGGTGTACAAATTTTGTTAAATTCAATCCTTTCCATTTTTAAAGCTAATAAGTTTTGGTACATTGTTCATAAGAATTTTTTTCTCAGTTTAAATGGTACAGTGGATGTGTAACGTTTAAAAGCGGTAGGTAAAAATTTTATGTTTCGAATGTTGAAGTTAACAAGTGTTTTGGGGCACGTTTTGCCAATTTCAACGCAAACGGTTGATTTTATCGTTATGAAACAAGAGTACACTTTTGTTGCAAAATGAAAAGATATACTGAAATGATGGACCTGCACGACCAAAAAGATAACTTCAAAAAAGTTCAAGCAAAAAATTTATAGGGGTTGTTAGTTTTTACCATTTTTTAGGGCACTGTGTAAATGAATAAATTACCCTAAGGCGTCTTCCAGTAAGTAGATAACACATACCAAATTTCAAATTTTTAAGTATCTCCGTTAATGAGATATAAATAAAAAAAATACTTTTGGGTCACCTTGTAGACCCGAATAACTTGGCAAGGAAAGCCCAAATCGAAAAATTTTATATGAAAGACCCCCCTTAAAACCACCTGCTAAACACTCCTTTAAAGTATTTACTATACATTCTGACTCACCCTGTATAAACATGTGTCCACAAATGTTTCGTTTCCGAGATACAGGGTGTTAAATCCACTCACTCGTACGAGATACCTACGTTGAACACCCTTTATCTCGAGAAGGAATAATTTTCACCTCTAAAAACCCCGATTATCCAATTTTGTGCGAAAATTCTAGTAACAAAATAATTAAAAAAAAATTTCATTTGTAACACGCTGTATCTCGGAAACGAAACATTTGCGGACACATGTTTATATAAACTTTTTTGTTTAAAATGATGTCCTTAATCGTTGGTTGCATTTACGAAAGTTATTTCCGTTACACCCTGTATAATATTAACATAGCTTCTCCCGCTTTCCACGAACGGGTCGTTTAAAAAGGATCACCCTGTACAGATCTACCAAAAACAAGTAGGTCGGTTGGTAGCTGTTTAGATAATAGGTATACCTATATCGTAACCGTTGTAAGGCAGAAAAAGAATTTTTAAAAATATATTGTCATGATTAAGCAGAATTTTAATGCAAATAACACATATGCGTGCTAGATTCTTTTACAGTTTCCCAATAATAAGTGGCGTGGATCGCATGATAAATAAAATTCTGTTCAACAGACACAGGTGTGTAGCCGCAGCGGCACAGGTTGGTAGTAGGTACGTACAGGGCAGAAGAAGAGGAAGATGTTGATGCCGAGAGGTGAGCCTACTATGCGTAAGCAGACCGGAAAAAACATGACCTTGCGCATTCCAACGCATTGCTAAAAGAGGAGAAGGGATTTAGATATAGCGAGAGATACGAGGAAGCTATGTGATTATTCCGCCACCTTTGAAGCACTTTTAGGTCAACTGTCTGTCGGTCTATCTCTCTATACCTACCTGTGAATATAAAAAGGATTTTTATATGAAATTAGGTTTGTAAAGTTAGTCTTATTTTATGTGTGTTCAAAAAGCCCCCAGCAATGGACATTCAGAATGATCGCCAGGTCCATTTTTAATATTATATATTTATTATGAGTTTTCTTTTTTTTTAGTTTTTCTTGGTTACGAAATCTCCAAGATTAAAAAGAAAAATCTACAGTACGCAAAAAATAGAGGAATTTAAAAGGCGAGTCTAGTAGCATCTATGTTGGATTTCGTGTTTTGCTATCTATCGCTTTAATACTAAATTTTACAATAAATATTGTAAACAAACAATATTCTGTGTTTTATTAGATATTTTGTTTCCCTTTGTCATAATATATTTTTCTTGAAATCGGCAGTAAAGTGTCCCAAAATCGTCATTAAAAGCACAGAAATCGTACAATAATGGGCTACATTATTGTACGATTTTTTCAATAAGTGGGCCTTGGCGAGATGTAAACATCAAACGTCAAACGCGCAATTTTTCAGTATACATATTTTAGTAAATTTGAATATCAATAGATTTCTTGTGTAGGCTGCACAAGAAGCAGCAGTTTGGTTTTTCTCTACGAAGATGCCGTGTCTTGTCTTACTTGACCTAGGTAGAGCGATCGTCAAAGTCAAGCAACGCCGCGCGTAGTCGATTCATGGTCGGGTGATCCCTTATTATTATTTTCTTGCCTAATACAACATTTTTTTTCCGATTTAAAAAAAAATAATATGTACCTCGGCACTGAAGTTCTTTTTATGACTCATGTGGTTTATTTGCCTCGGCCAGAGGCCTCGGCAACTAAATTCCACATGAGTCATAAAAAGTTGAACTTCAGTGCCTTGGTACATAAATAACTATTTCTTTAAATCGGCAGTGAAGTGTCTCAAAATCGTCATTAAAAGCTCAGAAATCGGCACTGAAGTAACCCATTATTGTACGATTTTTTCAATAAGTAGGCCTTGGAGAGATGTAAACATCAAACGTCAGACGCGGAGCCATCGCCCCTCAAAAGTGACCAAATATTCAAAACCTGGCCAATAAATCCCATTTAACTTTTCGTACACATTGCGGAATTGTTACCTATAGCAGCGCTATCTTTCCGCATAAATATTTTAGTATGTTTAAATATTAATCTATTTTATATGGAGGCTGCACAACAGGCAGCAGTTTGGATTTTCTGTCAGACAGTGCCGTGTCTCATCATACTTGACCTCTATTCAAACTAAATGCAAGTGGCGCTTTAACATTTACATGATGGAAGCACGTGAACAATAAGCCCTTTTTTTCGATTTCAAAAAAAATATAATATGTATCTCGGCACTGAAGTTCAACTTTTTATGACTCATGTGGTTTATTTGCCTCGGCCAGAGGCCTCGGCAACTAAATTCCAAAAATATTATCTAAAAAAAAACGAAAAGAAAAACGCTTTTTTTAATTTGTGTGTAGAAACGTATAGATTTACAATAGATAAACGATAAACGGGCTATCCATATGAATTCCGTTCTAAGCATCAGATATTAGCTTGCTTTTATTGAAGATGGTAATACTTATTAAGATTTCTCACTTTTCACATGGAAAGTTCAAAGCTCAATTTATAAAGTTCAGAGGTAACATCATGGGCTAGAATCTGTGAAAGCATAGCTATATATACAGGGTGAGACAGAATTTATAGTAAATTCCTTAAAGGGGTGTTCGGCGGGTGGTTTTAAGGGGGGTCTTTCATATAAAATTTTTCGATTTGGGCTTTCCTTGCCAAGTTATTCGGGTCTATAGGGTGACCCAAAAGTATTTTTTTATTTATATCTCAATAACGGCGCTACTTAAAAATTTGAAATTTGGTATGTGTTATCTATTTACTGGAAGACGCCTTAGGGTAGTTTATTCATTTACACACTGCCCTAAAAAGGGTATTTTTACGTACCTATAACAAAAATATGATTTGTGTAGCCCTTTTATTTAAGAAACTTTTTCCCTCTACATTTGTTATCGAAAACATAATATTTTTCCTACAAAAAAATAATTTCATGCCAAGTACTATTCCCCTGACTGTTCCAGAAAATCAATCATTCTTTCCACATTCTAATGGTAACAGTGATGCCAAGTATGCCATTTTATTGGAGAATCTATGAATATAACAGGTACCTTGAATGTAAGTAAAAATTAATAATGGTTTCCATGATTTCTAAAAATTAGACTTGCCAATGTTGTGTCAACAAGTGCAGAATGTGGCAACTACTGAAAAATGAAGCAAATTTATTTTATAGTTGAAATTGATTTCTAGCAATTATTTCCACGAATCTAAGTAGTAAGTAGGTATGGTAAGTCAGTGCCGATTTTGCAAAAAGCGGGATTATAAGCACTCCCTCTTAACTTTCCACAGGCAAGAACCGATGTACCTACAACAATTTTCAGTGGTGTGTTTCTAGCCAGGAAAGTACGTTTAATTATTTACAATTTGTCGCTATTGCACCTCGTTGCCACGTTCCTCAAATCATTTATAATATGTATATTTGATGAATTTTCTTCCCTTGTTGAATTACCCAAAGTTTTCGGGATGGACTAACAAAGTTAGGTATAGTAGTTCTAATCATGTAGTTCGTATTTCTCTCCCAAGGGTGCCTCACACACTCATAGATAAACTCTTCAAAAAACTGTGTAGAATGCTGTAGGTATAATTAACCGAAGACCTGACTGAAGCTACCTGCTTAATAATTTTAAATTTTAAATTTTAAACTACCTATGCGTAATGTCCACATAATGGGAATTGTAGGATTCCTAATTCCTAAAGACGATACAAGAAAAATCTATTTGGAATTTTTGGGACTATACGAGGCCTCTTTTTCCAAGAGGGCATTAATTTGCTCCGATTATTTTCGTGTCAGCGATTTTAAACCTTAAGGTCAAAGGCACTTAAAAAAGGTGCATTACCTACCTTTAACTGACACATCTGAGTGTATGGAAATTAGAAAAATGATCCCAATGCATAATATGTTGCAGAGTCCACAAGAAAAAGGTAAATCAGTTCAAAGATTATCAACATTTTTTGTTATTAGGACTATAATAAGGGTTTTTAAATTAATATACTTTCTAAAACTCGATTCATTATTTCATAACCAGATAACCATAGGTCAATATTCCAAGTAATTTTGCTCTGTAATTTAAGGCAATGACATGTCACATAAAACCTGATGTCATGTGGACACTGAGATATAACATAACCTTGTACAAGCCCCCTTGTGGTCTTCTTGGAGTCGACAGAAAACAAACTTCCCCTCAAGCACAGAATGAATAGCTTCATAACAGACGCCTCCTTAAGAACATGTGTCAAAAATAAGCGAGTCTTCATTTCAATTTACAGAAAAATAGCCAGTATTTTAAAAATTTTGCTCCAACACAATCTCTTTGCTATATAGATAAACGTAAAATCAAGTAAAATTCACAATGTTTTTTTCTTTAGAAGATATTTCGCCTAAAAGTGACTCTCCTTTTGACACATGTCGCTAAGGAGTTGTGTGTATTATTCGTTAGTCTGTGCCTCAAGGCTTCACTTTTCCTATGCGATAGACTGTGAATGCTGGGTCCCCTTATTTTAAAGAGTCCTTGGTAAAATATAACAAAAAATATATTAGGAAGACTTGTTCATAATTATAATTCTTGTGAAAAGTTTGGACGTAATCAGTTTACTTCTACTTTTGCTTTTTTATGTATGTACAGGGTGTCCCAGATAACGTGATACACCCGAATTTCTTGGTAATTTTAAAAAATAATTTGATGGGTTTTTATAGGTTACTTTTGTTCTCCCAGTTTCAACAATGTATATGTTTTTATATAGTTGTAGTTAGTTGTAGTTGTCTCTAAAAATAACCAGGAAGCGAATGTTAATGTTTTTTGATAAATTTCGTCAAATATGAAAAATATATTGTTAGAGATAACAGACAACAATAGAAATAACCACATAAAACCCCATATGTGGGTGAAATTGGGAGAAGAAAAGGAACCTAAAAAACCACAAATACAGGTCGTCTCAAAAATCTGACGAAGTGATGCTAACTTCCGGTAAAACCGGAAGTCAGAAATTAATAACGAAAATTTTTTTGTTACTCCCCGTGTGCCTACTCATTACGGTTATTACTAATATTCTATATATTAAGTTTGACGCCTTAATCGAATGTATCGAAAAATTCTACACAAGTCTGGTTTTTGAACCATCAATTTACCTTTAAATCTACCGAGAAAAACGGGATTATCACGTTAACTGTACAGTGCGTTATCTGATGCCAAAAGACTTATCTTATAAAAGCTAATCACAAGACTCGTACTTCGTACCAAATATCAAGTCGTTCATATACTTCGGATCAGAATGACAAAAGATGCAAATGTTGGAAAAATCGTGGTAAGTAGGTACAATAAAAAATCTCTAAAGTATGCACACCCGCTTAAAGTATAATAATTCGGAACAAGTTTGCTTTTTAAAATTTTTCCATATATTTTACGGTATTAGGTATATATTTTAAAGAGAAAATTAAAGAAGTCAATGCTCTGGTTTGCAAAACTGCCTGTACTATCACTAGCCCAGAAAACTAAATAAAATGTAACACTTTTTTTATTTGTTTTGTAGGTACCTCAATTTAAGATAGAGGTGGGTAATGAAATTTCCCGCCAACACTTTCATACTATTAGCTTGTTCTGTGTCTGCTCCTCCCTACAATTTGTATCGTTAATTTATCATTAATAAAAAATAATAATAATGATGTTTTCCTGCTTCACACAATATAAAAATACCTGCACAACAAATATTTTAAATAGGCATTTTTTATTCAGCATTTTCTTTATTTCTATAATACTTAATTGGATTTTTTTTGCTAATATTTAATCAGTATCCTCTTTGTTAGTTGTTGCTGGCTAATGGCGTAAACAAACTCTACAAAAGGACTAGTACCTAAGTATTTGTTATATATTTCCTGTAAGTAGGTCGTGGGTGTGGGTATGGGTATGGTACAAATGAAGTCACTTGGAACAGCATAAAAACTTTTGAACTTTTTACGGATGATTTCTGCTGATAAGTCTGGTATTTTTACCAGTAGCAGAGCGTGGTAAGTGCGGTAAGTGCTATGAGATAGATCGCGCCCCGTATAATCACTGTGTTCCAAGCACGGCCCTCGTAAAATAAACTGGACTGCTTTTCCAATACAATCATTTGTCTCACCTATATTCTCGTACATATATAAAGGGTGACTCATTAATAATGGGGCATAGTGCAACTGCATATATTTTGGGCCAAAATATTACGATTGAGGCTAATATGCCTTATTTGAAGTTTGTTTTTTGAAATTGCATTTTGGCTACATCTCCCGCTCATAATCAAGCTGCTGAACTGAAATTTGGCACTGCTATGTTTTTGGGGATGGAGAATAAGCTGAAAATGTTAATTTCTACGTATTTCACAGAGGGAGCCACTTGCGCTGTTTTTGGGTGGTGCTTTTACTCGTAACTTTCTTGAGGTTATCTTTTTAGTCCTGCAGGTATCCATCATTTTAGTGCACCTTTTCATTCTGTAACAAAGATGTACTCTTGTTTCATAACGATCAAATCAACCGTTTGCGTTGAAATTGGCAAACCGTGCCTTAAAACACCTGTTGACTTCAATATTCGAAAAATAACATTTTCACCTACTGCCTTTAAATATTACAGATCAATTGTACATTGAAAATGAAGAAAAAATCAATTTTGAAAGTGAAAATTTTTTGGGACATTGTTCATATTATGGGTTTTTTCTCACTTTAAATGGTACAGTCGTAATATTTGAAAGCAGTAGGTGAAAATTTTAGTTTTCGAATATTGAAGTCAACAGGTGTTTTAAGGCACGGTTTGCCAATTTCAACGCAAACGGTTGATTTGATCGTTATGGAACAAGAGTCATCTTTGTTGCAGAATGAAAAGATAACCTCAAAAAAGTTACGAGTAAAAGAACGACCCAAAACCAGCGCAAGTGGCGCCCTCTATAGGTACGTAGAAATTGACATTTCCAGATTATTTTCAATTTCCAAAAACATAGCAGTGCCAAATTTCGCTTCAGCAGCTTGATTATGTTGGGAGATGCGGCCAAAATGCAATTTCAAAAACAAACTTCAACGCCCTGTATCTCTTAAACAAGCAACATTTCTATAAGGCATATTAGCCTCAATCGTATTATTTTCGCCCAAAATATATGCAGTTGCATTATGTCCCATTATTAATGACTCACCCTGTATATCCCACCCAAAGGTTGGCCATATTGGGTTCACACTTCATTGGCTGTCAAATGTAAAATGCACGAGGGCCGTGGTCAGAGATATAGAGGGGGGAGTGTGCTTGTCAACGTGCGCAAGATTGCTAATTTTTCTATAGCCTTTTTAACCCACGAAAATAAATAAATTAATCTGTTGAAGTTGAAGCTTGTGGTCGGCTCGGACTACTTTGTTGTTGGTCAGATAAATTTTCCGACGGTATAGAAGTTGATTGGAAGCATTTCTTATTGTCCACCAACAAAAAATCATCAGCTTTAAAATGTGTTGAACAAACGAAATTGTTTTTCGACTATAGTACACTGCTGGGCAAATTTAAAGCTTTTTAACCATTCCAAATAGAGGTCCCGGTCTTTGGGAAATCTATGAATTTCTATAGAATAAGCACCACCCATCATGTTTCCTAAATAATGCAACATACCAATGACAAGATATACCTTCAGGTCTAAATCTTTTGCAATTTGTGCATGTTCTTATAGAGCAAGAGGTGTTAATGAACACAACACGATTACAAAAACACACCTTCATAGGCGTATGTTGCGTGCGTGGCGTGCGTCTAATTTGAGAATGAAATAAGGACATTATACTTTAAAATATTTATTTTCTTAATTCTACAGAGGAAAACAAGACAGTTTTCCTATGGTAATGACTAATGACGTCACGAACGATAAGCTCGCATCTTAGTGGTCACAATATTTCGACACACCGGGCATTTGTTTATTGAATGCGAACACTGGATTTTACGCATAAAAACTCACATTTATTCTCAATTCTCAAAGACTTGCAGGTAAAATTATCATCTTCTACTACGACATTTGGGCGAATTACTTCCATAGCTTTAGGATGAATATCTTCTGTAGTATCACCGCCAATGAATATGAAAGGACAGTTGGGACTCCATCTTGTGTGATCTTGTAGGGGATCGTCATCGTCATCGGTTTCCCATCGATGGCCTTCGATGAAACATAGTAAGGACATTGGACAATGTCTTCAAAATTTGTATAAAAGAACCCTGCTTCCACCAGCTTCTTTGGTGAAATCACAGAGGTACCTACACGTCCATTTTTCAAAAGAGTTGAATCTATTAGGTATTTGGATTTCGATAATCCATGGTTCACTTCTGTTGATTATTCACTACTTTTTGTGTTATCCTGGTGAGGGATTTCACAATAAGTAAAGACATACACTCCGATATGTAGTGTAGTAGGCTAGGATAGTAACTATCGAGAAGCTTGACATAAAAAACTGGTCGGGGGTCAATTCTTGGGATGTGGATGTGGAACTGGAATTTTTAGTACAGCCGATTGTTTTCCATAGTGTTTCGCTGTAACTGCCATTTTTAAACAACATTCGAAGCTCATATTCAGTGGTGTTTAGGTATCGATATCATCAAAACTACGGATTCTAGATCACCTGATGGCAATAAAAAAATAGAAGATGGTGCTATAATATGGCATATATATGCTATAATATGACATAATCAGGTGTTAGGAGCATATTGTCAGATGACAATTTAAATGATTTATATTAAAGGCGGATCCAGGCATATCTAAACGGGGGGCGGCGTGGTAAAAATTTTTCCTGAGGGGCCGGGGTAAAGGAAATTTTTAGAATATGTACCTATTTTTTTGAAAAATAAAATAATTTATTTCTCTAGAAAAAAACAAAAACAAAAAAAAATTACCCAAAAAAAAATAAAAAACAAACTTAAATAATAAACATAACAAAACAAAATCACAAGAAGAAAAAAATAATTCTTTAGATTTAAAAAATAATGTACTTATCGCAAAATAAAATCAAATTTTCTCTTCTTTCGCGCACACTGATATTTTCTTCATTTATGGGTACATTACAGTGTATATTTATTAGGGCTAAATTACTTAGTCTGTCTTGGACCATATTGCTACGTAATCAAGTTTTAATTATTTTAAGGGGAGAAAAATTTATTTCCCCCTATGCATTGCTTATCGGGAAACTGGCAAGTATGCTTAAACATTTTCTTGCCGTTGTCGCGATGCGACTTCGTATTGGTGTTGCCAGAACAAGCTTTATTGAGAAACTGAGGAAAATATACTAAAAACGCTCTTTAATTGTACACTAGATTGTGACAGGTAGATATGTCATGTACCTACACCTAGAATTCCCTAAAAGGCGGCCATATTGATATTATTAATAGATAACGGAGGACAGGGCCGTAATCAACAGAATTTACATTTTACACACACGAATCCTAAATTTAAATAGATAGAAATTAACATTAAACTCTCGTTATTCGAAGCATAAAAAAGGCTATAGATATAGTTTCTGTGTTTGAAGTTAGGTTAGAGCCACAGACACCAAGATCGAATATCAAGGCTAAAGTTAGGCATCTGTCACAAGTTCTGACATTTCTGCCGGGCATACTAAATACGTCCCTGTAGGCGCCCAAAACATTACTGCCAACCTTGTATTACCAAATTAAGAAATGTCATTTCTCGTGGACAAATAAAGAGCGTTTTTTTACTACTAACCTGAGAAATCACCATTATTTACCTCATTCCTCCAATGAGAAGTAATATTTCTCTACCTAGGTAAATAATGATAATAAAAAAATACCTAGGTAAATAATGAAAAATTTTCTATATGACATTTAAAAATTAGTGTCATTTTATCAGCTTGACAACTGAACTCCCAGGCTACTTGATATTTTGAAGTATTTGAAAAAAGCGAGAAATGGCTAAAATATGGCAATATTTCAATGTTAGTAGTAAAAAAAATTCTATATACACTTCGGTTGAGAAAGCTATTATTTACCTCGCATATTAAAATGCTCGGTACATAATGGCTCACTTCTCAACCTAGGTGTATAATATACTATTTTAGATTAATTTTTATTTTAATTAATTAATAATACTCCGGTTGTAATAATGGTTGTAGAAAAAGGGGAGGCGGTCGGCCCCCCGTCCCCCTTGTATCCGCCACTGATTTATATACCTGACCTCTCAATTTATCGAAAAATGAATTGGGGTTCAAAATAAAAACAATTAATGCATTTTTATGATTTATTAGTTTTTTTTTTGTTTAATTACAATACTTTCCTAGATACTACATTCCAGTTTTTAAATCTATTTTTATTAGCAAAAACACAAAATTGCCATTTCTCGTCTTTCATTTCTCGATGTCCATTTTTCGGAACATTTCCATCATCTCGTTGCGACCCTCACGCTCCTCCATCTTAAATTTTTCGATATATTTTATGTGTCTATAGTTTCATAAAAAATGTGTATTTGCTAATGAAATGATCGATGACGTATTAAATATATGGTTGTCATTTCTAGGAAATAGTAGCAGGGCCAATAACGAAATGAATTCAGTGTCGTAGTAGAAGTAGGTAATTAGAAAACATCAATAAAAGTGGTAGTAGTTTTTATTGCAATTACTAACAACATTGTTTGGAAACAAAAAATAGGATTGTTGGTTCTCGTCATTGTTCTTAGGGATGCAGCGACTAATAACGTAGTTTCTGGAAGCCGTTTCATTAGCGTCAATTTAACAACCTACGAAAACAAGAAATGCCCATGTTCATTTATATTTGTGTATTTACTTCTGCCACGCCTCTGATGCTCTCTATCTAATTGGGCTTAGATATATTATGTTGTTTCGATTATACGTTTATTCGCTATAAATAAGATCTACGTAATGGTTTTATCAGTTGACATGATGTCCGGTCTACCCTTAAGAGGGGATGCCAAGGATGAAATAAATGGAAAGGTGAATTCACAAACAACAATTAATTTTGGCAGTTACTGTAGTGAGTACTGCAATTATAGTGGTATACACGGGGTTCGATATTTTGGTGAAAAACGAACAATAACTGAGAGGTAAGTAAGTAAAACGAACTCCAGTTAGAATACAGGGTTAACTATCACTTAGTACAAATTTTTATGGTAGTTAAAGAAAAATTAGACTTGCCAAAATAAACATTTGTCTTAAGCATAATTTTTTTTTTAATTGAGAAAAACCCCTCAAATAACGCCGCCTATGGACGCCCGCCGTGACCTGCCTTAAAATTTCGCCTATGTCAATAGTAGTGACAGGTAGTGAAATAGCGCGGCCTTACCACTTCTATTAATTTATCCGAGGATTCACCACGAAATTTCGATTTCCTGTTGGAAACGATTACTTTCTATGGAACATGCAGAATGCCTATGAAACACCTATCTTTCTTGCTTTTTTACATTAAAATTCACACAGCACAGCACTACACAACACAACATTCACATTTTCTAAATCTGTTGGGAACCTCTTGGTTCCCCTCAGCCATTCCTTTTGTTTGAAGCGAGGTACTCAGCCTGGCGACCACGACGAGGTGGATCACCTCCGCCAGGAAAACCCCGAAGGGTAACCAAAAAATACAACTGCACAAGCACTACAATGGCTGTTCACGTAATTGCTTTTTAATAGAGCAAAAAATTGCCATTCTAAAAATATATAACACTTAATGGTTTACATAAGTAGTTTTCAATTACCAATAACTTTTATGATTTTATGTATAAAATTGGAAGCGCGCCCTTTCAACAAAAGTAGGCTTTGGACGGTGAGACAATGAAACAACCGTGGAAAAATGTTTACTGCTACCTGTCAAATTTTCAGTTAAGCTGTTAAGGCAGTGTAAAGATTTTTCTATTCTTGTGTACTTTATAAATTTTATACAATTTATACAAAAATTTGAAAGTTATGAAAAATGGGATATGATAGTCTGTTTTATAATAATCCGGGGAAAATGCAGATGCAACGAGCAATTTATACTACGAGGGGTATCCAAAGAAAAGACATCCTTTCAAGGACATTTCTGCAAGATTGCTACTCAATTTGATTAATAGTGGGCATTTTGAAAAGGATAGGCCGAAAAGGTACGAGTTAAACAGAGATAGGCATTTTCTCATAGGCAAGAGATATATTATTATCTCGATTATTAAAATATTTTATTTAGGTATTATTTTTATAACAGGGGGTATTTTTATTTTGGCATATTGTTTCATGTTTTAAAGTGTAAGTATATCTATTTATTTTTAAAAGAGGATTTTTATTTTTACAATAAATGGTATTTAAATTGCTCTTGTGATTTTGTCTTAGTTGG
This sequence comes from Pseudeuparius sepicola, assembly GCA_963920635.1. NCBI lineage: Eukaryota > Metazoa > Arthropoda > Insecta > Coleoptera > Anthribidae > Pseudeuparius > Pseudeuparius sepicola. The sequence goes on from OY987306.1 coordinate 13,346,963, forward strand.
TAGGTACCTACTAGGTCGGTATATAGACACCTTTCAACCTCTTTTGCCAAAGATTGAACTTTTGCATTGCCAAAAAATAGCAAATAGAATGTCCCGATGGAGAAATTCATGGAGCATTTCGGTGTACAAATAGGGGGCATTTCGGTGAATTTCGGTGAATTTCGAGGCATTTCGGGGCATTTCGAGGCATTTCGGGGGTATTTCGAGGCATTTCAGTACATTTTGGTGCATGTCGACGCATTTCGGGGAATTTCGGTGCATTTTGGGCATTTTTTGCTCAAAGGTGCTTTTTAGTGTACAAGATTTGGGTACCGATTTCCCCCTCGGTACTGGATGACTGTTCTTGAGGCATGAGTACGGGCAATAGCATGCATTAGCACAAAGTGGGTGGCCTCTATTGCCTTATTTTGTTGTTTTGTGCAATAAGAATAGTCGGAGTCTGAACGCTAGATTTTTCATTACGCGATATTCATAATATAGTAGTACATTCACGTGTTGGAGAAATTTCATTCTAAAAAGCCAGCGTTAACACTAATCTTTTTGTTTCAGATTCTGTTGGATTTTAGTATTTGCCTTGAGCCTAACTATCTGCATTGGAGTTATTTTCAAGTCCTATCAAAAATGGCGAAATACACCAGTTATTGTCAATTTTGCAACACAAGAGGCAAACATATACGACATTCCCTTTCCTTCGGTTACTGTTTGCCCAGAAACAAAGAGCCGAAGTAATTATTTCAACTACAGTGATACTTTAAAAACAAATATGGATTTACTATCAGCAGCTAAGTAAGCAACTTTTTATTCTGTCGCGATTATACCTACATGGTTACCATATAAAATTTACACCAAGTAGCTTTTTTATTTTATGTCGATGTTAGCAATATTTGTGTCCAATTGCAGCTCTTTGAAAATTTTTATTATAAAGTCATTAAGAATTAAAAATAGATCATGACACCAAATTTTATTTCAAAATAATCTGTCTACTTTGATTTTTTGGTATTAACAACAGTTTTGTTCATTTCTCTAGGTGAAAACGATTTCTTGAAAAAGATAATTTTTATTAACATATACTTTTTTTTTAATTAAAAAAGGACTTCAAATACCATATGTAATATACAGGGTGACATAGAAAAAAGTACATTACATAGTGCCACACCATAGAGGACACTAAAATAAGAAAAAAGTTCCTATGAACATGGGTCCGCAAAGCCTTCGGTTAAAAGATACGGGGTGTTGAATTGTAATTTATTTGTTTTGTTTTTTACGAATATCTTTAGCCAGAGACGCAAGAAATGGATAAAATGTGGTATACAGTTTTTTTTTATCATGCTAAATTTAAATACGCTCTACATTACAGGGTTCCATCTCTATTGAATCGGTCCTAACTTTTCTGCTATACAGTGTATGTTATTTTCGACTGAAAAAATGTTAGCCCATCTTTTATACTTACGAAAGGTATACCTTGTCCAAGTCGCTAGAAGCAATGGTTCCAGTACAAATGCATCTAAAGCCGACAATGCATGCAAATTACTTATTCAAAAAGCATCAAAGTAACCTTTGCAAAAACAATGATAAGTAACAATGAAATAATGTGTCATAATGACACTTGTCAAACTAATTTAATAATTGTTATTAGGTAGTAGGTATTTTGTGTTCTTGTTTAAGTTTTTTATTGGTTTTCTCTTTGATGATTCAAAATTGATTTCAAAAATGGTTCACTATACTTTTGAAGAATACAGGGACATGATTATGTGTTACGGCGAAGCTAGATCAAATTTTTACGAAGCTCAACGTATCTATCGAGAAAGATATCCTTTAAAACAAGTTCCTAATGTTCGAACATTTATTGATGTGCATAGGCGTTTGGGAGAAGATGGCTGTTTTAGAAAACCAAAAGTGAATAGTGGGGTTTCCAGAACTCGTCGCACTGTGCAAAACGAAGAAACTGTTTTACGAATGGTAGAAAATAATCCGAGAACAAGCACCAGGAAAATAGGTTCAGCGGTGCGAAACGTTAACCGTGAATCAAGTAGACAAATTTTGAAAGAATAACTTCTTCGCCCATACCATTTCCAAAAAATTCATTCACTATTGCAACATGACTTTTTTCCTCGTGTACAATTTTGCGAATGGTTGCAAAACCAAAGACAAAACATTATTTCATCAATTTTGTTTACTGACGAACCTGGTTTTAGTAGTGATGGTATTCTGAACCTACATAACATGCACTATTGGAGTGATGAAAATCCTCATCAAACTGTAATTCGAAGTCACCAATATGGGTTTTCTATTAATGTGTGGGCAGGTATAATCGACAATTACTTAATTGGCCCATTTCGATTGCCCAATCGATTGACAGGTGCACTGTATCGACATTTCTTGGAGAATGATTTAAACACATTATTAGAGGATGTCCCATTGGCCATTACTGGAAGAATGTATTACATGCATGATGTACATGAGAAGTATGCACACAAAGGAATCGACTTGGTGTTAAACGAAATAAGACAAAAATATTGGGTACTGGATGGAAGAACAGCAGAGAAATCTGTTTTTGCAAAGTGCCAAAGATGTAAGAATGAAAAGATCAAATGATGACCAAAAGAAAGTCTTGCACAAGTATCTCCTTCATTTATCAATGTGGGATTGGATTCCTTTTGTCCAATATATGTGAAAATAGGAAGAAGACGGGAAAAGAGATGGGGAGTTATTTTCACCTGCCTTTCAATAAGAGCCATCCATTTAGAAATTGCGGAAACTTTAAGTTGTGACTCCGCTATTCTTGCCATCAAAAGATTTTCAGCTCGAAGAGGAAAACCGAGCAATATAAAAGTGACAATGGGAGCAATTTTAGAGCTGCAGATAAAGAAATTAGGAAGTCTGTACAAGATTGGAAGGAAATGGAAATAGAAGACCTATTAACAAAGGGAATTTAATTTAAATTTAATCCTACCGCAGCCCCTCACATGGGTGGAGCCTGGGAAAGACTAGTGGGATTGGTAAAGAAAGTGATTGGAAAGATTTTATATGAACAAGCCCTAAGAGAAGAAACGTTAATGACATTATTTACAGAAGCAGAGAACATTATTAATTCAGGACCTCTAACCAGAGTTTCTAGCAATCCCAATGATAAAAAATCTTGTAACACGGTGTTTGGGACTCAGAATTGCTGGGTACTTTGTTTCCTCTGATAAACAAGGACTCAAATTTGTTCTCCCTCCAAAAACAATCATTAGATCTTTCATTTAAGGATTTAAAGTCTTTAACCTACTTTTCTTGTACATGTTCTTTCCTTCTTGTAGACATCTGATTTCTTCAGCAAATGTCTCTCCTTGTAAATTTATAACCCATTTCTTTTCTGCAGTTTTTAGCTCCTCCACAGATAAATGTGGTCCCTTTTGGTGCTTTTTCTTCAACAAAATATTGACAAATCGTAAACACATGAAGTAGGTACTTATTAATTTTATCTGAAGTACTTATTAATTTTATCTATTTCGAAAATTTCTTAATATCTGGCACAATATCTATGACGGTTGTGGTGGTAGATATGCGACAATATTCTTTTTTCATTTCACTCTGTCTCTCATCTTCAATAATATTGCGAGTAGCAAACGCAATATTTTCCTCCCGGGGCCACATCTCTTCTTCTAACAATAAACACCCTGGTCCTCGAAACCACATATCTGAAATGACCTTCCCTGTGTTGTTCTTTAACTTGAAATCAGGTCTTGTAGCTTCATAGGCCGGATTACATTCTGAAGGAACCTATCTCCAGTTTCTTATATCTCCGAGTTCTTGAATTTCTCTTATTCGATGAGCCACAAGCGGTTTGTACTTTCCCCATCTCCCTTAATCCACAACAATACACATCTTGAGTCAGTCCACATATACACCTGGTCTACTTTTATTTCCAAACTTTGTAATAATGCTTTTGCTAGTCGACTTGCCATTACTGCTCCTAAGAGCTCAAGATGTAGTATAGTGAGAGGCTTCAAGGGCGATACTCTTGTTTTCGCTGTAATCAGTGACACCAACATGGTTTGGTGTGATAATGCGAAGATATCCAGCTGTAGCAAAAGCCTTTTCACTGCTATCACAAAATACATGTAGTTCATTTCTCTTGGTTTTTGGGATTAAACATTCCAGCATCTCGAAATTCTGATTTTTAACACATCTTTCAAATCTCCAACCCATAACCCATTGGTTCCAAACCGTCTATAACTCTCTAGGAATTTCCTCGTCTCATGCTATTTTAGTTCGCCACACATATTTTTCAGGATCCCACCACAAACCAAGCACTCGATGAACCCGATCTCCAATCAAGTTCTTAGAAGTAGCTAAAATATCTGGAGATAGTGTTTTTCTAATGTCTTCATTGTTTGTCAACCCATTCACAACATCAAATCCTCCACATTTTTGTATTCTACATACTTCAAGTGTAGTTTTTAGAGCTTCTTCTTGTGTATCCTTGCAGTCCAGGTAGTCATCTACGTAAAATTTCTTCGTTATAGCTGTTAGGATTTCCTCATTTGGTGCTAATTCTTCGGCATTTTCGTTTTTAATAAATAAACAAGTCGCACCAAATGTCATCACGTTCATCTCGTAAACATCTGCAGGTCTGAGACTCTGTAAATCTCTCCAGAGAAATTTCTGCGCACAACGATCTTCTGGTCTTATAACCACTTGGTGAAACATTTCTCTTATGTCACCACAAAATGCTATCTTCCTTTGTCTAAATCTTATTCGAATTTCCACAAGAAGCAAATCAGGTTCAGGTAATAAATTGTCATTTAAACTTTAAACTAACACCCTGTGTTTTTGCAGCGGCATCAAAAACCAAGCTGATTTTTCCAGGTTTATAGGCGTTCTCAATGGCAAAGTGTAGCAAATACCAAGTCCGTGGTCCCTCTTTGGAGGCTATTTCGGGACATTCAGGGGAGTTCAACATTACAAAATGCTATCTTCCTTTGTCTAAATCTTATTCGAATTTCCACAAGAAGCAAATCAGGTTCAGGTAATAAATTGTCATTTAAACTTTAAACTAACACCCTGTGTTTTTGCAGCGGCATCAAAAACCAAGCTGATTTTTCCAGGTTTATAGGCGTTCTCAATGGCAAAGTGTAGCAAATACCAAGTCCGTGGTCCCTCTTTGGAGGCTATTTCGGGACATTCAGGGGAGTTCAACATTACAAAATGCTATCTTCCTTTGTCTAAATCTTATTCGAATTTCCACAAGAAGCAAATCAGGTTCAGGTAATAAATTGTCATTTAAACTTTAAACTAACACCCTGTGTTTTTGCAGCGGCATCAAAAACCAAGCTGATTTTTCCAGGTTTATAGGCGTTCTCAATGGCAAAGTGTAGCAAATACCAAGTCCGTGGTCCCTCTTTGGAGGCTATTTCGGGACATTCAGGGGAGTTCAACATTATCCTATTTCAAACCTTTCTCCTAATTTTCTCGCAGTTTTATTCATGATTTCTTCTGCTCTGTGGTCTTCTTTATTCTTCGCTTTAACATGTGGCATAGTTCCGAATGATTCCAAAGAATACGCATTTCTCATTATTTTGTTCAAGTCATCTTCAGGTTCATTTTCAAGCCGGTTACATAAATGGAAATTGAAAACTGTTTCATCTCCTCTCAATGTTCCTAGTCCATGAATTGACCAACCTAACTTACACTTAGAAGCAAAGGGTAAGTTAGGAGCTGGACCGCATCTAATTATTCCAGCAATGATTAGGTCTATATTATCTTGTGCAATCAAAACCAGTGGTTCCCTCTGATCAAATATTTTGATTGCTAAGTCTTTTAAATGTGGGAATCTTCTCCAGGAGCCTTTCTTGCATTTTTTGCTTATGAAGAGATACATTTTCAATGGATCTTACTCCTTTCAACTTGTATATTTTCTGTTGTGCTGTGAGACTTGATATTTCGATGTTTATCCGAAGAGAATCTTCATGCCTTGTCACGATATCACTTGTCCATTGTAAACAGAGATCTTTGCTTCCTATTAGCCCTAATTCATTTACAATTTTCTTGTCTATCAGTGTGATTGTTGAACCTTCATCGCATAGAGCCAATATTTCTAATGATCCTCTAGCTCCATGTACTTTTATAGGAATCATTCTCAATGCTACTTGATTGCATTTATTTTGGACAGTATGAACAAATTCTGCATGCATATTTTTATTTTCTGGTTCGTCCAATCCTTCGGATTGGTTAATGTCTTCTTCCTTTGTCTTTGGGTTATGCAACATTGAATGGTGAAATAATTTACATCCACCAATTCCACAAGCTTTCTTCTTCGTACAATTCTTCTTCTGATGGCGTTTCTGGAGAAATAGAAAACATAATTTTTTGTCTGAAACTATTTTCCAACGGGTGTCCAAGTCATCAGATTCCATTTTCGGGCAAGTATCCCCATGGTTGCTTTTTTCAGAATAAGAACATACCATTTCCCCTTTATTATCTCTTATGATGTAAACACGTCTGGTTTCTTTGCTACAAACTTGCTTTTTTCTTTACCATAGTGAAAGTTTGGAGACGATACATAACTTGCTACTTCTGCTGTTTCTTCAAGCCATTTACTAAAATCTTCTAGGTCGTATACCCTTTTCTTCTTGGTAATTTGTTCTCCCCACTTCAGTTTCAAATTTTCAGATAGTTTACCCAGTAAATCACGCAATAATTGAGGATTGTTCATATGTGCCATGCAGTCTAGAGTTTGCATAGTAACCGCCAAGTTACTTTGTTTGAAAACTGGATAATCTTATCCATGTTGGCTTTCCCGAATATATTGTAAATTTCTTATTTTTTGAAGTAGGCGTTCCACAATATATTCAGGGCATCCAAAGCGCATTTTCAAGGTTTTTATATCATTTTCAATATTGAGTTAGCATCAAAGAAAGGCAAGTCTCGAGAAACTGGTCTGGCAAGGAACATTTCCTGACCACCCATAGGCTTAGAATAATGATGAGCTCGCCGAATTGATTTCAAAACATTAGTTATTGTATCACATTACATCTTGATCTCTGTACTTTGACTAGGGCTTGCATTTCTTCCTTCCAAAATACTATCAATATCTCCACTATTATTTTCTACGGATGACTGGGACATTGTTTCTTTCCTATTTTTTTCAAAAGTTACCTCCAGATACAAGCAGTCACGATGGCTTCGAGATTGACAACTCTTATTTTCGCTCATTGTGACTATTTTAGCTCTTATCTAAATCGTGTTGCATGTCTAACATCTTCATTATATTTTGTATCTTCTTCATGTCTAATTCTGCATGTGGTTTTAAAATTTCTAACTCTTGTCTCTTCTTCTCTCTCTCTATGTCTAGTTTTTTCTTATTAAAAGATACCTATCTGAGATAAACTTTGGGCTCTTGTGGACTTAACAGATTCACCTTTCAACGAATTCTTGCTGTGTCCCTGTGCTTCAAAATTATTTTCTTAGACTTGGCCTGGCTTAGCAATATCTGAGAGAGTTTTTTGTAGCTCACCTCTCTTTTGACCAAAGTTTTTTGCGCCTTACATGTCTTAAAGAAAGTTGCCATTTACCCTGCCTCTTCGACCTATCCATAATCGAAAGTTTTTTTAAATCTCTAAATTTCTAGCTTGTACTTCAGGGATAACGCCGGGGTCACCAAATGTTTAACTAGGATTTCGTTAAACCCTTTAAGTTCTCTTTTTCTTTCATTTTTTTTTATTAAAAAACACTTTCTTGAGTTTCAATATTTATTTATTTCTTTCAAACTGACGCACTTTTCCTTTTTTACCTGTAAGATACAAAAAGGTAAACTATACACTATGATTAAACATATTATAATCGCAATAAAATAAACTTGTTCAGAACATATCTGAACAACATTTATATAAGGCATATTATTATAGTATTCAGTAAAATATATAATATCTGAGTAAAATATATATCTTTACACAATTTTATTAGCCTCAATCATATGGTTAATGTTTGTTCGTCCACTTCTATAAATACAAAAATAAGTACAGCTTATTAATGTTATAGAACAGTTATATAAATTTTTTATCGTACAATCAAAACGACAAAGTTTTCACACTAATTTGGGTCAACATCAGAGCCAGATTGCTAACCAGACAGTTTTTCAAAATGTTTTCTTGATTGATTTGAATTTATAATAGTGGTATTCTTTCGTTCTGATCTACGGATCTGGTTCAAAATGAACTGATAGAAAATATAAGTTCATACGGAACTGATCTACAGAAATCGAAACAACAACGAAATATTCGCGAGTCGGGGCGTGATTAACTAAAAGGCTAGAAGCACTTTACCACTAACGGAATTTCCGATGTCCACAGCAGCACCCTCGCTTTTCAGATATGAATCTATCAGATTTACTACTTTTGTTTTTCTTCTGCATTTATTTTTATGAAGAGAGATTATAAAATAAGAAACTGAGCTAACTGATCCCAAATTTTCTAGGAGCTGGAAGAAGTGAGTGGGAGGCACGCCGGATCAGTTTAAACTAAGTGGTGGGGGAAGTGACCTCTATCGAAAGAACAAGAGATAGTTGAATTGGATCCGATAGGTTAGTAGGATCATCACAAGGGAATACCACTAAATGTACATATACAAAAATTATTATTTATAACTTTGATAATGGACAATAGTGTCAAACCTTGCCGTTTTGATTGTTCGTTAAATAAAATATGTATAACTGTCCATTAAACTGTAATTATTTTTGGATTTAGTCATGTTTTCCTGAGTATGTAAGTAGTATTGAGTGAAGTAGCGGGTACGGGGATAAGGGGTGCGCTTTACAAAAAAATTATATCGAAGAAATTCTACAATGTTTCAGACAAGCTGCAAATGTCGGATCTCCACTATGAAATAGCCGTGGAAAACTTGGATGATGAAATCAGTCACAAGTACAGTAACTTGAAGTGTGAATGCCTTCCGATGTGTTCTGCTATTGAATATAATGTTGAGATATCTGAAAGTGACTATGGGATTAATAAGATGTTGGAGGCCCTAGGAAAAGATTCCAGTGAAGAGTAAGTAGGTACCCACATAATAATGATATATTTAAGTATAATCTACAGGTAGCATAAATGAGAAGGGCTAAATGGCCAGAATCGCTCCTCTGAAGCTAGAAAGGCTATACACGGTGGTGACAATTTCGATGCCCACCATTGGTAACATCGGTCAAATTAGACAAAAGTTGCGCTATCATACCCTCTACAATATTCTGTTATTAAATCTCAGATATCTTCATTCGTTCGTGATTTATACTCAAAAAACGGCAAAATTATATTTTTTTTAAACTTTGTATCTTCCACATCGGTTACACTTAATGAAACTCGGAAGTTTTAGGTTCTTGGTTATAGCCAACTTGAAGCCGGTTTCAGAAATTTTCTAGGCCCCTAAATTTGAACCAACCATAGCCGAGATACCAATGGTGGGCATCGAAATTGTCACCACCTTGTATACTATATGGCTCTTTTTATAAGTATTGTTATTAGTGTAGTAAGAGTCGAACAGTCGAACTCGGTTAACTGGGTATGAACTTCCAAGAGACCGTGAAATTGGTTCGTTATAATTAGGGGAACCTGGGTAACAGCACAGACCAATATAGCTAGGTCTGTGGTAACAGTGAGACATGGGTAACAGTGAGACATTCAAAATATCCCTGCTCCTATAAATAGCTCATAGATGGCGCTATAGGTGTGCATAATGGCAAGACCCAAGGCCAGCCTTCTCCACTACTTTCACAGTTCCCGCCCATTCAGTTTAGAAGTTACTGTGAAGATTGCCGCCAATTCTAATTTTTTAACGGTTAGATTGAGCTTCTGCAAGAACTGTCATAAAACTGCTACGTTTTTTTTATTAATAGGGGCTGTACCCTATAGTGTTGAACGGTGTCTGGTACAGTTAAAATTCAAAAATAATATTTGTGAGACAATTTCAACAGGGGAACAGTGAGACATACCTATGGGTAGTAATACGTCTCACTGTTAGCCTGACTAAAATCATATCAAAATGCATATTTTTCGAATAAATGAAAACTCAGTTTTCCATATGAAGAACCCAGGATGACTCTCTGATTCATACCTTATTATTGTGAGAATATACGCAACACAATGTCCTTTGAATGGCACACTGAGTAAAATCACGTCCAAAAATATGTCACTATCTCCCGGTCTATTAGCAGTTACATCTTTTAATTTTACAAATTCCTCTACTTTTTAGAAAAAAATGCACTTTTATTTGTATTTATATCACAAAGAAAATATATTTCCGTGTTTTATTATTATACATAAATGCTTTCATGTTATTAGCAGCAATAAATACCGTTTTGTATCTCAATGTATTCTTTAATGAGCCTATCACTATAGACCGTCAGACAGTGACAGATTTTCCTTACTGATTTTCTCATTTATGCCTTGGAGAGGGTTGAAAGGTAAATCGATGCTGAGTCGGAAAATAGTAATTATAAGTTTGGCCCCCGGGGAAAACATATGGAAAATTCGATTTTTCAAAACAGAAAAAAATAGGTACTATGCCTCTTATCACTTATTCCTGACAAAATCCGTTGACGAAAAAAAATCGTTTCCGATGTATTTTCCGATCCAAAAGTGCATTTTTCCCCACGCGTCACTTCTGCCAATCAATTTTTGGGCTAGTGAGGATATAAGTTTTCACCATTTCGAACGGCATAACTGACGGAGTCAGTAAACCAAGTCATTTACCCTTTTTCCACACGCTACACTTATGCCTTTGGGTTTTCGAGGTCGGAATAGTATAACAAATCATACGGTGAACATGGCATAAGTGAGAATTAGTACCTTTTTTTCTGTTTTGATAAATCGAATTTTCCATATGTTTTCCCCTGGGGCCAAACTTAAAATTACTATTTTCCGACTCAGCATCGATTTACCTTTCAACCCTCTCCAAGGCATAAATGAGAAAATCAGTAAGGAAAATCTGTCACTGTCTGACGGCCTAATAGTTTATGAAAAATATATACCTACCCTAAATTTGGGGCCGCGGTGGCGTCGCTCGTACCGGCACTGACTTTTTAGACTGCATGTTTTTCTGCCTTCGATCGGCCTTGGTTCAAGGCAGGCGCATGCACATGTCTTTAAAGAAAAACACCTCTATGGCCAAGAGCGCTGGACATTTGCAGCTTCAGTCAGCACATCCCCTATTTTGGGGCTTGTACTAACATCGCCACGGAGGCTGCTAAAGCGACCTGCGTGGAAATCTTCATAACCCAAGATACAATGACAATAAGGATGTAAGATTAGCGAGTGTAAATGTAATAATTACAAGAAAAGGTGATAATGGACAAACACTCAAAGTTAACAAAAAGAAAAAACTAGTAACCGCATACACGTGTTTTATGCTATTTGGCAATCATCAGTACGGTGTAACATTAACCAAATCAAAAGATAGGCATGATTTGGGAAGCAACAAATGAAGTCCAGGCAGGAGCCAACAGCACATTTGCAGTTTCAGTCAGCACAAATGTGTGTCTCAAAGGAGCCTACACACGTAGGTGCGCAGAAGAGTTTAATTTTCATTCTCCTAGCTGGCATACCGTTTTCTGTGTATCGTGGTCATGTGTTATGTCTATTTGGCTTTTGCCACAAAATATACCTAAGTTATGTAAATTTTCTTCTTCTTTAGTCTTTACAAATCTCAAATAGAAACATATTGATATTGCGGTAAATCGCGCCAACGTCGCAAAACAGTAGCCAATCAGTTTTTTTTGGGCCCGTGACGTCACGGGTTCAAGGTATTTTAATTTCAAAAACGTTTTTAGGGAATTTCCCGGCCGAAACAAAATCGGAAAAAAATATTTTCGTGTTTTATTTACATTATAAGACTCATAATCAAAAATAAGAAATATTTCAAAACGGTAACAGATAATGTTATACAGTTTTTTTTACCGTTTTGACCGTAATGATTTTAATATATGGGGCGATCCCATTAAAAATGTAGGATTGGTTTGCGCCGCTTTTAAGAAAAGCCCTGTATATTTATAGCTTGGGATATAAAACACTGATTATAATAAGCTACAACTTTAGTTTGAAAAGTTTTTTATATCTCAAAAAATTAAAGAGTTAAGGGGTGGGATTGACCCTTGGGATTCCCTGTACAGGGTGTCCAGATTTGGTTGTAAATGCGGGTTATCTCGGTTATTTTTAGAGCCTAATATAGATAATAACTACATACTGTTATATATTTTTGAGAAGCTTACGACAATCTGAATATAACTAGTAGAAAATATACGTTCTATTTAAAAAAACTTAAGTTTGGTCCATATATCGAACACTATCGATTTTAGTAAAAAATTGAATACGGCACTGAATTCTACGTGAAAATGTCTATAAGATACAGTTTTTGCCATTTCAATATCATTAACCTATCCCTTGGGATCGTATCTTGATACGAAGTATGCCCCAAAAGCGCAAATTTTCAATTTCGCCCTGTATCTTAAAAACAAAGGTGGCTATGAAAAATCTGTTTGCGGTATCTTTCGTTTCACAAAAAAGTAGCAACGGTTCGCGAAAACCGCAACTCCCTATCTCTAAAAATAACCGAGATACCCCCCATTTACAACCAAATCTGGACTCCCTGTACATTTAAGATGATAAAACAACTCTGTGGGATATTAGGATAGTTCCAAAAGTACTCAAGTACTTAGTTTCTCTTTTCTAGTTTTGGATATAATCTCAGGATTGTCTAGATACTAGTATTTTAAAAATACCTACTTATTGAATCATAATATCGTTAGTATGACACTATTTTAAAACTTATAGCTGCTAAATTAAAATGATTTATTTGCGAGTCAGACCGCTTGCATTACGCACTAGTTAGGGTTCCTGTATAGGGAGAGCGGGGACAGTGAAGTCATTAGTGTCATTATTCGAAGATTTTGGGCATTAAAGAGATAAGTAGCTAGATTATTTTCTATCTTTTGCCACCGTAAAAATTTTAAATATCCCGTCGATGGTAGATCAATCAACGGATATCCATTAGTGTAGGCAAGTTAGATAAAAAAACAACGTTTAGAAGAAAAAATTTATAAAGTTTTGAAATTTTGGTTGTGAACTCCCAGTAGGAACCCGAATACAGTTTCCACCCCCCCGGGGGGAGCTTCATCCCCTTTTGTCCAAAAAACCACCCCCAAACGTGACCATGATGGCGTTTTTTGCGTTTTGCACGTAAACCGTAACTCTGGCGAGAAAAAGTTATAGGACTTTTTAGATTCTCCATTAAATTCTCCACAAAAATGGTCATATAATTTTTTTGCGTATCTCCCACCCAACACTAATAAATGACCTTAGAAAATAAGCATAGTTTTCAGTGCGAACAAAAAATAAGCCTTGCGCCGTCTTTTGCGTCGATTATCTCGAAAAGTAGTAGCGTGAGCAAAAAAATGTAGGGGAGAGAGGGGTACATTGGGACAGTTCAGACATTATCGAATGCTGTGACTTTTTAAAGCACGATAAAGGGTTTAAATTTTAACAGAGTGTGAGTTGGGGTTTTTTGTTCAAAACCTTTCATACTATAATTCGTAATTATTGCAAATGTAGTTTTAGTTTTTTATTTTTGAACATCCTGTTTTTGTCCCAATGTACCCCACCTTGGGGGTACATTGGGACACCCCCGGGCACATATGTACACTGGTAAATATATTTGAAAAAAAAAAGAACGGTTATGAAACAATTTTTTGGTTGAACTTGATCTAGCGTGTCTTTAGGTTTCGGCAGTTTTAACTCAATTTGCTCAAATTCAATCGTATCCATATCTTCTACTATCGGAAAAACAAACCCTTGCCCCTTTCGCCTTAAAAAAATCACTACGTATTGTCCTTCAGAAATGTTTTGTACTTCTCCTACATAAAATTTAACCGTTTTTTTTTGGTGCAATATTTGACTAGCAGGTAATCCCCAACTTTTACATTAGGTAACTCAGTTATTGCATCTAGTGGAGGTTCTACATGCTGCATAAATTCCTCATCGGAGCATTGTCTGTCAAATTCACTTATATTATCGGATTCATCAGAATCAATCGTATAATATTGTTTTGTTGTCTGAACATTTATTGGGCTTTTGGTTTTTTCATTATTTTTTCTTATACCATTTTGATTTTGATTTTCAACAACTTTATCCTTACATATTTATGTAAGGATAAAGTTTCCATCTTTCTTCATTGCCTTCTCTTCCAACCTGTCTTTTTCTGGAGTTTCCGTGAGGATTCTGGATTTGACAACTTCTCTTTTACGTTTTGTAACACTTTTCTGGAATTTTGGATATGGTCGAATACTTTCAGGAGGTATAAGCACATCAGAAATAATGATAGGAAAACTACGAGCAGAAACAACATTTTGGGCACTTGTAGAGGACAGATTTATGGTGTTTTCATTTTCATATATTGTTAAAGGGTTTTCTGTAGACTTATTTGCGGTTGATTTTTTTTCAGGTTCATTAGATGATACTGACTTTTCATTGACATTAACTAAAGAAGCAGCAAAGTCGTCGTTAGACAATATAGTTTTATTAAATGGCACAATGCCACATTTTCGGAAGCCAGAACAAATATTATCAATTGTAAAGGCTTTCTGGAAAGCTCTTCCTGTCAGATCTCCTATGTCATGAATCGTTACCCTTTTACCAAGGTTACTTAGATGCCAATCATTAAAGGCTGTCTTCAAATAGCTTTTAAAAGGACCATAAAGGCACACGTCCAACGGTTGGAGCCGATGGGTACAATGCGGGGGGAACGTTACAAAAATAATTCCATTTTCTCTACAGTACAAAATTGTTTCTAATGCAATATGCGATTCATGATTGTCTAAAACAATCCGGATTTTATCATCTTTTGTATATCTCGCAAACTTTTGGATGTGTTTTATGACATCTAAGAATAAAGTAGCCGTCATCCAACCTGATCCAGATTTATTGGCTAGTCCCAAGCTTCCATTAGGAGCTCCCTTTAGAAAGACAGACTGATATTTTGACCTTGGGAAAACATAATCAGGAGGGGTTGTATTGCCGGTGGCATTGATTATTGCACAAAAGGTGACCAGCTCTCCGCGTTCTGCGGATACGGATTGCCCAACCTGTTTCATACCTAAAAATATTTTATTAATTTTTATATCGGAAAGAAGAGTCTATTAATTGTGTTACCTGTGGCTGCAATCACTTTTGGGGCCTGCAAAACTGTTGTAACACCAGTTTCATCTAGGTTGCAGATTCTTTCAGGGGGTATATTATACTTTGTTAGAGCTTCCTCTAAATTCTTAAAAAACTCATTCACATTTTTTTCATTGAAACCTGTCGCCCGGGCTAGACTTGTATTTTCGGGTTTTCGCAAACTCAGTTGTGGAAACCATTTCATGAACATTGCCATCCAATCCATACCTCCTCGTTCATCTCTATCCCAACTAGGTCATAGGCCAACTTTCTTGACTGAGAGTATATGTTAGCCCATAATTCATGCGTGAACATTGCAGTAAATATTTGCATAATTGTTCTTCTTGATCAGCTGTAAAAACCTGCCTTGCCGAGTACTTTGATTGGAAGAGCCAATTGCATGATGATTTATTGTTCATTGCAGGCGGATTATTTTCACCATTGTCTATTACATTTTCAAATTCTTGTTCACCGGTTTCACTATTTAAGTTTTTCTCTCTTTTCTGCCTTTTGACTAGTTTTAATCTATTCCACAATGTTGTTTTTGTTAAATTATACGCTGCTGCTGCATTTCTAATGCTAAGTTTCCCACCCAGAATATCCTCAATGGCTGCCGATATATTTCCTTCGGAAATATTGGCTCTTTCAGTCTTCCTCTTATATGTTCGTACCATTGTAGCACTGAAAAAATACATATGTTATAGAAAAACCTTAGAGAAATATGTAGCTACATATCTACAATGTTTTTGCTAAAAATTAATGCCCCAAATGAACATTTTAACATTAAAACTGGCCAACTGGGGCACATTGGGACAGTCCCAATGTGCCCCGATTAAGATGTCCCAATGTGCCCCATGTGTATAAAGAGATGAAATCAGTTCATCAAAAATTTAAGGTTTTTACAGGTTCCGATACTGGTTAATTATAGTTTTTTGCTATCGATACCAGGTAACTTGGATCTATTGTTCCTTAGAGAGTAATCCGACGACCAAAATATATTGGAATATTTTAAAAACTGGGCAAAATTCAAGACACTTTTGTTTGGTTAGCAAGAAACTATTTTAGGCACGCAAACTGCTCTGGAAACCTTGAAGCACTGCTACCAAACTAAATTACAGACCATCGCGTTAAAAAAAACTACTGTTGGCGCTGAAAATTGAAATGTCCCAATGTGCCCCTGTATCAAATGTGCCCCGGTCTCCCCTATAGAAGCAAAATTGTAGAGTAGTTCTTTCTCTACAAGATCCATATTGGATAAAATATTTTTGAGAAAGTATTAGTGGACATAATATGTTTTTTTTTTATAGCTGTGTATTCTGCACCTTGAGCGTGTTTCCACACCACCCATGAGAAATAGACTTTGGTAATAGCACAGAATAAATAGCTTTGCAACAGAAGCCTCTTTACGGACATGTGTCAAAAATAAGAGTCTCCAGTTCAATTTACAGAAAGATAGACAGTATTTTAAGCTTAATATTACTTGTTAGTCTGTGGTAATAGACTACAGGCCCGTGTCAAAAATTGATGGGTCATTTGAACCACCAGGAGACCTATTTAGAAAGATAGAAGGGCATGGAATAATAAGATTCAGCACTATGCCGTCACTTGTAAGCTGTCCAACAGAGTGCAGGTGAGAATTCAAAAGTACAGGTAGAGGGAATACATTTTGGTCATAGTTTTTTGTACGGCATTCTTACCATCGATAGATCCATGATAAATAATAAGAAAACACGTAGTGCCGTACAAAAATAAGTGCGCCACAAAGTCGGGAATTTTTTTTATTTTCCAGCGATTTTCAGGGTAAATTTGGTCATTTGATTCTGTGCGGCATACAGTTTCAATAAATCTTCTCATCCATTATTCCGCAACGTCGTACAAAAATCATGCGACAAGGTGGAAAAATCGAGGGTTGCAACCCCCTCCCCTTCCGTGGTCCGAGGGGTGATTTGAAAAAGTACGGCATCGGTTCCAAAACATTATATAGCACTCAAAATTACTATTAAAAATAATGCCGTCAAAAAATTATTATTCATTCGAATGTAGGTATATCAATTATCTTAATTTCATCCTATATTTGATTTATAAAGCTGTAAGGCCATTTGGTCCTGTACGGCAACTTTTTTTTAAACATGATATTGCTAAATATAATTGTTATATAATATTGCCGTTCAAAAAAATGTTCTAAAAGAAATTATAGAGAAATGCAAAAAATGCAATTTTTCAAATTATTGTAAAAGTTTTAATAATCATAGATTATTGAAATATAGTAATTTTTTACATATTATCGTTGTTTTAAATAGTATTCAGGTAAATAAATTAGGAAAAAATGATGCCGTACATTTTAATGCAGACCATATTTCTTGGTTGATGAAAATGATACAATCATTTCAGGGATAATTTATGGTCTACGGCTTTAACATATTTTTGAAGAGAACAATAATTGATAATATGTATAAATCATTATGCCGTCTATTTAAAGTGAAACAGTGTGTATATTATATCGAAAAATTGAAAACTTTCAATCTCAGTATCAACAGTTTCGTGTACTTTTTGATGTAATATACTTCAAACATTAATATAATAATAATAATAATAATTCTCACCCTCACAATACTCCAAACTAGGAGTACCCCAGAAGCAACCACATTCTTGTGCGGGGGAGGGGGGCAATTACTATTATTTTGTCTTCGTTGTCATTTGCGGCTAGGGCCGACTTTTTTCCCGATAGAACTAGGATAGCATTCGCTCAAGTACTACGGAAAACCCTAGAAAACCGTAGTAATCCCAGTGAGTGTAGGGCAATTAGTAAATCACACAATAATTGTGTAAATAAAAAGTACTAAAATTTTATACTATACCACGTACAGGGTGGCCCACGTAAGGTATCTGAAAAAATATAAGAGATACGGAAAAAAGTTTAATACAGGGTCCGGCAGAAAGTTGGACACAAAAATTTAATATTTTTGAACTCTGATTTCGATTAATTTAAATTTATAGCTGCTAATCCAACAAAATTAAAGTTTTGCAGCAAATTCATGTGTTATCCGATGATAAGTTGCGCTTGCGGTATTTTGTTTTTTTGTAATATACAGAGTGATCGAAAAAATACAAAAAAATTGACATCCACCTTTGATTCCAAACAACTTTTGTAAGTAACTTTTTACCGTATTTTAAAAAATAAGGGTACTTTACTCTTCAGCTATTTTGATATTTTTGAATCTACCTCGTATCCAAAAAGACATATTTAAATTTTGATATGTGCGTTTTGAGTTTGAAATAATGCACCAACTTTTATCAAGAATAAAATTTTCTGAGAAATTAATAATAAAAAAGTTTTCCATTTGTGTCCAACTTTCTGCCGGTCAGTGTATAAAAAATGTTGTAATCGATGAAATTTTTTAATTTTTAAATTTTTATTTATACAGGGCGATTCAAAATTAGCGAAAAATACCAAAGTTGCTTGTTTTTAACTATCACCCTAGAGTACATTTCGTTACATGGATTTTTCGGGAGTTTTTCCCTCCTACAGACCTTTGGACCAACACAAATGTACGGCATGTGAAAAAATGTTATCTATGCATAAAATACCTACTTTCCAAATAAATTAATTTTATCTTGTGTCAAATCACCCCCCGGACCACGGAAGGGGAAGGGGTTGCAACCCTCGATTTTTCCCCCTTGTCGCATGATTTTTGTACGGCGTTGCGGAATAATGGACAAGAGGTATTGAAACTCTATGGAACCAATGCCGTACAGAATCAAATGACCAAATTTACCCTGAAAATCGCTGGAAAATCAAAAATTTTCCCGACTTTGTGGCGC
This sequence comes from Pseudeuparius sepicola, assembly GCA_963920635.1. Lineage (NCBI taxonomy): Eukaryota > Metazoa > Arthropoda > Insecta > Coleoptera > Anthribidae > Pseudeuparius > Pseudeuparius sepicola. The sequence goes on from OY987306.1 coordinate 13,365,967, forward strand.
ACTAGTTTTGTACGGCACTACGTGTTTTCTTATTATTTGTCATGGATCTATTGATGGTAAGAATGCCGTACAAAAAAATATGACCAAAATGTACTCCTTCTACCTGTACTTTTCAATTCTCACCTGCACTCTGTTGGACAGCTTACAAGTGACGGCATAGTGCTGAATCTTATTATTTTATGCCTCTAGTCTATAACGCTCTCGGTGCCTTTTTTTTGAGAGGGAGTTGCCGACAGCGAAAGTGATGTTAGATTTCATATTTTTTTAAGTTGTATAGCATAAAATCTAATAACATTTTACCTGGCAAAAATTTAGTACAAACATCTCTGTCTTCATTTTAATCATAAGATATTACAAGCAGAGTTTTGTTTTATAGGTTATGAAAACCTTGGGAGAAATGATGATTCCAGTGCATGTGCTTTTAAGATCTTAAAATTTAAATGAATTAAAATGAAGACAGAGATGTTTGTACTAAATTTTTGCTAGGTAAAATGTTATTAGATTTTATGCTATACAACTTAAAAAAATACGAAATCTAACGTCACTTTCGCTGTCGGCAACCCCCTGTTAAAATGGTTTCCCCTATAAGTCGATTCCATTAATGAAATATAAATATTTAATCAATTGCCTCTGTAAAATGGTCCTGCTCGATGGAATTTAAACAACTCTGCCCATGACAATGAGAACACATTGTAAAGCAGTGCAGGCCAACCTTTACACATGTACAACACTTTCCACAGCCCTTTTTACAGCCGCAGGAATTGAGCTGCAGAATTGAGGCTGGAGCTGGTGCTTGAGTCGTGAGCACTGGCATTAGAATGTTGTTAGTTTTTCTCCAGCCCCATTCAGTTGCTCTCAAATTTCTTCCTTTCCACAAATGAATTTGATGAAAAACGCGATAGGAATGTTGTCTTACTGCATCAGATGTAGGTGGTAGTTTGGACAAAATGACTGTGTTACTCGACTGGCCAACTAGCTTATTAAATAAAATAAAGCCATAATAATAATATAATACGGCGACCACTTCTTCAATTAGTGATTCTCAAAAGAATTGGTTGAGTAATCTTGCCAATAAAGAGCGTTTTATTGGTCAACTGATGAACACATTAGAATTAGCAGAATTTCCACTCTCGCTGCTACTGATGATGCCGACTCGCTAATTGTTCAGACTGCGATCAATGCAGCCACCAATGATGAAAAAGCCGTTGCTATTGGGCAGAATATCGATTTGCTTACACTCCTTATCGCTCTATGTCCTCCAGAGAAAGACATTCGCTTTTTGAGAGACACCCAAGGAAATATTAAGGAAAGGGTGTATAGTTCCCAAGACTTACAAGACAATTTTAAAATATTGCAAAGATAATATTTTACTTGCTCATGCATTTAGTGGCTGGGACACCACGTCTGCTTTCTTTGGCAAAGGAAAATCACAGAACGTAAGATTAATAAATATGAGAAGTGGTCGCCGTATTCAATAATCCTTCATCGGCAAAAGATGACATTGCAAGAGTTGGGGAGAAATTTACGCTTGCTCTATATAAGGCACCCCGACAAGAGACATCTTTAAACCATTATTTTATTTAATAAGCTAGTAGGCCAGTTGAGTAACGCAGTCATTTTGTCCAGACTACCACCTACATCTGATCCAGTAAGACAACATTCCTATCGCGTTTTTCATCAAATTCATTTGTGGGAGGGAAGAAATTTGAGAGCAACTGAATGGGGTTGGAGAAAAACTAACAACATTTTAATGTCAGTGCTCACGACTCGAGCGCCAGCTCCAGCTTCAATTCTGCAGCTCATATCTTGCGGCTGTAAAAAGAGGTGTTACATGTGTAAAAGTTGGCCTGCACTACTCTACAATGTGTTCTCATTGTAATGTGCAGAGAGCAATTGATTAAATATTTATATTTCATTAGTGGAATAGACTTATAGGGGAAACCACTTTTAAAAAACGCACCGAGAGCGTTACCTCATGGGTGGTGTGGAAACACGCTCAAGGTGCAGAATACACAGCTATAAAAAAATCAACATATGCCCACTAATACCTTCTCAAAAATATTTTTACCAATATGGATCTTGTAGAGAAAGACCTGCTCTACAATTTTACTTCTTTACATTTTTTTGCTCACGCCACTACTTTTCGAGATAATCGACGCAAAAGACGGCGCAAGGCTTATTTTTTGTTGGCGCTGAAAACTATGCTTATTTTCCAAGGTCATTTATTAGCGTTGGATTGGAGATATGCAAAAAATTACCATTCTTGTGGAGAATTTAATGGAGAATCTAAAGAGTCCTATAACTTTTTCTCTTCAGAGTTACGGTTTACGTGCAAAACACAAAAAACTCCGCCATGGTCACGTTTGGGGGTGGTTTTTTGGGCAAAAGGGGGGGGGGGGTGGGAACTCTTCGGATCTGTATTCGGGTTCCTACTGGGAGTTCACAACCAAAATTTCAAAACTTTATAAATTTTTTCTTGTAAAAAGTCTAACTTGCCTACACTACATAGAAACTGTAGGATGTCAAATTAGATTTTTTTTGTATTTAGGTTATTCTTCTTTTTCTCGTTTATTGGGTTTGGTTGCAGGACTATTTACCCATTTCCAGAGACCACTCCGTCATTACGCGGTTAAGCTGGTTGGTTTCCGGTAGGAATAGTCTGACTTCTACGCCATATCCATACCGGAATGGAGTTCTGATTATAATTTCAGGACATTTATCTATTATCTAATGTTTCTGTTTCTGTGTTTATTAATATTGTGTACACCGATAGGGGTCTCGTAATGTTGGTTGCTAGCTGATTATAAAGGTCAATATTTGGGTGATACTTTAATGGACATTCAAAGAGAATATGAGATAGATTCCCTTCTTCACCACAGTCACATTCCGCAGAGTCTCTTATTCCAATCCTATTCATGTGTTTCGGAGTAAGGCAGTGCCCCGTTCTCATTCTGATGTAGGTTGTTATGTGTCTTCTGTCGATGAACTCTTGGTTTTGAAACCATGGTTTTCTTGGAAAGTCATCAATTATTTTGGAGTAGTGAGTTTGTGTTTTCGATAATTCTGCTTTCCAATCATTAGCGAATTTGTTGAAAATGTATTGTTTGATTTCAGGGGCTAAGGCCACATGTTCAACCCGTATTGAGTGAATTGGTTCTTCCATTCTACCCTCATTGGCCAAAGAGTCCGCTATTTCATTTCCTTTTATTCCTTTATGACCAGGGATCCAGGCCAAACTTATTCGTGTTCCGTTGTCATTTGCTTCTAATATCATTCGTTTTGTATATGCTGCTACAAAGCTCCAAGCAGTATAACTGTTTATTTTTTCCAGAGCACTTTTGGAGTCCGTAAATATTATTGCATTTTTAATGTTTTCTTTCAAGCACCACGTAGCAGCTTTGTTTATTACTACAATTTCTGCGGTGCATATTTGGATATTGTTGTTAAGTCTACAGGAAAACTTGTATTCAGCTTCTGGGATATGAATCCGTATTCCCACTCGCTTGGTTATAGGGTTCCTTGATCCATCTGTGTAAATAAATAGGTGATCTCTATAACGAGTTTTGAAGTAGTTGACAAATTCTCGCTCAGACACAATATCTGTTTTAAACTCTTTCCTTTGAATGAGATGTATAGGCCTGTGTTTATTTTCTAATTCTATTTCAAACATTGATTGTCTCTCTGAATGAATTGTATCCTTATTGATGTTTTTGATTATCTCGAGTGCAAGTACGAGATATGGAATTTTTTTGTTACGCCAGAAAGGGCAATCTAGTTCAATCGTTTGTTTATTTGTTCTGACTGCCTTTATGATTGGATTATTTTGATATGTTAGTCTCTTATTTATAAATTTGCTTGCTAACCAAAGTCTGCGGTGTTCTAGAGATGGTTCCGCATATTCTCAAGTAAACCAGATATTGGGGTTGATTTCATGGCACCAACAGTCATGCTCTCTAAAAGATTGTTAACTACTTCTGAAGTCGGTAACTGTTTATTCGAATCTGTATCCCAGTAGGATTTAAATCATCTGATTGTTTTTCATATTTTTCTAATTGGAGTATCACGGTTGGCTGTTTCACAAAAGGCTTTGAATTGTTGTTTCTTTTTAATTTTAGTGTTCTTCTCGTCCTGGCAGCAGTTTTTTAAAGGAAATGTAATTATCTATGGTTGGATGATGAATGAATGTTTTTAGAGCATCTTATTTCTTGCACTGCATTGTCGCATTCGTTGTCCCACCAGACTGTCATCCTTTTGGTATTTTGAGTGTTTTTCTTTTGTGGGATATGGTCATCTGCTGCCTTAATTAGAATTGCTTCAAACTGATCATAGTGTTTGTTGTTTTCCAGTTCTAATTCACGTGCAAGCTGCGATTTGTATCCACACCAATCCGCTTTCTTGTAATTTCGTTTCTTTGTAATCAAGCTTTTGTTTCTGTTAGTTTCCTCTTTTTTGAATAGACACACTGTAGAGACATGGTCACTAGCTACAAAATCGGGGATGGTTCTCCAATTACAAACAGTGGCAATTGTGTTTGAGACGAGAGTAGGTCTAGAGCAGATTTGTTAATGTTTGGAGGGGAGATTCTTGTTGGGGCGCCGTTGTTGAGAATTACTAAATTTAATTCGTCTAGTAAGTCTACTATGTTTTTTCCACCGGCATCACTGTTTACACATCTCCAGGTAGGGTGGTGCACGTTGAGATCACCCATAATTATAAATGGATTGTTGAAAGCCTTTATGAGCAAAGTCCGGTCATCTAGTTTTATTTTCGAGGATGGTGGGTTGTATAATATGTTGATATATATTCAATTTTGATTTCAACAAGTACATTCCTAAAATTTGGAAGTCGATTGGCATATGATCATATGATTAATTTCGATTTTTTTATGTGCAATACCTGACCTGACAAAAGTGGCTATACCTACATATCCATCAACTCTGTCTTGTCTGAACCCTGAATAGTTTTTTAGTTTTATATAATTAGTATTTTTCATTTTTGTTTCATTAAGGAGAATTATATCTGGGGTTTCAGTTTTTAGTAGTATTTTGAGGTTGACTAAGTTGTGTTGAATACTATTAATATTCCATTGTAGAATCTTCAGATTCCCATCCATGACTGATTAGATTTGGCACTTGCGAGTTTTCCGTTGTAAGTTTGGTCACAAATTCTAATACTTGTTCCCTGTGCTTTTTTGTTAGCTGGCTGCATACCTGAGATAGACTTTCATTAAGTTCTTCCTCTTCCTCCTTAGATTCTCTAGGAGTATCCGGAATAAAGTAAACTTTGTCTATTGGGTTTTTGCTTGATGTTGGGGTTCTACCATTTGGATTTTGCAATAGGCTATCATATGTTTTATCCGGGGATACTTTCGTTTTTTTTCCTTCACGACAGTACTGAACAATCTGCTAGGGGTGTTTTGTCTAAAAACTGAGGGTCTTTCATTTACTGCTATGTTTGGTCTGGTTTCACTACGTGATAATACAGGGAAGTCTTTGGTGAAGACTGTTGTAATCTTGTTTTGGTTTTGTTTTTGTTTAGGGAATCTTTCATTGGCTTCATAAAAGGAAAGGTTTTCTAAGGATATTACTTTCTTGATTTTTTCTGTCTATTGAATTCCGAGCAACTTCTATTTGTTGAGATGTGGTCATTTCCTCCACAATTCTTGCAAGATTGTTGACATGTTTCTTTATGACTTTCATCTTTTTTCTTTCCACATGTAAAGCATATCTGATGATTGGATTTGCACTGTTTTTTTTTGTGTGACCAAATAGTAAACAGTTGTATCATTGGAGAACTGGGCTGATGTATGGAGTAACGCGGAACGGCATTCCATAGATTCGGACCTCTCTTGGCATCTGAGTGCCTGAGAAAGTATAGCAGACTGAAAAAGTGGGAACATATTTTATTTGATTTACTGTAGCTTTTTCTCTGGTGTGCAATCTCCTAACCTGTAAAATGTTTATATTAACTGAATTGGTCTCTGAAAAAGATTTAAGCTCCTCTGAAATTTTTATCCGCATATCTGACTACTCCTTTACATGATACTCTGTTTGTGGGGATAAAAAGCTCATAGCCTTTTTCTATTAAGGATTTATTGTTTATGAATTCATTGGCCTGCTGGTACGAATGGAATTCGACACCAATTCGATTCTTACCTTTTTTGTTGATTTTTTTAATGGATTCCATATTTAGGTTAAGTACGTCTTTGGCTATACTTAAAAAGTTATAGTTACCAACATTTTTTTCATTTTTTTTCTGAATGTACCTGTTAATATCAAACACCTTGAACAACCAGTGGCGTAGAAGTGGGTAATTAGTATAATTGTTTTTAGAAGAAAGAAATGAATCACCTTGTATAGCAATAAAATGTATCCAATTTCTTATGTAAATTTTAATTGTAAACAAAAACGTTCTCTTAGCATGTTTTCATATGTGTCATGGTTTCATAGCAAATTTGATTTTTTTCTTATTATTTCGGGGTATTTCTGAAAAATTAACTTAAAAATTCCCTCCATAAGTAAGACTAAAAGTAGAAAAAATGTGTTTCTTACTTTAAATACAGTAACTTTTCACAATAAACTTACCCATTCAAGGTTTTACTTTTGAAGATACAGAGCGTAACATTAATTGCATCTTCCTTAAATGTTTTAGACCCTGTATCTTCAAAAGTATAGCCTTAAATAGGTAAGTTTATTGGAAAAAGTTACTTTTTTTAAAGTAGCAAACACATTATTTCTACTTTAAGTGTTACTTATGGAGCAAATTTTTTAGATAATTTTTTAGAAATACCCCGAAATAATACAAAAAATCAAATTTGTTTACATAAGAAATAGAATACATTTTATTGCTATACAAGGTGGTTCATTTTTTTTTCTAAAAACAATTATACTAATTACCCACTTATCCGCCACTGGTTGTTCAAGTTGTTTGATATTAACAGGTTTTATGCTGACCCATGCCGTTATAACGTGTACCAAATATGACTTAAATATCTCAACTAGTTTGGCAAATATTCAATAAAGCCCTCATATTTCTTACAACTTTAACACCCTGCAACTTTTTTTATAGCGCCTTAAAATGATATAGTTTATAGAAAAAAGTGCGGTTATTTTTTGGTTTTCTATCACCTGTTGAAGTGTCGCAGAATAAAACTGGATCACCCTCTATAGAGGACTATTGGTTCGCTTTGGAGCTATAAACAAAATTTTCTATTTTCATTCTTGCATACGTTACAAAATACAAAATATCTAGAATTTTCGCTTCTTCAGCTGGTTGATCAGATCATCCCATAATTTCAAAATAGTGTTTATTCTTCTGCAATTCATCTAATGGTCTGTGCATACCATTTTCTTCATGTGCGTGGAAATTTCATGTTATTACAAACTAATCTTCCTATAAAAGATGTGTTAATAGGATAAAACTGCCAAATACTGGACGCAAAGACAATTCGTTACCGAAGAAAGAAAGTAAAGCCTGGTTCATATAGCTTCTTTATCTTTTAATTTTACTTTATCTTTGAGAAATATTAAATGTCATTGGTCAGTTTAAATGAAGGGACAAATGCCGTTGATTATTTCTTAAAGATAAAGTAAAATTAAAAGATAAAGAAGCTGTACGAACCAGGCTTTAAATCGTAATAAAGCTGGATATTTAAAATTTGAGACATTTTAAACGTCGGAAACTGACATTCCAAAAACCACAGATTCTGTGGCACAGAATACCCCCCTAAGGTAAAGAAGCCATTATATTATTTAAGACTGAATGTACACGACGTGCGTGGTGATTCAACATTTTGACCCATAAAATGGCTTTTTTCGATCTGTAGCGAGCAAGACGCATAATTTTAAACTTTTGGTCAATACAAATTTTAATCTAAGTGATTACTCACATTTTGAGACAAAAATTATTTAAAAATATTTATCACAATGGCCGTTATTAGCATTTACGCAGAAAGCCTAATAAGGGCCACTGTGAAAATATTTTTAATTAATTTTAGCCTCAAAATGTGAGCAATTACTTAGATTAAAATTTGTATTGACCAAAAGTTTAAAATGATGCGTGTTACTCGCTACAGATCGAAAAAAGCCATTTTATGGGTCAAAATGTTGAATCACCACATACGTGCTGTACATTGAGCCTCAAATAAGAATATTAAAACATTTACAAATAATCCAAGTTCTCTATTTTATTTTTACATATTTTAGCCTCAATGTTTTTCACAAAATGTTTCTATTTAAATTTCGCGCGCCAATTTATATGAACGGTAGAAGTGCAAAGAATCAGCCAGTTCAGTCGCTTGTAGGTGTGCAAAGCGTTAACATCACGTGTCAATTCTTTGTGGCAAATTCGATTAAGGTAAGCATATTTCCCTTTAAAAGGGCACTTTTTTGGCCTGATGCAAAAGAAAATAAAGAAACAAAAAAAAGCAAAACGGACAAAGTACCGGCTGTAGCATCATCTCAAGAGTGGCAAGAATATCATAAAAGAAAAGAGGATATTAAGAATGAACAGGAAGAACAAAAAATATACGCAAACAAGAACGTTATAAAAAAAGATGGCAAGTTAAATAAGAATGCAGTATCTGAGATATACGAAACTAATAGCAGCTACTTAAACAATAATTTGGAAAAGGAGATTGATGATGAAAAGTGCTTAGTTGGCAATTTCTGTATTGTGAGGTATGAAGAAAAGCATTTCCCTGGAAAGATTTTAGTTGAAAATGCGGAGTTTGAATACAAAGTTACTGCAATGACGCGTAGTGGCAAATGGCCATATCCCCAAGATATATTATGGTACAAAAAAGAAGACCTTATAAAAAATTTAACGGAACCAAAGATGATAAACAAAAGAGGTATTTATAGAGAGGTAAGAGGTAAATATAGTTTACTATAATTCAAAACTTGGTATTTTTTGTAGAAACATTTTGTGATTTTTTATTAGTTTTTGTTATATAACAATGGATTTTGTTCTTATTCTTAAAGACCAGTTTTTTAATATTCATTTAAATTACTTAGTTTACTAACCTGTTCCTAAATACATAGTGCAATTTCCACCCTAACAATGTACTATACTTAGTTATACCTACTTAGTAAGTTAAAACAAAGATTTTACCATACTACTTGCTTAACTTAAGAAAAAAAGTTTAATTTGTTTACGTATTTGGTATATATATGTTATATTTGTTTAGAAAATAAGCTACTAGAAGTAAACGTTAGTACTTACCTATTTGCAATCTGGAGTGACTTTGATATGTTTATATATTTATTTGTTACCTGCTTCATTTTCATGGTTATTCCAATAAATCAGTATTTTATAAACTTCCAATACAAATTTGTTGTTTTATTATCACAAAAATGTAACAATAAGTATAACTTATTGACATAAGTACTTAAGTAATCACTCTAACTGTTTCTAATCAATAATTGGATTCACTTGCGGTCACTAATTGGGTGTCTTTAATTTTTCAATGGTCAATCATTGGTTTCATTGTTTTTTCAGAATATCCATTAATATTTCCGTTTTAACGCAAAATTATAACAAAATGTCATGTTTTTATGAAAAACCATATTTGAAAATACTTTGAAAAAAATATATAATTATATTATAACTAACTATTATAAAAAACAGTTTCTAAATAAAATAGCAGTTTCAGCTTAAGCGGTCAGTAATTGGCTACTTTGCCTTATAACCTATAATAAGTAGTAATTTTTTTCGTCGAGTAGCGTTACCCCAGTCCGTAAACAACAATGAAATATGAAGTCATGCTCGGGTCTTTACTATAGTGTCGGTCCAGGTAAAATTAAAGAAAAATGATGGGAATTCATGGGCGGAGTGTTTTTTTCATAGGAAACTGAAACAGTGTATGTCTGGTTGCCCTCGATAAGAAAACTTATTAGGCGTAAATAATATGAACAATATTAACGAACAGTTTAGGGTTTGAGTTGACAAAAATAGAAGCAAGAAAATATGAGACTAAAAGAATGACACTGCCATTTCAACTTTAATATAATTCAAACGACAAATGTAAAATATTGCGCATTAATTGCAGCTGTCCGATTATTAGAAATAACCAAATACCTGGCATGGCGAAAATGTTTAGCGCGTTTAGCACACATGCTAGCAAGAAGTGCAAAAGTTCTGGGAATCATTTCAAATGAATCCAGTATCACAAAATGTTCTGCAGAATTATTATTACAGAAAACACTAGAGAAAAGAGCAAAGAAGATGTCCTGTATAAATGGATAAGTATTTTATATTCAAATTTTGAACTTTAATAAAGAAGCAACAATTTATGATATTAAATATATATATATAAATATTAAATACCTGGGTATTATAATTGACAAAAATTTGAAATGGAATGAACACGTAAATTTTGTAGTTAAAAAAATTAGACATGTTATTCCTAAAATTTTATTTTTAAAAACCATTTTAGACATAAAATCTTTAGTAATAATATATTAGAAATTAGAATTTTACATTTTACAAAAACTGTTTTTAAAAATTATACAGTGTGTCCGCGGATGGAGTCCCCAAGAGGACAAATAGACTAAAAATTTCATTTCTCGACAAGAAGTTATTCTTCATAAAAGTTTCTGCGTCTCGAAAAAATATGGTCTACGGAGATAATTATTGATTTCTTTATATAGGGTGCCCAAAAAATACAAAAACATGAAATACCATCATGAATAAACTACCTTTATTTTTAAAAATATCAAAAACTTTTACTTAGAAAAGTAGTTTAGAATTAAAACATGTGTCCGATTGACACTTTTAAAACAAATCAGCCAACTTCGTTTTTTTTTTGTTTCCAAGTGTGAAATTCCTCTGTTTTTAAAAATATCAAAAACATTTATTTAGAAAAGTTTTATGCAAGATCTGCTTACCGAGTACCTACTTATTATTGAGTTTATTTGTATAGTGTAATATAATCAGTTATAAATGTATTTAAAAAAATGTAAATAAACTTATTCAATTCAATTCAATAATAAGATGTATGTATTTTAATCTCGTATTTTAGATTAAAAATTAACTCCAAATCCTAGTGCACAACCACAATCGCCAATAACTATGTATTTTGGATTGTGTCCAAAAAGTAGTAGCAGAAATTTATGCAGACCATGCAATCTTAAATAGCTGATAAAATTATTGGAACTGAACAGAAATTAGAGCAGAGGTTACCCACAGAAGACATTGTTCTCGGATATGTTCTAGATTATATTATATATAAAGTTAATACATTAATTTTAGTAAATTTGCATTTAAATCTTCAATTTTATTACTAAGTCGGACCAACTTTAATACATACATATATGTATAGAGTCCTGTGGACAAAAGTTTGTTACGCCCATGGAATCTATCCCAATCTATCCCCTCTGCAAGCTGAGAGCAAGCAACGGGGTCTGAAAATATTTGAGAGTGCGGCTACTGAACAAGTATACGGGATGCAAGCCACGCTCGTTGAGTAAACCGTACTTACCTTCTTTGTAATATAATATGCTATTTCCAGATTTACGCCTTCTCAGCTAGTGCTGTATTTCAAGCAAAGCCACTTCATTCCTTTGGAACGAAATGAACTGTATGGACTTGTGGATTTTTTGGGCAGTGTCGGTGGACTACTGGGACTCTTCATAGGCTTCTCGCTACTGTCGTTGGTCGAAATAATCTATTTTCTCACACTTAGAATTATATGTAACTTAATGTTATACAAAAATTGTTATGGACAGAGACAGACCCCATAGACAATAAGGAACAAAATGAAATACGAATATAATAATGTAAGGTTTATTTTGTTATATAAATAAAAGACCTAAGGTAATAAATATCTACATCAATAATTTACACGTATCTCTACAAAAATCTCTAAAATTACTTCCCGATTGTAACAGTCTATGTACAAGTTTACAGAACAATATTTACATAATCAATATAATGAAATAATTATCACAACTAATAATATACGATATATGCGAATGATAGTGGCAGCATATTTTACAAATGAATTCACTCAGTATTTCAGTCTAAAACGTATTGACTAAATTTAATACAGAGCACAATACATGCCCTAAGTAACGCTAAAGCTAACATTAGTGATATACAGCTATAAGTTTTATGCTAAAACACAGTTTGACTAAATCTAAATCGTAATTCGCCAAATTTGTGCGATACTTGCAATAAGCAGGGCTGAAATACACCTAATATAAAATGACTAGCAAAAAGTTCACACGCTATTGTTTCATCTTTGAAGAAAATAAATTCTATTTCAAAAGGCTAAGTACCTATATAAAATGCAGCATGTTAAAAATGAATCGAAGATACCCATTTTGTTTTATCTACTTATAGCAGAAATTAATTGAAAAATAGAAAAAACACATACCTAACCTTGAATGGCCAGTGACTTTCGTTCTATTAAAGTATTCAAATAAAGATTAATATCAGATACCAGATTTCAAAATATTTTCAAGTTGATGGGGGTGGGTATTCTGAAAATGAAACCATATTATTTACGAACTACCAATTTTTATTTTACTTAAAACCAAAAATTATATTCCAGAAACAGGGGATATTAGGGAATAGAGAAACCATAACGTAACATTAATTAAAAACGAGCCGGATGCTCCCTGTTTGAGCTTGGAGCCAAGTAGTTGGTGGCAAATTACTAGAATAATTAAATTTTCTTTTGATGTTAATGTATATTCTCAATAAATTCTGGCTGTATTGCATTTCGCCATTTAAAGACAAAGGTGTTCAAAAACAATCGACTTGGTTTGGAGTCTTATTTATCACTTATAAAAGCTCCGGTTCCTGACTTTCCCTGTGATCCCATGCGTTGAGAACCATTTACTGTTCATTGTATATTACAGGTTTGGACACTGAATATGGGAGGTACATATTTGGAACTTATTAGTGGACAAATGCTTTGCGGAACAATCATGTAAGTAATTTTCGAATAAAATATTGTTCGTGGTTTACCTATTATTTAATGATTGTACAGTTGCATCTCAAAATATTTACCTTTGGATTATATACTACAAGAAACAAAGAAAAACGAAATAGTTAAAAGTGTACGCAAACATCTGCACGTTTCAGAAATGCTATTTAATACTATTTTTATTTGGACGGAATTACATTCTTCTTTTTATTTGAATTATTTATTATTTCAATTTGTTAAGCCCAAATTGGGGTACTGGATCATTCGTGGTGGTTTACTATATGGATAAATCGGTAGACAAGACGGAGGAACAGCAACAGATTAAAAATTTGAATTTCGATGTGCGCGATACCTACTGAGGTAGTTAAATTGGCAAAAGTGGAGCATAATTTCGGACATATTGACACTGAAGTCTTCAGTTAATGGCAGAACATAGCAACGAAGGTGAAACGTGCAATAATTAGGTAAAACAAAAACAAACAACCTAAACCATTAATGGCAACTTTAAATAACGGGATATGTCATGATGTCTCAAAGTCTTCGTAAAGGGCAGGTTTAAAATTATTTAATTCTTTTGTTGTATTGGCAATGAGGAATAGGCATAGGAACAGACGATGGACCTGCTTCTGCGTAGAGGCAGCTCGATTCGCTACACGAACAAATAGTGTCGTGGCTGGTCGTGCAGGAAAGACGATCAGTTTCATAATCGGCGTCACCTTCCTCCCAGCTACGCTGATTGAACCAAGTCTTTTGATCACAGTAGTGTTGAGGATTGTCGCAGTTTTGTGGCGTTCGACGATCTAAGCTGTGTGGGACGAAATTAAATATTAGTCATTACATCACAAAATAAAAAGTATGGTTTTGTTTCTCATAAAATCGACCCAATTTTTTGTTGCGATAGAGTTTTCGAGTTATTGACAAAAGTGTTCGGTGAAAAACCCAAAATCGAGGGTCCACCAGGATGGACATTCTTTGGGCTCATTTGACTTTTCTCATGAAATCAATCATAAAATTTTGATTTAGGGACGGAAAAAATTTGTCGGCCGTGGAGATACCAAAAATTATATTACTAAACTAGACAAGGACTAAACACTATTATTAAATTGTTTGTTTCTCTTTCGATACACAATTTACTGCTGTGAACAATTCTTTTTTTATTTTATTTATTTCTGCTTAAATAAAAACATAACAGTTGCCTCTTTTCATGTAAGAACACTGACAGGCCATTTTGCTGATATAAATGATGACAACGCTTTATAAATATGATCACAGAAGAAGACGAATCTTTTCTGGGATATGATGCTGTAGGCATCTATGAGATATTCATTGGAGAGTCTATTGCAGATAACAGGGATGATTTTTTGAGTAAAGAACGAACTAATTCAGGCATTATCAGAAAGCAGCTCATGTGTAAACTTTTACAAGAAAATATTGTATATAGCACTGAAGGAAATTTGGTTGAAGTTGCATTATCGGCTTATGTATAGGCCTCCCAACTCACATAATTTCGGATATTTCATGGAATCATTTGATACTAGAATTTCAAATTAAAAAAAAGAATGTTGGCTCCTTGAGGCACCTTGATGTATATGTGGTTGCTACATCATAAACCAGTCAAATTTCCGTTTAAGAATGAAAGGAAGCCATGATTTTGTCAAATAAGCGTTGTCGCTGACGTCACAGCACCTGCGCGCAGACATAGGTTCCGTTATGTGTGTATCATGATTGCTGTCATATAAACGACAATATTAAGTAATTTTTTGTCGACCCATTTTATTGGTGCATGGAGCAAGTTTTTTGCTTTTCGATCTCGGTCCAAATACTATTTTTTACGAACATGGGTAGATAATTTTTAACTTTAGCATAATAGCAAATAAAAACAAATATAAAACAAACACATTTTAATAAAAAAAAACACACATTTAAGACAGACTCATTATATAAATTGTTGGAAATTATCCCCACCTTGTTCCCAACATTTCTTCAATATCCGCGCGCTCTACATGATTGTTAGTAGGACCCTGTGAAATTCAGGTTTCACTTGGTTTTGTTTATATTAGATATATGGGTACAAATTGCAGCATTGCATACAAAATGCTTATTTGTCAAACACGTGCCTTTTTGTCTATTATTTTACTGTTTACCATTTTTGTAAACCATCTAAGCTTAATAATAAAATACTCCGACTTGCTGTCACATCTGTTTAAAGAAATAAAATATATTTTTTAAATACCTACTCAGCGTCCACGGACATAATTGGCACAGTCGGTAGGATCGCGTCGGGAATTTTTCTCTGGAGTTGCTCAGTTATCTTACGAGAAAACTCCTGTCGGTTTTCACCGTTCAACGCGGTCAACGGTTCAACCTCGAACCACCAGGACAACGCAGATAACCAAGGCAGCACAGCGCAGCGACTAGAATAAACCAAAGAGTGAAGAAGTTTCGTCTTGGACGACGCCTGCTGCACGAAGTGTAAGAGTCAAATCCTTCTTTATTCTTGGTCCACCTTTCTAAAGAGAGTTTTTATTATTCTCCGATCCCTGAATAGGATCACGTAATTTAAGGTAGATTTTAAGAACAACAAACATTGAAACGAAAGAAATTTACAATTTTGAACTTCACTTTCACTTTTCCATTACAAAAATCAATTCATCTTTCATAAATTTTAGTTTTAAGATAATGAAATTGCATGTCATTCAACGATTGCGATTTAATTGTAAAATTAGATTTTTAGATATTTCAACCGATCGCAATTTAAGTAATCCAACAACAATGCCTTCAGCTCAACAACAACAAGGAATAAATTACCAGCTTTCAAGACTCTAAATAAAAAATATCCCACAATTTTCTGGAGATTGTCTTAGGAATTTTTATAGATTCTTGTGAATATTTAATTCAGACTTATACTAACAGAGAAGATTCAAATGATCCCATAAATAAATTTCTTATAAAGGCAACTATAGGAAAATTAACAGGCCGTGCGTTAACTTTAATTGGTTCACGCATTTAATTAAAAACTCGGGAAGAAATAAAAGGCGTAGGTACTTGAATTAACCTTTGGCGGATAATAGGCATTTAGACTGTCTCGTACTCGTAATGATGCAACCCTTCAAAAATGAAAATCCTACTCAATTCGGAGCTCGTTTAGAAGACTCTCGAAGTTTAATATTTTCTAAATTAAATTGAACAGAGTCCGCTACAAGAACGTAGTCTTCATTTCAAAAATTTTTCTGATTTAGTCCTTAAAACATTTATTAGAGGTCTTCCTGGACGTTTAAAAGACACCATAAGAATTAAAAATCCGATAACCCTAGAAGCAGCCATATAAAATGTAGTAGAAGAACAAAACTTATCATATGCACAAAATCAGTCTAGATTTTTACCAAATCAATTATACAGGGCGAATCTTTAACTGCTGATAGATCTTCAAAAAATAACCGCACTTTTTCGTATAAACTATTTAAGGCTTCATAGAAAAGCTTCAACTTTTAAGGCTTCATAGAAAAAGTACAGGGTGTTAAAGTTGGAAAAAATATGTGGACTTTACTGAATATTTACCAGACTAGTTACCAGATATTTAAGTCATATTTGGTATACGGAGAAGTGGGTAACTGGTAAAATTATTTTTAGGAAAAAAAATGAATCACGTTGTATTGAAGGTATTGAATTTTTTATGTAGATTTTAATCGCAGACAAAAATGTATTCTTGGTATTTGTTCGCATGTGTTATAGTTTAATAATAAATTTCATTTTTTTGTATTATTTTAGAGTATTTCGGAAAAATTAACAAAAAAAATTGCCCCACTTCTCCGTCACTGGTTGTGCAAGATGCAGTTATAACTTATACCAAATATTACTTAAATATCTCAACTAGTTTGGTAAATATTCAAGTCCACATATTTTTTAGAAACTTTAACACCCTGTAACTTTTCTATGAAGCCTTATAATAATAATAATAATAATAATAATAATAATAATTCTCACCCTCACAATAATCCAAACTAGGAGTACCCCAGAAGCAACCACATGCTTGTGCGAGGGAGGGGGGCAATTACTATTATTTTGTCTTCGTTGCCATTTGCGGCTAGGGCCGACTTTTTTCCCGATAGAACTAGGATAGCATTCGCTCAAGTACTACGGAAAACCCTAGAAAACCGAAGTAATCCCAGTGAGTGTAGGACAATTAGTAAATCACACGGATAAAGCTATTTAGGAGCAATACCGCAACCCACATTTGTCCAGCGCTCTTGGCCATAGCGGTGTTTTTCTTTAAAGACATGTGCATGCCCCTGCCTCGACATCGGTTCGAACCAAGGTCGATCGAAGGCAGAAAAACATGCAGTCTAAAAAGTCAGCGCCGGTACGAGCGACGCCACCGCGGCCGCTTAAAAATATATAGTTTTATACGAAAAAGTGCGGTTATTTTTTGAAGATCTATCACCTGTTAAAGTCTTGCTACAAAAAACTGATTCACCCTGTATAGACAAACATCACAAACAAAAATAATATCCCCATTATGACAAGACAAATCCCGAATCAGACAAACTTTAGACAAACTGTACATAAACATCAACAATCCATGTTAAGACAACCTTTATATCAACAACCTATCTCTTTCCCTATACCAGCAATCCTCATTACAACAACCTCTATTCCAACGTCAAGTGTACCAACAACCTTCTTATCCGAATCAAAATACATCCCAAAATTATTTTGTTAATAATCAAAGAAACTATTTCCAAACTAAACCCCAATTTCCAACTCTCCCCGTCAATATATTAGACCACGATCCAACATCCAACCTCTAAAATATCTCACGAAGAGACAAGTATTTGGCCCACCTAAGACAAATGTCAAGAGTTAGAGTATATTTCCCTCACGAGAAGTTCACAGCATCGAAGAACAAATTTCTGAAACTATACCTAGTACCAGAAATCCCTCCTGAAAGTCCTGAAAATTCCCCAGACTATATACCGGAATATTATACAAAATTTAACACACAGCAAAACGAATACTTACCTGAATAAGAAATCCCCGATTTTGAAAATAATGCAAATTTTGCCAAACTCACTACTTCCAAAATAGCGAGATAACACCACTAGAATATTTACTCTCCGAAATCGAGAGTTTCGCGAGTATAGAAATAAATAAAGACAATGGCAATCATATTTTAAACTTGCAAAACACCGAAGTAGTACCATTAGAATATTTATACCCTGAAACAGAAATTGTAGAAATAAATACTGAAAACGACAATAATACTTTAGGCTATATTAAAATCGAATATTCCTCTTCAAAATTACTTATAGACACGGGTGCAACAAGATTTTTATTAGACCCAAAATTTGTAGAAAAATTTCGTAATAAAAACATGTCATGGAGAATAAAGTTGTAGATTTAGGGCAGAAATTCCCCTTTCAAGAATATTAACTGTAAAAAATAACGAAATCATAAGTTTTTATTTATCAAGTAGTTTCTATTTATATGATTTTCATGTTTATTTCACTGGTTTAATAGGTTTACCCGATATAAAACGACTTGAATTTAAAATTGATCTTACAAATAAATATAAATAAAAATAATTCACGACGAACAGAATATCAACGCCTTTAACCTCTGTAAAAACCTATTAACTAATGACCCAATTCTCCAATATCCCGTCTTCACAAAAACCTTCAACCTTACCACCGATGCTTCGAATTTTGCAATGGGTGCAGTACTCTCACAAGGTCCCGTAAGCTAAGATTTACCAGTATCGTACGCTTCGCGCCCGTTAAACCCCGCTGATGTAATTATTCGACAATTATTGAAAAATAACTTCCTAGCATAGTTTGGGCAACTAAGTACTTTAGACCGTATCTTTTCGGAAATAAATTTAAAATAATTCCAGATTAGTGACCACAAACCATTATAATAATTGTTTTTCCTCAAATTCGCGACTAGTACGATGGACACTTACCAGAAGGATATTCATACGAAATTTCGAATTGAAATAAACGCGATAGACTTCGGAGATATTGATAACGTAATAGAATCTTACTTACAAAACGAAGAACAACTTCCCGAAATACCACAACAATCTTTAAACGAAGTTTTACAAACGTCCGAACTCAAAAATAAATATTATTTCCGACATTTAATTAGTCCAACCGCGACTTAACTTACGGGATCGGAACAAGACCTTTTTAAAAAAATGCAAAGTTTTTTATTGGCAACTAGTACAGAGTCTGATAGTTAAAAGTCGAAAAATGTGGAGCGCGATAGTTTATATAAATTAAGGAAAGCAGAATTCGCAAGATTTCAAGGTGTTCGAGAGTCCATCTAGACTCTGCTGAGTTTGTAGTTTCTACGGCGTAATTTCTATGATGAGGTAGCAACTTCTAGAACATAACTCCTCCCGCCTTAAGTGGAGACTTCCGGAGTAAACAGGATGGAAGGCGACGTTGTCTTCTCTTCTTTCTTCAAAATTTTGAATTTATTTTTCATTTTCCAAATAGTATAGGTGATCAGGATGATGACGATGCTTCCTACGGTGATCCATAATATCCAATCTATCGGAGTTGAAGTATCGATGTCGACTATGCTGATCGGGTTTGACGCTTGAATTTGTTTTTCCAATTGGTGAATATCTTGAAGGTTTACATTTTCGATTTTCAGGGGGCTTCTTCTTGTTTCGATCTTGATTATTGATGGATTTTGAATTTTAGGTATTAATAAAGGATTTCCAATGGTTTTTGTTTCTTTGTTACCAATTTCATAAGATTTGTATTGAAATGTACAGTTGTAGGGTATCTGAAGTAAGTTGTTGCCTTGTAGAGTATGAAACTTCTTTTCTGGACATGTAGAAGTGGCTTGAATTTCTTCTTCGCTGATTATTATGAAATATTTATTATTAATTTTATTGATGATAAATTTTGGTGGTACGATCGGAATTTGGTTGCATTGATTTGGATGACCATTTATTAAGGTGGTTATGCAGTCATTATTTTCTTGAATATTTTCTAGGTTACAGATGTATATTTCGTCAAGTTGCGGGCATGGTTCTTCCATGTATTGATGAGCCTTTTCTTCTAGGGCCAAGTAAGGTTTTGGGGGTACAATAATTAGGTTTTTATCCGTAGGGATTGGAAATAAATGAAAATATTGAAAGGTACTAGGATGTATTATAGGGAATTCAATGGCAAATATTATATTATTTTCCGAAAAATGGCAATTAGTCTTAATTATTGAATACCAAGATTCTAATTTTATATTAAGAATTTCTTGTTTTTTATATTGATTAGAAAGTTCGTTCAAAATATCCACAAGATTTCGCCTTGTCAAAATGTCGGGGTGTGCTACATGTAATTTTGAAAAGGTGACAGCATTCTCTAAATTATCTAGTAAAGTAATAATGATATTAGTATTTATAAAAATTTGTTCAACTATCGACATGTAGGTCGTATATCGGTAAAATTCATTGGTAATATTGGAGATATTGTTTTGGATTTCATTAACTAACTTTGCGATTTTCCTTTGATTGGAATTAATGTCTTCTATAATTTTAGATTGCCTTTGAATTAACTGTTTAGAAAGAGACATTTGTAAATTAACTTCTGAGACAATTTTTTGTTGATTAGATTTTAGTAATTTTAAAGCATTATCATAGCGTTGACCGTCATTAGCATCCAGGGTGCCAAAAAGCCATTTTTGTACAGTGCCTGCTAAATTTACAAGACCTCGTCGTTTCCGTTTGTGATTAAAATTTAAATTTTCATATTTTTCGTTAAGTTCGATAATTAAAGGATATAAGTGTTCTGAAATATTACGAGAATTTCTAAGTAGAAAATTCCAACTTCCAAAGTCGAGTGAGGAATTAATGTTTTGAAAAATGTTTGTTATCCCATCAATTTGAGTTTTTATGTCTAGTAAATTTATATCATATAAGAAAACATGTTTACTTTTTATAACGCGAGCTTGGCCTAATTCAAAGGGGAGAATTCCGGGAGAATTGATTTTGGATATTTCTATTTTATTCTGAAATGTCACTATTATTTGCAGCAGAAGTAGAAGGATTCTCAGCTTCATTTTCCTGTAACAAAGGAGGTTGTTTTAGCTCCTTCATATGAATTATTTCTTCTTTATTATTATTTTTGTTTTTATTTTGAATTTATTATGTTCTAAAATTTCGATAATTACGTATGGACCTATAAATTTGTTGCTCTTTTTATTTCTGTTAAGGGGATTTTTCTTAAATACAATTTGATTAATTTTAAAAGAAGGATTTGTATTGCCCTTTGCATTTTTCGTATTAACAATCTTTTCTTTTTCTTTTATTAACCTCGTTTGGACGTCACCATATACGTGTTTTAATTTTTCCGCGTGATTTTCGACATAGTTTGAGAAGAAGTGTTTAGGAGTAAAAATTTCGGGGTTTCTTAAGTCCGTATGACCGTATACTAATTCAAAAGGCGTGAATGTCGTCGAACTGTGTATTGAGCAATTATAACCTAAAACGGCGTAATTTATTAAGTCGGTTTCGTTAGGGAAAGATTCTTTTAAAATTCGCAGGTGTTCTATTATTGTGGAATGGAAACGTTCTACTATACTGTTTGACTCGTGGTGGCCTGGTGTAGTGAAATGAATATCTATTTTATGTAATTTTAATAATTCCTTAACCGTTTCATTATTGAATTCACGTCCATTGTCTAAAATGATCTGTTGAGGAGTACCAAAAGAACAAAAATATTTTACAAGAGCATCACATATGGTTGTAGCGGATTTTCCGGGAATTAATGTAGCTTGCGCGAATTTCGAGAAAGCGTCAACGAAAGTTAAATAGTTTCTGGTGTCATAATAGAACACATCGACATGAACTAACTGGAATGGTTTACAAGGAGTTTCAGTTAATACTTGAGGTACATATGGAGGGTTTCTACCGTATTTGGTTCTCTGACAAATTTCGCATGCATTTATATATGCAGTAATATCGGACTTCATATTTATCCAAAAATAGTTTCTCTTTAAATAATTTAGTGTTTCTTGTATTCCGCGATGATTCGTTTTTCCTAAATGGTGATTTTTTATTAGTAATAACTGTTCCTCTTTGTCTTTTATGGTATTAATTAATTTTGTACATATTATCAGTTTGGGACCTAATCGATTGAAATGCTCTGAGTAAATATTTGAAAATTGTGTTATAAATTGCGAATGATTAAAATAAATGTGATACGTAGTGTTTGGTCTTAGATATTGTTTTAGAAAATCTAGGATTAATTGCTCATTTGAAATTAAAGGAATTTTGACTGTCATAATTTTTTGGTGCAAGTAGTTTTCTTGTTCTACTGAAAGTTTATCGACGTTATTTTTGAAAATATGTATTTGATTCGTTTTATTATTGATAATTTCGTCCAAAATAGGTAAACTTTCATTACATATTTCTTTTGAGAGGGAATGGGCAGTTTCGTCATCACTAATTTCAATAGGTGCGTCATTTAATATTGTCGGTCTAGGTTTATCAGGAGGTCGGATTTGTATGTCGGAGTGAATTATTATCTTAGGTTTCGTTCGCGGGACGGGGTCAGCTGTGTGAGTGTCTGGCGCTTGGGTATTGTTTACATTACTGTTAGAAATTTCTTGGCTTGTACTGGGTAGTTCAAAATTTTCTGGGTTTTCTACATAGTTCCTTAAAAATTCGAAAGTTTCTTCATTTATATCTCCTGGATTATTGATAACAGATTGGGTTTCATGAATATTCAAATTTATACGAGAGAGTGCGTCGGCATTGGAGTTTAACTTTCCCTTTTTATAAACGATTTTGTAATCATACTCTTCTAATTTGAGACGCCAACGAACCAATTTCGAATTGGGTTCTTTTAAATTAAAAAGCCACGTGAGGGGGCGATGATCGGTAACTATTGTAAATTTTCGACCATAGAGGTAGGGACGAAAGTACTTACAAGCCCAAACAATGCTCAATAACTCTTTCTCAATAGTACTGTAATTTTGTTCACTGTCATTTAGGGTGCGTGAGGCATAGGCAATAGGTTTGTCTTGTCCAATGGTGCCTTGGCATAATACTGCGCCGATAGCGATGTTGGAAGCATCAGAAGTTAGAATGAATTCTTTGGAAAAGTCAGGATACTGTAATATCGGATCATTACACAAAATTTTCTTACATGTGTTGAAAGCTTCTATGAATTTTTGACTATGAGTAACTTGAGCGTTCTTCTTTAAACAGAGAGTTAAAGGTTTAGTTATTTTTGCGAAATCTTGAATAAAGCGGCGGTAATATCCAAGTAATCCAAGGAATGATTTTATTTCTTTTTGAGTTTTAGGAATGGGGAATTTTTGAATACAGGAAATTTTTTCGGGATTGGGTTTCACTCCTTCTGATGTAATAATGTGTCCGAGGTAAGCAACAGTTTTTTGTAGAAAGTCGCATTTGTCAAGTTGTACTTTAAAATTCGCGTCACGTAGTCTGTCGAAAACTTTTTTGAGATTTATTATATGTTCTTGGAGAGATGTACTGAAAACTATTATGTCATCTAAATATACGAGACAAATTTCGTTTGTTAAACCACGTAAAATATTATCTATTAATTTCTGAAATGTACTGGGTGCATTTTTAAGACCGAATGGCATTCGTAAGAATTGATAATGTCCAGAATCAGTAGAAAATGCAGTTTTGGGTACATCATTTTCGTCAACTTCAATTTGATGATAACCGGAGGCCAAATCGAGTGTTGTAAAGTAATTCGCACGTCCTAGTCTGTCTAATATGTCCGTTATGTTTGGAAGGGGATATTTGTCACTAATAGTTTTGTCATTTAACTTACGATAGTCGATGACTACTCGCCATTTCCTTTTTTTACTAGCGTCGAGTTTCTTTGGAACGATCCAGATTGGACTGCTCCACGGGGATGTGGATGGTTCAATAATTTTTTGTTGTAACATTTTATCTATTTGGGATTTTACTTCTTGTCGATGGATTTCGGGAAACCTATACGATTTAGTAAAAATAGGTTTTTCGTCTGTGAGATTAATTTTATGTTTGACTTTATTTGTAAAGCTAAGAGGTATTTTTTCACAGTAAAAAATGTCCCTGTATGAATAACAAAGTTTACGTAAAGCGGACTTTTCTTCATAATTGCAATGATCAAGTCTAATATTTTTTAAATTTTGTTTTAGTAGATTATCTTCAGTTTCTGAGAGTTCCGAATTATCTTCGATTTTGTCGATAAAGTTAATCTCATTAGGGTTTAAAATTTCAACGTCTAAAGGTTCAGTAATTATGACTTCAAAGGGTTCTAAATTTGGATTTATAATTGTTGTTGTCGCGAAATAATTTTGAATATCAACTACAGCACGAGGGGATTCTAAATTGTTATCAAAATTATTGTAATCTAAAATACCGAGGCCATTTTTATAGCATACTGGAACTTTAACTATTTTTTGAGTTCGAGGTGGTATAATTAAAGAGTGATAACATTTTTGGAAATTTTTCTGTTGTTTTGAATTGGAGTTTTCCGAAAGTAGAGGTATTTGAACTTTGGGAGTCTTTAGTAATTTATTGTCGAGATCTATATTTGATCGTAGTCTTTTCAATAAGTCCATGCCAATAAGACCGTGATATTTTGGGGAAAAATCATAGATATAAAATTTATAAAATCGATTTACGTTAAAAATGTCGAAAAGTGGAATTATGGCAATTTCATTGTGAAAAGTAATATCGTGAGAGGTCTGAATACTAAAATCTTCATGAAAGATGCAATTACTGTAAAACTTATAAGCTACATCGGGGTTTATTATACTACGGGAACTACCTGTATCTATAAGGAATCTGGCATTAATTTCTGGAATTTCTATATACGTTAAATCGCTCTTATGTAGATGCTTTAAGTCAATTATTACGTTGGGTTCTGTGGATTCGAAGCCTGGGAAAAATTTTCAAAACTTTCATAAGTTTCGTTCGGTACGAAATTTTCATCGGAGTTTTCATGGTAAAAATCGGGAAAAATTTCATCGGGATTTTCCGGGTTTTCGAGATTTTCGTCGAAGCTAAAATCTGCCTCTTCAATATTGTGGAGTTGTGGAGTTTGGTAATTTTTTGGAAAATTATTTCTGAATTGAGTTTGTATAGTAATTCGTGATGTAGTAGACATCGGTTCAGGTTTATGTTGCGGAGTTATACCGGTGGGTTTAAAAACATTTCTGGAAGTGTTAGGGGCTCCAAATACTAGTTTATTGGTAAAAAATTTAGGGGAAGGCATATTCTGTCGAGGTTGGATGTTTATAGGTTGAGATGGGAATTGAGCTCTTTCGGGAAAATTTTGATTTTGGGAATAATTTTGATTTTGCGAAAAATTGTTATTATTTGGCGGAAACATTGATTGTTGTCGTGGTGTTATAGCTTGTTGATTATTATAAGAATTCATTTTTGGAAAGTGTTGAGGATTTTTATTTGGTAATGTTGAATTTTGGAAATTACTTGTTTGAGACTTTTGAAATAAAATAAAGTTTTCTTCTTCAATAACATACGATATTGCGAGTTCTAGACTGTCAGGATTTCTTAAACGAACCATATCTTGGATACGTCCAGATAGACCTCTTATAAAGGTTTTTAGTGAAAGTTCATCATAATTTTTAATTTTAAAAGCACGTTCTTCGTTAGTCATTTCCATTGAAATTATTTTAGAAGCGATGGAACTACGGCACTTTTGTAATCTCTGCCCAAAATTACGAAGATTCATTTTTGAAGGGTCGCGAAACAAGCATTTCTTGCACTAAGCAATCAAGGTTTCTTTGGTCACCGAAACTTAGTCTTAATAATTCTTTTAAATTTGCCCAATTTCTTACGTCAGGTCTACTACCAGCAATAACTAAAGCGTGTCCTGTTAATTTTCCAATAACAGCACGTATTAGGAAGGTATTTATGGGATCAGCGGGGTTTGCATTGGAATATGTGGAAATAAGAAAATCACAATGTTCTATAAAAATTTCGAGAGTGTGTGGGTCTCCATTAAAATTTGGAATTGTATCGACATACAATCTAAGCAGACTATAATTGATTGGTGCAGGTTGAGGTTGATTATTCATGATTTCTTCTTCAATTGTACCAATACTATCACTATCACTATCACTTAAATCTAGAGAACGGAACGAGTTTGAAATATCTTCGAGTGAATAAATTTTGAAATTTAAAATTGAAACTTAAAATGAAATTAAACTTCTTAACCTAACTTAATTATATCTTTTGAAGTATTATATGCTCTAATATTTCGCAAGACGCAATCTTATGAATAGATTCAACTAGAAAAACATATACACTGGATTTCTAGGGACCTAAGACTGACCTGTTTGCCACAGAAAGGACAAGGGAAAGGAAACACGGATTGGCCCTTACCTTGGTCTCTTCCTGGCTCTGCAGCTTCAATCGGATCTTGAAGTTCTTGTTTGTTGGGAGTTCGATACTCCAGAAGCGCGAGACCGATGGCGCCACGCAACTCAAACAATCCGCACGACTGCGCCACTTAACTTACGGGATCGGAACAAGACCTTTTTAAAAAAATGCAAAGTTTTTTTATTGGCAACTAGTACAGAGTCTGATAGTCAAAAGTCGAAAAATGTGGAGCGCGATAGTTTATATAAATTAAGGAAAGCAGAATTCGCAAGATTTCAAGGTGTTCGAGAGTCCATCTAGACTCTGCTGAGTTTGTAGTTTCTACGGCGTAATTTCTATGATGAGGTAGCAACTTCTAGAACATAACTCGCGAAAAACTTCTACTGTACCTACATACTTTTGTGAAAATCCAATTTTTGTAATACCAATTACTGAAAACTGTTTAAATTTCTTTAACAACCAAGTAGTCATTTTGTGACAGGTGGGCAATACTTATTTACGAATCTAAATGCAGTAATTATTTTAATATAAAAAAGGAATAATTTTTCCAAATTACACCCGGAGGTACTTGTCTTAATTTGGGTCATTAAGACATCACCCTTTTTTTTTATCAAATTTTGGCGACCAAATTTAGGCTCACCTCTAACCTCCCTTCGCGAAATACGTGCGAATCATGAGATAACATTCACGGCAATAGGCAAAGAAGCGCGAGGCCTACGTGACTAACGTCAAACAAAGCTGAATTTTGGATAAAAACCAAAGAGACGGCCCACTCTGGGCTAATCTCCAGTGTGTGCCTGAGCTGTTAATACCGTGCGCCAAAGTGTCATACGCCGATCCTCGAAACGACAACCTTGTTGACTGTCAACTAAACATGAGCAAGCTATCATTCTAAAATTATTATTTTATTTTTATTGCTCTGAACTTTATCGTACTTAAGTAAATTTTTGCTGTATTACCTACCTGTTGTGCTACACCTGTTGCTATTACTGGGGTCCTTATTTTATTGGGTTTTATTATTATTATTACTTTGCTCTAGTGATCGTTGGCCCTTAGCGCATTATTAATATTAGTGGGAAATTACGGGTTTTGCTTAAAAGTGTACCAACCTAATATCAAGGATTCATTTTGATCTAAAACAGTATTTTTCTTCTTTACATCCTTTATGTTAGTTCTTGACTATTCTTGTACCGCGCTTATATTTTAGAATATTACTAATAAATGTTTTACAATCTTTTTTCAAGTTCCTTAAACAATTATTTGAGCTTTCTGTATTCTTAGTTTATTATTGGATTCTTATATTATTCTCTAGTCATTTAATATAGTATATTTTTATTGGGAAAAACTGCTGATTATTATTATTTACCTTGGATTCCCTGGATTGACAAAATAACAGGTATAGCTGGGGTTGCAGGCGAATCCTCGTACGCCCTTAACAATTAAAAAATCAACTGAGATCCAAATAGCCAATTATCTAGTTTTTATTTCCTTATTCAAATAAGGTGACGACAGCGTACCAACATCAAGTTGTTAGTTTCTTTTGTTTTTCGTGATCAAAGACCTTCCGCCTTGACCGGCTGATAACAATTTCCACTAGTAACAAAATTTATAAATTTGTAATTAATGAAAAATTAAGGCTAACTGTGACCTTACCCCTCCAAAACATAGAAGAAAATATCTTTTATTAAACAATACATTCCAAACAATAAGACATATTGCCTACTTTTCAAAGATTTAGAAGTTATCCTACAATTTATTAGAATAGTTCAAAATGCCTTTCGTAACAACGTACAAAGTACTACTCTTTTAGAAGATGTACAAGAATAAGACGTCCAATAGGAAAAAAATAAAATTCTACCACGAAACTAAAACTAACCATATTGGAATACATGAAACCGGACTCTCTTAAAAGAAAATATTTTTGGCCTAACATAATATATATTCAAATATATATTAATAATTTCGAATTATGTCAAACTTCCAAATATGATAGATCACCCCCTGTAGTAAAATTCAAGATACCACCAACATGTACTAAACCCTTTCAAGTTATCAATATGGATACATTTCAAATTGATAATAAAAAATTTATGACAATTATTAACGCATTCTCTAGATATGCACAATCTTAACAAAATTTCAGGTGCAAATGCCATAAACACTATCGATTCTTTGTTAAACTTCGCCACATACCATGGACATCCCAGAACTATAGTAACATATGGAAGAAAAGAATTTGATAACAACCTTTCAATTCTTTCATTCAGTAACAAAATAAACATCTTTCGACATTATTTCTGGACATACTGATAGTATAGATCCGCTAGATCCTACTTATGTAAACCTAGAAAATGTTTATACAGTGTGACCCATTTGTTTTGGGGTCAGTCTGTAAAAAGTGTATCAATCGTGCGATTTGGCTGATTTTTTTTTTAAATTGTAGAGCTCGATGAACTGCACATTTTGAACAAAAATTGCCTGGTTCGCATAAAATCCAAAGCCTACTATGACCGTTTTTATGAGCAAAATTTTAAGAAACCATATTAGCGTTTTTTTTTAAAAAAATCTGTGTGCGCCAATGGATTGAGCACCCCTCGAAATGGGTATGTACAAAATTTCATCAAAATATTTCAAGTAATAACGATTTTGTAGAAAAATTAAAAATGCAGCCAAGGTACGTCTTTATTTTCAAAAATTCAAAGTTGGCCATGGAAAATAATTGAATTGTAATAATACAACCTTATGCTTATAAACACAAAACATAAAAACAATTAAAATTATAAAATTTTCGTTGTCGCCCACGAGTCGAACAATTTCTATTTTGTCTCTTATGCTTAAATATTCCATAATTATGATAATTAATTGTATTGAGCACAAACAATTTCTGAACTCAATTTAGACAGTTTGACACTTAATAAAAGTAAACAATTCAATTATTTTCCATGGCCAACTTTGAATTTTTGAAAATAAAGACGTACCTTGGCTGCATTTTTAATTTTTCTACAAAATCGTTATTACTTGAAATATTTTGATGAAATTTTGTACATACCCATTTCGAGGGGTGCTCAATCCATTGGCGCACACAGATTTTTTCAAAAAAAAACGCTAATATGGTTTCTTAAAATTTTGCTCATAAAAACGGTCATAGTAGGCTTTGGATTTTATGCGAACCAGGCAATTTTTGTTCAAAATGTGCAGTTCATCGAGCTCTACAATTTAAAAAAAAAATCAGCCAAATCGCACGATTGATACACTTTTTACAGACTGACCCCAAAACAAATGGGTCACACTGTATACAAGATCATCGCGACAGAACAAAATATTTGTACGAAAAAATACTCGACCTTAATCACAATTTCAAAGAAAAAATTAATCTTAAGCCTAATGAAAATAGAAAGGAATCAATAGAATATCCCGAAAATTCAAAGGTATATTTAAAAGAACTTCAAGATCAAAATCAAAACCAAAATTTAAACCAGTACCCTTAAAGAAAAATGAAGACATAAAAGCAATATTAGAAAAAGATTAAATTGTACTCAAGAAAATTTTTAAAAAGGCCCGAGAATGAACTGAAAATTCTTATTCACAGAAAGAAAATGTAGAAATCGACCTTACTGATGACTCTCTTTGTACACGTACAAAGAACATCCTATCCTTGTCTATCCGTCGTATTAGAGTCTCTCTCAGATCTCAGTCTTGATATTGTTGATATCGATTGAAAAGTGTGTGCTGTATTAAATAGTTATTTACATTGCGAGATGCGTAAGCGCACTTTTTTGGCCGAGGAGCTTGTTTAAAACGCCGCGTTGCCTCGGGCCATAAAACTATCTCCAGAGCCAAAAAGAGCTTACGCATCGAGCAATATATTAAATTTTTTCTTCTACGGACAATTTGATATTGGGTAGGTACTTTGAATTTAAATACACTATGGAGTACATTGTGAGTAATAATCTTCATAATAACCATTGTCCAATTATTACTGATAAATATAAGAGGAAGATGAAGAGACAATAAAACAAAAAACTTGGGCTTCATGTGGGATTGAACCCGAAACCTACGAATTACTAGTCTCATGGTCTCACCCTACAAGCTGAACCCGAACTTGACATAATTCGACAAAGTGACACCACTGGACTTTTACCTTTTAGACTAGCAAAAGCCAAAATACTAAATAATCAACATGTACTTTTACATTATATTAAACAAAGTGAAATTATAAAACAAGTACAAATACTTAATAACTCTTATAAAATATTAAATATCACTATATCTAAGGAAAGTAATATTGTCTTAGCCATTAATATTCAAAATATATATGCAAGTTTACAAACACTTTTATTAGACAGAAATAAAGCTATCAAATATTACATTCCTTCCAAATTTAAAAGTTAGATCAAAACGAGGTTTATTTAATATAACAGGAACCTTTTATAAGTGGCTTACACGCACATTAGAAGCAAATGACGGAGAACGATACGCTAACCCTTATAAATAATCAAAAGAAAATTGTTCCCGAAGTAAATTCTCAAATTTCATTTTCTAAAAAACCTACTGAAAAATATTCCAAGGCAATACAGACAATTGTGGCAAAAATAATAATAAATTGTATTAAAAAATACGAAACTGATGCTTTTTACAAGCACCATCTTTCTAACTATAATAAATCAAATTTTCATTGTCGGAAATATAATCTTTAACTTTCTAGACGACGTTAAAAACGCTAGATTACGTACATCCTGACGTACTAGAAATTAATGATCTTAACGAAATTTTACAAGAACTTAAAACTTTTCATTCAGAAAATGAATTGGTATTAATAATCAAAGTAACTTGCCATTTATTAAATGACACACTAATATTTGCTTTAGAATTTCCATTAGCCGTTAAAGACTTCTTCAATTATTTTCATTTATATCCAATTCCTACATATAAACTTACTATTTTGATTCCTTTAAAACCCTCCTTGGCTCTTACGAAATCATCTTACCAATATCTGAAAGTACCCTGTCAAGAAATTGGTGACATCTCCTATTGTATGCAAGAAAAGTTCCAAAGTAATCCAGAAGAAGATTGTATAGTCTCGCTCATTCATGGAAAACCGAAGAATTGCCAATACACTGAAATCCAAGAATCCGAAGAAAATTATTGAAAAAATTAATGAGGAGCATGTTATCATAATTTCGAGAAGCCCTTGCAAATTCAGTCAAATTGCCAAAATCAAGAAACAAGAGTTCTGCAAGGACCACATCTAATCAGAATTCCATCAAATTGTACCACTGAAGTAAACGAACATTTCAAATCGAAATTATACAAATGTAAGAAAATTAGGAAAGCTTCAGATTGATAAAGTTCCACTTTCAGAAATATATAGCATACACAAGAGTATAAATTTTCTAAATCCAATAAAAATCGATGAAATTGAAAATAATGCCACAGACATATATAGCTTAGCGAAGCTATATAGGTCTGTGATAATGCCAAAATCAATTGGGTATTATGAGTTCTACTAGCCACAATATTGGAAACCAAGATTATCAAAAAGGAGAATTTGGCTCCTTCAGCGATATTCATACCCACCCTCTAGGGATGAAGGAGAAATGAATACAAATTGCAGTCTTGCATAAAAAATGCTTATTTGTCAAAATGTGTCTTTGTCTATTATTTTACTGTTCATTGTCTAAAATGTTGACATTATACTTTTATTTGTATAAAACCATTTTTGTAAACAATCTAAGCTTAATAATAAAATACTCCGTTTTGCTGTCACATCTGTTTAAAATACTTTTTAAAAAACCTACCCTGCGGCCGCGGTCGTAATTCAATTACTGACTTTATAATTATTAATTATATTATTATATTAATTATATCCAAGAAATGAGAAGCTCACCTGCCGCTGGCTAAGGAGCAGTTGTGCGACCTTACGCGTGGGAACAGTTTTTGACAAGGAGCGGGTACGTGGACGGCGTAGCACGCGTATCCACCACCAACGCTTCCGCTGCATGTACTGCTGGTTCCGGCGTGGCACACGCTGTCAACGCTGCGCGGCGGAGGACATGGGGGTGATTCCATTGGACAGTCGGGGGGCGGATGGTCAGGCGGCGGAGGGATAATCTCCTGCCTGAAAATATTGCAAATAATATTGGACGATACTCCAATTGGATCCGTTACATGTACAGAGTGGGCCAAAGGTCATTGTAGGATTAAGAATGTCAATAACCTTTTCAATTGTAAACCAATAATGTTGGGACTAGTTCAGAGCCAAAGTAAATTAATTGATTTTTTTGGATACATGTATGGAAGACAGCATTGACCTCCGTTAGCACTTTCTTTGTTAAGGTCATGCCCTCTTCAGAACAATTTCTTCGGCGTTGGTTTTAACTCTTTTAGTATTTTCCACTCTGAACGTGGTCTTCCAGCACGTGACAGGTCCAAACAGAATCTAGTTTCTCAAAGCGTTCCAATAATATTAACGAATAACAGCTAGTGATGTAATTCGAAGACTTAAAATAGCGTTGGTATAAGCTCGTTGGAAAAAGTAATGAATATTTTTTTAAACAAATATTATATTCATTGTTTATATGGAAAGTTTTCCATAAAAAATGTATCAAGATTTAGTTTTAACAATGATTGATATTTAACATTAGCAGTGACGGCTCATACAAAATATCTATCATCTCTTAATCTTTGGCAAAACTTAACCGACTAAGTTATTTACAAATCTGCAAAAGAAAATTTTTCAAAACTGCTTGACCTTTTTCATTTTACACTGCACTACCTCACTGATGCCTGATTCATTTTTATGGTGCTGGTTTTTACGTTGATACATTATTAGATATGATACAATCCAATGTATCATCGTCGCCAAATAGGGTACTTGACAATATTTTTATTTGCTCTAAAATTGTACTCAGTTTACAGTAGATGCACCAACATAAGACGTAATAAATGAAACAACGACTTTTAACCCTTATTTTATTATGAAAAGTTTCGTCGTTCTATTGTCCAGAACGCCAAACGTGGCAAATGTGTGCCTCTCAGGAGAAACGGAATTGCAACGTTGCCAGTGCCCGTTTGCAATAATTCGCGGAACAAGGACAAATCGTACTTTTCTATTCAAATATCTCTTGCTTGCCTATGAGTATCTGTTCCTTAATGTATTGCAACCTTTAAGCTTTAACTAACGCAATTGCACACAAAAATGTTGTCACATAAAGACTTTTTTATTACGAATAATATGTTACGTATCTATAGCAAAACGGTGTCTGTCTATACTGTATATGCTGGAAACTATATCCTTCATCTCTGTCACGTGACACTTTGGTTAAAATATCTGTATACGGAACCTATAATGTATGAAACGCACTATAAATATTCAGGCTTCAATAATGTGGAAATATTTGCGTATGTGGCAACGTCACCCGCCCACCTAGGCATCCCCCCCTAACCCTATACATATACACATGTCATCTAACACATGTATGGTTTTCTGATCGGCAGTTCACATCCCGTCATGCCAACTGTCATTCCGTATGTCGCTAAATCAAAACATTAGTATATAATATCTGTTCGATTTATTAGGTATAGTTTGTTATTGATATTTATTATATATTGTTTGCGTAGTTATCGTGTTGTTAGTTGTGTAGTGTAAGTTATCATGGACAAGGATTACCTGAAAGGGCAATCTGTAAATTTGCCGAAATTGGATGCTTTCTTGGTAGCACATTTTTTTAATAATCCGGTGTTCGCGTCTGCCTAAATTCATGGGATAAAACTGCAAAGGTTTGTAGCTATGTTGTAGTAATAGTAAAGTATTAATTATGAGTTATTAATAAACGGAGAACCTGGGGCTAGGGACCATCTTGAAGGAGCGTTTATAAAGGCGCTATACTGCTTAGAAGTACTAAGCCCTAATTCCGTACTTAGGCCCAACTCAGCCAAAAAAATCTGCAGAAAAACACGATTGAATATTTACGAAAAAACACTTCTTGACTAAATGTGGTTTCACTGGGCAACCGAAGTGTGGGAGTTTGATGTTAGAATACGGCACTCCAACAAAACAGCTGATCGAGCCCAAAATGGCGTCCGCAGGACAAGAAAGCTTGGTGGGTAAAGCCGTTTGTGCTTATTTTGCAAAATTTTGATGTATTTTAGAGGATTTCTTCGTAAAAATTGAAGTGTAGGTTTATTTTAGTGTTAAGTGCATATAAACGGTTGATACCAACAATAGTGTGGACTATTTATAAATTTACTGAAAACCCCAAAGCAGCGAGCAACTGTAAATAAAAAAACTAAATGTTTTAATAAAAAGACAGATCCTTTCACACTGAGTGACGCAATATTTAATTGAATACTGCAAATTTTCTCCAGTGTCAAAAGTATGGATATTGTTACCTATTTATAGGCTGTTATACGAATCAACAAAAAGCCTTTATAACTATAGTAGGTATATCCAAGTTACAGAGGCAGTAGATATAGGTAAACAAAATCACATGACCGCATTGCGATCGATTACCAGGGTCGGACTATTATATGAGATTCTGCAACAAGTCTGCGCGCGATCCTACCTATGCAGGAAACTTGACTGAGGGAAGAGCCGGCCCTGTATTCCACTTGCCGCCTAAACACTTGAGATTTTAGGACGGCCAGGCCAATAAGAGAATAGGTCACATCGCGATCACGTGGTGGCCAATGTTTTGATTCACTGCCTCTGTAACTTGGATATAGTATAATATTATTCGATGAAATATTAAAATATTTCAGTTCAACCCATAAAATGCCTTCAAATATTTGGATTTAGGTCACGTCGCGATCACGTGGTGGCCAATGTTTTGATTCACTGCCTCTCTAACTTGGATATAGTATAATATTATTCGATGAAATATTAAAATATTTCAGTTCAACCCATAAAATGCCTTCAAATATTTGGATTTCAGATTTGTTAGTTTATGTCTGGATCACTAAAAATCGAGGACAACATTGTATTGATTAGCTATTGATAGAAAGGTAAAGTACGAGTAATCCCGATAAAATAAATATTATTTTTTATTATTTAATAAAATAAAAATTATTTGTCGCAATCTCAAAAAATTTGCCGTCATATTATGTCTGGATTGAATTATTTCTAAAGAGGATGGGACGTCTTTAAGAAGAACCCCAAATAGGGTGCAAGTCGTCTTCCAATTTTGAAAGTTCTCCTATAAGCATTGTACAAAAATCTATTTAAAAATAAAACAAAATGTGTAAAAATTTATTCACCTGTAATAACATGTTTTGAAGATAGGTGAGAAAACTTTAATTTGCTTTTTGTTATGAAATCTGCTCCATTTATTGCAATTATCCAGTTATGTCTTCTGATAGAGGAAAGTTCACGTTGGATTTTTTTATGTTCATAGCTCCAAAAACTTGGAATTCGGAGAAAATTAACTTTATCTCGACTTCTACTCCTTCAATTAACAACACAACAAAAATTCGGCAAATTAAGCAGTAATTTAATGAAACAACATTTAGGATACCAACAATAATTGTAAACATTTTGTCCTTAGGCGGCCATTAATCAGCTGATCGTGACAGTTCGTTTTCACCGCAGAATAAGGTTATTTCTCAGAACACTTCAGTGGTATCGCCATGTTGCCAGTTTACCTTTATAAAATACTTATACTACAATCGAGCAACTCTTACGCCTGGCGTAAACAAGAACACGAAAAATCGTTCAGAACGCAAAGAACCGTTTTTTTTTAAATTTTTATTAGTACAAAAATATGTTTTACATCACGAGAGCAGTGACTGGCACAAATATGGATACAAAGAGAATTTATAAACTCGGTGTAGCTTGCCGGGGTGCTGAGCCATTCAGCGTTTTTCTTGCAAGCTTCTTAGAAAGTGGTGAGGTAATTCCTCCCCTCGAAGATTCAGCAAACGAGGGTGCGAGGAAGCTGAACGTCTTCACACTTGGGCTGAGGTTTCTTCGAACATCTTGTAGAAATCTTCTTGTAGACAACAAAACTTATTAAGCAAATAACCAATAAGTATATACAGATCGTCCAAAGACTTGGTATATGGAAAGATTGTCCAAATGACAATGAAGGGCTGTTTTCGATTATCTTATTCTTTATCTGGTATAATTCATCAAGTTTAATATTTTCTAAATGAAGGCTAACATTTTCGATTTTTGTGTTGCTGATTCTTATGTCCAAATCAGGAAACAAGATAGTTTCGCTTGAATGGTGTATTTCATTTGTTATTGTTTGCTTTGTGTTGGAAATTTTGCATCCCACTGGGATTTCGATTAAATGTGTACCAAGTAGACTCACTGCTTCTTCTTGGTTAAAGCATTTTAATTTTAATTGTCCTTTAGTCGGGAATAGACATATCCATGTATTTGTGTTTTGAATTGGTTGAATTGAGGTTTCCATTACGTGTATTTTGGTTTGGCGACAATTGGAGGCATTTTTCATATCGATAATTTTAATTTCGCAAGCTGATTTTTCGTTGTTGTTCTGCAGGTCCAAGTTGTGACAGAAAAATTGTTTTGGGGAGACTTGTTTGCAAGATTCGCTCATAAATGCAAAATACAATTCATTTTTTACTAAATATTTGTTTTGAGAGATAATTGCCTTAAACTGACCCATTGAGTATACGGGAATGGAGTAAAGGTGGTAATAGTCAACTTCAAAAGGGTGAATCAACGGGACATGTAGGATATAAGAAATTCTAAAATTTTTTATATATGATTCAATTTTTACAACGCTTTCAAAAAGAGGAATATTTTGTAAGGTTAATTCAAACGGAAAATATTTCTTTACAGATGTTTCTAATTTTGTTAATTCAAGGAAAAAGTCATTTGCTTTTATTATGCTAGGGTGCATAATTTGAAGTTTGGTAAATACCAGAGAATTTTCAATGTCCTGTAGAATCGAATTTATAATTTCGTACATCGTGCTAATTTGGATAAGGGCGTCTTTAAGAACTAAAGAGCATTCCATAGCACTGAGAGAATTTTTGAGAACCATAAAAACTTCTTTAAATTTTTCTTCCAAAATATTTTCATTGTGGCTTATTTGTGTAATGGTAGAATTGAACTTATCTATTAAGGAAATAGATAGCGAACTCTGTGTTTTAATACTCCTTTCTAGCTTGTTTTCGTTATTTTGAAGTTCTTCTATTAGTTTATCATAGCGTTCTGCGTCTGTCGAATCTAAATTTCCGGTTATTGATTTAAATATTGATCCTAGGCCATTGATTAAACCTCTTTTTTCTCTTTTGTAAGAATTTGGAATAATTGCTGTCAATTTAGTATTTATTTCATTTTCAAGAAATGTTAATATTTTTAAATGAGTTGCTAACTCTATTGGGTAGGTTTCGCTTGTATCAATAAAATTTTGTGTTAGCGTTTGCGAATGTTTACGCAGTTTGTTAAATTCTGTCACTACCGAACTTAAGTCATAGTAATGAATTAATTTGTGGGTTTCTTTAGCAATTTTAGCTGTTCCTAGTTTTACTGGGATCAGTCCTGGATTGTTTTCTAAATTTCGAATTGTTATTTTCTCTTGAACTGCCAAAATGCAGGGAAATCTGAAAGTAAGTTTAATTGTTAAAATCGTAAGTTTGCCTTAAGGGTCGCTTTAAATTGTCCATATGTATTTTTTCTTGTGAATCAGTAGAAACAGTTTTCATATTTCTATCTACGGTTTGTATTTTAGTTGATTTATTAAATTTATTTGCATTCTTTTTCTTGAGGTTGGAATAATTCTGGGTTATCACGATTTTGATTAATTTTGTCTATAAGTCTTTCTTTATTTCGCATTAAATTGGAATTTATTTTGGAATAGAGAACTTTTGAGCGTTCTTTATGATCGTTAATATAATCATTTAATAAAATTTGATCAATTTCTTGATTAAATGGATTATCTTCGCTTATGTGACCATTAATAACATCTATTGGTTTTAATTTTGTTGTAGAGTGGATACTGTGGTTGTATGCCAAAATTGCATAAATTATTTTCATTTTTATTGGAGTTTTTTGGAAACCTTTTGTATTTAATAAGCGAATGTGTTCTATAAGAGTGGAATGGAATCTTTCTATAATTCCGTTAGATTGAGGGTGATTAGGTGAACAAAAGTGTATATTGATTTTATGGAGTTTTAATAGCTCTAAAACAACTGAATTCTTAAATTCGGTTCCGTTGTCACAAATTATTTGTTTAGGGATACCGTGATGTGAGAAAAACTGAATTAAATTATCAACTATTTCGGTTCCTGCTAATGAATTTAAATGATAGGCTTGTGCGTATTTCGAAAAACTATCTACAATCGTCAAAAATTTTGATTTTTCGAATGAAAAAGTATCTAGATGAACTATTTCGAAAGGTTTGCTTGCTGTAGGGGTGACGTTCATTTTGATTCTTATTGGATTTCTCTCGTATTTTAATTTTTTTCTATTAATTTTTTATTACATTTTCGAAAATTGATTGAAGGCCATTTAAAATTTTCTTGTAAAACATTAGTGAATCTTTGGTAAATGTCAGCATTTTCGAAATAAAGGTGATATTGTGAGTTCGGTAAAACGTAATCTTTGACAAATCGTATTACATCTTGATTAAAATTATTTTCGGAAAATTGAACATTTATTCTTTTCTTTTTCTCAAATAAAATAGTAATTTTGGGTTGTGCGGGTGAGTGGTGTACAACAGAAATTATGATTTGATTTTGTCCGTAGTTTACGGGATTTTCGGAAATGGGAATATTGATGACTGGATTTTGTTCGGCATTCGAGTGTACAGTATTGTTGTCGGTTTCGAGGCGGTCATCGTCGTCTTCGTTATCGCTAAGGTCTTGGGTTTCATTATCTGGTATTACAAGTAGTGAAACATTGTCGGTATCTTGGGTTGCGTCATTATTAAGGGTTCTAGGAACGGAGTTATCGTTACTCATGTTATATGGGAATATATCACGTAAAACGTTCTCTGCAATTTCGTCTATTTCGTCAGTAACGGTTTTGGTGTGTATTTCAATTCTTGAAAGCGCATCTGCGTTGGTGTTAAGTTTCCCTTTCTTGTAAATAATATTGTAATCAAATTCTTCTAATCGGATACGCCAGCGCAATAATTTCGAATTCGGATCTTTCAATGAAAAAAGCCACTGAAGTGGTTTATGATCGGTTATAATGTTGAATTTACGACCATACAGATAGGGTCTAAAGTACTTGGTGGCCCAAATTATTGCTAATAATTCTTTTTCGATAACTGAGTAATTTTGTTCAGAATCGTTCAATGTGCGTGAGGCGTAAGCCAGAGGTAAATCGTTACCGATAGGCCCTTGTGAAAGGACAGCACCAATCGCAACATTGCTCGCGTCTGTTGTCAAATTAAAAGATTTAGAAAAATCAGGATATTGCAGAATTGGAGAATTTGTAAGCAAATTTTTGCAAGTTTCGAAGCAAGAAATAAATTCATCATCATGTACTATTTTAGCATTTTTCTTTAGACATTTTGTGAAAGGCTTAGTAATTTTTGCAAATGAAGGAATAAAGCGTCTATAATAGACAACTAATCCGAGAAAACCTTTGATTTGTTTGGTAGTTTTGGGTATTGGAAATTCTTTGATGGCTTTAATCTTGTCAGGGTTGGGTTTAACGCCATCAGGGGTGACTATGTGACCAAGGTATGCAACTTCTTTCTTTAGAAACTCGGACTTATCCAGTTGTACTTTAAAATTTGTTTCGCGAAGTCTTTGGAAAACGGATTTAAGGCTTTCTAAGTGTTCTTGAAGAGAAGTAGAAAAAATTATTATATCGTCTAAGTAGATAAGGCATTTTTCGTTTTGAATACCACGGAGGATGTTGTCCATTAATCTCTGAAAACTCGCGGGCGCATTTTTTAAGCCGAAGGGCATACGAAGGAACTCATAGTGTCCTTGTTCAGTGTTAAAAGCTGTCTTTTCTATGTCGTTTTCGTCCATTTCTATCTGGTGAAAACCGCTAGCAAGGTCCAGTGTACAAAAAAGTATTGACACTTTCCTAACTTGTCAAGTAAGTTGTGTATATTAGGTAATGGGTATTTGTCATCGATAGTATTGTCATTTAATTTCCGGTAGTCCACAACTACACGCCATTTTTGTTTACCCGACGCGTCAGCTTTTTTAGGGACGACCCAAATTGGTGACGACCAAGGGGAAACACTAGGGCGGATTATGTTTTGATTAACCATTTTTTTGATTTGGGATTCGACTTCTTGCCGGTGAATAAATGGGTAACGGTATGATTTGGAATAAATTGGCGTTTCGTCAGTGGTGCGAATTTTGTGCTTTACTTTATTAGTAAATGCCAAGGGAGTGTCTTCATTATAGAAAATATCAGAATATTCTTTACATAACTTTAAAATTTTACTCTTTTCTTCTGTGTTAAGGTGGTCTACGCGAATTTTTGTCAGGTCCAGAGGAGTTGTATCTGTTTCGTCAAAGTTATGCAGTTCAAAGTTTTGTAACTCGTTTCTGTAAAATTCGTCAACTTCTAGTGGTTCTGAAAAGTTTAAAGATACTTTGTTTTCTGTGTTATTTAAGATTGTCGTCAAAGCTTTTCCATTTTTCGCTATGGTTAAGCACTCGGGAATTTCGCAATTTTGAATTTTTTGGTAAGGTATTATTATTTTTCCATTTTGAATTGACGTATTTATTTTAATAACTTTTTTTGATCTGGGTTCTACGTGAATAAGATTTAATTCATTTTTTGTTGTATATGGATTAAGTTTTAATTTAGTACAGGGTGTAATAAAGAAATCATTTTCATAGTCGAGATGTGACTTTAAAAATTTTATGTGGTCCATTCCTATTAAACCGTCGAAAAAATCGTGGAATTTAAATAGATAAAATTTCATGTATGTATTATTTGGCATTTTGAAAATTTCTGGAGCCGGTATTGTTGCGCTATAACGGTGAGCAGATTTTTGATAAACCGAAGAAACAATAAAAGGGTCATCTCGAATTAAATTTGGAAAGAATTTTTGAGCTACTTCTGGATTTATAAAAGATTTGGTTGAGCCTGAATCAATTAATATTTTTGCGTTAAATTTCGGAAATTCGACATAATATAAACGTCCAGTATCGGTAAAATTAAAAGAAATAATAGTGTATTTTATGTTTGGTCGTTGTCTCGAGGCAAATTCATAAAATTTTCGTCTGATTGATCAGGGTGGTGGTCAAAATATTCTAGTTCTTCGTAATTTTGAGAATTATTTTCAAAATTTTCGTCATGTTGGGTAGATTCAGTACAAATTGGATTTAATTCGTCTATTTCAGTGTTAAACAATTCTTCAGAAATAAAGTTTCTTGACGTAGATGGGTTTTGTGTAAAATAACTGTTATATTGATTAGGGGTATAATTTAGTCGTTGTTGTTGAGGTTGCCTGTTCATAGTAGAGGGTTGTCTATTCATAGTAGAGGGTTGTCTGTTCATAGTAGAGGGTTGATTTGCATTATTAATTGGGACTGAAACACTCATTGGCGTTGGTCTTGTCATATTCGATACATAGGAATTATTGGGTCTAAAAACATTTCGATTTTGATTTTGCTGGGGATATTTGAAAACTTGGGAATTTGTAAAATATCTTTGTTGATTAACAGGACGGGGTTGAATGGGTAATGGTCGAGAAGGGAAGGTTTGTGGCGCCCTAAATTGATTGTTTTGCGTATGAGCGTTAAAGTTAGGTCTCATTTGTGTTTGTATATTTGGTCTAGGAACTTGGGGTTGGTTTCTATGGGAAAATTTTTGGAAATAGTGGATATTATCTTCTTCTGTAACAAAATGCAATGCTTCAACTAAAGTGGTAGGTTTCATACAACGAATAGTGGTACCTAAAGGTTCTTTAAGTCCAGCAAGGAAAGTTTTTAATGCTAGGCTATTGTACAAATTTCGTTTTAGTGCTTTTGCGTCTGCTGTTTGCTCGTGAATATCTACATAACTACATAAAAGGTTCAAAATATGTAAAACTTTGTCATAAAAATTTTGAGGTTTTTCATTGGGTAATTGTCTTAGCATTACTAAATCTCGGTTTAAGCAGGTTTCATCTCTTTGATCGGCAAAATTTCGATATAAAGCTTCTTTTAGTTCTGTCCATGTAGATATATTTTGAATATTTATTACTAATTTTGCATTTCCAGACAATTTGGAAACGAGACAGTTCAACAAATAAACATTTTGGAAAGAATTTGGATTTTTTAAATCATAAAAAGTATTGATTATCGATTCGCAAGTAACTAAAAATCTATTCAATTCGTTCGGATCACCGTCAAATCTCGGTACACAAGTTAAATATTCAGATTTAAATTCTGCCATATTTTCGGTTTGATTAATACTTTCACTTCAGGATAAGTAAGGGTGTAATTCTAAGGATTGAGAGTCAGATGAAGGTATATTTAAAATCAATCTTTCGAATTCACTTGTTAAATCGTCAATTGACATGAATTGCACTTACATTAGTAGAACGGCCCAATGCATTCTTCACTCCTTAAACAACTATAGGGTGGCGAACCAGATCAGCGATGCTTGTCTTTTCCGGTGACGTGCCCCCGCGAATTTGGACGATGCTGTTCCAAATTCCGATGCCAGCTGATGCCAAGCCTCCAATTCAGGTCTGCGATAGACGGGAACCCCGATTTTTGTGAGTCCACACCGAATTAAAGTTCGACACAACGTGACAACTGTTCGATATCCGGTTAATCGTAGATACGAAAATTACTTCGAACGCGTCGCGATGCGCAAGAGGGTAACCCGGACGTCCTACCGACTGCGCCAAAAATCGTTCAGAACGCAAAGAACCGTTTTTTAAAAATTTTTATTAGTACAAAAATAGGTTTTACATCACGAGAGCAGTATCTGACTGGCACAAAAATGGATACAAAGAGAATTTATAAACTCGGTGTAGCTTGCCGGGGTGCTGAGCCATTCAGCGTTTTTCTTGCAAGCTTCTTAGAAAGTGGTGAGGTAATTCACGCGCGTTGAAATATCCGCCATAGCCGCACGGAGGTACGACGTTTATTTAATTTTAGTCTTACAATTGTGTACATCAAAATATTTCAGACAAGAATTATTGGCCTAATTAAAATGGTTCAAAACATCGATAAAATTATTTGTGGCAGTGTCTAAATAGCTGAAAACAACAAGATAAAACCGAATATCTACACTTTTGCGATCGAGCACGACCCTGTTGCCGAGTCGGGTGAAATTTTATAGCCTACCGACCAATCGCGGATCGTCATTGAACACGTGGTTTTATTTACGCCAGGCGTACGGATTGCTCGATTTTACTATAGGTACTTCTGATGTCATTAGTGCTTTCCCACCAAATTTCGAAGAAAGTCTGAAAACTTGCTAATTACGTAAATATATATTTTTTAAATAATCGTAGGGTCTTAGGCAAGTACCCTATTCTTGAAAATTCATAGCCAATAATGATGCCACCACCTTTTGCCACGTTACCTCACTACAATTTTGACAAATTAATGACAGAACCTCTCGGGCCATCTTTGCTATATCCGTAAAGCTCGCCTTATTTATATTTGGATCTTCGGTGCAGCACACTGGCGTAAATATAAACCCAGTTAACCGACTTTTTTATCCTAGAGTCATATAGTGTCGTATTTAAAATTAAAGAGTTAGTGTCTGCCTCTGCAGTTTGACCGGAATCTTACAATTCCTTTCAAGGTATTGGTTGAAAAATTGTTGTTATTTTCGTTTACTATAGAATTTATCTTGAGCAGTGGTTGGAATTGTTGGGCAGGAAAAAATCATGCTTGCAGAACCTTTATTCGTTGACTGACGTATTAATAAGACTTCTCACGGCTATAGCTTCATATTCTGAAAAGTAGATGGCGCCT
Source organism: Pseudeuparius sepicola (assembly GCA_963920635.1). Classification (NCBI taxonomy): domain Eukaryota; kingdom Metazoa; phylum Arthropoda; class Insecta; order Coleoptera; family Anthribidae; genus Pseudeuparius; species Pseudeuparius sepicola. The sequence goes on from OY987306.1 coordinate 13,410,147, forward strand.
ATGGTCAACAATGTATTTTGCATTGTATTTTGTCTCCGGGAAGCGCATGTTGAGCCAGAGAACTGTCAAATATGACAGCCGTGAGCAGTCTTTATTAATACGTCAGTCAACGCTTTATTCCTTCATCTTCGAAGAAGTTTAAAATGATTTCGCACGTACTGAACGTCTTTTTCACATTTCGTATACTGCTCGAGCTCAAAATGCGAGTCTCAATAAAAGTAAAGTTCAGAAATGTAGCGATTGAAAAAAAAATGCAAACGACTCGGTGTAGAAGGTATCCACAGTCGCTCTCATACCCAACTTCAATGGGCAAGAGAAGAATCTATAGAAAACGTCAAAATAAGTATCGAAATTCTAACGGTTTTCGTTAAGGCAAACATATTTTGTACAGTTTAGTCACACATTAAATGCTATAAATCAAATAAAATTCGGCCTATCTACTTCCACCAGTGTCGGAGAGGCGGGGGTCAAAAATCATAATTTTAATAAAAAAATGATTGATAAAAGGTTACTTTGCCCACACTAAATTTCCTAATCCATTCTAAGAAAAAAACTATTCTAGATTTTCTTCCAAAAATGTACCGTTTGTTGAGATCTTTTTTGTACTTTGCACTTAATTAAAGAATAGCGCACGTAAAAGAGATACCTATACTTACCACACATCAAAGATTGTGCACGAAACCTTAGTTACCGATAATTTGTAGATAAAATAATATTAATTTAGGCTCAGACAGATAATAAATATAAATAATATATATTATTATAAAAAATATAGATACCTAATATGAAGATATAACTTTTCTAAATTCGGTTATTTGGTCGTTACAAGTCGTGATAATTAGTATTTATTTGGAAAGATATAAAATGCGTGCACAGTAACTGAATTTTTGGCAAACTTAGGAAATTTATAGGTAATGTTAAGGTACTTAAGGATTATTACTTACCAACTAGGGGGTGGCAAAATCATAGTTGTAGCATAAGGGGTTGGACTATCTAAAGGCTGTTTCTGGCAGTTGTAAAATGTGGATAAATTTTTTGTGTCTACTTCTGCGTAATCTGCAGGCTGTGCTAACGGAACAGCAGAATCCTTGTCGCAATCAGTAGATTTCCAGCCCCTGTCTATCCATAAGCTTTCTTTGGCATTTAGTTGCGACGCATTAACTACTGGCACATTTAAATGGCTTATCTGTTTATCTAGTGACTGTTTTTTCTTAACATACAACAAACCACCGGTTCCTAAAATAATAAAAAAAAATGGTCAGCAAAATTTTTAACTACAAAAATTAAATTTTAGGGGAAATCAATTATTAAAGTTTATTTTTAAAGTAAAATTCTTGGTAACACAAGTTTAATTTTCTATCCCCCCTTTCCAGAAAATACCCTGCCACAAACCACTATTATTACTAATTTTACTACTAAATCTGTCACAAAAGTTGCCCCACTATTTTTAAATGTCACGTTACGTCACTGCGTGTTTGATAGTTTTTAATGCTTATAAACTTCACCGCGGCCAACGAAAAATACCGGCCGTGGCGCGGCGCGAACTCACGTGACTCTATTAGTTCTCATTTAGGTTAGGTTAGGCATTTTGTTGTTAATATTTTTTAGAACTGAGTGCCTAAATTTATCCAAATAAAATAATAAAATATTTACAATAATTCCAATGTATTCCATTTTTCCTACACTACTTTACAAGTGAAGCAATGGTAAAAGTATGCGATGCAAGAACTCCTAGAGTCACGTGAGTTCGCGCCGCGCCACGGCCTGTATTTTTCGTTGGCCGCGAAACTTCACAAATGATGGAACTGGAATTGTTGAAATTAGTTCTTACTGTTTTGTTTCATTGTGAAACCTAACCTAAAAACCTGGGATAACTTCTAGAGCATACAGAACTTCAAAAAATTAAAATAACATTCTTCCTGCCCATGCTTCTTAGTTACAGGGCGCCCAAGTTTACTTTTTAATATTGAATATTGACTGATCGGTACTGCACTGATCCAAAAATTATGTTTTGTTGGCAGTTTTCGGGCGGGTTTCCGTGCTCTAATGAAAACCAGTTTAATACATTATTACACTCACTGATGCTGCTCGGGGAGCTCGTTCTAGTGGTGGTGCAAAAGCATATAAAATGGTGGTATTTCGGGAGGGGGGGGTTGAACCCCCAAAACCCCCCCCTCAGATACGGCCCTGGTCCCGGCTTAGCCCGGCTGGCGGGCATGTAGCGCCCCACCGGGAAATCTCCCGGTAGCCTGCCGGTGCCCATCCGTCCCTGGATCACCCTGTACATTCCACATGAGTGGAACGTCCATTCGCCCCCGAATGATTAGCACTCGGCCTACGTCATCATGCTCAACCCTCGTCTTCGTACGATATAGACATCATATCCACTTTCGTTACGAGCTACAAGCTACTATTTCCGTGATGTATCAATTTTATTTACGTCGATTTCTAAATCTCGTTATTTTAACATTACTTTAAACTAATCAATTGTCTGCTCTTATCTCCGGAGACCCACCTCCCATAATGCATTATTCAGGAGAATCTTCATTTCTGTTTATTTTTTGTTGTATTTCTTTTATTAAAACCACTTTTCCCGTGTGAGGCGTAGCCGAGCACAGGAAGCCGTCCTAGCACGAGAAAAGCCTTTCTACATGAGTAATGAACGACACTTCTCCGAAAACAACTAGTGTATAAAGAAGTGAGTGTTTAACAATTTTATTTATTAACCCAGTAACATAGAAACTACAGTAGGTATCTTCAATTTAAACTATAGAACCATTAAAATTTATATTAAATAAAGACAATGAAAGTATAACCACAGACCTATATAGCTTAGCATATAGGTCTGTGGTATAACTCAAATTTCCACATTGGGTGATATTAATAAAAATAAGCAAATCGTTACAAGCAAATCCTTATAAGTAGGTAGGTACCTAGAAGGTTTTACTGATAAGTAAAAGGTTCTCGTAAAAGCAAATCCTTATTTCTGTTTAATAACAAAATACTGATACTTGAAGGATTTGTTTTTGGGGAGCTGAGAAAGGCACATAAAAAAACTACAATTGGCTTTAAATAAAAATGATATAAAACTGTTTTAAGCACGTTTTAACCTATAATGTATAAAAAGCCGATACTTACGAATTTATTTTCATTTCTTTAAAATAATTTGTTCGGAAATAGTTCAGTCGAAAAATTAAAATATCGTCAAGCGGTGAAGAAGAAACCGTAAATGAAGATTCAGAATTACTATTTATAGTAAATTATATCGAAACCCATACAGTGCTTTTAAACAAAAGCCAAGTTCCAGCTATATAGTGTAAAAATGACCAGGCATTGAAACATTTATGTAGTGAAATTCGTCAAAAATTGGGAACTCTAACTGAATGTAAGCAGATTTAAAAAAATTATTAACTTAAAAGCATGCATTAAAAAGAAAACCGATCTGAAGCGAAATGGAAACAGACCATGTAAATTCAGTATAGCAGAAAAAATTATCTTTGAAATAATGCAGGGGGAAGCCAAAGACAATCCCGTGTTTATCAGAGTGCCAGAGTGTGTAGTTGCTGGAACAGAAATTAACAGTACTGAAGGTGCACCCTTACACGATAAGAGTACAGCAACAGATAAACAGCCATCTATTATAAAACCATGTCCTCGTCTGGCTATACAACAGTTACCATCCCCCTCTGGACTCAAGAGAGAGCAATATGATAAATGGATGCTCATGAGACACTTAAAACTAGAAAACTGACCACATCCCAACTACAACAGCGATTAGTATTGTTAGAAGAACTGCGACTGAAGAAAGCAAAACTTCGCAAATATTTAGAGGACGACAAAAGCAACCAAAATAGCATTTCGTATGATAATGAACAATGCTATGCGAATTTGTAATATGTATTCATTACATAAGTAAAATTTAGAAAACAATTAATTATTATTGATTTTGGAAATAAATTACTTCTGATAACTGCCTCCTTTTATTTTGCCCTTCGGCTGTCATCATTTTCTTCATTGTTTGGAAAATCATCTTCTTCATAGTCAATTTCTTCTCCTAATACTGCATTATCATTTAAATGTTTAGAAACGTTATGCAAAATAAAACAAGCTACTGTAACAACTGTACGTATGGATGCAAGAGATAATCTGACAGTTCCTTGTAATATCGGGAAACGCTGCTTCAGTTGCCCAAAACACCTTTCTATTATAACCCTATCACGTTTAAGAAGATTATTGTAGGCTACTTCTTGAGTTACTGGATTTTGATATGGTGTCATGAGACATCTTTCTATCGCATAACCCTCGTCTGCTAGAAGTACTGCATTAGGAAATGTTCTCATTGCATGACATATTGAGCTATTCTTCCAAATTATACCATCGTGTACTGATCCAGGTCACTCAGCACTCACGCTAGTAAAAATTCCATCTGCATCGCAAGTTGCTTGAACATTAATACTTGTAAATTGTTTTCTACAAATGTTCTCGTCTCCATGGTTATTGCGATTAACTCTTTTAATGCGTATATGTGTGCAGTCGAGAGTTCCAACTGCCGTTGGAAATTGAAATTTTTGTAACCATTTTGTTTTGCAGAATTCACCTCTTCAATATTTGAACCTTGTCAACCTTGTCAACCTTTTCCACAATTTTTTTCGCAACGTAGTTAATCACATTAGACACTGTGGGTTGGCTAATTCCTATATCCTCAGCAACTCCAATTTGAACGTCTGCGATAATAATAAAATAACATTAGTTTTAAATCTACTGACGATATATTAAACATATACCCGGATCAGCCACATATCTAAGAAAACTTTCATTTTCGTATTAGCATCCAATGCACCACCACGCGTTTCTTCGGTCTCCGGAAGAAAATGCCGGGAAAGCCAAAGCACATTTTCGGGTGTAAAACGGAACAGGCCGATGAAATTCGGATCTGTTGGATCAGAACGCCTTGGTTTATAGTTTTTATCCTTTTGGACAGGGTGGAACATACTTCTAACAATCTCTTACTAATAAGAAAGTAAAGCCGCAGACTTATATTTTCATAAGGATTTGCAAGTTTTTTTAAGCAATTAATATAGACTAGAGTTCCTGGATCCAGGAACCCTAATATAGACAATAGCAAATACTTATGCTGACGTTGGATAAGCAAAGCCTTTTCTGCAAGCTTATGCTTTTATTAATACATATAAAATCAGCAGTAAAAGCAAATGCTTATTTTTATTAATATGACCCAAAATGTCCTTGTCTACAACTTCAAACAATGAGGATCTGATATATCCGCACACTTGGGATTTTTATTATCGTGCTCACATGACTTGACATGCTGACATAGTTCCGATCAAATATATTTGATCGGAGGGTATTACCGTGACTTGTTCCATAGATTAGAGGAGGCAAGGTCGTAAGCATTGTTGAAACTATCCGCCAAAAATTCCTGACACCAACTTTCCAACTTTAATTTTGCAACGAAAACAAAACAAAGCAGATAAATTTTAATTTCCTAAAATTCGTAGGACTTGATGGTTGATAGCCTAGGAATTGTAAGGTACTTGTATACAATTTTATGCCATATATTTCGTTTGCCTCGCGGAAATTTCAACAATTATTTTGTTAGTCTATATGTCAAGATATATATATGTTATATCATGATATATGTCAGGCATGTCGATATGTCTTTGTTTTAATTTAATTAGCGTATTTTTTAATGAGTAATCTTAAGATACAGGTATTAATTCCCAAATTGTCTATTGGTTACTGTATCACTTTTAATTCAAATTAAACCCTGCGTTTGTAAAAGGATGTTAAGAGACGTGCGCATCCTATGCTCTAATTGGCCTGGATTTGTGACAATATATTATGTATACTTAGACATTTTTATGTAGAACCGCATAAAACGGCACGTCCGTTTTTTGACTTATTTCTGTAACCAGACTGTATCAGAAGTAGTTACTTCGAGAAGACCTGCGAACCAGTAACCCGTTCCTCTATAAGCTTACCAGGTGTTCACTTTCCGTTTGACATTGGGAGCATCTTAGTTTCATTTATTATTTGTACATAGCTTATCATGTTGAAAAGCTGCTCGCGATCACGTGATATGCCTGAAAATTTGGTGTCCGGATATTGCCTATCACTAGTTACAGTTATAGATACCTACCAATTATTTTGCTGAAAATATTTTAGATTTAATTTTTTTATGGTTAATAGGAACTTACCGGCTAATAGCACCAAGACGATGACCGCGAGCAATACGACAAACCATGTTTGTCGAACTAGCGGAACGAACGGGCCGAGAGTCCGAGGGCTCTGCGCACGAGAACTCGCTGACAAAGGTACAGTCCCCGAATACGGGCCTACACCAATGGATGTCATAGCGGCAACGCGTGCGCTATATATACTGCCAGCAGTCAAGTTGCTAACCAGAATCGACGTTGTTGTAGCATTCATGGTTAGTGTGCGAACAGTGGTACCTTTAATTTGGATTTTGTAGCCAATAACGACACCTAAAATATTCATTCGAGATTATTAAAATACTGAATATAATTGGTGTAATACATTTTGTCATAGCACATTCATATTAATTCGATCAATTATTATATACCTACACAGGATTGTCCATAATTTACTACAGTCCTTAAGGAGATATTATAATCATAAAATTCTATAGATCCACTGATCTTTAGATAGAGGCCTTTAAAGGAGCCCTACATTTTAGTTTTTAGGCTATAATTATTGCATGGTTTGGCCGATTTTGCTCAAATTTCGCATAACCAATAGAAATTTTTGTATACTTATAGAATTGCAAAATGCTTTTTGACAGCTAAAGGATGCCCTTAGCATTTCTTATGTATAACTGAATTATAAATAAAAAACTTCAGTAAACTTGATTATTTTATTTACATTAGCGTTGTCTTGATAAAACTAGATTTTTGCCAAAAGTATAAAAAATGTATTCCTGTATCAAAATTATGGAGTTTTTCTACAAAACTTACATCTTTAAAGCTTTAGTTTTGAAATCAGTCAACATTAAGTTACGGAGAATCCTGTATGTACAAAGTGTTCCAGGATAAGTGAAAGAAGACATGTTAAGACAAAAAAATGAGTTGAAATTTGATCATTAGTGGTCTCGCCTCCCTTGATTTGAAAGTAATAATTTGGGTAATATTTTTAGTTTCTAAAACCAGAGTAGGCCGTAGCACGAGGGAAAAAATCATTTTCTACATAGGTAAAGAGCCTCTTCTGTACAAGATACGGGAAAATTTCACCGATAAGTATTGATCAGAATAAAAAAAATTATGTACACAGGACTAATCGGCCTACTTTGATTTTTCATATATGCCATACCTTGAATTTCCTAACAAAATTATGAAACTCCTTAATTTGGTTATGAAATTCAAAGTATGGCATATACCTTTCTTGGTTGTTATTGTTGACATCATACCAAATATAAATTGAACTCCCGGAAGATGCGATTCTGAACACCAATCGTTATAAATAAATAATGAATACAAAGGAATTGGTGAGTTGAATTGGCCATTGATATGCCGTGTTTATTGGAAGGATAATTAAAACTACCTAGAATATTGGAATATTCATATTAGCCAGAATCCAGATTTATAGTAATTAGGGTATACTTTGCTGGAAAATAGCTGCTGTTTAAAAACATAAACAAATACACCAAGTACTCACAGCAACTTTTTGGAAACATTTTTATCTACCGTCATATTTCAAATGAAAAATTCTTTGAAAATTGCTTTTTTTGCTTTCAAACCACTGCAATTTTAAAGCAAAAAATCAAAGTATCGTTATAAATCTGCATTATGGCTAGGCTGAATATTCCAAGCAAGTTTTGGTTCTAGGTATTTTTAACTTCCCTTGTGTTTGTATGTGCTTATTTGCGTTTTTGAGACACTTTGTAGCTTTTATCTAAAATTGAAAATTAGTAATACTTTGCACAGATGTGCAAAGTATATGAACTTCACTAATTTTCAACTTGATATCTGCACATGCAGCTTTGACTTTCTTTATCCAAAATGTTTAGACGTGACACGTATTTTCGCAGAGAGTAAAAATTCTTATCCCAAAAAAATCGATAATAAAAAATTCATCCTATTGTAAATAAAGTCCATCCGGGGACACAGGTATACTGTATATTCTTTTAGTAACGACATATTTATCCACTACAGGTTTATTACAACAAATTGTGAATATTTATTTATATTTCGATATTTAACTAAAATAGGAAACAACGAGTATTTGGGTTATTCATATAAATATGTATATTACCATTGCAGTGTTGAGGGGGCGGGGGCGACCACTTTATCCATCCGGCTGTATCATTGAACACACCAGCAGCCACACCTTCTGGAGATGCCGATGGAACGTCTTCTAAAGTTTGAGTTATTCTCGAGTTTGAAGGTTGTCCTTCCACCGATTTGTAGAATGGTGAAATAAAAAATTCATATTTTGTGAACTTTTTCAAGTTTGTTACAGTATACACATTCGTTTCAATATTGAGAACTGTGAGAATATTGTAGTTGTGGGATCCTCCAGATAATTCTCTAAATCGTATGTAAAAACCTTCTACAAAGGCCATAGAAGTTAACATCCAAATTAACCGGATAGAACTTGAAGACTGGGGTCTTGCATCTTTTAATTCAATTAGTTTTGTACTTAAGGCAGTTCTAGCTGTGTCTAGTTCTGAAACTGGGAGAGTCCTTGAATTTGCTAATGTTTTGGCGACCGCTGATACTGGACTAGCAGGAGATAAACCATACGCATTTTCACTCCGGACTATAAAAACGTAGGAACTGTCAGGTTTCAGGTCTCGTACAGTCTGTAACAAAAATTTTTATTTTTCATCTGATTTTACCCAGGCTTTTTTCAAAGATAAGTGTCAAAAACTGTCTTCTAGTGAAAATTTTCAGGGCTTAATCTGAATTTTCAAGGCCTACTACGAACTTTGCTCGTCAAAAATTACGAAAATATTTAGCGACTGACTATGTCACTGGATTCGAGACTAAAATGGGTTTGTACCTTTTGAGTAAAGAATCCCAGGAAGGAGTCAAAGCTCTATAATATGTATTATAAAATACGGAAGACGGAAATCGCCCTGAGTAGTAACCAAATTTTGACACAAGATTTTGGTATCTGACACGGTGATAGGTTTCAGTATGTGGTATTTAGATACCTTCTCCGAGTTATTATGCTTAGCTGTGCGGCTTGTGGCACTTCTCTGACCGCCAAAACTAAAATATTTGATGATAGTAATCCATCGGTAAGTAATTTTGTAATTGAAATTAACTTTTAAGTCCATGCACCAATGTGGCATAGGCGCTTGTGTAGGTACCTACTTGTTCATAATTGGAAATTTGAAATTAGAATTGCTGTATTCTTAAGGATTCCTAAACTTAAAGACATACACGTGCCTTATAATTTTTTGCCTGTATCGTAGCAGGGCGTCTACCAAATCGAGTTTTTAAAATTCCCTGACTTTTCCAGGTTTTCCCTGACCAAAAAGCAAAAAATTCCCTGACTAATACCTACCTACTGAGATAAATATGCGAATTTAAACAAAATTTAAGAGTCAACAGATCCCTAGGATGAAATAATTACTCTGAACGATAGTGCTTACTAACAAAAAAATTCAAAAGCGGACTATTAGTTTTAGTGATGTCATCTGACATTAATTAAATAAATGTGCAAATTATGTCCTATTATGTTTTCGAAGAAAGTTATAAAGTGGCTTGGAATTGCAACTTTTTGGCAGAAACTGTTGCTAACGAGGTTAGGTATTAAAGTACAGTATAAATTGACACCCCCCTTAACTTGCTAGTGTCTGAGGTTAGAAAAAAAGTTTTGTTACAAAAGTTTTAGCTACTAATACAACGTTTTTTGTGACGCTATTGGACCTTATACAGTGTGTTCTAGAAAGCCGTGGCAAACATAAATTTTGTTTTTTTTTTAAATGGAACGCCTTGTATATTTTCTACGCATTTTTCCGATTCCAATGAAGCATATATGTTATATGTTCGCTCCAACCGTTCGTTCAGAACAGCCTTTTTTGTGAGGGATTACTCCTTGGGTCATAGGTTGCCATGGAAGATAAAGGCCAAATTATAGTAACAATTATTGACAGTTTGTAAGTATATTCACGCTTTGGAAAACAAAATGGGCTATTTTAGGTTTTCAGAGAAAATTAAGAATGGAAATTGAGAGAAATGAGAAATTGTAAATAGTAAGTGACATAGTTAATAAACTTCGTTGGATTTATTGTTCTAAATTTAATTTTTATTGAAAACGACAATAACATTTAGAAAAAGGATATACCTACGTATGAATTTATTGATATTTGCTACTAAGTTTCTGTTTATTGGGGCAACAATGAAATTATTGCTGTGTTCAGTATTTAATATGTGGATTTCTTCCCGAATTCCCCCTTTCAGTGTTTCTACATTTTTCGGTCTGTCATAGTAAATTCTGTTAAAATATATCCTTTTTCTAAATGTCATTGTCCTTTTCAATAAAAATTAAATTACAAACAATAAATTTGACGAAGTTTATTACCTATGTTACTATTTAAAATTTCTTATTTCTCTCAATTTTCCTCCTTCATTTTCCCTGAAATCTTAAAGGAGCTCATTTTGTTTTCCAAAGCATGAATAGACTTGCAAACTGTCAGCTATTACTATAATTTGGCATTTGTCTTTCATGGCAGCCTATGACCCAAGGAGTAATCCCTCAAAAAAAGGCTTAGTTCTGAACGAACGGTTGGAGCGAACATATAACAAAAATATAAGATGTTCCATTTAAAGAAACATAAGTTATGTCTGCCACGGCTTTCTAGAACACACTGTATAAGGTCCAATAGTGTCACAAAAAACTTTGTATTAGTATCTATAACTTTTGAAAAAAAAATTTTTTCTAACCTCAAAAACTAGCAAGTTAAGGGGGGGGGGGGTGTCAATTTATAATGAGCCACCCTGTAAAAAATAAAGATACAAGATTTATAGTAAAAATATTAAATCACGTAAAAAACAAACAAATATCTTTTACACATTCTCCAAAATAAAAAACATAAAAAATAAACACCTTCAAAACAAAAATAAATAGCTTCGTAAAATCTTATTTAGTTAGATTATCTTTGGAGTATAGTAGAAGCACAGGGATCACATATAAATAAATAACATAATCTGATCTGTGTAAAGTAGAATCAAAATGAATATGATATAATTTTGATTAGTTTTTGTAAGAATTAAAGATTTCCTATTTTTTATATCTATTAAACCACAAGTTTACAGGTTATTTGATAGATTTCCCTGACTTTTCCCTGATTTCCCTGACCAAAAATAATTCTTTGACATTTCCAGGTTTTCCAGGTTGGTAGACACCCTGCGTAGGTACCTACTGATTTCACGAAAAATGGGGATTCCGACCTCAATTAGTTTGTCGAAACAACTCGAAGGTGCGCGCCACTGTAAAAACGGAAACGGCATCTTGCCATATGCAGAGACTGTCCCGGTCGAGCGTTAAGCTTAAATTTGCTCCTTCCAAGGGTTCTTTATTCAAAGGTTTGTACCAAGTTTCATTAAAAAATGTCAATAATTATTAAAAATACTGCGATATGATTAATATTGACACATTATGATTCTGACTTCCACTATAAAAATTGTTTTTCGTAGAATTGTTACCAATTATGTTTCTACCGTTTAAACATAAAAAACTTTTAATAAGTTTTTCAAATAAAATGAAATCTATAATTTTAATTAACAATTATTACCTACCTGCTTTTACAAATAACGAATAACGATACAAGGTTATGTAAGTATAAGAACCTATTGCCTTTGTTCCATCAAAAATCACAAATCAGTCAGTGTTAATGTAATTGGTTTAATTTAAATTCCCTGACTGTTTCTGACACTTCTCTTGTCGTTTGTTTGGCTCTGAACAGTTAGACTGTTTTTATTGGCACACAACCATTTACCCTATTACGGAAGGCACATTACATAATGCCATGAAAATAAAAATCTCCCAATTCAAATGTTATTTATTTTCTGTAAAACAAGTACATACTTAAAAGAGTTGTTAAGGCTTATTAGTTAAGTTTAGGAGAAAAATAGAAGTTGCTAGCTTGTACGGAGGCAAAAGTATATGAGAAGTAGGTATGGAGAATGTAATCAAAGGCTTCCTATAGGCTACCAATCAGAAACACTATACCTACGGTTTATAAAATAAATACAAATTTTAATGGGTGTATGGGACTGTTGCCGGAAATGGACAATTGTTCTACATTATTTTACAAATAATCCACATGCTAGCATAAGACATAAAAACTTAGAATTTTGTTTGTGGGCTGAAGGGGAATGAATAGGAAAATCCAGAATGATCAGTTAATTATTGCAAGCGCCAGTATTCCTACAAAATTAATGTTTGGTTTTTGAAAATAATCTGAATAGCGATGCATTTTTACGTTTTATAAGGAATAAATTCGTGAATATAGTGAAAAATCTACCATTACTGGAAAGAGCAAATCTGCATTTCCAATTAGATGGCTGTTATGTGCATAATGGACGAATTGTAAGGGGAGGGATTAATGCAAATTTTCGTAGACGTTGGATTGGGAGAAACAGCCCCCTTATTGCATGGCCCGAATTCCCCCGATTAAACAGCGCTTGATTTTTCTCTATGGGGTATATTATAAGAGAAAGTCTATAGATCCCGTCCTGGCACTATAGATGATATGTGTGATATAATTAAGGCAAGCGTGTAGAGAAATTACGTTCCAACAATTACGAAATGTAACAAAGAATATTCGTACCTAAGCTACAGAAAATGTAAGCTGTAAATGTTATAAGTGTATTGAATAGAATGGCGGACTGGTGGAATTGCAAAGTACAATAAGAAATTAAGTAACTAATACTAAGTAAGTACCTAGGTAAGTAATACGTAAAACCTGGACTAACACTGTAGGGTAACTACCCCAGTGATTGGCCTTTTAAGAGAAGGCTATTGCAACTTTAAAAAAAGTGGAACGTGAAAGTTTTAAATATGCAATGAAGTGAAGATCCAGCACAGGTTTCTAACGTTTTATATGTGCTCATTTACATCAAAGCTTGTGAAATTTGATTGTTCTGCGATAAAACAAATGTAACCCAATTATTCAGTTATTGGCCACCTAAATCTAGAAATTGGCCTAGTGCATTATACCGTGTCGAATTCGATATAAGTAATATAAATCATCCGAACATGGCTTCACAAATCCGTCTTCTATTTCTCAAAAACAAGCCCAAAATTTCATGACGAAACAAATAATTTATGCTTCGAAATATTTTATCGTTTTTTTGTTTAACTCGTTCGAGATTTATGTCAGCTGCTGTGGTCAAATGCGACGCAACGGAAGAAAACTATAGATAAAGCGGCGTTGCCCGACGTCCGGCGACTGACGCAAATACGAGGCATTTATTAATATGGTCCACAAAGTTTAATTAAAAAAAAACGGAGCATTTCAGTTCAAATGATGATTATCTTACCATTTTTTGATGTATTTAAGTATAAAATATATTATTACAGCGTATATTCTTTGTAATAATAAGTTTTAATTGCCTCCTTGAAATCGAAATCATAATATAATAAGTATTCCATGTATTTTCGGAAATGCCTTCGTTTGGCGTCACTGTTACGGAAATTTAAAAAAAATGCAACAACTGCGATTCCCTATATGCAAAGTGTATCGGTCATCTGTACAATCATTTTAAGCGCCTAATTGGGGAGTCCCATAAAGCCGAAAATTACAAAAACATGTTTACCTACTCATGTTTAGAAAATGGGGCAAATCAACCTTAGACCCTGTGTAATGTAACGCCGCTGGATTACACCAACCGCCAGAGCAAACCGCCTTGCCTCTCGCGAGGCATTTCCCCCATCAACGTTATATTGTTACGTTGTCACATTTCAGAGTTGTATAAAATTGCTTTTAGAATTAGGTAGGTACCTTTGAAAATCATTCCTGTTGGTAGGTATCCACGTATTTATGATTTCGTTAGCTATCCCACGAACTGGTTATTGCTTTCTTCATTCTCACACACAAATAATTTAACAAACACATCACTTTTTGTCTCTTTCCTGATATTCTAAGTACAGGCGCGGCTCTTGAAATCGTTCCAATACGTGCGGTCGCAAAGGAGTTCAACTGACAACGTTGCAGTTACCCCTCCCCTCTCTCGCGGTTTGAAAGCCAGCCAGCCTCAAAGGAGTAATAAGTGACCAAGTTTATAGGGAGGTTAGGACCTCGGTTAGGACATTCCCCCCACTCTTAAACAAAACCAAAGGCAGTCCCTTTGCACCAGCAACATCGTGCGACGGTGCCGCTCTCACCAGCTGGCCTTCAGCTTAATGCCAATGGCGTATCAAAAGGAACAACACGGGTATTGAAAACCGAAAACAAAGTAAAAATACGAACATAAAACAAAAATGCGATATACCAACGTACTCCACAAAGTTCCGTTATTTCATTGCACAAACATTAAAATGAAGAAATATCCGAAAACAGCCAAAACAACATAAATATACACCATAAACAAAGTACATGCCAAAAACGTCTGTGTGCGCCTATGGCTGGAAGCGTTATCTATTTAGGGAGTTACTAAATAGCCAATTCACGCGTAAATGCTACCAACTTAAATTGCGGCCTTTCCCCCCTTTGCCTCCTCACCTTCCCTTCCAAGTAGTCGAATGTCCTAACCTTTATATAAACTAACCTTGTAAGTGACGACAAATCTAACATCCTATTACGCGACATTGCCTCACGCGACATTGCCAGTTACAGTGCGAAAAACAGTAAAGTCGACGCTGTTAGGTTGGCTTTAGATTGCCTGAATAATAGTGGAAAATCTTACAATCGTGCCCACAGATATTGGCGGCTTTTTTCGCAAAAGTCTTTCGACAACCTCGAATTGAGCCGTTCTAAAAATCGAAGGAAGTGGTAAATCTCTTAATTGGGTGTCGTACTTTCCTCCGGTTCAAAAAAAGAACCTCGAAAATCCGATATCTACGGAATTCTTCTTAATAACACAGTCATACTTATACCTTATTTAACTAATACTACTTTGACGATCAAAGAAATCGGTGTAATTTTACGTTACGTGAATCTTAAAACACCAAGAAACAGTGTAAAACAGTGGCGGCGATAAGGATTCGGGGGCCCTCCCGCCAAATTTTGCCAGGACATGCATACATAATGTAGTAATAAAATCCGGAAATACCGAGATTTTGTCTGATGCTACATTATGAGATATATAGAATTTAAGAGAAGTGCTCGGAGCCGCGGTGGCGTCGCTCGTACGGACGCTGACTTTTTAGACTGCATGTTTTTCTGCCTGCAATTGACCTTGGTTCGAACCGATGTCGAGGCAAGGGCATGCACACGCTTTAAAGAAAAATACCACTATGGCCAAGAGCGCTGGACAAATGTGGGTTCACGGTATTTCTCCTAAATAGCTTTATCCGTGTGATTTACTAATTGTCCTACACTCACTGGGATTACTACGGTTTTCTAGGGTTTTCCGTAGTACTTGAGCGAATGCTGTCCTAGTTCTATCGGGAAAAAAGTCGGCCCTAGCCGCAAATGGCAACGAAGACAAAATAATAGTAATTGCCCCCCTCCCCCGCACAAGCATGTGGTTGCTTCTGGGGTACCTACTCCTAGTTTGGAGTATTGTGAGGGTAGGTACTCGTAGAGGAAGAGACCCAAATTTGAGACACTTTTTTTGTAAATTCGAAATAAAATTCACCGTTAATTTTTTTTAATAATTTTGTATTGGAATACTTGCTTAGTGCATTGACAAAACAGTGATGCAAAGAAACTACATTAAAATAGCGATCTAGACAAATTATTCAACTTAAACTTCTTTTTTGTCAATTTCCCCATAAAATAATAGGTTGCCGAATTTGAGACAGGCTGACTAATTTGAGACAGACTGACATCCCAATTACGCACTTCCTTTACATCTTCTACCATAGTATGAGAGTCCCATTTCTTGTGTTTTTTGGCATCTGTAATAAAAAAAATGAAAATATTTTTTGGGTGCCTAATTCGAGATAGTCTCAATTACAGTACAAATTTGGTATCTCAAATTAGGAACTTTCAGTAGAAAAAATTTACAACAGTATTTTAGGTTAGTTATGAAAAAATAGTGCCAGATTTCAATAAAATATCATTAAGCAACACCTCCTATACCAACTACTACGACATAGAAATTTTTTTACACTTCACCTTGACTGTAAATGCTAGTTTATTTACACTATCAAAAAAATTTTAGCAGTCAAATTGCACCAAACGTGCTTTAGTACAGAAACAAACGAACTGAAGCGCTCAACTACCACTTTAACACTACACCCCAGTTTATTTTAATTAGTCTAGGCTATTTCTGTTAGATGGCGTTACATATCTTTTAATATAAGGAGCTATCTCAAATTAGGCACCTATCTCAAATTTGGGTCTCTTCCTCTATATACAGGACTCCCGTCGGCGATATCTCCGGAACAAAAAGAGATATTTTAATTCTGCAAACGGCGGTCGCTAGGACGTGAAGAGGGCTTTATTCGAAACTGATACGCGTTCATTTTGATATTGGCGTATAGATGGCGCTGCGGTGCAAAGAAACTTTTCGATCCTAGCCTAGGAACGTAGCGCATTTGAAAGAGTGGGTAATTTGGAGAAACGAGTAAAAGCACGATCCAAAAACAACGCAAGTGGCGCCCTCTGTGAGATACGGCGAAATTGACATTTTCAGCTTATTGTCCATCGCCAAAAACACAGCAGTGCCAAATTTCAGTTCAGCAGCTTGATTATTTTGGGAGATGTAGCCATAATTCTATTTCAAAAAATGAATTTCAACGCCTTGTACGTATCTCTCAAACAAACAACATATCTATAAGGCATATTGGCCTCAATCGTCATATTTTGGCCCAAAATATATACAGTTGCTGTATGTCCCATTACTTTTGGGGCACCCTGTATATATTAGGATAAGTGAAAAAAGAGGTGTGAAGGCAAATTTTTAAATTGAAGTTTGACGATTTGGCTCTCAACTCTACTTGATTAGAATTTCTAGCCTCATTTCTAGGTTACACCCTCGGATATAATATGGTTGTGAAAAATCAATATGTTAACGTCTCAGATGGTACTGATATGGGGGGACGCCAAATAATACAATTTCTACTCATGAATTAAATAATTATTTGTGTTTCACACATATTTTTCTCGGTAAATTTCCTATAGCAATGAAATGAAAATAACAACCACTGTAGTATAGAATATCCTTTAAATACCGCTGATTTTGTAAAATAGTAAACATAGTAAGAATCTTAATGTAAGTATACTAAAACTGTTAAGTGAAAAATACGTTTGTCAGAATGGGCAGAAGTTTTAGACTTTAGACAGAATTTGCAAGACAGTTTGTTTTTATTTTTGAAAAGAAACTCGTTACCGACTTCCATTAATTACGAGCACAGACGAAAATTACAAGTGTATAGTTAGAACACATACTATGAATTTTCCTTCTGTTATGAAGAGCAGGTATACATGACACAAAACTAATGTTTTATTAAACCGCCCGCATCTAAACTTTCACGGACCTTCGGGGGTTGAAATATGTGATTCTTAAAATATTGCCAAAACGATACTTCCGCTCACGTGGTGATAGGAGTATAGTAGGAGTAAGTACTTAGGTACACTTACTAATAAATTAATTTAATTTCATAATCAAAATAAAGTCACTTGCCATATAAGGTGCCTGTATCCTGTGAGCAGCTATGACCCAACCTGTCTGTAAATCTGGGCTCCAGTATTCCACAGTATAGCCCACAAGCCCCTCATTATGTTCATCGTCGCTCTGCCAGGATAAACTTGCAGTAGATTCGGTAGTATTTAATATTTTTGCGACACTTGGTGCCCGTGGAAATGTTGAAGGATCTGGGCTGCGGTGCAAAGGAATGGTTGAACCTGCTACTACGTTAAGTGAGGCCGACCAAGAGCTCTCCCCACTTTCGGATGTTGCGGAACATGTATACAAACCGGAGTCCTCTAGTCGTAGATCTGAAAGAACAATTTGATATTGTTTATGCATTTTATAGAGTGTCGCCTAATGTTGCCTACTTGGCTCTACTAAGTATACTTGGCTCTACTAAGTATACTTCACGTCAAATTACAGAGATTGCGTTAGTAAAATGTTTAGCTAAGAGATATCCTGCAGAGATGCCATGGAGTTTCCTGATAACAGTTTTCCTTTGATAAGTTATTATAGTCCCACCGTTGGCAGCACCCGGTCGTATTACCGAAACATTCGGATTTGGAATTATTAATAAATGAATAAATGCAAATTTATAGAGACCTTAGTAAACAACCATACAAATACATATACAGGATGATTTTTTTAGGTCTACCACCGCCATTTTCTCGCTTATTTTACGCCCTACAAAAAAAGCGTAAGAAACAAAAATGTGGCAATTTTTGACAAGTGGTGCTGCAAAAGAAATCGGCATCCATGGCCAACTTGTCGCGCAATATTAAAAAAACCTCAAATTGGGCAAAACTATTAATAGCCGTGGAATGTTTATTTTAAGATACAGAGGAAAACTTTTATATTGAAAATTGATGGCACTGAGAAGCTTTATCCATCCACGTAGTCAGATAGATTCAGCAAATTACACAGGGTCTTCGGCTCTCTTGAGGCTTGGATTTTTTTTTATTTTTTATTAATCGATTTTCTCGCTTATTTTAGACCGCACAGAAAATACGTAAAAAAGCAAAATATGGCAGTTTTGGTCAGCGAGGCGACTTTAAAAAAGGAATGGGCATCCATGTCCAACTTTTCGCGGTGTACTAAAAAAAACTTAAAATCGACAAAAAAAAGACCCTGTGTAATTTGCTGAAACTATCTGACTACGTGGATAAATAAAGCTTCTCAGTGCCATCAATTTTCAATACAAAAGTTTTCCTTTGTCTCTTAAAATAAACATTTCAGGGCTATTAATAGTTTTTCTCAATTTTAGGTTTTTTTAATATTGCGCGACAAGTTGGCCATGGATGCCGATTTATTTTGCAGCATCACTTAGCTGTCCAAAATTGCAACATTTTTGTTTCTTACGCTTTTTTTGTAGGGCGCAAAATAAGCGAGAAAATTGCGGTGGTAGACCTAAAAAAATCATCCTGTATTCCCAACATGCATATCTACTTTCTCGACAGATGCCATGATATATCCCAATATTTATTCGTTGACATTTTATTAATATATTTTCAGTTCATTTCAAATTTGTTAGCTTTTATTTAACTTGCCCTGTCAGTATGTATGTACCTCCCCCGCACAAGCAGGTGGTTGCTTCTGGGGTACTCCTATAGTTTGGAGTATTGGGAGGGTGAGAATTATTATTATTAGTATTTTGTATGTATGTATATACTTTGTATGTGTGGGTCGAATCTTGCAAGCTGAATAACAACCACCTCTTGACATCCGATTGAGTTGAAATTTTGCACACAACTTCAGTTCTGGTGACAATACAATATGCATGATGTATTTTTTCTCAACCCCCTTAATATGGGTATCAAGAAAGGGCTTCAAGAGTAGAAAACGATAAAGTTGATGACATCACACTAAATTCAATAGGTATGGCCGCCGCTCCAAGATGGCGGATTGCATTTTCTTTTCAACCCCATTAATATGGGTATCAAATTAAAGGGCTTGAAGAATAGAAAACGATGAAGTTAGTGACATTATACTAAATTAAATATGGCCGCGTTCGAAGATGGCGGATTGCATTTTCATGTGAAAGGGCGTGAAGGGTAGAAAAGGATAAATGGCCGCCGCTCCAAGAGATGGCAGATTACATTTTTTTCTATTCAACCCCCTTAACATGGATATCAAATGAAAGAGAAAAGTAGAAAACCATAATGTTAGTGACATCACACTAAATTCAATAGTTGACATAGGTATCAAATGAAAGGGTTTGACTCATAGACTTATAATAATTGCTCCTAAGTCTATGGTTTGACGACTACAAAATAATAAGAAAGTGAAGTCATACTAAATCCAATATAGCGGATGCCCAAGATGGAGGACTAAATTTCTTTTCCACCCTCCTGATATGGGAATCAAATAGATACTAAAAAGCACAAAATGAAATAAAATGTAAAAAAAACCTTTTTTAAAACAAGCTTTTATCTAAGCCATGTACTAAAATGAATAAAATAAAAAAAAAATAAAAATACCTTTTTGAAAAAAGAAAACGAATAAAATAAAATGAAATAAGTCTAGGTTTTCGTTAAGATAATTAAATGCCAAATTGCGACAAGTTTTTGTAAATCAAAAATCTTGTCGCGCGAATTGTAAAGAAAATACAAGTAGGTACTTGCTTCTCAAGCAATCACTGTCCAATAAAATTAATTGGTATCTACTTTTATGAACATTTCGCGCAACAAGATTTTTGATTTACAAAAACTTGTCGCAATTTGGCATTGAATTATCTTAACGAAAACCTATGTCCTAGACTTATTTTATTCGTTTTAGTACATGGATTAAAAAGCTTGTTTTTAAAAAGGTTTTTTTTATCTTTATCTTTATGTTGGTACGAATAAAATTAATCGAAAAATGGAAATTAGACATGAAACAAAATTACATTTTGCATTTAAGAGTGTATTAAGTTCTAATTGTATACAAGACCGTATTATCTTTTTTGTTGTAGGTTGCATGGAAATAACAAAATTAATTCACAATGTTGCCATCCATCTGTACATATTTCATATCAAAATTAATTTCAGTATCTGTTTGGAGATATGTACGAAATATACGAAATTTTTTAAAATTGTTTTAACGCCCTGAATCTTGAAAATGTCACTTTTTATCCAATATAGAATTCCTGTTACAAAAACTGATTCATGGATATGGATAAATTTTGATGGGTGTTTGTTTTTACCAATGAATAGGTTTTTACTATATATATAATTTCTACAAAACTCAATTATTTTTTAATATATATCAAGATTTGGATACATATCAGATACAGTGTGTCTCGTTTTTCGTGTTAACACACCTAAGTAGACTTCGGGAATTGAACGAGGCAATTTTTTTATAGATATATCCCTAAAAGGTCATCATTTGCGAAGTTTTGCTTTGGCATTGCTGCGAAAGCCTACCCAGCATCGATATTTTAAAATCTGACAACACAGCGTTAATAAGGACACACCAAAGGGCCTATATACTAAATTTGAACAATAAATATACGGGGACCACTCAAAGTGTTGGCTCGTAAAAATTCAATACAAAAATATACAGGGTATTTTTCTTTGGGTCATCTCAAAATGCTGAATTTTTATGAAACTTTATACTGGTCAAGAGTGCTCTGAAAAAATATTAATTAACACAAAAGCAGAGCTGGGCCCGTATTTATCAGCACGAATACTTTTTGGTATTTAAATACTTTGCGGTATTTAAATATTCACTATTTAAATACTATAACAAATTGAATATTTTTAATTGACATTCCAAATACTCAAAGAAAGTATTTACTTCTGAAGCATTTAAATACCTCGGAAGTATTTAAATACTGCAAGGATATTTAAATATCTCCACAGTTTCAGAGTGATTCAGTGAGGATGTAAAAAAATTTAACCCCAGATGGAAAAAATAGCTTAATCCGAGTTTAAAATTAAAAAGTTCCAAAGTCAGCAAGAAAAATATTAAAACATATTTTCAGAGCTGTATTAAAACCCCTTCATAGTCACCTGGTAAGCCCGAGCATCAAGGCTGGGTACGTGTACGGTGGTTGAATTTTGGGCACTATATCCCAAATTACATAATTTATGAAGAAACAGTAGAATAGTTTTCAGTATAGAATTAAATTTTTTGCAAAGTGGTTTAAATTAATTTAAAAAATAAATGTGCAAAAAAAGTTCTGGGCATAATAAATAAGCCTGGTGGACATAAGTAGCGCCCCCTGGCGGTTATGGATATTGCACTATAATATAATTATGTGAGATCTACGAACGTGCGTAAAAGATCATTAAAATCTATCAAGCCATTTAAAATATATAGAAAAAAATTAGGGCACGTTTTAAGGACGCTTCGGGCCTTTAATATAGAGTTATGAGCAATAAGAAAAAATACAGGTCACTTTATTTTTCTAGTAGAATACCGCTGTGCTACGGGTGACATTTGTTTTTGAATAACCCTGTATATTGTCATGGTGGCAGCTCTATTCCACGGAATACTATGATTTGTTCAATGCGATTTATTGGAAAATGCTATTTGTTTTTTTTATCGAAAATCTGACTTGACTGACATGTCTGCAGGACCTTAAAGATGGAAAAATTGATTTTTTTATTTTAAATAAAAAATATCAGGAATGATTTGGAAATAACTGTTAATTGCGGTGGCGTCGTCGCTCGTACCGGAGCTGACTTTTTAGACTGCATGTTTTTCTGCCTTCGACCGACCTTGGTTCGAGGCAGGCGTATGCATATGTGATATTCCCGAATTTTAATATGCAGTTCCGGATACAAATTGGCCAGAACATTTATCCAAAGTATAATTAGGTACTTATTCGTGTATAAAGTTGTAATGGAATTTTTTTTTGAAAACTCCGTTACCAACCAAGTTTGAATTAATTATTATCATCCTCCGAAAGTCTCAACAATGTTTATTTGTTGATAAAATACGTAAATTCGCATGAGTGATTTAATATTATAATTTCTGTATTTCAAGGACCAAGTGGGCAGCACCCTTTTTTAGCTGACTATAGAGCTGTGTACAATTAATGTTTTTATGTTCCAAATTCAATTAATTCCCGAGAGGGTCGTGAACTCATATTTTTCGATATATTTTTGGCTCGCAAGTAGTCAAGTCTATTATTAATTTAATGCAGAGGCTAAAAATTTGAATATGTACACTCAGGTGCAAAAAACGCTTCTAGGAAAATAACCCCCCGGACATATACCCCCCGATATTCACCCCAGAGACATTAACCCCCCGGTACAAATACTCCCCGGACAATAACCCCCTGTACAAAATAAAGAAAACAAATAGATGACGTGTTTAAATTTTTTTCTAGTCAAGCAAAAAAAAAGTATGAAAATTGGGAATTTTTACGAAAAACACTAGATATTTTCCCATGGCATTTTAGGATATCAGCCAAACAAAAATTTGTAATTTACAATAAAAAAAAAATTTAATATTATTGGCCTTATAAATAATAAGGTGTTGTTTATTTAGCCAGCAGGCTACCTGTGGTAGTAATAGGTGGCCACCCTTGCTTTAGCCGTAGGATAATGAAAAACGTTAATCCGCCCGTCGTCGTATAGGTAGGCCGTATGCTCAAGCACCTGCT
This sequence comes from Pseudeuparius sepicola, assembly GCA_963920635.1. Lineage (NCBI taxonomy): Eukaryota > Metazoa > Arthropoda > Insecta > Coleoptera > Anthribidae > Pseudeuparius > Pseudeuparius sepicola. The sequence goes on from OY987306.1 coordinate 13,433,523, forward strand.
AAATCCGAGGCTAAACACTCAGTAAACTGGATTATGGTAATGGTTATTAAACCCAAATTTTACATTAACATTAAACCCAAATTTTACTAGGTACCTAGTTCCAATATATAAGTAGCTAAGTTATTTGTAATATCATTTAGGTATCTTAGTTTTTCTGTGCTATCAACACCCTGTCTACCGCCATTCTGTACGATAGAATTTGTAAAATCCACCAGAGGAGCACAAAAAGTGTTCTTCGAAGGCTTTGTCTATGTCAGACAAAAGGAACTGGTGAATGGCGTTGTGTCATTTGAGTGCGAAAGAAGAAGAAATAAGCAAGAGTGCGAAGCTAAAATTAAAGTCCGTGGTGAAGAACTTGTAAGACGTACAAACAATCATACCCATGCACCAGATCCAGCTCAAAAAGAAGTCTGCAAAGTAGTGGCACAAATGAAGAGACTTGCAGAAGAATCCGAAGAATCATCTCAACAGATCATTACACAATCTCTGGCGACTGTTAGTGAAGATTCAAGAGCGAAGTTGCCAACAGTCCACCATTTACGCCGTAATGTGAAAAGGCAAAGACAAGCGGTAAATAATCCAATACCGGCTCCTTCCAATATTAGTGATATCGATATTCCGGACCGCTACAGAATTACTCAAGATGGACAAGATTTTCTTCTGTTTGATTCCGGCGCAGACGATAACGACAGGATGTTAATTTTCGGAACAAATGATAATCTCCGACTTCTAGAAACGACTCCACATTGGATTATGGACGGAACATTTAAAATAGCCCCTGCCCTTTTCTTCCAATTGTATGTTATTCATGGATTAATTAATGGACGGACCATTCCGTGCGTGTACGCGTTGCTCCAAAATATGTCACAACAGACTTATGCCAAGTTGTTTGAGACAATAATGACGCTGAATGCCAATTTGAAGCCCACAAGCATCATGGTTGATTGTGAATTGGCGGTTATAAACAGTTTGGAACGAAGCTTCCCAAGCAGTGAAATCAAAGGATGCTTCTTTCATTTAAGCCGAAACATATTCAGAAAAATTCAGGAGAACGGGTTACAGACTCCGACTTTGCCCTCAAGCTTAGAATGGTCCCAGCAGTTGCATTTGTACCAGACAATGAAGTTAATAATGCTTTTGAGAAAGTGTGCGAAATATTACCACCAGAAAGCTTGCCAGTAGCTGACTATTTTGAAGATACCTATTCATTGGACGGCCACAACGGTATGGTAGATGACAACCAATATTTGATAAACACATGTGGAATATGAGCGCTCCGAGAATGAATTGCCAAAAACCAACAACTCAGGGGAAGGATAGCACAGAAGTTTCCAATCAAATGTCGGTGGTTGCCATCCCACAATTTATAAATTCATTTCGTTTCTACAGAGGGAACAAGCAATACAACAACTCTATTGCACTCAAGCCTTAGCGGGGCATCCACCTCAACAACAAAGAAAAAAATATGCCGATTCAGTTGCGCGAATTCTTAATATTGTACATACATAGCTATCGTCAAAGAGATATATTGGATTATATACGTAGAATAGCTCACAACCTTTCTTTATAATTAAGTTTATGTATATCCGTAATAAATGATTTTTAGTTATTGTAAATAATTAATAAATGTGTTATCATACTTCGGCTTTTCTCTATATTTGACACTGGGATAGGCAAAGGCAAGGGGGGTAAATGTCCGGGGGGTAGTTTTCCGGGGGTATAAGTCCGGGGGGTGATTGCCCGGGGGTTATTGTCCTGTTACCGCAAAAAAACGGGCCACCTAATATTTTTTCAAAATCAGTTGTATTTTTTTTCAGTTTAAACATGATTTTTAATTGATATAAACAAATTCTTGTTTTAATAAACAATAACATAAATAAAGGAAAATATATTGTTGTTCATTTAAAACGAGGATACGATATATAAGTGGCCCGGTTTTTTTGCACCTGAGTGTATAATTTTTGGAAAACTTTGGTCGGAAAATCATCGTGACTAAAAATAATTCGACGAAAAAACCCCGAGAACGGAGGTCGGGTGATTTTTTCCAAAGACAATAATTTTGCAAAACATCATATCTGTTGTACCTACCTAGTTATGCAAAATTTACCTGTAAAGACTTCCAGGAATATCTATATGTGGCGATTATTTAAAAAATTACGATAATAGTATATTAAGTATAAAATAGTTGTTTTCCAGAATCTACTCATTTTAATTTTGATGACATCAATATATGGATAGTGTAATTTCCAAAAATTCAATGATATATACAATTTTCCAGTATTCGATACATGAATTCACTTTCAATTATAAAAGTCTTCCACTTTTTCGTATAATATAACCTTTGAATAAAGAATCAAATGAACATGTTCGGGATTATGCGCGACCGGGATAGTTCCTGCATATAATATGACGGGATGTCGTTTCCGTTTTTAAGGTGGCGCGCACCTTTGAGTTGTTTCGACAAACTAATCGAGGCAGAAATCCTAATTTTTCGTGAAATTAGTATCTACAATACAGGCAAACAATAATTATAAGGCACGTTTATGTGTTTCAGTTTAGGATTCCATCATAATATAGCAATTATAATTTTAAATTTCCAATTATGAAGAAGTAGGTAGGTACTTAAACAAATGTCTATGCCTCTATGGTGCATGACCTCAAAAGTTAATTTAAATTACAAATATTTAGTTTTGGCAGCCAGGGAAGAATCACAAGCCGCACAGCTCGGCATATAACTCGAAACAGTATCCAAGAATCCAAGTACCACATAGCGACACCTATCACCGTGTCAGATATCAAAATATTGTGTCAAAACTTGGCTCTTACACAGGGCGAATTCCGTCTCACGTATTTTATAATGCCCATAGAGCATTGACTCCTTCCTGGGATTCTTTATTCAAAGAATATAACCATAAAATTATTCAAAACACAAGTTCCGACACATCAAATAAACGTCAACATCAATGCAATATTGCATTTTTCCGCAACCTACTTTGATTGAAAAATAAATTTTTCTTGAAATCGGCAGTAAAGTGTCCCAAAATCGTCATTAAAAGCACAGAAATCGTACACTAATGGGTTACATTATTGTACGATTTTTTCAATAAGTAGGCCTTGGCGAGATGTAAGCATCAAACGTCAGACGCGGAGAAATCGCCCGTCAAAAGTGACCAAATATTCAAAACCCGGCCGATAAAGGCCCATTTAACTTTTCGTACACATTGCGAAATTGTTTCCTATAGAAGCGCAATCCTTCAGTATACATATTTTAGTAAATCTGAATATCAATAGATTTGTTGTGTAGGCTGCATAAGAAGCAGCAGTTTGGTTTTTTTGTCAGAAGGTGCCGTGTCTCATCATACTTGACCTAGGTAGAGCGATCGTCAAAGTCAAGCAACGCCGCGCGTAGTCGGTTCATGGACGGGTGATCCCTTATTATTATTTTCTTGCCTAATAAAACACTTTTTTTCCGATTTCAAAAAAAATATAATATGTACCTCGGCACTGAAGTCCTTTTTATGACTCATGTGGTTTATTTGCCTCGGCCAGAGGCCTCGGCAACTAAATTCCACATGAGTCATAAAAAGTTGAACTTCATAGTGCCTTGGTACATAAATAACTATTAAATAATAATATTTTTTTTACTCTATTTTTACTTTATGTAAATGATATCCACATGGGCTGAAATTGTGACATGTCGTTGTATGCGGACGATGCAGCAATTATACTGTCAGACTCTGCTAATATAGAGCATGAATGTCAGGTGAATTTGAATCTACTCTGTGAGTGGTTTAGTAAAAACTTATTATACTTTAATGCTAGTAAAACGAATTACATCCCCTTCCACAACTATAATAACAACAAAGATTTAAAAATTGATATGGAAGTTAATGGTAATCTATTAGATAGAGTAGGCCTTGGCGAGATGTAAGCATCAAACGTCAGACGCGGAGAAATCGCCCGTCAAAAGTGACCAAATATTCAAAACCCGGCCGATAAAGGCCCATTTAACTTTTCGTACACATTGCGAAATTGTTTCCTATAGAAGCGCAATCCTTCAGTATACATATTTTAGTAAATCTGAATATCAATAGATTTGTTGTGTAGGCTGCATAAGAAGCAGCAGTTTGGTTTTTCGGTCAGAAGGTGCCGTGTCTCATCATACTTGACCTAGGTAGAGCGATCGTCAAAGTCAAGCAACGCCGCGCGTAGTCGGTTCATGGACGGGTGATCCCTTATTATTATTTTCTTGCCTAATAAAACACTTTTTTTCCGATTTCAAAAAAAATATAATATGTACCTCGGCACTGAAGTCCTTTTTATGACTCATGTGGTTTATTTGCCTCGGCCAGAGGCCTCGGCAACTAAATTCCACATGAGTCATAAAAAGTTGAACTTCATAGTGCCTTGGTACATAAATAACTATTAAATAATAATATTTTTTTTACAAAATCTGAATGATTGTAAATGAAATAGTAGGTACCTACATTTTGGTATTAAATTGAAGTTTAAAACTCATACTGAATTATTTGGGGCGCAGGACTGATACATTCCAATTTTGGCGACATTTTCCAAACTCCCACCACAACTAAGGTGCAATATTCTGCGATTAAGCATCACAATGTAGATTTTTGGTTGGACCATTTTCCAATTATAGCCATCTGATTGGTCGATCCATCAATGAGGTAAATAATCAAGGGTTATATCCCGAGACTCACATATTATATCTGGTAAAACTTTCTGCTTCAAGGCGTAAAATATGTGGTGATTATGAATATTTACTAAATTAGAAATAGGTATAATTAAGTATAAAAAAATGCTTGATTTGTCAAGTCTGCTCATTTTCTTTTTCACATAAAACATCCAGTAAATATCGAAATGTGTCAGCCGCCCAGCACAAAGCCTGCTTGTCTTCCTTAAAATTAAATTCTCGTTTTTCTGATGCAAATAATATGGGAAAATAATTGATTAAGAGTAGTCTGTCTAAAAGTTTTGTATTAAGTAGAAGTTTAAAATTCAAACGAATTATTTGCGGCACAACATATACTTAATCAAATTTGGCCGAAACTGTGTGTTAAAATGCCGTGGTTGGTTAATTTTTAAATTATATAGCCATCTGAATGGTCTATCTATCAATTATATCAAATAATCATATAAAATACTTCAATCTCCTATACCGTACTTTCACCGTTTTGGTAGACATAGGGGAATAGGCCGCGCGTCGCCGTGAGTCCAGCTAGGTTTGTCAGTCGTTGGCTGGGGGAGTACACAGTAGTCCCGCACCGCTTATCAGTAGCCGAATACACGGCGGCGCGCCTCCCAGCCATGGCAATGTCTACTAAAACGGTGAACGTACGGTAGAATAATTATTACACAAGGTGAATAAAACTCACCGTCAATATCCAATGTGCCACTATCGTCAAGAGCATATCTTCGAGATAAATTCCCCTTAACTAAAACTTTGCCATTTTTTAGCCACTTTGTCTTTGGTGATTTGCCATCCGGGTTGGATGCTTTACAGTGCAATGTTACCATGCTGTGTATCGGAAGAGTTTGATTTGCCGGGCCAACTTGAATTATGGGAGGTGGTAATTCCGCTACCGATGTTACCTGAAACAAAAATATATCAAAAATAAGTCCGTTGAACCGTCCCGCTGCGGCGTTGCCACATGTTTGCAAGGAACTTGTAGGTTTGAAAAGGTTGTGGCATGACCCTTCATTCTTTTCACATTCGTACGCGCGCAAGTTCGCGCGATAGCTGATGGTTCTTTTTTTAAGATAAATATTGTCAGCAGTGATGCAATTCATCCGGCAGAAAAATATGAGAATATTCATTGACTTGTAGTAGCCACTTCTTTGTCCACAGGGATCGACGACAGGGCCATAACTAGATTTTGTGTATGGGGGGGGGGGGGGTTACAAATTTAAAAAAAATGGACCCACAATTATTTAGGTACCTAGGCAGTAAGTAAGAAGTAGGTAATCTTTTTGCCTTTATAGAAAAGACATACAGACACTAAGCACTCATCACTCTTTGAGAGATGTGAAAGTAAAAATATACGTTAGTGCCTATACATTTTTGTAACGTCCTATATAAATTATCAGGTTCTTTTAAAGGGTCACAATTTATCTATAGAATATACCTGCCTGCAGAAATTAATTTTAGGTGGGCTATACAGATTTTTGAATTTTTAAAAGCAGAGGTTGGTATTTTAAAGAATAGAGATGTTGATCCACTAAAATGCGCCCCAGGAGAAATTTTTAGGATAAAAATATTATATATGTTTTTCGTCTTTCCTCCAAAACCTCCGCTTTATCTAGAACCCTGATCGACGATTTCGTTTTTCCAATTTGTTTTTTTTTAAATTATGCAGGCACACGCTCTCCAATATAATAAAGCTCCTTTCTGGATGATATCAGTGACAAACAATACGTGGAAACTGACATGGAATACGCATAGTGTGTGGGATGAACTGAGTACGAGGGGAAACAAGCAAAGACTTAATAGTTGTGCGGTCTTACCTCTGTGTGTATAGAGTATAAAAATCCAAGTACTTTAGCCTATTCTAACTATACCGAAAAACTCCCTATCCCTATAAATACAATCTACGGATCAACGGCTATGTCTTCGAGAAGTTACTAATTGTTATGCCCGAAATTAGTTAAATTCAAAAATTTTTCAGGATGTAATGAAAGTCTTGTGAAAAATTTCCATGGCAAAATATTTAAATGGGAATTATTAAAAACGTTATTGGGGGGCAATTGAAGATACTGACCGCCTATCCGTCGTAGAAGTTGTTTCTTGCGATACCAATCTCGTTAATCTTTCATTAAATTGAACTTTTTAATCAGTCATTACAAATTTTCCCAAAACTTTAGTAACTAGCCATGTGTGTGTATAACAAAGCCTGCAACATATCTGGCGATTTAATATATTATTACCTACTACTATATTTATAATTTTTACTAGTAAATTAGTCCAGAATAGAACAAATATTCATTTAAATTTTTTCTGCACCTGAAAGATTTGCTGGCAGCATTTTCTAAATTATAAATTAATGTATGCGGTAGCAACTTAGGCTATTCGTGTAATATTCTAGCATGCTATACTAGCTAGGCTACTAGGTATCCTGGGTATATTGTATATTGTTTTAATTACACTAGCATTAACAGCAAATTATTGTAATCTCCAGAAAATGGGTTTTTGGCGTGCCCCGGAATCGCTTTCATTGGCTTTATTTTAACAAGATTACTGGCTAGTACATGTTCATTATAAGCAACTATAACTTGAGAAACACGAACGTTACGCTATTACCGGGCGATTGTACTGATTGTAGTAAATTCCCCTATCTACTACCTATACGTAATTATGATTTCATAATCTCATAAACTAGAAACACGATTAGTGAAATTCCAAAGATATCATCCCGTATCATAAACACAAACTATATACAGGATATCTACTTTTAAACATAGGGGATAATCGGGTAATAGTGCGCGGCGGTTAATCGTAGGCACCCCAATATCTTCATTTCTGATTGAAATAATTTCAAAGCAATTATTGGTTTGCCATCTCGTGTAAATGTTATGAAGCATGCGACTTCTAAAAATAATGGTTTTTATGTTACCGAGTCACAATAGCCGCTTTTGTGTTCGGTGTGTTCTACTTAAACTGAAATATGAAATAAGCTCTAAGTATTGAATTTTTTCAATTTTTTTTGTAGTCAAATATACCATTGTTCCATACGTCGTCTTTAACGGGATGAAATTCATTTTTGGACTCCCGGTCCAATTGGCACTTCCGGTTAATTGGGAGCAGTGTGTATAGGTACAATTATTACCCGTAATAAGCACAAGAATAAAAAAACGTTTCAGGAAACGGGGTAAAAACATTTATAATTTAGTTTTCGCGATATACAGAATTTTTTTATCGAACGAAGCTAGTACACATGCGTAGAGAAGATTTTTGATATTATTAGAAATAGAGGAAGGATCGGAGTGGGTGCAATGGGGTGAATTTGAAAATAGGAAGTTGTGTGGGTTTGTATTTTTTTTTTTGGTCAACGAAGGTAAATATAAGGACCTTTGACCTTTATCTGGCAATACTTCAAAGATTTTTTCTTGCGGCTACCGGTTTCGGGGTCTTGTTAAGTACTCCATCTTCAGGCCATAATATAAATTTAATAGGATCTAGCCCCTTTTAAATAAACAAATTTAAATATTACTTTATAAGCATTACGGTGCATGCATTTATGTCAAAAATAAAAAAGTAAGTATATTCAGAACAGTAACAAAAATGACTATAATGTTTGATACTTGAATAAAGAATCACAGGCGTTTTATGAAATCGAGTGGACCGATCCCTACTCGCGGCTATGTGGTTGTTGTATTTGGCGGATGGGGATGGGATGTTTCCGGTTTAGCAGTGGCGTATTTTAAAGAATAATAATTAATGAAATTGAACAAAAATATCGTTTAAAATCGGTGTTAAGGAACAACCGAAAGCTGCACAGCTGACCGTATTGTCTTGTTTGCCTCGCACAGTATTTACAAACGAGGCGTAAGGAGTAAAACTTGTTAAGTAACATTCTTAACTTTTTCCTAATATTGGCATTGTAGTTAGAAAAAATTCTTAATAATTTTAATTGAGATAAATTTCAAATTTTAACAACTTCAAAATTTTAAAATTATCTGTTGGTAAAGAAAAAACCTAAGTTGGCATATTGGCATTTTCTGTAAAAAACTTAATGATGTCTTGTTTAAACTATACACGCCACATAAAAACATTATACTATGCGGAGATTTTAATCTGGACTCTACTAGAGACAAGATTCACTTTACTACATTTTCCAATATGTTATCTACGTATAATTTAAAGATTAATGTCTCAGGACCAACCAGAAACAATTATACCCTCGATCACATATTTTTGAGTAACAAATCTGACTGTATGGTTGTTGATGTTGATTTCTCTGATCATAGCGCCTTACTGTTTAGCTCTGGACATAGCCTTGATGTTGATACAAAATCTGTTAATTTTAAGCGTGATTTTAGTGATAACAATGTGGCGGACTTTTGTCGTTACAGGAAAAATGGAATGAAGTTTTTGTCATTGATAATAATATTAATGGTGCTTTTAACCAATTTTATCATGTATTTTTACACTATTTTAATAGTTGCTTTCCACTAAGGCGGTTTTATCATAAGAGTCGAGACCGATCGTGGGTTAACCATTTGGTCAGGGAGTCTAGCAGTAACCTTAAGGGTCTATATGCTATGAGCTTCAGGAGCTATATCGCGATTCTAAAAAAGAACATGCTGTGCTAATTAAAACCATAAAGAAATCGTTCTACCAGGAGAAGATAAGGTTCTCTTCGAATTCTTCTCAGAGTTTATGGAGGGTGGTGGGTTCTCTGACGGGCAGGGATGTTTTGGGGCGGCAGAGTATTGAGCTAAGAGATGGGGATGTCCTCTTGTCCGATCCTCAAGAAATTGCAGATCGATTTAATTGTTTCTTTAAATCCGCGACTTCTACCATCATGTCAAAGATTCCTAAAACTCAATATAGTGATAATATCGATAGAAACCCTCTGACTATGTTCTTGCTTCCTTTCACCGAGCTTGAATTATACAATTTAATAAAAAAACAAACTAAAACCAAAAGCGTCTAGTGGAAGTGACGAGGTTCCTGGTTTTACTCTTCGGCATTGCCTAGAATTACTAATTCCTCCGCTACGGTACCTAATTAATTTATCCTTTTACCAAGGCATTTTTCCAGAAAAACTAAAAATTAGCAAAGTAAAACCTGTTTTTAAAAAAGGAGACAGTTGCATTATGGATAACTATCGTCCTATTGCCCTTTGTTCTTCCATAGCAAAGATTTTTGAATATTGTTTTCTGGAACGACTAAATACTTTCTTGTCTGCCAACAAAATATTAGTAGAGAGTCAGTTTGGTTTTCGGCGGGGGCGTGGAACTAGTGATGCCATACATAATTTCTTGAGTAAAATAATCCCACAAATGGAAAATCGAGAACGTCCTACTGGTATTTTCTGCGACCTATCCAAAGCTTTTGATTGTGTTGATCACGACCGCTTATTATGTAAAGTAGAAAAATATGGGATTAGGGGAGTCTCACTGAACTGGATCTCTACCTATTTAAAAGATCGGAAACAATATGTCTCCTTGAATACAGTTGGTGAAAGTGCAATAAATTCAAGTCTCACTGATATTATGTTGGAGTCCCACAAGGCTCAATTCTTGGACCTACTCTATTTTTACTTTATGTAAATGATATCCACATGGGCTGAAATTGTGACATGTCGTTGTATGCGGACGATGCAGCAATTATACTGTCAGACTCTGCTAATATAGAGCATGAATGTCAGGTGAATTTGAATCTACTCTGTGAGTGGTTTAGTAAAAACTTATTATACTTTAATGCTAGTAAAACGAATTACATCCGCTTCCACAACTATAATAACAACAAAGATTTAAAAATTGATATGGAAGTTAATGGTAATCTATTAGATAGAGTTTCTCATACAAAATTCTTGGGCCTGGATATTGATGAGGGTCTAAATTGGAAGGAATATTGTCAAACCTTGATCTCAAGATTGAATTAACTATGCTATATGTTCATGAATTTACGTCATGCCTTAAACTCTGAACAATTGATTTGTATTTATCATGCGCAGGTGGAGTCTCGGCTAAGATATGCTATCTGCTTCTGGGGTTCTTGTCCTGCCGCCTCGGGGGTCTTTGTCTGTCAAAAGAGAATCCTAAGGTGCATTTCCGGTCTAGCGAGACGACAGTCCTGTAGAGAAGTGTTCAAAAGGTACAGAATTATGACTCTGGCATCACTTTATGTCTTTGAACTCTGTTGCTCTTCTTTTTTTTTTCGATCAAACCGAACTAAATTTCCAACGAATTTGGATATTCATACTTTTGACACACGCACAAAATATGACTTTAGGTTGCCCCAGTATCGGTCTCGTATTGGTCGCCAGTCCCCATTATATATGGGACCACGACTGTTCAATAAATTAAGTAAAAATATCAAATGCTCAAAAAATTTTAATATGTTTAGGAGTAAGTTAAAACATTTCTTATTGGATAATACTTCTCATACTGTAGATGAATTTTTTACTTTTAGGACTTAGTATACTTGACTGTTTGTTCTGTATTGTTGTTCTGTTTCTGACGTTTTCTATAATGTATAATATGTACATTCCACGGAAATAAATTATTATCTCGACTTAGCCAAAAGGCATTCGCACTCCCTCTACGGGGAACATTCACTCAGATCCCGGGTATCTCGGATACCAAAAGGATCTGGCTCGGACGAGACCCTTGTCATGTTATCGGGCCTTAGGTGACATTGATGTTGTTGGATGATCCTGCATTCCCCATGAATTTCCTGACGGTTCGGGCTGTCGCAAGTAGTACCGCTTTCTGCATGGACCTGTAAAGACTATCAGTTAGACCCAGCTCCTTGATGTTTCTCAGCAAACTTTTTGGTATAACACCAGTTGTTGACACGATGATTGGAATCGTCTGGACGTTCTCCATTTCCCATTGCCTTCTAATTCGTTCTTCTAAATCTCTGTACTTCGCGATCTTCTCGACTTGCTTCACACGCAGGTTGTTGTTGTTCGGGATGGCCGCATCAATCAGAGTTGTCTGCCTAGAAATTTTATCAACTATTATAAGGTCCGGTCTGTTATGGGCAACTCGTTGATCTGTCAGAACTGTACGATCCCAGTACATCTTGTAGTTGCTGTTCTCAAGAACAGGCTCAGGTGTGTAGTTGTAATATGGGACCCTCTCTGCCTGCAGAAGCAGCAGCTTTTCCGCCAGTTCCTGGTGCAAGATCTTGGCAACCGAATCGTGTCGTTCCTTATATTCCGTTGATGCGAACATCTGACATCCTCCTGTTATGTGCTGGATTGTTTCTGAAGTTGGGCACCCGTATCTCTCTAAATTATTATTATTATTATCTCGACTTAGCCAAAAGGCATTCGCACTCCCTCTACGGGGAACATTCACTCAGATCCCGGGTATCCCGGATACCAAAGGATCTGGCTCGGACGAGACCCTTGCCATGTTATCGGGCCCTAGGTGACACCGATGTTGTTGGATGATCCATCATTCCCCATGAATTTCCTGACGGTTCGGGCTGTCGCAAGTAGTACCGCTTTCTGCATGGACCTGTAAAGACTATCAGTTAGACCCAGCTCCTTGATGTTTCTCAGCAAACTTTTTGGTATAACACCAGTTGTTGACACGATGATTGGAATCGTCTGGACGTTCTCCATTTCCCATTGCCTTCTAATTCGTTCTTCTAAATCTCTGTACTTCGCGATCCTCTCGACTTGCTTCACACGCAGGTTGTTGTTGTTCGGGATGGCCGCATCAATCAGAGTTGTCTGCCTAGAAATTTTATCAACTATTATAAGGTGCGGTCTGTTATGGGCAACTCGTTGATCTGTCAGAACTGTACGATCCCAGTACATCTTGTAGTTGCTGTTCTCAAGAACAGGCTCAGGTGTGTAGTTGTAATATGGGACCCTCTCTGCCTGCAGAAGCAGCAGCTTTTCCGCCAGTTCCTGGTGCAAGATCTTGGCAACCGAATCGTGTCGTTCCTTATATTCCGTTGATGCGAACATCTGACATCCTCCTGTTATGTGCTGGATTGTTTCTGAAGTTGGGCACCCGTATCTGCATCTGTCATCCACTACCGATGCATCTCCAACAATGAATTTTAGGTAGTTGCGAGTTGGTATAACCTGATCTTGTATGGCCAGTAGGAAGCCTTCCGTCTCGGGGAACATTCGTCCCGAGGTCAGCCAATAGTTCGACGCTAACTTGTCGACATGTTCCTGGTTAACCTCATTAGGATGCCTCCCGTGCAGCGGCTTCCCCAACCACCTCTGTAGTTTATAGTTGTCGGTTCGGTGGTGATTTTGACGCTCGTGTTCCGTCAGACGTAGCGGTGTTGAGACGTCTGCTCCGCATATAGCCCTATGTAGTGTGGAGCTGTTGGCCTGCCTGTAGAAATAATTACGCAGATTTAATATTTGTTGGTCCAATTGCTTGCTGAGATCTGCCAATCCTCTTCCTCCTAGTTGACGTGGCAGAGTTGTTATCTCGACTTAGCCAAAAGGCATTCGCACTCCCTCTACGGGGAACATTCACTCAGATCCCGGGCATCCCGGATACCAAAAGGATCTGGCTCGGACGAGACCCTTGCCATGTTATCGGGCCTTAGGTGACATTGATGTTGTTGGACGATCCTGCATTCCCCATGAATTTCCTGACGGTTCGGGCTGTCGCAAGTAGTACCGCTTTCTGCATGGACCTGTAAAGACTATCAGTTAGATTCAGCTCCTTGATGTTTCTCAGCAAACTTTTTGGTATAACACCAGTTGTTGACATGATGATTGGAATCGTCTGGACGTTCTCCATTTCCCATTGCCTTCTAATTCGTTCTTCTAAGTCTCTGTACTTCGCGATCTTCTCGACTTGCTTCACACGCAGGTTGTTGTTGTTCGGGATGGCCACATCAATCAGAGTTGTCTTCCTAGAAATTTTATCAACTATTATAAGGTCCGGTCTGTTATGGGCAACTCGTTGATCAGTCAGAACTGTACGATCCCAGTACATCTTGTAGTTTCTGTTCTCAAGAACAGGCTCAGGTGTGTAGTTGTAATATGGGACCCTCTCTGTCTGCACAAGCAGCAGCTTTTCCGTCAGTTCCTGGTGCAAGATCTTGGCAACCGAATCGTGTCGTTCCTTATATTCCGTTGATGCAAACATCTGACATCCTCCTGTTATGTGCTGGATTGTTTCTGAAGTTGGGCACCCGTATCTGCATCTGTCATCCACTACCGATGCATCTCCTACAATGAGTTTTAGGTAGTTGCGAGTTGGTATAACCTGATCTTGTATGGCCAGTAAGAAGCCTTCTGTCTCTGGGAACATTCGTCCCGAGGTCAGCCAATAGTACGACGCTAACTTGTCGACATGTTCCTGGTTAACCTCATTAGGATGTCTCCCGTGCAGCGGCTTCTCTAACCACCTCTGTAGTTTATCGTTGTCGGTTCGGTGGTGATTGTGATGCTCGTGTTCCGTCAGACGTAGCGGTGTTGAGACGTCTGCTCCGCATATAGCTTTATGTAGTGTGGAGCTGTTGGCCTGTCTGTGGAAATAATTACGCAGATTTAGTATTTGTTGGTCCAGTTGCTTGCTGAGGTCTGCCAATCCTCTTCCTCCTTGTTGACGTGGCAGGGTTGTTCTTTCTACGGCGCTACGGGGATGATGTTTATGAGCTTTTGTCAGTAGTGTCCTAACTTTTCGTTGCAAGTTGTTGATGTCCGTGTTGGTCCAATTCACTATTCCGAAGGAATAGCTTAGTACAGAGCACGCATACGTGTTTAGGGCCTTAAACAAATTCCTGCTGTTAAGATCAGTTCGCACTACTTGTCTTACTCTCTTGATGAATTCATTAGTTAAATCGGTCTTCATTGTTCGATGATCTATCCTTTGAGCTTGCTTCATCCCGAGGTACTTGTATGTATCTCCCACGCTCATTGCTTCGATCTCCTGTCCGTTCTGCATCTCGTGTGCGCCTTGTTCGAGCTTTCCCCGGACGATATTAAGGGTGCGGCACTTGTCCAGTCCAAACTGCATTCCGATGTCCCTGGAGAACTCCTCTACAATTTTAAGCATTTGCGTTAGTTGGTTCTTGGTTGCGGCCATCAGTTTTAAATCATCCATATATAACAGGTGATTCAACCTGAACGCTTCTGATCTGTTGCTTTTGATAGCGAAGCCATATTTCGTAGAGTTCAACCGGTGTGATAGAGGGTTCATCGCCATGCAGAACCACAGTGGACTGAGTGAATCTCCTTGGAAAATCCCTCTTCGGATGTTGATTGTGTCGGTCTCGATGTTACTGCTTGCGGTTCTGAGTTGTATCTTAGTGCGCCAGGTTGTCATAACGTGTTCTAAAAAGGAAACTGTATGATGATCTATTTTGTACAGCTTTAAGATACCTGTGAGCCAGTCGTGAGGTACGGAATCAAATGCTTTTTTGTAGTCCACATAAGCCATGTAGAGGTTTCGTTGCCTGGAATGAGCCTGGTTGCAGAGTTGTTATTATTATTATTATCTCGACTTAGCCAAAAGGCATTCGCACTCCCTCTACGGGGAACATTCACTCAGATCCCGGGTATCCCGGATACCAAAAGGATCTGGCTCGGACGAGACCCTTGCCATGTTATCGGGCCTTAGGTGACATTGATGTTGTTGGATGATCCTGCATTCCCCATGAATTTCCTGACGGTTCGGGCTGTCGCAAGTAGTACCGCTTTCTGCATGGACCTGTAAAGACTATCAGTTAGACCCAGCTCCTTGATGTTTCTCAGC
Organism: Pseudeuparius sepicola; assembly: GCA_963920635.1. Taxonomy (NCBI): domain Eukaryota; kingdom Metazoa; phylum Arthropoda; class Insecta; order Coleoptera; family Anthribidae; genus Pseudeuparius; species Pseudeuparius sepicola. The sequence continues at coordinate 13,448,952 of OY987306.1, forward strand.
AAACTTTTTGGTGTAACACCAGTTGTTGACATGATGATTGGAATCGTCTGGACGTTCTCCATTTCCCATTGCCTTCTAATTCGTTCTTCTAAATCTCTGTACTTCGCGATCTTCTCGACTTGCTTCACACGCAGGTTGTTGTTGTTCGGGATGGCCACATCAATCAGAGTTGTCTGCCTAGAAATTTTATCAACTATTATAAGGTCCGGTCTGTTATGGGCAACTCGTTGATCAGTCAGAACTGTACGATCCCAGTACATCTTGTAGTTTCTGTTCTCAAGAACAGGCTCAGGTGTGTAGTTGTAATATGGGACCCTCTCTGCCTGCACAAGCAGCAGCTTTTCCGCCAGTTCCTGGTGCAAGATCTTGGCAACCGAATCGTGTCGTTCCTTATATTCCGTTGATTATTATTATTATTATTATTATTATTATTACTATTTTGACTAATCAGATTTATTTGTAGTAGGCAGGCAATTTTTTTCCTAAAAAAATTTCACTTACCAAGTTTTTCTTGAAACCAAGAAGAAACAATGAAGATATACCAAAAAGTCAAACTTTTTATTAAACAAGACTATTGAAAAAGAACCTATTACCTATTTTAAACATATTTCATATAATATAAAACATAACATAGCATAGGTGGTAAAATATGTGTTGCCTCCACCAGACTAAAAATAGTTTTAAAACTCTAACTATTTTTGCTCTGCCTTCAGAGAAAAATAAAAAGGGTGGTGTATTGGGGGGATCCATTGGAGACACGACATGACATGACTTAATTTAGATTCGTCTATGGGCAAACTATCACTGTATTTTATTAATAATCTTTTATTAAAATCATCTTCTAGTGAAGAGGTACTACTATGTAGGTCGTCCTCGTTTCTTTTTAAGGTTTACCAATTGTGGTGTTCCTGAATATGACTCAGAAGCCAGTAGAATGTACGGTTCATCCCTATGAAATTCAAGAATCACAGAGCTACTGATACCAAAATTGCTCTGAATAAATTTCTCCTGTAAAACTGAAAAAAAGTTTTCCCTTCTCATAGCAGTGACGGCAAATGGCATTTTCTTTTGTGCACTTCTTAAAACATCTTCCCACTCTGGCGATGAATAAACTGCGCTTTTAGTTTTGCATATTTTTCGAGTAACGCAAAATCTCGATCGCTTGGTAGCATAGTGTGTCCCACTTGTGGAAAAATATGTACTATTTTATCGAATCTTCGTGAGGCAATAAGCTGTAACCAAAAACTGACAATGGTTCAGATTTTGTTCTGACCACAGCAGTTATCAGACATTGCATACAAAGTTTGGCCACGAATATCATACTTTTCGAAGTATTTTTTTAGACAACTAGCTATTTCATCTGCACCTCTTTTTTCTATTGATTCGTTCCATAAGAAAAAGTGGCCCTGTTCAGGTGTAGTGCTACAACAGTGTACACTAAAGTTGTAACACCATAGTCTCTTCTTATAACAACATGGACCAGTTGTTAATTTCGGAGTTGGAAGAGCTTGTTGAAGGTCGAACGTTATTACATGGATACTTGGGTTAACAGCTGCCTCTTTTATGAGGTTGCTAGGAAGTTCCCTGGGTTTCTCTAACTTTCTTTCAGCCTCCAGGTTTTGAAGCAATGATGGTTCTGATGCCCCACGTTCCTTTGCGTGACTTACCTTGACATCTAGTTCATCACATTTTGCTCACGTATCTGATTTTAGAGGTTTGAATGAGATATTGTAGTCTTCTGTGAAAATTCTTCTGAATTTGTCAGCTGAAACGATTTTAGAATGCTCATGTTGACAGTTATCTTTATAACGACTATATAGAAGTTCAATATTATACTCAAGACTCATGTACTCGCTTTCAATATTCTTGTGTCTGCTGTAATGACTTTGATAACGTGGTAATGAGTCGATAAATTTGTGCACTCTTAGGATATCTTCTTGTGTGTATTTAAGTTTGTGGTTCTCATGACTTCCACGAGCGTTAGTTTGAGGAATGGTTTCACCATTCTTCGGTTTGCTAACAAGATATTCGATTCGGCCTCTGGATATACCATGTAGGGAAATAAATGCTTACAGATCTTTAAAGTGCCACTAGGTAACTGAATCGAATAATCAATATAGTAGCACTCCTCCTTGTACAATTTTTTTTTGTTTTGCGTTTTACTTCCAATCTACGCATCGAAGCTTGAAGGTATGCATTTTGAATGTCATATTTTCACAGTTTCCAACATTTAGTACACAAATTTGCTCTCTTCCTGAGGTATTTTTTCAAAACAACGATTTTTGCATGTCCAAGGTGCACCCATGCAATAAATAGGATTCTAACCTACAAAAATTACCTTCTGTGGTTCGGAAGAATCGGAACTCGGAGTCTGAACCTTGAAATGGTTCCTCAAAAGAAGAACTGTCACTAACATCCATTTTTTTGCAGAATAAACAGCACAATGTACAGGGTCATTCAAACTCGGCGTCTCAAGCCTATAGCGGGCAAACGAAAAGAGTGAAAAAAATCTGCATGTGGGACTTTAAATGGGACTAATTTTAGACCAAACTAAGATTAAAATAAAAAACATTGGCAAACGGCGCCAGGCGTCGCGACGCCCGGTATAATTTTTTCTAACGAAAATACTTTTTTTATTGCACAAGTGGATACCTCAATTTTTTCTCTACAACTTTTATCTAAGGCGTTTTGTCAGTTTTTGTCCGCTTAAGAAGTTACAGGAAAAAATATCCAGAAAATTAAAGGGGCTAATTGACTCTAAACTCTGAGTAGGCCATGACCATTGGTTTTAATTGGAAGAATTAAACAATTGACTTAATTACAACACATTTTCGACATGCTCTCCTCCATTTGCTAAGCATATTTCTAATCGCTTTTTAGCATGCTTTCTTGCATTTTTTAACATGCCCTTTGTTATACCTATTATTGCAGGCTTCTCTAATTTTTTGTTTTAAGTGTTCAATATTTGTTGGTGTCTTATAGACCTCATTTTTTAATGTTCCCCACAAAAAATAATCTAATGGTGACAAATCAGGCGATTTGGGGGGGGCACCTGAAAATTAAAAAAAAGTAAGTAATAAATTATTTATTTATTGTCCCGTTTGTGCCAATCCATCTATTTTCAAAGGTATTATTTAAAAAATGTTCTACGATTCTTGCATTGTGCACCGGTGCTCCATCTTGTTGGTACCACATTGTACCCATAAAATAAATTTGGCAACTCTTCAATTAAAACATTTAGATAGGTATATTTCACCAGTAAGAATGCCTTCGAAAAAGTATGGACCAACCAAACTTTCGGTAATTATACCACACCATACGTTTACGCCAAAATGGCCTTGGTTTTCTATAGGGTGAACAATATGTGGATTCTTATTGGCCCAGTGGTGATGGTTTTTTCAATTTGGAATGCAATTGCTTATAAATCTACTTTAATCAGTCCACAAGATATGTTTAAAAATTATATTGTTGTTTTCTTCTTCAATGGCTTCTGCGAGCAATAAAATTTAATCTTTTTTCGACGTTGACTTTTTAAGCGAACAAAAAATGACAAAACGCCTTAGATAAAAGTTGTAGAGAAAAAATGGATGTATCAACGGGTGCAATAAAAAAGTATGTTCGTTAGAAAAAATTATACCGGGCGTCGCGACGCCTGGCGCCGTTTGTCATTTTTTTAATCTTAATTTAGTCTACAATTGGTCCCATTTAAGATCCCACATGCAGATTTTTTTAAGTCTTTTCGTTTAGCCGCTACCGGCCTGGGACGCCGAGTTTGAATGACCCTGTACATACAACTTGGTAACTAACGCCTGCCAGGTAACGCCTGCATATACCAAGTTTTATATGCCAAATGAGGCATTACTTGACACTTAACAAGTTTTGTATCCAATCCGCTAGAGCCATCTATAGGGCGGTAGTCAAATTAACATTTGAAAATTTGTAGTAAATACACTTACCATGTTTTTCATGCAAAAACATGGCTATTTGTTACTTAACAAGTTTTACTTCCGGGCGCCTCAAACGATAAATACTAAGTACACTAAAAAATTCTTAATAACTATAACGTACTATGAATAAAAATACATAAACACTCATTCAGACGTTTAAAAAGGTGTTTAAAATCACAATTCAACAATATTCAAAGTCAAAATTACTTTTCTTTAATTTTGGTTACTACACACTTTGCTCTAAAGTTTATAGGATTCGAGTTATTGACAAATAATGGAAAAAAAGCAATTTTTTAGCCACTCTTTTCGAGATGGCAGCCAAATCCGGGCTCACTGAGGGGTGCAACTTTTATACGTGCTTCTTAAAGTCAAATGAAAAAAACTAAAATTATTTCCAGCTTGTCCGGAATTGCTCCCGCCATCAGCTATTTTATATTACGTGGCGACTGGCCTACCCGTCAAACTTATTGATGTGGTCAAGTCTGCATATTTGCTACGGGAGAGGACCTGTGCATGATGCACCAGCAACCGACAAACTCTGTCCCTGACATAGTCGAAACCTGTGCTAACATGGCGGGAGTTGAAGTAGCAACTGTATAATGTATATAGACGTCTAAAGGAAAGAAAACGATCTAATGTTAAGGACAACAAGAAGCATGAAGCAAAGAAACCTGAAGTGATTGACGAAGGTGTTAAAAATGCCATACGAAATAAAGTGCACGTTTTTTTTTTCAAAAAAAGATATACCTACTTTAAGTACAGTTTTGCAAACTATTAGAGAAGACGAATACTTACCTAAATTAGGAAGAATACTATTATGGAAAATTCTTCATGACATTAATTTTCGTTGGGAGAAACACAACAGAAAATCAGTTCTAATCGACAAATTAGAAATAATTTTTCGGAGAAGAGAATAGGTATTTACAAGAAAAAGAGATAATGGCCAATCACTCAAGACAACATCAAAAAATAGCAACCGCATACATGTGACTCATGCTGTTTGGCAATCATCAGTACGGTGTAATATTAACCAAATCAAAATGCTAGACATTATTTGGGAAGCAACAAATTAAGTCCAGGCAGGAGCCAACAGCACATTTGCAGCTTCAGTCAGCACATTATGGAAATCTCCATAACCCAAGATACAATGACAAGATGTAAAACTAGTGAGTGTAAATGTATTTACAAGAAAAAGAGATAATGGGGAGTCATTCAAAACAACAACAAAAATAGCAACTGCATACACGCGTTTCATACTATTTGGCAATCATCAGTACGGTGTAATATTAACCAAATTAAAATGATAGGAATGATTTGGGAAGCAACAAATGAAGTCCAGGCAGAAGACAACAGTACATTTACACCTTCAGTCAGCACATCCCCGGGAATTGGGGCTTGTACCAACATCGCCACTTACATTCTGGTGGTCAGTGTATCTTGGGTTATGGAGATTTCCACGCAGGTCATTTTAGCAGCCTCCGTGGCGGTATTAGTACAAACCCCAAATCCAGGAGATGTGCTGTCTGTAGCTGCAAATGTGCTGTTGGCTCCTGCCTGGACTTCATTTGTTGCTTCCCAAATCACGCCTATCATTTTGATTTGGTTAATACTACACCATTGTGAATACATTTACACTCATAGTCTTACTTCCTTGTTGTCATTGTATCTTGGGTTATAGAGATTTCCACGCAGGTCGCTTTAGCAGCCTCCGTGGCGATATTAGTACAAGCCCAAAATCCTGGGCATGTGCTGACTGAAGCTGCAAATGTGCTGTTGGCTCCTGCCTGGACTTCGTTTGTTGCCTCTCAAATCATGTCTATCTTTTGATTTGGTTAATATTACACCGTACTAATGCGAACTTCTGATAATTAATTGTTAAACATAATAACCTACAATATAAGAAGTTCGTAGTTGACGAACTGGCAATTTCGATTGCCCCCCTTCCATTGCGAATTAAATCCAATCGAGTTTATTTACGCGCAAATGAAAGGCTTTGTTGCGAGAAGAAAAGACTTCTTACAAACTTCGAGATGCACGACAACTTTTCCTTACCGCAGTGGAAGAAATGATCACACTTGACTACCGGCGAAATGTCATTCGACATGTTCTGGACGAGGAAAGGAAAATGTGGGATTTGGATGAATTAATTGATGAAACTATGGAGAATGAACCGTTAATTATTAACCTAAGAGAAGATACTGAAGACGATCTTGTTGACTTTTAAATATATATTTTTGTAATTATTATATTTTGTTGTATCTGTAGGTGTACTTACCTAACTGACCGCACATAAACATATTAATATATTTGGGCCAATCGGTGCCAAGAAGTACTTGTTTTGTGGATATTTTTTGTCATAACAGTTAGATTAATCTTGGAATCTGTTCAGAAACACATATATTATGTGAATGAGTACTAAAGCCGTGCCCTGCTAAAAAGTTATTTAAGATAAAAATAGCCGTTTTGAAAATATTCGCTACGTTTTCTCCAAATTACAAAAATACATTAAATGGAATTTTGCAGAAAGGGTTGTATTGTGCAAAAGTCCAAAGTTGTAGGTGCGCTATATAGGGTATAAAACCTCGTTAAACAAAAAGTGGTGCTGGTCCGGTATACGCTCTACAGTATAACGAACTGGTCTGGCTTGCGATCTACAGTAATTATGTGATCTACAGTATAAGTTTACATTTTTTATTGATTGTTTAGATTAATATTAATAAGAAATAATAGATATTGGTATGTACTTAATTTTTTTATTAAAATGAAAAATAATGAAATACTATATAATTAATCACAAATAGACTCTTCTAATGTCTTCCAAAAATGATAGGAATCTACATGGAGAGTCTTTCCTTAAATTTCTCCATGCCACAAAATCCAAGTGGCTCTGTAGCATATGGTGAGGTACACTTCTTTGCTTCTTCATTAATGCCATCCAACCATTTTCGTTCTATTCTTTGCATGTGCGCTCCGGAGTCAGGATCAACATAGTTGTGTTGGTGATTAACTGAATTGTGCACATATCCAAACCGTGATAAAGACCGGTAAGCGGGCCATTCATCGGAATGGATGTACGATCCTGCTTCAACTTCACGCTGAATGATGGGAATCAACGTGGCGGCATCCCTCCTTGCAACGACGAAAAAGCGGACATGCGTTTTTGTTGCCAACCCAAACACCCATCCACCATCTACTTGACTGCCGTGGTTCCGATTATTCTCGACTTCGGCATCAGAATCTTCGGATTCGGCTGGCTGCTTTCCCTGCAAAAGTCGTCCCCTGTTGTATTTTCTCCGGCCCGAAAATTTGGATTCATCGATTTGGACGGGATCATCCGCGCTTCCTCTCAGCTGTCCTTGTACGTCAACTGACACCATCTTGCTGCACACCTCCCGGCACATGTTGAACCAATCAACGATTGCATCTCGACTTCTTCCTGTATTTAACGTAGATCGCATAACAGAATAGAGTACTTGAAGGTGTAGATCATATTTTCACGTAGAGCGCATACCAGACCAGCAAATTCTGCATATATATATATATATATATATATATATATGATATTGAAGTTATTTTTATTTTAAACTGTTAAAAACTTTTTTAACAACATATATGTTGTTTTACACGTTATTCTGGACAGGTTCCATCATTAACCCAATTGTTATTACGAAAATGCACTTTGGATATCCCTACCTACTGGACTATTTATAAAATCTCCTGGCGATTTGCATTTTATTACCCTATTGTGTTTGGCAGATTTTCTATCTGTACTGCGGTGAGCCAAAAATAACAGCAAAATACTGAGCAAATACAATGAGAGCGATCTTGTGTTCTTAGAGCACTGCAACAGCTTCTTGCATTTATAATTATTAGGGCGTCGTGCCAACAACTACAAACGAAACATGGTGTGGTAGTAAAACCAAACCACCCCACGCCAAGATCAACAACCAATTTCCAAGCACAGTTCTCACTGCGCACGCGCGGACAAATAATTCATGATATAATCGACTGATAACTCTTTTGACTGACTGATTATGGATCATTAGTCTTGAGCCGCTTTCGGGTGCGAGGTTTTGATTACTACGGAGTAATTCCACAGTAGTAGTCCAGAACTTCTTCTATTCAAACAAATTGTCGGACATGTGTGGAACAAGGTGGGAGTCATTTTCAACAATTTTTGAAATGTTGCTTTAATGTGTTTTTGTTTTAAGAGTGAACGTACGGCACATACGTGTAGATTTAATATTTTTACCCATAAAAAAGCTTCTTTCGATGTCTAGTGAGCAACACGCAGAATGCTGTGCCATACTGAGAAGAAAAGAACTTGCCTCATACACCAAATGGGTTCACAAAAATAATATCACATTTAAATGAACCCTCGAAGAAAATTCTTAAAAAGACTTTGGTGCCTGTTGTGATGAGAAGAAAGTGGAACATATTTCCGAAAAGGTGATGTTGGCGTAATTTTTGAAATTATCTATCTACGTTGTGCAGTTAATATTGGATGCTTCAAACCATGCTAGACGTGAATAAATATGTAGATAATAAGTTCATAAACGTTATCGCATTTCGAAGCGAAAATTCAGAGGGTAATCGTACAAGTACATAGGCATAAAATGTCCAGGGAATATACAAAAGAAGTAGTATGGTTTATTAAGGAAACCGGCGACAAGGATTACTTGTCAGCAAAGTATGTCCTGGTTCTGGGTATGCTTTGGGATCGTGATGCAGGGAAGATATTTTTACTTTTGAAAAATATTAAAAATGCATTTGGCTTAATGAGGCTGTATGATTGCAAATATAGTAGCTGGCAGGAGACCTAAAACTGCATCGGGCCATATTGCTTCGATCATCAACTGTTGTATCGCTGCCGGGCTTTTCTTCAGTTTTAAGCAAGTTCTAAGAGATTTTTCATATTTGTGCCTGTTCAGATCACTTTTACCTTGATAAGACGTGGGCGCATAGTGAATGCATCAGCAGAAGTGAGATAGACAAGAAGAAAAAATAATAGTTTAAAAAACTAAAAAATACGCTTTTCATGTCGACTAAAAAGTGAACAATAATTTATTTCATGCTTGATAATTAATATAAAATTATTTAACGTAAAAGCTTGGGGCGCTAGTGTATTAAAACAAACTGGAACTAAATTGGCAGCGCTATTATTTATAAACAACGCATGGTTTTAATTTAGAAAATAACGATTACTAACTTAGCATGATAAGGCCCCAGAAAGCGGGGAAGAATTTAATTTAAAGCGGTTTTATGATTGGCACATGATTCTACTTCTTAGATCCATCGATTTTGGTTACATTTGGAAATTAGTGAACACGCACCTATTGAAATACATTTGTGTCCAGTAAATTTAAGGTTTAATATTGCAATTCATTGGGTAATAATTTTTTTTTAAATACAATGAGAGCGATCTTGTGTTCTTAGAGCACTGCAACAGCTTCTTGCATTTATAATTATTAGGGCGTCGTGCCAACAACTACAAACGAAACATGGTGTGGTAGTAAAACCAAACCACCCCACGCCAAGATCAACAACCAATTTCCAAGCACAGTTCTCACTGCGCACGCGCGGACAAATAATTCATGATATAATCGACTGATAACTCTTTTGACTGACTGATTATGGATCATTAGTCTTGAGCCGCTTTCGGGTGCGAGGTTTTGATTACTACGGAGTAATTCCACAGTAGTAGTCCAGAACTTCTTCTATTCAAACAAATTGTCGGACATGTGTGGAACAAGGTGGGAGTCATTTTCAACAATTTTTGAAATGTTGCTTTAATGTGTTTTTGTTTTAAGAGTGAACGTACGGCACATACGTGTAGATTTAATATTTTTACCCATAAAAAAGCTTCTTTCGATGTCTAGTGAGCAACACGCAGAATGCTGTGCCATACTGAGAAGAAAAGAACTTGCCTCATACACCAAATGGGTTCACAAAAATAATATCACATTTAAATGAACCCTCGAAGAAAATTCTTAAAAAGACTTTGGTGCCTGTTGTGATGAGAAAAAAGTGGAACATATTTCCGAAAAGGTGATGTTGGCGTAATTTTTGAAATTATCTATCTACGTTGTGCAGTTAATATTGGATGCTTCAAACCATGCTAGACGTGAATAAATATGTAGATAATAAGTTCATAAACGTTATCGCATTTCGAAGCGAAAATTCAGAGGGTAATCGTACAAGTACATAGGCATAAAATGTCCAGGGAATATACAAAAGAAGTAGTATGGTTTATTAAGGAAACCGGCGACAAGGATTACTTGTCAGCAAAGGATGTCCTGGTTCTGGCTATGCTTTGGGATCGTGATGCAGGGAAGATATTTTTACTTTTGAAAAATATTAAAAATGCATTTGGCTTAATGAGGCTGTATGATTGCAAATATAGTAGCTGGCAGGAGACCTAAAACTGCATCGGGCCATATTGCTTCGATCATCAACTGTTGTATCGCTGCCGGGCTTTTCTTCAGTTTTAAGCAAGTTCTAAGAGATTTTTCATATTTGTGCCTGTTCAGATCACTTTTACCTTGATAAGACGTGGGCGCATAGTGAATGCATCAGCAGAAGTGAGATAGACAAGAAGAAAAAATAATAGTTTAAAAAACTAAAAAATACGCTTTTCATGTCGACTAAAAAGTGAACAATAATTTATTTCATGCTTGATAATTAATATAAAATTATTTAACGTAAAAGCTTGGGGCGCTAGTGTATTAAAACAAACTGGAACTAAATTGGCAGCGCTATTATTTATAAACAACGCATGGTTTTAATTTAGAAAATAACGATTACTAACTTAGCATGATAAGGCCCCAGAAAGCGGGGAAGAATTTAATTTAAAGCGGTTTTATGATTGGCACATGATTCTACTTCTTAGATCCATCGATTTTGGTTACATTTGGAAATTAGTGAACACGCACCTATTGAAATACATTTGTGTCCAGTAAATTTAAGGTTTAATATTGCAATTCATTGGGTAATAATTTTTTTTTATCCATCGATAGTACACCATATAGAAAGCTTAAATCAGAATTTTCGACCATCAACTCCTTGCAGGTATTGCGCCATCTTGAATTTTGGAATAAATTAGTTTTTCACGGATAACAGCTGTATTTTTAATTTTACCAAAAATATAGCCGACACCATTTTTGAAGGAAAAAAGGTACTCTGCAAATTTGTTCTCTTCACATTTACTTGAATTCTGCATATATAACAAGTTATAAGAAATTTTTTTCATATCTAATATCTTTTTTTCTGTTAACGACAGCGCGAAATTTTCTTAACAAAAGTTGTTCAATACAAAATTACCTATGATATGTGTCTGAACAACTTTTTTCTATCAGCAATAGTTTATTTCCGGTAGCGTCTCAAAGTTGCGCGCAACGTCTCCTGGCACCTCGTAGGGTCCAAGTACGCGCGCTATACCTTGCCGGTACCTTGCAGATTTTCCCAATTTTTTTTATACCTAACTGTATTTTGAAATATTATTATGTAGAGCATAATAATTAATTGTGTCCGCGCCTCGTAGTTTATGGTACAAGGACGAAAAGTTGAGTTTTTTGGACGGATGCGGTAGAGGCGCAGTCGAGGCTGGCGAACCGCAGGAGTACGAAAAACATACAATATTTTTTATTCGAATGTGCTTAGATACCTATATAACTATCTACTTATTTCAAAAAGTAGAAAATTAATATCGAAAATGCTACTGTTTATTTTTCATTGCAACATAAATCTTAGTTACCTATGAACGTCTATACTAAAATCGAGCAACTCTTACGGCGTAAACAAGATCACGTGCGTTGAAACATTCGCCAGGGCCGCACTGAGGCACGACCTTTATTTAATTTTAGTTTTACAATTGTTTACATCAAAATATTTTCAAAAAGAATTATTTGTGGCAGTGTCTAAATAGCTGAAAACATCAAGATAAAACCGGATAACTACACTCTTGCGATCGAGTACGTCCCTGTTGCCGAGTCGGGTGAAATTTTATAGCCTACCGATCAATCGCGGATCGTCATTGAACACGTGGTTTTATTTACGCCAGGCGTACGGATTGCTCGATTTTAGTATAGTTGGCCATGGAACAAAGCAAACTATTGAACTGTCAATGTGTCTGAACAGAAATTCAGTGTATACTTGAACCAAGGCCCTTGTAAAATAAACTGGACTGCTTTTCCAATACAATCATTTGTCCCACATCTATACATATATTATATGTCCCAGCGAACGGTCGGCCATATTGGGCGCACACGTCGTTGGCTGTCAAATGTCAAATGCAAGAGGGCCGTGGTTGGCCGTTGTCAAATGTCATTTTGTGTTGCCACCACAAATTTCGCTTTTCCCCTAGAATGCACTCTAAATCCCCTAGATTGCACACAATATGGCGGCTATCCAGGCGGCCGCCAGCGCCCTCTACCGGATGGCTAAAAATTGGTGGAGGGACTAGGGCCCAATGGCGGTCTAGTTTATTTTACGAGTGCCGTTACTTGAACGTTCATTCGCCCACAAAACAATCGCACATATAGTTTGTCGCTAGCACAAAGAACGTTCGAGTATACACTGAATTTATGTTCAGGCACATGGACAGTTCAATAGTTGGCTCTATTCCATGGCCGACTAGAAGTTCCTAGGTAACTAGGATTTATTGTAATGAAAACTAAAGAGCATCATTTCTGATCTTAATTTTCTACTTTTTTAAATAAGTATATATATCTAAGCACATTCGAATAAAAAATATTGTATGATACACGTAGGTACTCCTGCGGTTCGCCAGCCTCGCCTGCGCTTCGGCCGGTGAAGTATGGATCCGTCCGAAAAACTCAACTTTTCGTCCTTGTACCATATTATGCTCTACATAAAGTACAGTCAGGTATAAAGAACTTGGGAAATTTTGCAAAGTACAGTCAAGGTATAGCGCGCGTACTTTGGCGCTACGAGGTGACAGGAGACGTTGCGCGCAACTTTGAGACGGTACCGGAAATAAACTATTGCTGATAGAAAAAAGTTGTTCAGACAAATATCATAGGTAATTTTGTAGTGAACAACTTTTGTTAAGAAAATTTTGCGCTGTCGTTAGCAGAAAAAAATATTATATGTGAAAAAAAATTGCAACCGCTTTTTCCTCGATTATTTTCTTATAACTTGTTACATATGCAGAATTCAAGAAAACGACAAGAGAACAAATTTGCAGAGCACCTTTTTTCCTTTAAAAATGGTATCGACAATTTTTTTTTGTAAAATTAAAAATACAGCTGTTATCTGCGAAAAACTAATTTACCACTAAATTCAAGATGGCGGAAAACCTGTAAAGGGTTGATGGTCGAAAATTCGGATTTAAGCTTTCTATATGGTGTACTATCGATGGATAAGCAAATTTTTCTTACCCAATGAATTGCATTATTACCCATATTGACAACAAAAGGTAGATCATATTGTACCTAGCAGGCTTCATGATTCATATTTGACGGACGATAGGCAGCAAGTGAAGTACAGAATCTTGATTTAAAGCTTAGATAAGGTAAAGGAGAGAGGACGCATAATCCGGCCAAATTGAGTGTGCCCAGTTTTGCACCACCAGTGGCGGATCGCGTGGGACTGGTAAATAATGAAAAATGCCTATAAAGCAATACTGTTCGTTTATAAAGGGACCAAATTTCGACAAAACAACAACATTTCATTTGTATCAGGCGGTATACAAATAAGACAATGCCTTTTTTCCTTAAAGCTATTTTTCTAACTATAAATATTTACCTATGAAAGGTTATTCCTGACACTTTCTGCTCACTTCAACTCTTGCAACCAAAAGCTAAACAAAACACCATTATGATGCCATAAAAATAACAATGTCTTCAGTCCGTATTAGCACAAAATCACAAAAACTAAACCTGCTGTCACACACGACGTCTGGCACCAAATTATGGCGTCGCATTAATATTTGGGCACACTCTCTGCTATGGTCCGTAAATACACGTTACGCGTCCTCTCCTCTCCCTTGTCTAAGGTTTAAAGTATATAATTTTTTGTACATGGCTGTACCAACTAATTGATACATCAAACACTAAATACTTAATCATTACTCAGAGATGTAACTTCTTGGCTCGATGAGTAGTTGTTTGGAAATAGTTTTTTTTTAGCTTTTTGTGTGTCCTATCCAATTTAGCATCCAACAAGCCTTTACTTTGCTCAGACTGATAGATTGTGAGATTACACTAATTATTCACACCACTATCGCTAGGCTGGTGTTTCCCAAAAATGAGATTATCACATATGATTCGATACATACTTTATCCTAGATTTTTTCGATTCATATAGGTATTTCTAGGGTGTCATTTCCTTATTTGATAACAACCTAGCTTACTTGCCTGCTTACCTGCAAAAACGCACGAACACTTGAGGATCCAGCTACACTCAGCGCATTGCAAACAAGCCATCCTGCATCTTCTCTCAGTGCTCCTTGTATCCTCAGAGTGCCGTGTGCATTAACGTGCATATGTCCATTGGAATTGTCGGCAAACATTAGTATTTGGGAACCTTCTTTACTCCAGAATATCGAGGGAGGCGGGTTGCCCGCTGCTGAACAGTGGAACTCCACGACTCCGTTGATACTAACTTTCTGATCCCGAGGTATTTCAAGAAAAGTAGGAGGTACTGAAAGAGAAATTTTTTTAGCTTCCAAATTATATACTTAATAATGAGTAGTTATTGTAATCAGTAAATGGCTTATATTTTGCGCCAATATGAGAGTGATGTGGCCGTGGAGAAACGTAGATCTCTTTTCTCGACGACTAGATACAAGTTTTACATGATGGCCGCCGATCCAAGATGGCGGATAATGTATTTTTTTTTGTCAACCCCCTTAATATGGGTATCAATAGAAAGGGCTTGAAGAGTAGAAAACGACAGAGTTAGTTACATCACACTAAATTCAATATGGCCGTCGCTCCAAGATGGCGGATGATGTATTTTTTTGTCAACCCCCTTAATATGGGTAACAAATGAAAGGGCTCGAAGAGTAGAAAACGATAAAGTTAGTGACATCACACTAAATTCAATATGGCCGCCGCTCCAACACGGCGGATTACATTTTCTTTTCCCTTAATATGTGCATCAAAATGAAAGGGCTTGAAGAGTAGAACTAAAAAGTTGAAAATAAAATTAATAGTAAAAAAATATTTTTAAAAACAAGCTTTTATTTAAATGTTCTGAAAAGAAGAAAATCAACTTTATAATAAATCAAACCAAGGCATAATTTTGTTACATTATACAACTGTAGGTATATGATATAAAAGCTTGTCGCTTGTCTATATCTTGAAAGTAATTTTAAGTAGAAAGTTTATTTTTCTATAAAAGAAATTTACACACGAAAATCTCGCGACAAGCTTTTATATTATATACAGTTGTATAATGTAACAAAATTATGGGTTTGCCTTGGTTTGATTTATTATAAAGTTTATTTTCTTCTTTTCAGAGAATTTAAATAAAAGCTTGTTTTTAAAAATATTTTTTCCTATTAATTTTATTTTCAATTGATATCCTTTACCTGAAAACATCCTTTATTAATTACGAATAGTATACGCGAACACCAATGCATTAGGTCTTAAAACACGTGCGGGGTAATGATTTTACGACTTTACAGTGGACCAAGCAATTGTTCAAATTTGTATGTGGTTGTTTTGATACTCTCATAGATGAATAATACGTACTAGATTTCCTGTAGGATTGCAAAAAGGCTATATCAAAAAGTTCAACAAACAGTGCGGCTATGTATAAGTTCTATTCACGTTGAAAGAACATTCGGATTTTTTCCCGAATAGAATAATTTAATGTTAAAAGTAATAAATTACAAGAAAATAGTTTACACAAAAGGTGAGAGATTTGGTTTGACCCATTCTTTCACTCCACTTATTAACACGAAATGTATGCATATAAAATATATATCATGACATAAAACTTTTAAAAATATCGATTGCTAAAAATGAACACATGCCGGTAAACATATTCCTATAAATCAACCAGACAATCCATTTTCAGTTGCTTTTTAAATATTCATGTGAGAAAAACTTCCTTCAAATTTTGATGTAGAATGCTGCGGTACAGTGAAAGAATTAAGCCTAATGTTTACATTATGAATGCGAGATTATTATACAATTACATTGGTAAGATAAGAAGGAGCAAGTTACAGAGCTAATATTGCCTAGAAAGCAGGAGAACAACACCAACTTAGTTTATATAGGGTGAGTCTGAAATAACTGGCATCCTTTTTTTGGTAATAGAGATGGTCATTCTGAACAACTTTTCTTAATAATTTTTTTTCCTATCGCCGAATTTTTTATCTATTTTTTTAATTTACCAACATTTATTTCATACACAGCGGATAGAATAGCGTAAACTCGGTCTCAAAATACTATACTAGTTGATGATTTACCATTTTCTACTTGGTTGTTGGCAGGGCGCCAGTGCCGTGTTTTCATAGAGGGAGGATTTTGAGGGGATGAATTATAGAAAAAACTCGGAGCTAGAAAAAAAAAATTAAGACCATCCAAAAAAGGATGCCAGTTATTTCAGACTCACCCTGTATATTTCCGCGGTGGCCCACCTTTAATCAGTGTTGACATTTTTTATATTATAATTATCTTACAACCTTAATCATAAATTTTGTTAGGTTTTTACGAGTAAAATCTGTTTTAAAATGAAATGGGTTATTTCGGCCACAGATCCTAACTGGCGTAGTTTTGCCGGTAGTATCGTGAAAGAGTTAATTTGCGATCGGACCGCTCAAAAACTGTTAATTCGTGGTTCCATGTTCCATTGGACACTCACCCCCATGAATTTGGATTAGCTTTTCAAGAAAGTAGAAGACGGAATGCAATAATAATTATCTTACTGTGAGTATTTCATGCCAGACTCCTCTGTTTCCTATCCTTTTTCGGATCCAGGTGCAGAGTTAGGCTTAAGCTTAAGTGAACTTCTCAGCAACTTGCAAATTTGTTCAAATTCAGAAAATTTATGATAATAAAGCGGGCGACTTGTTGGACCTAAGATATTTATCTATATTTGTAGGTAATCCCACATTCCAAAATTACCTATAGTTAGATACTCCCCCTTCTCCTAATGGTTTAAACTTAGTGATGTTCTTTTTTAAATTGATCCATAGCCCTCTAAGACGTGCAATCCATTTCTTTTTTTGTGTTGTCAACTACTTTGGAGAAACGATTTTTTTATTTTAAGGCGATAAGGAAGCAGAAGGGAACTGCGCGCGAGATGAAATGGAGCTATCAATTTACCGCCTCGAACCGTTTCTAGGACAAATGGGGTTGAAATTTCTTTCCCGCCGCGTAGTGGAAATTGGAACTTGTAGAGGCTGAGCCCGGGAGCTTGTACGTACTTAAACTTTTATTTAAGTTTCTGCCGAATATGCCAAGTATATCAATTCCAACAAATTCGAATTGACAAAATTATTTGAAATACAGACGGGAACACAGCTTATTATTCTTAATAGCCCTGATCGAATTTGAGTTATTAGTTATGTAGAACAAGGTTTTATACCCCAAAAATGTAATTTTCAAGTGATGCTGAAATATCACAGGAAAATAAGTTTATTTTTGACGCCAATGTTTCGGTATATTTAAAACCTTCTTCAGGGCTCAGAGAACATTTGTCTTATCCTGCGCGATGCTACAAAAATAAACCACACACATAGATATAAAATAAAAACACAAAAAGAAAGCTTTCTTTTTTACAAACATATACCTATTGTACATGCGGGCATTGATATTATTTTATTAAGAATGATATATTATTAAGAGTGATAATTCAATAACCAATATCAATTCCTGCATGTACAGGTATGTTTTTTAAAAGAACCCTTTCTTTTGGGGCATGCTTTGTTGCGTCACGATGGATGGGACAACTTTTCCTGAGACCCGATGAAGATTTTAAATAAACCGAAACGTTGGCGTAAAGAATAAACTTCTTTTCCAGAGATACTATATAGCCCCAATCCCAACTAGTATCACTTCAATATTATTGTTTATGTTCGTTACTTCAGCTTCAGCAATCGATACACATCATCACCTATTAAGAATTATGGTGTGCTTGTTTTTATTCCTTTGATTTTGTTGTCGCCTACAGATGTTTGGTTTTCAAGAGAACTTACCACCCTCATTTTTTTATTAGAATATTACATGTATTTGAAATTTGCATTTTTTGTGATTTGTATGTTTAGTAGGTATGTTATTTTTTACCGTTTTTTTTTTATCTCAGAACAATTCGTTCCGTCTTTTTTGAGATACCTCCAGACTATCTGATAAGGCTCTTAAAGAAGCATTATTGTCTTATTATACAACTTTTACAATTATTGAACTTTGTCTCTGAGAACAAAAATGAAATATACCGTGTGTCTCCGTATATAGACTTGCAAATTTTGTTCAAAATAACATTTTCTACCTGTCATTTTACTTTGGAACCATAATTTAGAAACACCCGATTATTTTTTAATTTTTCTAAACAATTGAAGATATTGCAACCAATTTTTATTTGTTACACAATATTTTCTATTGGGCCTGTGATTTTTAACGGTTACACATAGATGAAAGGCAATGGCAGTTAAAAAAAGTTTAAAGTTCTTTCAATATCTACAATAAAAATTATATGCTTCTAATAAATATCGTCACCGCTGAGGCTACAAAATGCTAAAGCGACCTGCATGGAGATCTCCATAACCGAAAATATACAATAACAATGAGGATGTAAGGTTAACTTAATTGGTTGCTTCCTAAATCAAACATATTTTTTATTTGGTTAATGTTACGCCAAACTGATGATTGCCAAATTTATCAGGACAGGACACGATAATTTATAGCATGTGACAAAATTTTCTAGGCACAGGCACTAACTTATGGTTTTACTTTCACATCACTATAAGTGCCGTTTGTCTTTTGTTGACTTCATCAGTGATTATAATTAGGTATACTATAATCACTGACTTTACTTAGTTCTTTGTTAGTTCTCTGGTTCTCTGGTTACACAGATTTCTTCGTACATTTAAAAATTAGACCTTGAATAATTGAAAAATTTTCGCCTGCGCCACAATTTTTTATTACAAAAACTGTATTTAATTTTTTTTATTTGTGACCCCCCATCGGCAAAGTCTAGTTACGCCCTTGAATATTCATTGGGTATCCCGCGGACACGCGGTGAAAAAGTTGTACTAAATTACTTGAACATTGAGCGTCGCCCCCCCCTCAATGTTAAAAGCCTAGGACCGCCACTGGCCGAAGTGCAACAATTTCGTGCAAAAACAATTTATTCCCACCGCCCAGAGGCGAAGGGGAGGGGAACACAATGGGTTTTATTCTCATAACTTTTTTGAGGTTTTCTTTTTGGTCTTGCAAGTTCATCATTTTATGTAGGTATCTTTTCATTTTGCACCAAAGAGTATCATAACGTTAGAAATCAGTGTAAAATGGGCATTGAGTAAAACATCATCGCTAAACGAATAATAGTATATTATACACCTAGGTTGAGAAGGGAGCCATTATGTACCGAGCATTTTTATATAATATTTTATATAATATGCGGGGTAAATAATGGCCTTCTGAACCGAAGTGTATATAGAATTTTTTTTACTACTAACATTGAAATATTGCCATATTTTAGTCATTTCTCGCTTTTTTCAAATACTTCAAAATATCAAGTAGCCTGGGAGTTCAGTTGTCAAGCTGATAAATTGACACTAATTTTTAAATGTCACATAGAAAATTTTTCATTATTTACCTCGGTATTTTTTTATTATCATTATTTACCTAGGTAGAGAAATATTACTTCTCATTAGAGGAATGAGGTAAATATAAATTTAGGTACTAAAAATTTATGTAATAAAAATTATTTTTGAAAACAAGTAATTCAGCAGTTTGCACTGAATTACCTTAGCGAAAACCTAAATTTATTTTATTCGTTTAACGATGATGTTTAACTCGATGCCCATGTTACACTGATTTCTAATGTTATGAAACAAGTATACTCTTTGGTGCAAAATGAAAAGATACCTACATAAAATGATGAACTTCCAAGACCAAAAAGAAAACCTCAAAAAGTTATGAGAATAAAACCCATTGTGCTCCCCCTCCCCTTCGCCTCTGGGCGGTGGAATAAATTAAAAGCTTGTTTTCCAAAGGGTTTTTGTTTTTGTGCTTTTTAGTATTTGATGCCTATTATGTCGAGGATGGTAAAGAAATTTAGTCCGCCACCTTGAGGGGTCCGCCGTCTTAGGCCGTCTGCTATCTTGGGGCATAACCATATTGAAATTGTGTCAAGGAGGTTGTGAAGAAAAAGGTAAGGCGTTCGCCATATTGGATTTAAGATGACGACATTCACCTTATCGTTTTCTACTCATCATAATCTTTCATTTGATGCCCATGTAAAGAAAGTCATAAAGAAATAGAATAGAAATAAAATTGCAATATTGAGTAGGTATATTGGATTGTATGGTCACCAGCACCAAAAGTGTGAAAGTGTGTGCAAAATTTCAGCTTAATCGGTTGGGTGGAACTGGTTTAAAGTTCAGTTGCAAGATTTGACCCACATAGTAGTTACTAACATACAACACACCACACATAGCTACCTACTAACTCTAATAGGTGAAGTTCAATAAAAGCTTGTAAAATAAAAGAACACGCTGCCTTCTTGTAATGGCGATCAAGAAGCAGACCTAATAATAATCCTAGAAAATCTGTTTCTTTCACGATATCCTCAAATTCAAGTTTTCTAAATTTACCAAATATAAAATTTGAAAATGCAATAGGTATTTGTAAAGCGGTAAAAGATAATATCAAAGATCATGCTAGAATATTATGATCTTTGCTCTAGATAAGTCTATACAAACCTGCATTAGGTAATCATAAAACATAGGTCGAGTGCAAATAATACTTCTCGTTTTTTTTCTACAGGAAATATTGTTTGATTTTTTGTGTTTCACAATTTTGATGCCATTTACAGACTTTCAGAAAAGACTTTCTTTTTGAGAACATCTCTGTTATATTTTTGTTATCCATCGTAATTTCGGCTCTTTACAGAAATCGACTTCCTTCGCCTTTTTATGAGAAAATCCCATTTCTCTATTTCCCATGATAAAAAAATCACCTTAACCTAGCTTTCCTTTTTAATTTGTTCATAATTATTATGATAGCACTCAATGGAATTGAATATATTTCAGCTATAGAATAAATAATGTTCAGTTGAACAAGCAGGAAATCAGACTTACGGGCAGGCGAATGCGGAAGTCTTTCAACAAAAAACTTACGATTCTGCTTTTCGGGTAGACATTCCAGATAACAAAGTGGTGATTTCGGAGTCCCTGGATGCCGAATCGCGTTAGACCCAGGCAATATCTGACACCCCCTGAACGATTTATTATGAGGGGAAAGAAAGACCATACTTCTTTTTTAGGACTAATTCTCACATGTCCCCGGGGCTATATTATATATTTTATGGCTCGTTCAATATAGTGGAGAAAAAATGCTAGGTAGTATCAGTGACTATAATAATTCTTTCTATAGTCACTGGTAGTATTGAAAGTTAGAAAGATATTTAGAGACGTTGACGTACTAATACGCTGGTTAATCTGTGGTACGGTGCCAAGACAGTGGGGTACCCCATTCGTGCACCGCCTCGCCGCCCCCTGATATTGAGGTCATGCGTTATGTCGGTTATGTCTATTTTCTATTTGACTTTTGCCACAAAATATCATAAGTTAGGTAAATTTTCTTTTTCTTTTCTAAATCGTATCAACGTCGCAAAAGAGTACCCAATTTGCGTTTTGGGCCCGAGAGGTCTCGGGCCCAAGGAATTTGAATTTCAAAAACATTTTTAGGGCATTTCACGGCCGAAAAAAAAAATATTTTCGTGTTTTATTCGCCATTAAGATTCATAATCAAAAATAAAATAGTGTGAAATAGGCCAATTGATATTCTCTACCTGATATGCCACTTAACATAATATTTTATTATTTATAATGACAGGTACTAAAAATCTTTGTGTTTCATTTTCTTGGCTTGACATTGTAGGTTAGAATTTCCATGTTGGATACTTGTATTAAGTCGCTAAATATCGAATTTTGTTGATTGATGAACAACTCGGAAGTTCACATAACCAACAATCATGAATGGTTACCCTAGACCTTCTAACCCCTCCTAATAGCTGTGGAAGACGCCGAAGTCTCCTACATTTCACCGCTACTAACTAAGATCAATTGGATTAAATAACACCTAGCCCATGGAACCCGTATATCCGGTTGGTTAAGTGCCTACGGCGACA
Source organism: Pseudeuparius sepicola (assembly GCA_963920635.1). Taxonomy (NCBI): domain Eukaryota; kingdom Metazoa; phylum Arthropoda; class Insecta; order Coleoptera; family Anthribidae; genus Pseudeuparius; species Pseudeuparius sepicola. The sequence goes on from OY987306.1 coordinate 13,471,226, forward strand.
GTATTTTATTTTTTATATTTTTTATATCTTTACCTGATATGCCACTAAACATCCTTTATTATTTATAATTTCAGATACATTTTCTTGGCTTGACATTAAAGTTTATATTCCATGAGTATTTCTAAACTCTATTGGTTTTTATTTAATAAATTGCGTGTGATTGTTTAATAAAATAGTTTGGACTTTCTTGGAAAAACCATGGTACATGTCAAACAGGGAAAATCAATTTGTGTGGGCTATATCATTTTGTAGTATGTACAAGCTATGTTGTTACTGCATACTTGTCTTATCTTTGTAAATTGTGCTTAAACCGTGTTTTCAAATATCGAACAGGTAACAAGATAAGTATACATATAGCGGACGTCGCCTCGGTCGTTAAAGGTACCTCCGAGGCCAAAAAAGATCTTATAATGCAATGTATTAAATTTTTCCTTGTACCCACAATTTCTGATTATAGGTACTTTGAATTAAACTCTAAATGCATTATGGAGTAGATTGTGAGTAATAATCTTCATAATAACCTTTGTTCAATTACTAAAAATGAAAATCAGTAATAAATATAAGAGGCAGAATGTAGCGATAATAAAAAATAAATAAAAAGTTAGGCTTTGTGTAGAATTTAAACCCAGGCCCTACGAATTACTAGTCTCACCCTGCGGTTAGCGAGGTGCCTGTCAAATTTGACCTGTTAGGCGGCTCTTATTTCAAACCAGGGCGTTTTATAAGGTCCTTGGTCCGTTAAAGGGTTGCTAAGCAATACTTTTTCTACCTATCAACCATTTTCGCAGCTAGCAACCAAAATAACACGGCACCTCGAATATTTGACTTTCGCTTTCGGGTCTGTTGCAGAGACTATAAAGTGAACTTTGGTGGACGGGAGCAGGAAATGTTTTTTGTCGTTTCTGGAGATTGTGGTTTTTGACAAATCCTGTTTTTGCTAGACATCCTTCGTATACTATTATTGAAGTACATATTATAATTACAAAATTTAATTCTGCAAACTAAATAGTAATATTTACAGGGCCAGATTAAGGAACTTTTCGCCCCTGGGCCAAAATTCTTTTGCGCCCCCCACCTCAGTAATAATTTTTACCGAAATTATAGTACGAATAAAAAATACAAAATACAAACTTGTGTTAATAAGGATAAATCAATTGTTTTATTATCTGCCAAATTATTTCTTAAATTATTTTTAACTCCAAAACAATACAAAAATCAAAAAAAGAACACTTTTAAATACAGATACTCTTACCTTTTTAGGACAGAAAAAGATCTCTCGCCACTAATGTTTGTTGTATTCAATATTTGGGAATGCAATGATTTTCTGCTCTCTTATATTTTTTAACAATTCCGATTGTTTAAATTGAGCACCAAAATGTTCCTTTTCTAAACTTTCTAAGAAATACTTATTTAAATTGCACGCATTCTTCACCTAAGCATTTATCAAGTTCAGAAGGATAATTTGTAACTATAGTTTTGCTGCTTCCTTGCAAATTTCAATATACGGTAGATTGCATGAAAAATGTAAAAACCAAAAGAGATATACCTACAACGCGTTTGTATGCATATTTTCTTCGTACCAGTTCTGACAGTAAATGATCCAGAATTACGCAATAAGTACTTTACCATCAAACTCCACTTCTCTGCTTTCGTCTGAAATATGTTTTCTAATTCGGATTCTTTTTATTTGGTTACATTTCGTTAAACTATTAGCCATTTCTTCTAATTCATCAAACTTCTCGTCACACCGTGAACCATTTATATAACTAATAATATGTCTATATTTTCCTTTTGAAGCGTCTTGTTCACATTATTAAATTGACTAAGTAACATATTCCAGGTTATTAGTAAAATTCCAGTTTCTAGTTTGTCCATATTAGTACTTTTGAAACCAGTAGCTTGAGCTTTTACAACAGGTGGTTGGCTATGATCTTCAATTTGTTAGAAGCACAGTAATAACTCCCAAAACATTCATAGAGCATCCGAGTTACGTCTGCTCTTGCTGACCACCGAGTTGAACTTAATTTGATTGGAAGAAGTTCTTTACCAGATGCACTTAAAACATTTTTTAATATTTCCCATCTAGTAGTTTAAAGCAGAGAAAAATACATAAAACTTATTCAAAAACATGAAAAATTTTGTTGAATTTAAACAACATTCCGCTGCACATAAACCAACCAGATTTAACGCCCCCTGAGAGCGTGGCGCACCGGGGCCATGGCCCCATGTGCCCTTAGGTTAATCCGGCCCTGCATATTTACCATGAACAGTTAACGACGCCTTTGCACTGATAGTCCCAATCACATTCTCCGCATCGCAAATATACAATCCTTCATCACTAGCTTGAACATGGTCAATCTGTAGAGATTTGTTGTCAATAATTCTCGCTTTTCCGATTGGCATCTTGCCATCCTCTCGTCTCCAAAGGACATTCGGAAGAGGATCGCCTTCTACTGAGCATTCAAATAAAACAGTTTCGCCGATTTTTGCCACCGCATCTAGAGGTTCTTTGTTGAATGTTGGTTTTACTGAAACAAAAAGAAAAATATTAATTACAATAGTAGATAAGCTTATTTGAATGCACAAAACGTGTATCGAAATAAATTGTTTTAAACTTTACTTAATTGAATTTGTAACCAAATTGGAACATCCAGTTTGTCTGATAATTCATTTCGCACCAGACTGCAGAACTTTAAATTACTAAAGTTTTAAGGATTAGTATTCAGAACTTTTTTAAATTCCAGGTAGATTTCACTTACAACTATTGTCCTAGGGATAATTAAATCAACAGTTAAAACTTCTCTGCCGGTTAGAGATGTTAATTGTCTTATTTAAAGTTAAAACTCAAGTTTAAGAAATTGTGTTTAGGTAACTAATCACTTTTATCCTTGAATATGTAATTGTACTTGTGCCAATACAGAAATAAAAGAAACATTTTGAAACAGATTGATAAAAAGGGATTTTCTTTTGCTTATGGTTTATGCGAGACTAGGGCAAAATTTCATAAAAAAAAGTAAAGTATATAGCCTTTAACATTAAATGCGCTTTTGTTTGAAACTAAAATATATTGTTCCAGTTAATATTGTTGCAAAAGTTGCTTTAATTTATGGGGAAGGATATAGAATTATATATATAATTATATATATGTTGGCGCCTTCACTTTAAATAATAATTGAGGATTAAGGTGATAAGAAATTAGTAGGTATATAAGATCATAATTTTCCTTGAATTCTCATTTTCACTTAAAAACGATCAAAGACAGCATACTGATCGAGACTTTGTATTTTTTAAAAACATTGTTGCGTTGAATGCAGGCTCAAGTTTTGTAATCGCTATGTAGCGCTATCTGTCAACATTTGACAGCGCTGTAGTCGCTACAGTGGTACATTGAACGACAAATTTTCAACTTAGAGTTGACTGTCATCAGATTTTTTTGTAGGTTATTTTCATGTATTCTTCGGTATATTATAATATTTTCGTTTTTAAAATATAACTTGATTTTCTGCATTTATATGCCGAAAATGGACGAGTTTACCATTTTAGCAGACGAAAAAATAAACCGACGCGACGTGACGCCAAACAGAAATTTCGAGGCTAAGAGTTTTAGAGATAAAAAAGGATAGAAATATGATAAGTCGGCTATCAAGAAAATCTAGCAAAAATGAAATCGCTGCCGAACCGAGGGCGGCGCTAACTAGCTATCTGTCATTTCTGCCCGTTCAATGCACGTTGACGTAAAGGGCTGGCAGCGATTCCAATTTTGGGGGCGCATTGAACGCAACCAATATACTTAGGGAAATTGAAGTCCCACGACAGAGTTTTTCTTCACCTTGTCTACAAACTTCAAACAAGATAACTTGAATGAAGAAAATATGAGAAAGAAGTAAATCGAAATAATAACAAAATGACAATAAATATTGAAAACTTCCTACCACTTTTTTAAAGTAGGTACACATTCTGGATAGACGAAAAGTAAAAATGATGGACATTGTATATTTATGATGTCAAATTAATATTTGGGAAAAAGGGCCAGAGAAAGACTTTGAAAAGGTTTTAATTTATTCCCAACGTTTCAACTTATTTAAATACAGTATTTAAAATTTAAACTTAAAAATGTGCGATGACAGTAATACACTGTGTCCCGGATAAGAATGAACAGCATGGGGATATTGCAAACAGTGAGAGATACGGCAACAGTTAAATGGAAAAAAGTTGGGCATTTTTGAGGTCAATAAAATGGCATAAACAGATTTCTATTATCTTTTTTCGTTTTTGAGTTATTTTGAAAAAAGTAAAATTTTGCGTTTTCGATTTATTTTTTTCTGAAGTTGTTATCACAGATAACTGATTAATATTTAGACTTCTTATTATTAAATACAGGGCCGCAATAGAAAAAAAAAGGAATTTTCAGTATAATTGTCTCAAAACATTTTAAAAATATTTTGTGTCATACACCATGGTATTTGCAAAGAAAAGTACTTTCAAAATCTGCAAAAAAAATCCAGGTCCGTATTAAAAAATAAATAAAGTTGAAGATGGTTTCTCAAAAACGAAACGTTGTAGAACAAATCTAAAAACGCCATCTTAAAGCCCGTTAAAAAGTGCCATAAGAAAGTGTTCTTCTGTTTTTTCTATCTGTGATAACAATTTCAGAAAAAAATAAAATCGAAAACGCAAAGTTTCACATTTTTCAAAATAACTCAAAAACGAAAAAAAAATATATTAGAAATCTGTTTGTGCCATTTTCTTGACCTCAAAATTGCGCAACTTTTTCCCCATTTAATCTTTGCTCTATCTCTCACCGTTTGCAATATCCCCATGGTGTTCATTCTTATCCGGGACAGAGTGTATTATACAGTATGTCCACGGATAGACATCCCAAGAGGACAAATGGACCAAAAATTTCATTGCTCGACAAAAAGTCATTCTTGATAAAAGTTTCTGCTTCTCGAAAAAATATGGTCCACGAAGAGAATTTTCGATTTTTTTATACAGGGTGTCCAAAAAATACAAAAACATGAAATACCATCAAGAATAAACTACCTTTATTTTATAAAATATCAAAAACTTTTACTTAGAAAAGTTGTTTAGAATTAAAAGATGTGTTCGATTGTCACTTTTGAAACAAATCAGCCAACTCCGATTTTTTTTATTTCCAAGTGTGAAACTCCTTTGTTTTTAAAAATATCAAAAATATTTATTTAGGAAAGTTGTTGATTTTTTATTTTTTTACGTATTTAAATCAAAGTCGCCCGATTTGCTTAAAAAGTTGCAATCAGACACGTCTTTTAATTCTAAACAACTTTTCTAAATACATATTTTTGCTATTTTTAAAAACAAAGGAGTTTCACACTCGGAAATAAAAAAATTGGAGTTGGCTGATATTTTTTGATATTTTTAAAAATAAAGGTAGTTTATTCTTGATGGTGTTACATGTTTTTATATTTTTTTGGACACCCTGTATAAAAAAATCGAAAATTCTCTTTGTGCACCATAGTAACTTTTATCAAGAATGACTTTTTGTCGAAAAATGAAATTTTTGGTCCATTTGCCCTCTTGGGATGTCTATCCGTGGACGTACTGTATATACATAAATATATATAAATTATTTTTAATTTTCAGGCTTAGGCCAGTTAGAGTATTAAAATAATATTGTCTAATTCCAAATTCTTTCTATTTGTCTTGGATTGGCTCAATTAGGCAACCTTCAGACAAATTATTTTCTAGATCCGTTTCTACACAGGTTATACAGGGTGGTTCACTTTTATGTGGTAGGACTTTAACATTAGATAGAAAAAGATAATCTAAAATGAAAATTTTATATCAACATATATCGGGGAAAGCTTAGTTTCCGAGATATAGGGCGTTGAAGTGTTGGAAAAAATATGAAGTATTTTTTACACTGTCCGAACCAGTGGAGATATTTAAACCAAATTTGATGTGTAGTACCACCTTTTTGACTACGATATTTAGTGATAATATGAAGGTCCTGAAATAACCAGTGGTAGAGTTATGGGTTTTCACTATCACTAAATTTAAAAAGTAATTAGTACGGACCTGTCTCACATCAACGTAAAGTTCTTTCAATTCTCTACAAAAAGTGTATCTTGACATTTTTTTGTATCTGCCACGGTTGTGTAGTAAATAAATTATTTCGTTTCCATCTCAGCCTTTTTTGCCTAAAAATGTGTTTTCTAAGATTATTGATAAATATCGCAAATAACAGAAATTAATTATGGAACACTTATCGGATTCAGCTATTTTATTTTTAATTTTATGGAAACAATTTTAAAAATAAACTGGCACTTGGTTTGAGGTACATTACTTTATTATCATTTTAACATTTTTATCAAATCTGTATTATTTCTTAATAATTTTTATAATTCTAAATTTGTAGAATTCTAAATTATACCACGACGAGTAAAACATGATTCTTCCGCCCATAAAATGTTATTTAAAAATTGTCTTATTTCCTTTGACTACAAAATCCATCGGCAAAATACTAATGTCCTTTCTGCATCGCCGTACTGGTGAAGATAAGTGTGCCATGGAAAAGAAAATCTTATTGACAGATAATAATACAATAATCTGTCATCCAGTAGATGAACGTAGCAGCGCCGCAGTTTGTCTTTGTTAATAATTAAAATGCCGTTCCAATTTACAAATGAAGAGCAGGCTGACATCCATTTCTGCTATGGAGTTGCAAATGGGAACTCTGCGGAAGCAGCCAGAGAATACCGGAGGCGATTTCCAAATAGGCGCCATCCGCGTCCCTCGGTGTTTGTTAACATGCACCGGCAATTCAGAACTCGCGGTCTGAGAACTAGAATCGTCGAACGAGGAAATGAAAACAATATCCAACAAGTCAGACGCAACAATGAGATTCTTCGTGAATTCGATAGGAATCCTACAACAAGTAGCAGAAGAGTGTCAGTGGCCCTACGTGTTTCAAAGTCTGCAATTTTGCGAGCTTTAAAAAGAGATCACAGGCATGCGTATCATCTACAACCCGTACAAGGTTTAAGGCCCGGCGATGCAGAAAGAAGATTAGTGTTTTGCCGATGGATTTTGGAGTCAATTGAAGGAAATAGACAATTTTTAAATAACATTTTATGGACGGACGAGTCGTGTTTTACTCTGTACAACCATCATCTGTTTGGACCCTTTTTTTTGCCACAGCGAGTGAATGGTGACAATTTTTTGGAGTTTTTAGTAGCTGAGCATAATAATATGTGGGAAGACATTCCTTTAAACTTAAGATTGTTGGCTTGGTTCCAACTTGACGGCTGTCCTGCACATTTTCACCGAAATGTGAGGAACTGGTTAAATAATAACTTTCCAAATAGGTGGATCGGACGAGGGGGACCGGTCGCTTGGCCACCACGTTCTCCGGACATAACACCTCTGGACTTCTTCGTATGGGGATTTTTAAAAGAACAAGTCTATGCGACTCCTGTAGAAACAAGGGAACAACTTATTGATCGTATCAGAAATGCGTGCGATGAATTGAGAAATGGCAATTTAATCGATGCTGTTCAATCCGTTAGGCGTCGAAGTGAATTATGTGTGCAACAGAATGGATCACATTTTGAACAATTGTTGAATGTTGTACAAATTTAGAATTATAAAAATTATTAAGAAATAATACAGATTTGATAAAAATGTTAAAATGATAATAAAGTAATGTACCTCAAACCAAGTGCCAGTTTATTTTTAAAATTGTTTACATAAAATTAAAAATAAAATAGCTGAATCCGATAAGTGTTCCATAATTAATTTCTGTTATTTGTGTTGCGTGCGTGATAGATAACCAAATAAATGTAATAAATTGGGTCTCAGTTGGAGAGAAAAAAATGGACTGTATTCTAATATTAAGTTTCAAATAAATGAAATTGAGGAATGCGGGAAGGAAAAAACGTCTGACCTTTGAATCTGCGATCTTTCGTGGATTTCTTCTTCACTTTGGCCAGAGATTTACCTGTAGACGGCTTCTTTGATCCTTGTAGTACAATGGACCCGTAATCTGCCGTTGATGCGGAATAATCACGACGCGAAGTCGCGAAATCAAAATCTGCGTGCGTACGATTTACAAGAGAGTCAAGAACTGCACTGTCACACGCGGCATAGGAAATTTTGGGAGAGGTGCGGGGTAAGGAAATGCACGTGTGGTGCGGGGTGCGCAAAATAATCAAGATAAGCAACAACAATAATGACTGAAATTAAATTAACGTAAATTAGACAACACAAAACTATGGGGACGTAACATTACCGCCCACCTAAAATACGAGGTATTTTACGAATCCTCGAGAGGCAAAGGACACAGTTTTGACACTGGTCTCTTCAGGATATGCGAAGCCGTTTTAACAGACACAACTCTCACCTGACCGTCGGCACCAGGATGGATTTTAATAACACGGCCCATAGCCCATTTTAAAGGGGGCAAATTATCTGATTTTATTAAAACCAACGTGTTTTCTTTAATTTCACAACCAGAATTAAACCATTTGGTTTTTTTGATGTAAAGTATGAAGATATTCTTTAGACCATCGGTCCCAGAAATCCTGATGCATTCGGTCAAGTAATTGCCAGCGTGTTAGACGATTGATAGGCGTTTCTAGTAAGCTAGGTTCAGGCGGTGCTATGAGGGGCTCGAATGTAAGAAAGTGACCAGGAGTTAAAGCACAGAAATCATTTGGGTCACTACTCAGAGGTACCAACGGACGCGAATTCAAAATGGCCTCGATCTGAGTAAAAACGGTATACAATTCTTCGTATGTAAGAACCTGTGAACCAATGACTCTCGTAAGGTGAACTTTAACTGATTTTACTGCCGCCTCCCACAAACCCCCAAAGTGGGGGGAAGACGGGGGGTTGAAATGCCATGTAATAGATTCGGAGCTAGCGGCTTGAGAGAACATGACATTAAGTTGACGATGGGCCGATACAAAATTAGTGCCGCAATCACTATACATGTGTTCACAGCGACCCCTCCGAGCAATGAATCTCTTTAAGGCGGCTAAAAAGGCATTCGCAGATAGATCAGATGCCAGCTCAAGGTGTACTGCTTTTGTTGCAAAGCAAACAAATAGGCATAAATAACCTTTCGTTGATTTTACACCTCGGAATCTCCCCATGGTGACACAGAAAGGACCGGCATAATCCACCCCGGTATGCAGGAAGGGTTTTGCGCGAGAAATTCTAGCAGGGGGGAGATCACCCATGGGAACAGGCACTGATGGAATTGGGTTGCATTTGAAACAACGAATGCACTTGGAAAGAACTCTGCGAATTGAGCGCTTAAATGACATGATCCAAAATCTTTGAGCAATCAAGCACTGAACCGTCTGTATGCCGGCATGAAAGTACCTGACATGAAAACTCTGAATGATGAGGTCTGTCAGTCGACTACGGCTTGGTAACAACAAAGGAAATTTGCGAGTAAAAGAAATAGGAGCATGTCGGATTCTGCCTCCTACTCTTAAAAGGCCCTTGTCATCGATAAAGGGTGAAAGTTTGAGAAAACTTTTGGGGAGTTTTGCATGGTTACAAAGTTTTTCAATTTCTTCTGAAAAATATGAATTTTGTGTATGCCTAACGAGGTAAAAAGTAGCATCATCAAGCTCCTGAGTACTTAAGGCGCCTATGCAAACTGATGCTTTATTTTTAGAATGTTGAATAAATCGAAGAATATAGCACAAAATCCGTACAATACTATTAAAGGAAGAAAATTTGTTCATAAGTGAATCCAAAAAATTTGGTGGTGACTGATTAGTTAAAAGAACCACTTTACGTTCTTCTGACAGATTATCAGAACACTCAGACAAATCTGAGGCCTTTCGCCAAAAATGGTTAGTAGATAAAAGAAAGGTGGCCCCGTCCACCATAAGGAACACTGCAATAACTCGCGAGGTAACAAACCTCTGGAACCTACGTCTGCGGGATTTTGATCTGATTTAATATGAAACCAAAATTCGGGTGAAACTTCCTTTTGAATAAAAGCAACACGGTTTCCTACGAAAGTTTTCCACCGGTGCGGAGGAGACTGAATCCAGTTGAGGGCGACTGTGGAATCTGACCAACAGTAGACATTCCGAATCGACAACTTTTCTTGAAATTGTTGAAAAACTAATGAAGCTAACCGTGCAGCCAACACAGCTGCGCATAGTTCTAGCCTGGGCAAAGTTATCTTTTTTAAAGGTGCTACTTTTGATTTAGCTGTGATGAAACGAAGCTTTGCCCCGTTAGAATTTAGAACGAAGCGTAGATAAACTACGGCACAGTAACCTTTTTCGCTAGCATCTCCAAATGAATGAATTTCACAGGCCTGAAAACTCAAAGGTAGGACGAAACGAGGAATTTCCAATCCGGACAGGCAAGGAAGATCCTTAAGGTATCGTTCCCACATGCGGAGAACTTCCGAAGGAGGGTGATCATCCCAATTTAATTTCAAGGCCCAAAGCCTTTGGATGAGATGTTTCATAAAAAAGGTAAGGGGAGACATAAATCCCAGAGGGTCGAAAATGCGCGCCAAATTTGAAAGAATGTTCCTTTTGGTGCAATCTTCATCCACAGATTGGACATGAAATCTGAAGCAATCTGATACTGGATTCCACTGCAACCCTAGAACCTTAAGCGAATTTTCAAAATCTGATGAAAAGGAGAGGGGGTCAATAACGGATCGTTAGTCGACCATTTGCGTAGAACAAATCTGCCCTGCGACATTAACCCAATGAGTTCTTGCTGCAATAGTTTGGCTTCCTCTAAAGATGATGCTCCTGTCACAATGTCATCGACATAGGTGTCATTTTTGACAGCTTGAGCAGCCAGAGGAAACTTTTGACCATCGTCATCAGCCAATTGCAATAATGTGCGGATAGCAAGAAAAGGTGCACTTGACATACCGTAAGTAACTGTCAAAAGACGATAATCCTGTATCTCGTCTTGCGGAGAGAATCTCCAGAGGATTTTCTGATATTCACAGTGCTCTGGAATAATGCGAATTTGTCTATACATCATTTTGATGTCTGCGGTAAACACGAAAGCGTGTAGACGAAAATTTAGCAAAATAGAGAAAATATCTCTTTGTAATTTGGCTCCAACGAGGAGGTGATCATTCAAGGACGACTGATTTGACAGTTTTGCTGAGGCATTGAACACAACCCTGAGTTAGGTGGAAGTGGCTTCAGGGCGGACCACACAAAGGTGGGGAATATAATAAGATAAATCTGAGGAAGATTTTTCAGCAACTTCCATGTGACCTAACTCGAAATATTCTTCCATGAATAAAGAATATTGTTCATACAAGGGCGGATTTTTTAAAAGGCGATTTTCAAGAGAATGAAATCTGCGAAGAGCAAGAGAACGACTGTCATGAAAAGAAGGCAAAGTGTCGCCTTTAAAGGGCAGTTTTAGAACAAATCGACCCTCAGTATCACGCTGATATGTTTTAAGAAAGATTTCTTCACATCTAATGTCTTCCTTGGACATAGATCTGACTTCAGGAACTTCCTCAATTTCCCAGAATTTTTTAACACTTTCTTCCAGCGATGAAATCTCTAGGGAATGACAGAATAAAGTTTTTAAAGAAGGTGATGTGAAGGAGTTTACCTTGCCGCTTAAGACATAACCAAAAATTGTATTAAGTGCGTCCGGTTGCCCTATCTCGCCGCAAATAATTTGCCCTCCTAAAAGAAGCTTTGTATAAATATCAGCCCCTAACAGGATATCTATAGAACCGGGAATGTGAAAAGTAGGATCGGCCAATGACAAATTTGAAATATGAGACCACTGAGCATAGGACATCTCAGTAGTTGGCAAATTGTTACAGATTTTGTTTAAGATTAGCGTATCTATATTTATAATAATTTCTCTTGAGTTGCAAGGCTTTATTGTCAAAGAAATATATCCTTGGTAAGCTACGGATTGCATGGAGTCGAGACCTGATAGATTGACACGGCAGTCTTTGGCTTTGAAACCCAATGATTGAAGACACTTCTTTGAAATAAAGGACGCCATGCTACCTGGATCTAGCAGGGCGCGGACAGTGTGATATTTGCCAAAGTTGTCTAAAACTCGAACTTTTGCTGTTGAGAGCAGTACGCTTGATTTTTCCGACAAAAAACCTGCATTGGTCGATACTGAACTTTGAGCGATAAGTTGTTGCTCTCGATTCTCAGAAGATGATTGTGGTGCATTATTATTGCAATTTGAAGATTCAGAAAAATGCAAAAGTGTGTGATGCTTCTGTCCGCATTTATGACATAAAGAAGCTGAGTTACAACTTATGGTTGCATGTGGGTTCAAACAATTTACGCAAAGCTTGCATTTTCTTATAAGGTTGTAACGATTTCGAGGTAATTGGTTCAAAAGTTCCGGACATTTATAGACAAGATGATCGAGTTTGCATATGAAGCATGGCGAATTATTATTGGAGTTATCAGCATTTACCATGAATGAAGTTGTACTGCGTAAAGATTTCTTATTTTGTTCAAATTTCCTTGCGTATTTGACAGTTTGATTTTTTGACGTATTTAAATTTTGTAACGCACAACAATGTTCGTGGAAAAAATCAAAAACTTTTGAAAATGATGGAAATTCGCTTGATTTGTGATATAATTCAAAACTTTCACCAAATGAAATGTGCACTCTGTTCAACAACATTTGAACTAATATGAAATCCCAGCTATTGACTGGCAGATTCATGTTTTTTAGCGCTTGCAAATTCGTGGAAAAAATGTCTAAGAGTTCTGTGGGATCATTTGATTTCATTTTTTGACACTCATCTATATTTGACCAATACGCAAGAGCAAGTTTACGCCGATTTGTGTATCTTTTCGTTAAAGCACTATAGGCAATTGCATAATTTGCAGCTGTCATTTTGACATTTTGGATAACAGTATATGCGGAACCTTTTAAAGTGATTGGAGCTACGATTTGTGTTAATAGTAGAAATTTGCAGGTAAGTGAATGAGTAGGTGTGCCATAAAAGTTTGTTTTTAAAGTTCTTAATACTGGGGCATATTATTTTAATATTTTATATTATAAAATTCATAGAGATCGTCCTTAATGCGGCCCTGCCCCGTATTAGTCCTCAGAATTGTTCACGTTTTTCCATCGTGTAAATGTTTACGCCCAACTTGCATTTTGATTGAATAGAGTGTAGTTGTCCATTTTTCCTTGTTATTATTTTTTCATATTTATCATTTTGAACTTCGCGTAGTTCATTTTTACCTATATATTTTAGGTTTTTATTTTGAGATTTGAGAAGTTCTAATTAATAAAGTCATGCTCAGATATAAAATTATTATTTAGAATTTAATATATAATCTCCTAAGCTTGAAAAAAACTTTTTTAAATCGGTATTAAAAAGCCTCAAACCAGTCTATCTATCTATTTCAAACCAGTCATTGAAAGATCAAAATGCGGCACTAAAGTAAGCCATTATACTCAGTACCTACTCTTTTTTTCTATCAGTTGGCCTTGGCGAGATGTAAACAAATCAAACGTCAGATCGGTTCATCGCCCATAAAACGTGGCCATCAGATATTCAAAACCCGGCCAATATCATTTAACGTTTCAGCCTCATTGCGGAATTGTTATCTACAACAACACAATATTTTAGTATAAGTATTTTGGTCTGTTTGAACATCAATATTATTTCTATGTAAGCTGCATGTGATGCACCATCTTAGTTCCTCCAAAGTGCGTCGTGGCATATCGTGCTTGATCAAGATCAAGTCATAAGCAACGACGCGCGCGGTCGGTCATCGGTGGGCGACTTCCTTTTTTTTTTTAGTTATTTGACTTGATAAAACTTTTCTCGATTTCAAAAAATATAATATGTAGGTACCTCGGCACTGTAAGTTTCTTTTCATGACTCACGTGGTTTATTTGCCTCGGCCAAATGCCTCGGCAACTAACTATATTCCACATGAGTCGAACTTTAATACCTTGGTACTTGGTACATTATATAACTATTAAAGTTGGACTTTTTATGGACGTAGGTATCTTAAAATAGTTATATTGGAGAAAGTGTTTTCCTTTGCTATTTTTGACTTGCATGCCAAATGCAAAGAATTCATTCATTCATTTTATTCCGTCATTTTTTAAATTAATATGCAAATGACTACGCAGATTTGTGGGTGAACATAATATTTTTATATTTTGTTGCTTATTCAAAATTTTTGTTGCTTACTAATTTGCATAATATTTATTTAAATCGACTTCAAAATTAGAGGTCCGCAAAAAGTAGGCCTATAGCTTTTATATAACATAATGCAAAGAGAAAAATGTGAAAATAAATGTAAAACAATTATTTCTAAGATTGTTTCATTGTAACTTTACTTAGTCAAACTGCCTAGCGCCAGGATCAAAAAATTACCTAATTTTAAAAAGAAACAGCAACTACGAAGTAAATGTTGAAAAATATTACCTAAGCGACCAAAAATGTATTAGTATTACCTCTCTATTCATTCGGTAATATTATTTGAAAATAAAATTTCTGATTGTTTTTTCCTTTTTTCGATCCTGATGCTAGAGTCCCTGGTAAATTAACGAAGGGAATATTCTATCTAGTATTCTTCAAAAAAAAAATGAACAAATTCTCACCGTTTCAGAACTAAATTCACTGTTTTGTCATTCTTTTTGTTTTTCTTTTGCAGGAGTCGGTACTTCCGCATCTGCATGTTATAAAAGATGCCAGTCAAGTTGCTGCAATAACATGCAGTCTAAAATGGATTTTAGAATTTACAAGGCTCGGTCTGTACATTATTGTCCACCAATTATAGATTTTAGTCGTAGGTACTATTTTGGAAGGTTACTGGAATCTATTCACTGTACAGCCTATTTTGCTTATTACACTTACCGTGAACTGTTAGAAGTGCTGCCGGCGATTCTCGCACGCCAACTAAATTGTGTGCCACACATTTGTATCGGCCTTCGTCACCTTGGCGCACTTCGGCAATCATTAAGTTCCCTCCATCGACGACCCGAAGATGGCGACCATCTATTTCTAAGTCGCTTCCGTCTTTCTTCCAAACCAGCGACGGCTCGGGATGACCCTTGGGTGGTCCACATTGTAGCAAGGCAGTTTCTCCAGCAGCCACACGCGTATTACTTGGAATCACTCTGAATTCGTCCCGGAGAACTGAAATTCAAAGATAGGTTAGTTGCAGATTCTAGATTCATACAGATATAGCATTCTACTGTAGGAGGTACTGACAAAGTAAACAAAGAGACATTTTAACACAGAGTCGTGTCGCGTGGTGAATGTTGCAGAAATTTAGTTGCAAAACGTGTAAATACATGGTGCTGATGTAACGTCAATCTACTACATATACCAGTGCTAGGCACAGAATAAAAGTTAACTATTTTTAATTTGCTAATAACAGATTCATATAACTAGAGCTGGTTATAGCTTCCCTCGTAGCTTCCTAAAATAAGAATATGCAAAAGCATGCCATTCCCATTTCTACTTTTAATTTAATATTTTGTCGTGAAATTTTCTTACCGAAATTTGCCCGGTTCTTGAATTAAACAGGTAAATTATTAGTCGATACCGAATGTAATGTTTTTAACTTGAGATAATTATAAAATTATAAAACAGCTCTGAGCTAGTATAATAATTGTAGAGAATATATATGAACTTTGAATGAACTTTCGAGGAGTTATGTTTTTAACTGTACTGACCAATTTTATAGTTTAAGGAATATTCCATTACAGAAATGTTAATATACTTGCAGAAAACTTTGTGTAAGAAAATATATATTTATTATACTTATTAAATGTTGTAAACACTCTGTATATGTAGTGCAAACCATTAATTATTTCCTCCAAAGTTCGAAGGAAAAGTTTGTGTTGAGCTCAACTGCAAGATAGTTGGAAATTGCTGAATGCCCGTTGTAAGTAATATTCCAAATTACGGGATGCCTCAGTTGCATGTTGCATAGTGAACAGTGCAAGTTTGGAGAAACATACAGGGTGTGTATCTCCGAAATGCGCTTGTAAATAAGTGCAGTTAAATTGCAAGAAAATTTCTTAACCATGTTTTCATAGAGCAAAAAATAATAACTTAAGGAGGGATTGCAGAATTTCGAGAAAAGCTGAATTCCCCGAATCCACTTCTTTGCATGCTTTTTTTACACTTGCCATTTTTTTGTTTGTTAATCTTTTCGAGTTCGGTAAAAACATTTTTTACATAGAATCATTGAGTAATATTCCTTTATTCAATGATAGAATTCATTGGCCTAGAGAGATATTTTCTTTAGGTAGGGGTTTAAAAAATATTCTGTGGTTTGTTTTTACCGAAACAGAAAATATTCGCAAACAAAAAAGTGATTCTAAATTTAAGAAATATTGGTATATCATTATTATTTCAGATGTGTCTTGTAGAGCCCGAATGTTTAACGTCAGTATATCATACTGAAATCTAACATTTCGTGATTGTATAGACCCTGTCACATAACGCTGAACAACATATTTGAAGGAATAAGTTTATACAGAGAAATGTTAGGGTAACCATTAATTATACCTAACTTCAACTGGGCATTTCGCATTTGTGTGCACATCCTCCAAAATCTCCTATCTTAAGATCTTAGGTATTACAACGTTCTTCGCGACTGCCTGGCTGTTAGTGGAAACATTTATTGCGTCGTATTAAGCTACATAGTTTATAACTAAGTAAAAGCGTGCTGTGTAACGAGGCGCTTTGTCGGCAAATTAATAGGATTCATGGAATAGCTCTTGCCGTTACAAGACATTACAAAATATTATAGGTCTTCAAAACCTTTATGGCATACACTTGTGTGTTTATACACACACATCTTGTGTACATTATTATTACATATACAAGAAGTTCACATTTTACACGGCAAAACATTATGTTGATTGTTTAGGTAAACGTAAACATGTGACGGCTAACGTTTAATGAAGGACGTAGAAGATTTTAGGTAAATGTACAGGAGGATAAGTGTGGTACAAGTGACTAAAGACAGACATCGTAACATTTAGCACACTAGGCGCAAGTTATATGCACAGAAAGTACGCAATCACCTATAAAAATGCATACTCTATTTTTTAGGAAATATTCTATGCTGATCTCGCATTTTTAATGTATAAAAAATATTGTATCCAGTCGCGGCGTCTCTCGTTGTTGTCTTGCCCGTTTATAAAAATAAAGATTGCTTTAAAAAACACTTCTGCGTGTTTGCGTTGTTAAGGCCACAAAATATATAGGTTAAGAAATGCGGCGTCAATGCTTTTGCCTGGCAACACCGCTGACAGGAGGCAGAACGGTCAGCGCCACCTTATCGGGTTGGATGAACCTTGGTTGGAATTTCTGTAAGGAATTCTGCGGGGGGGGGCAAAGGGGGAGAAGCGGGAAATTTGAACTAGGATCTCCCACTGGAATATTGAATTACTTTTAATTATTGCTTTATTTCAAAAAAAGAGCGCATAATGTGATATATTCCGCCACATTATGTGTTCCTTTTCCGAAATAAAACAATTAAAAGGACTACAGGGATATATTAAAGTATTTTCGTTATATATATATATATATATATATATATATATATATATATATATATATATATATATATATATATATATTTAAAACAAAAACCAAAGAAACATATCAGGCAGGTATAATAATAATAATTCTCGGCCTCACAATACTCCAATCTAGGAGTATTGTGGGGAGAGGGGTGGCAATTACTAGTATTTAGGATTATTTTTGTCACCACCACCAATAAAACCATATACAAAAACTTAATGAATAGAAACAAAATAAAAATTAACTCCTATTTAGAAAATACATATCACAGGTCCTTGGTCCTCTTTCAGTCCGGATAAATCACAGATAAACAGTCTTGGTCATTGTTAATATCCCCAGTCTACCGAACTTGGTTCGGCAATCCGGAAACATGTAATAAAGATAAAATCGATTAGTGAGTTCCTTATCAGCAGATCGCAATAGCTACAAGTAAGGGAAGCAAATATGTTAGATAGGAAATAATAAAGACAGTTAGGAATTTTTAAACTTCTTGAGTTTTTTAGTATGTCCCTCACTAATTCCCTTCGTACCTTTTTTCTCCCTGATATACTTAAAAATAGTTAATGTCACACATTATTTATTAATGAATAAAGCAATTTGACCTATTGTGGATGCTGTTGAAGTAACTCCGGCCATGTCCATGTCCATGTAACTCCGGCCACGCCACCTGCTGCGTCTTCTATTCTCAAATTAAGTTGCCTCCATTCTCCGTTTCAACAGTTTCCATTGTATCTAAAATAATAAAAAGGTGTTATTTTTTACTATCGGTACCACCTATCTTTAAATCAAACAGAAAACTACTACTGGAGTTAAACAATAAAAAACACATTGAAACACACTAAACACAGAAAATAATAACTGCTGAAAAACAACGACTACTAAGTAGACGGGGCTTTCAGTACGAGTCATTTTAGCAGTCGAACGAAACTGGTTCGACTATGCTTTTACTGACTATTGTTATTAATCTAGTGGTAATAACATAGACAAGAAGAAACAACAGGAATAAAGGGAATAAATATAACTTGTAACAGTGTCTCTAAAAATAGCCCCCTAACCATACTTTTCACACTGCCTATTCATATTTGGAATATTCCTCGAATAACACATTGAAATAATTCGGGAAGAACTGTTATGAGTTATGGCATTAATAAATAATAACATATTTGACTTACCTTGTTCGAGATTGTTGATATATTTTTTTATTAAAACTTCAAAATTTGCAAATTCATCGATCGCCAAGGCGTCTGATCCGGCGATTCTATTGGTCCAACCCTCCAACCCGTAATGTATAGGCAACCCTTTTAACATAGGGTCGCGTTCAGAGCGAATATAGCTCACTTTTTGCTACCTTCGATCATACCCTTTGGCCTTCACAACCCGACGTAATGGCCGACCTGTGTTGCCAATGCGCCGGGTCCAGTTGCATAGCAGACCCCTGGTTAAGGCTTAATAAATGACGCCTCAGTTGATATGTCAGTTGGAGCTGCAATTTTTTGCTATTGCTTTTCTAATCTAGGTACCTATTGCATGTCCAAAAATGTTTGAAAGTGCGTGTGGCGTGTGTTATATTTAATTGGACATTCTTATTAAATATAAAATTTCCTTTCCCTCGGCATATTATTTACATTCATGAAATTTATTGGCGAGTTCAATGGTGTTAATGAAAAAATAAAAATAAACCTTTTTAAAAACCAGCTTTTATTTAAGCCATGTACTAAAACGTTTAGGTTTTCTTTAAGATAATTTAATGAAACACTTTTAAATCAAAACGCTTGTCGCCCGAACAGTAAAGTAAAAAATTCGTACTTTGGCGTGTGAAAATTAATTGATACCTACATTTATGAACAGTTCGCGCGACAAACTGGCGTTGAATTATCTTAACGAAAACCTAAACATATTTTACCCGTTTTAGTACATGGCTTAAATAAAAGCTTGTTTTTAAAAAGGTTTCTTTTTTAGTTTTTATTTTATTTTGTGCTATTTAGTAGCTATTTGATTCCCATCTCAAAAAGGTGGTAAAGAAATTTAGTCCGCCATCTCGGGGCATGCGCTCTATTGGATTTTGTATGACGTTACTCACCTCATCGTTTTATACTCGCCAAATCCTTTCCCATGTCGAGGAGGTTACTAAGAATTAGATAATCCGTCATCCGTCTATATTATTTATAAACGAGCGGTTTATCATAGTTTTATTCTTTCGGCAGAATTGCTATCCGAGATCATAGGGTGAGGGGAGTAATCCGAACGAGTAATGACTATAATGCTCGAGTTGAGTACTATGCTTTTTCCACGACTTTAGATGAGTTCAGAAGAATTCGAACGTATAAAATAAGAGGAATTTTTACAATACTCGTTGAAAATATAACTTCAATACATATGTACTTACTTACATGTTTCCGAAATCAGCTCGCTTCAAACAGGCACGAATAAACCATTTAAACGTTTCCATAGACTACCCTATTCACCTCGTGTCTTGTTTTGGCAAGTTCATGACAATATTAGAAAACTGATAAAAATCGACCTATATATATACTATATTGGAGATTGAGATTGAGGGAAGAAAGATGACCTGAATAAAAGGCAGGAAGTTTATGTGAAATAACGTGATAATGCAAAATATTATTTTGGGACAAACTACTTTCGGTAACGGACAGAGCGAACCAGCATTCGATATCTAATGGATTGCATGATTTCATGCGAAATCGTTCAAAAGTGGGTAGACCGAGATAGTGGAGCGAAATCGGGCTAAAAAGTCGCTCCGTTTCTCGAAATAGTTATTTTTGTTACGAGTACCTAAAATGATGTTTTTCAGGACGAATCATTGCTGTTATTGGCGCATTGGCGTTAGCTGAGTCCCGAATAGCAGATGAATTTCCCTGAATTGCCAAATATTTACAAAAACTGTTAAACGCTTTTGGGGACAGTATGGTCAAAGTTTACAGATTCTGTAAACTTTGGTATGGGGGACTACCAGACGCTTTCGTTTAATTTTCGATTGGGTCACTCCGCACCGTACAAAACATTGTTAACTCGTACTAGTGAGGTGATTTGGGACACAGTAGCAAAATGTGTTATATTTAAAAAGACTTGGGATTTTCCTAATAGTATCGCTGCTATAGATGGGAACAGAAGTTTAGAATTTTTTTATATAAAATACCATCTCTCCCAACAATCGCAGATAATATTGTTTTATCTAGTTTATGTCTACATAACTTTCTTCGGGACGACAATGATTCCTTAACTGTATTAGATACATGAAGAAAAGACAGAAAAGTAAGCTCCTATATTTGGAAAAAATTATCTACTGATGCAATTGAACTATAAGAGATAATTTTAAGGAATGAAATATTCACTTGCATAGGTGCAGTTTCTTCGCAGCCATCGCCATCGTTAATGCTGGAATATTGTAAAAAAATTGAATCTTTCAAAAGTGCTACAAAAATATATATTAATTTGTTTTGTTTATAACTTCATAGTCAGTGTTTCGCTGTTCATTTCTAAACTACGTATGTCCATACCTATATTTTATATTAAAATGAAATTAGAACTTATAGGGTACCGTTTTCTTCAATTTCCTCACCAATATTATTTATCCAAATATCTTCTTTCTGTTTTGGTTGCTATAATTTTTGTTACTCTATCGTAGAGTTCATTTTGTTATTCAGGAGTAGAATTAATCCATCGATTTTTCTCTCCATCCATGCTGATATAGTAATGGCATAAATAAAATTTCAAGTGGTGGCTGCTTGCCACGTAAAAAACCGCTTTGTTATTCCCACTTGTCCGTCAACGAGCAGCAGATCGCAGCATGATGCCAGCCAATACTGTCGGTGGAATTAAATTTTGTGCTGTCACACGCTTTTAGCGCTCTGGTTAGGTGAGAACGGTTCTTAAATCGTTAGCCAAGAAAATAAACAATGAGATAATAATTAACGTCCCTAACTATACAACACAATATAGTTTAACAGCCTATATGGACCTAAAATATTAGAAATGGCCGTTAAGTTAATCTTTCATTCTTTCCCGACTTTTTAGAATTTCCTCTACCCCGAACATCTGAATTGTACTCTAGTGCCAATTTGATGTATTTTACAAGCAAAATTTCGACTTTAAAGTCGGAATTTTGACTTCAAAGTCGGACTTTGAGTTTTAATAAAGCCGAAAATACGACTTCAAAGTCGAACTTAGACTTTTAAAGTCGAAATTTCGAGTTCAAAGTCGAACTTCGACTTTTAAAGTCAGAATTTCGACATTTAAAGTAGACCTTCGACTTTGAAAATCGGACTTCGACTTTGAAGATCGGAAGTTCAAAGTTTAAAGTTACTTGGAAGAACGTATATACAAAGCATCAAGACAGGAAATTTTCTGTTAGCAAATGTTTTCAAAAATGGTATTTTAATTTTGGGTTGCCAAACAAATTTGCAGGTTTTGTGTAAGTCTCAATTTATTTACATAGATTTAACATTGCAATATTGTACGAATATACATAAATGGACATTATATACCTCTAGAATTTAGTTTACTAAAAAATAAATCGGAAGAGACTATTTTTACGCATTCTTGGTGGCGTAAAATACAAAAAATAGGGTTAAATAGTGAATATAAAGACAAGCACTGTGAAATTGGAAAGTGGCTTCATTATTGTTTTGGGTTGGTATTTTTGGATCCAAATGTAGTATGTAAGTGATTTTTTTGTTTTCGAGTTAATGAAAATAAAACCAAATAATAACAGATTAACAGCTTTTGCAGATTATTTTTAATAGATTATTTTATTTCCGAAGAAGCCAATTTTCCGCCTTACATTTGGGCTGACGCCTCTTCCGCTTTAAATAAAACCACAAACGCTTGTGAATTTTTCCACTGACATTTCAATAACGGTTTCTATTATAGTTCACCGACAATTTTTTAATTTATGGATGTTCTGCTAAAGTTTCAAACGGAAGTATAATATATAAAATGTAATACTTAATGTTGGCTCTCCTTACAAATGCAAAAACTCAGGCATAGACGGCGAGATTTCTTGCGAAAATTAATGTTATAGATTAAAAAGTGAAAAAATATATTTGCTTCATTTTGTCAAAGTTATTTCGAATGTATACGGACACAACGAGTAGATGTACCTAACAATATGTAGGTAATAATAATGATGAAATTACGAGTAGTTTGTATTTTGTTATGAATATTTAATAAACATACTAAATCACAGTAAAACATAATATCCTATTTCCTATTTCTTTGAGCCTTCATCTCCTATCAATTTTAATTCATAAAAATGAAATAATGAAAATAGCTATAACCATCATTATACTGCCTAATGAATAGTGTAACGAATTTCGTAGTGCCAAAACAAAGGCGCAAAAGCTCTGTGACGAAAATCGTAGCATT
Source organism: Pseudeuparius sepicola (assembly GCA_963920635.1). NCBI lineage: Eukaryota > Metazoa > Arthropoda > Insecta > Coleoptera > Anthribidae > Pseudeuparius > Pseudeuparius sepicola. Next base: position 13,494,162 of record OY987306.1, read on the forward strand.
TTCTGAGCTTTACTTAACCGTTGTGGCGAATATCCGATCGCCCCTCATACGTGCTCGATGGGAGTAAGGTCAGAGGATTGAGAAGGCCAAGGCAAAATATTAATTTCATTGTCCTGTAAAAATTCGCTCACGACACTTGCTGCATGAGGACGCGCATTGTCGTGCATTAGTTGAAATTTTGGTCCAATTCTCTCAGCATATGGAACAATAATAGACCGAAGAATAATGTTTTGATAATTATTGGAATTTAGATACCGCTCCAACCGAACATGATGAGTTCTTCCGCCGATATTGATACCGCCCCATACCATGATCGCGATGCCTCCTTGAATCTGGCCAAAGTTCAGTTTAAATTTAAATGTTCTTGTACCCACTGGAAACTGGTTGTGCGATTTCCTTGTGATAATGCTGGAACTTTTACAGGCCGGTGGCCATTAATGAGTTCTTCGTAGAGCCTCTTTTGGACAGTTTGGTCACTAACCCGTACATTGTGTATATTGTGTAGCTGAATAACCAATTTCGACGCAGTGATACTGCGGTCTCGCAAGGCTAGCCATCTTAGAAATGTATCCTAAATTGGGGCAGTTACCCTTATACCGTTATCTTAACGTCTCCTGTTTCTTGGTATCTTATCCATAAACGATTAATAACACTCTTGGATGTGTTAAGAGTTTCTGGTTTCTGCGATATCTCTTTGTAAAATTCCAGCCTCTAACATGCCAATAACATCGTTTCACGTTCCAAATGATGTCTCTGTACCATAAAATGTTTAATATCAAACCAAACTTGCCTAGCATTGAATGACAAACACATATTCTGCGCACAGTCGTACTATTTTTTAAAATATTTAAATACGAAATAATTAACAAAATATTGTGCATTTTTATATTTCTCCCTTAGAGTTTTGATGTGTCTATTTGGTATATACCCGCTCTCTTTTAATGAGCAACCCACGACACACGGCGGTGTTTTTGATGGCTGCGGCTTCGTCGACTTCAGCTCCGTAAATACTTATCTGGATTGCGAGGGGTTTGTATCGATCTATGTCCAAAGTCGCTCTGTCGCGAGTGCCGCGTATATTTTTTTCCAAAGGTGGAGATGTAGTTTTCAGATGAGTTTTCATATTTGAATTTTATTGCAACTTATTATACAGGGTGTCCCCGGTTTTGGTTGCTCATACCATAAATATACATGCATTTTCAATTTTCGAGAAAAAGCCATTCTTCATAAAACATTTTGCTTGCTTCAAAACCCTCGAAAATTAGTTATTTGTTGGATTTAAATTATAAGGTGTCCAAAATTTAAGAAGAATAAAAAAGTATGAATAGCAATTTACCGAAAATCTTAAAGCTATGTACAAAATCAATTAGGAAGAGTTGTATGGAATTAAATTTTGTGCTAAAATTAGCGGCTTTGGAAAACGCAATTTTATATAAAAACCATGCCATATTACGAAATTTGAAAACTCACCCTGTATATAAATGTATTATATTTCAGTATATTACAGTTACAAGTTCTGCTAAACGATGTGTTACTATAATACAAATGGTTATTTTCCTATGGTTTTATTCCCCTTTTACAATCCACTTATTTATTTTTAATTCCTTTACTATCACCACAAACACAAGTATGAGAAAAATATGTAAAAACTGCTCTAGAAAAAACTATTATAACAGAGCGCACACTCCAAGAAAAATATCACGAGCCGCCACTGCCCTGTATAAAAAATCAACCAACAACGAATATGATGGGGAAGCAGTTGGACACAAAATATTATTTTGCTGGTATAATACTAAATACGAGACTATATACAGGGTGAGTTTTTTTCGATGCCCACTATGGGGATCTCGGAAACTAGCAGTGCTAGAACAAAGGTTAAATGGGGAAAGAATTGCAGTTTTGAATGCTCAACATAATGCCCCTTTTGGATTTTCAAAAAAGTTCATGGCTCACTAGATATTTTGAAAAAAGTGATTTTTTGCTAGTTCATCAGATCCCTGTATAGCTCCATTATTTCTGATCATACAGAAAAACTGTAGAGACAAAAATTTTAGATAAATTTGGGCTTAATAAGATAATCTTATCCAATTTTTTATGTTGTTTGTGATTATTGAGATATGACATAAACTTGTGTTTTTTAAATGTAAATCATAGTTGGCTGTGGCCTTATCAAATCGGCCATTTTTTGAGCTTCCCAAAAATGTAATACTCGGCGTAGTTATTATAATAAATAAAATAGTTATAGCTAATTTTCTGATTTTTTTTTTAATTTTCACATAGTCAGCCATGGAATATTTTCATAATTACGTTCTATTTTATAATAAGACATATTTCAAACTTTCAAATATTTTATTTTTAGCTGGTAACAAAATGTAACAAAATAAAACAAAAATTATCATGATGGAGTTCCACCACATAATTATTTGCCCGTAAGAAATTACCTAGATCAGCTCAAGTTGTACCTATAGGGAGAAATAGACCTATTTCCTGGCAGCCCCGATCCCCAGATTTGTCTGTTTTGGATTTATTTTTGTAGGGAACAGTACAAAGTAAAGTATGAGACAATTTTTGATTTAAGAGCAGCTGTTTTAGAAGCAACTGCCAGTATTGACAGGAGCTCTCTAAGAAAGGCGACAAATTCAGTTTGATGAATGCAATATTTGCATAAATAATAATGGTGGGTTTTTTGGACACCTTTTAAAATATTAATAATTTCAATTTGAGTTTTTTAATTTTTGTTTTATTTTGTTACATTTTGTTACCTGCTAAAAACAAAATATTATAAAGTTTTAAGTATGTCTAATTATAAAATAGAACGTAATTATGAAAATATTCCATGGCTGACTATGTGAAAATTTAAAAAAATCAGAAAATTAGCCATAGCTCTTTTATTTTTTATAATAACTATGCCGAGTATTATACCTTTGGAAAGCTCAAAAAATTGCCAATTTTACAAGGCCACAGCCAATTATGATTTACATTTAGAAAAACACAAGTTTATGTCATAACTCAAAAATCACAAACAACATAAAAAATTGGATAAGATTATTTTATTAAGCCCAAAATTATCTACAATTTTTATCTCTACAGTTTTTCTGTATGATCAGAAATAACGGAGCTACAGAGATCTGATGAAATAGCAAAAAATCACTCTTTTCAAAATATCTAGTGAGCCATGAACTTTTTTAAAAATCCAAAAGGGGCATTAGATTGATCATTCAAAACTGCAATTCTTTTCCCATTTAACCTTTGTTCTAGCTCTGCTAGTTTCCGAGATCCCCATAGTGGGCATCGAAAAAAAAAACTCTAGCTTGGCTGCCCACAGTTGTACAATTTGTTAGTATTTTAAAGTTTTTAAAATGTGACTTGGTGTGACCTTCTATTTGTGGTTTTTACTGTTGTATAATGCTTTATGCTCCAATTTTCCTGTACACACTTGACAAGTGAGTATGACATGACGTTAAAACAATTTAGTTTTTCCACAGTTAACTTTTTCCAACCCCCTATTTTATGTCATACTTTCTTTTTAGGTGGTACTGAGGATGGCTTAGCCGAAAGCGCTTTACCATGATTTTTAATTAAATTGTTTGCACGGAAATACACTTCTTTTCCCTTTTCATCTATATATACGTGCACACAGCCCCACACTCCTTTAAAAAAAAACTCACCCTGTATATAAATGTATTATATTTCAGTATATTACAGTTACAAGTTCTGCTAAACGATGTGTTACTATAATACAAATGGTTATTTTCCTATGGTTTTATTCCCCTTTTACAATCCACTTATTTATTTTTAATTCCTTTACTATCACCACAAACACTTCGTCGAGGCAACACTAAAAGCCAAAATTAATAGCATGCATGTTTAACAGGATTATAAACCTTAAGTATGCATAGATTCTAAATAATTGAAGTATCGCTTTTTATGACAACTAAATGTCGCATATAATATTAACTAACCACAGCTAGGAAAGAGCTAGTTATGTTCTAGAAGTTGCTACCTCATCATAGAAATTACGCCGTAGAAACTACAAACTCAGCACAGTCTAGATGGACTCTCGAACACCTTAAAATCTTGCGAATTTCTGCTTTCCTTAATTTATATAAACTATCGCGCTCCACATTTTTCGACTTTTGACTATCAGACTCTGTACTAGTTGCCAATAAAAACTTTGCATTTTTTAAAAAGATCTTGTTCCGATCCCGTAAGTTAAGTGGCGCAGTCGTGCGGATTGTTTGAGTTGCGTGGCGCCATCGGTCTCGCGCTTCTGGAGTATCGAACTCCCAACAAACAAGAACTTCAAGATCCGATTGAAGCTGCAGAGCCGGGAAGAGGCCAAGGTAAGGGCCAATCCGTGTTTCCTTTCCCTTGTCCTTTCTGTGGCAAACAGGTCAGTCTTAGGTCCCTAGAAATCCAGTGTATATGTTTTTCTAGTTGAATCTATTCATAAGATTGCGTCTTGCGAAATATTAGAGCATATAATACTTCGAAAGATATAATTAAGTTAGGTTAAGAAGTTCAATTTCATTTGAAGTTTCAATTTTAAATTTCAAAATTGATTCACTCGAAGATATTTCAAACTCGTTCCGTTCTCTACATTTAAGTGATAGTGATAGTATTAGTACAATTGAAGAAGAAACCATGAATAATCAACATCAACCTGCACAAATCAATTATAGTCTGCTTAGATTGTATGTCGATACAATTCCAAATTTTAATGGAGACCCCACACACTCTCGAAATTTTTATAGAACATTGTGATTTTCTTATTTCTACACATTCCAACGCAAATCCCGCTGATCCCATAAATACCTTCCTAATACGAGCTGTTATTGGAAAATTAACAGGACACGCTTTAGTTATTGCTGGTAGTAGACCTGACGTAAGAAATTGGGCAAATTTAAAAGAATTATTAAGACTAAGTTTCGGTGACCAAAGAAACCTTGATTGCTTAGTGCAAGAAATGCTTGTTTCGCGGCCCTTCAAAAATGAATCTTTTCGTAATTTTGGGCAGAGATTACAAAAGTGCCATAGTTCCATCGCTTCTAAAATAATTTCAATGGAAATGACTAACGAAGAACGTGCTTTTAAAATTAAAAATTATGATGAACTTTCACTAAAAACCTTTATAAGAGGTCTATCTGGACGTATCCAAGATATGGTTCGTTTAAGAAATCCTGGCAGTCTAGAACTCGCAATATCGTATGTTATTGAAGAAAAAAACTTTATTTTATTCCAAAAGTCTCAAACAAGTAATTTCCAAAATTAAACATTACAAAATAAAAATCCTCAACACTTTCCAAAAATGAATTCTTATAATAATCAACAAGCTATAACACCACGACAACAATCAACGTTTCCGCCAAATAATAACAATTTTTCGCAAAATCAAAATTATTCCCAAAATCAAAATTTTCCCGAAAGAGCTCAATTCCCATCTCAACCTATAAACATTCAACCTCGACAAAATATGCCTTCTCCTAAATTTTTTACCAATAAACAAGTATTTGGAGCCAATAACACTTCCAGAAATATTTTTAAACCCACCGGTATAACTCCGCAAAATAAACCTGAACCGATGTCTACTACATCACGAATTCCTACTATACAAACTCAATTCAGAAATAATTTTCCAAAAAATTACCAAACTCCACAACTCCACAATATTGAAGAGGCAGATTTTAGCTTCGACGAAAGTCTCGAAAATCCGGAAAATCCCGATGAAATTTTTCCCGATTTTTACCATGAAAACTCCGATGAAAATTTCGTACCGAACGAAACTTATGAAAGTTTTGAAAATTTTTCCCAGGCTTCGAATCCACAGAACCCAACGTAATAATTGACTTAAATCATCTACATAAGAGCGATTTAACGTATATAGAAATTCCAGTAACAGTAACAAATTTTCTTAAATTTTGAAAAACGTGATTTCGAGTTCTAGGAGGTTGTGGAGGATCGTCTCCGTTGTTAGTAGTAATAATGCCTATTTTAATGTTCCTAGACTTTTTACATTTAAAATAAAAGTACACAATAATTAAAAGTATGATTAAAGTAATGGATAGATATGTCAATATTGGCGTATACTTATTTACAGTTGGTTCGTTAATAATATTATCAAGATCCCTTGCATATTCGTCTAATTTATGCTTTGCGACATTTAAATCGTCATAATTAAATTTATTTAGTTGTAAAGGTTTTAAGTCAGGATATTTTAGTTTATTTGGAGTTTCTTTGCAACATTCAAATGGTATATTAATTGGGTGAAATTTATAGGTTTGATTAGATTTATTTAAATTTTTCGTTTGAATTTTAGTACTTCCAATATAAGCAATGCATTCAGATTTTAACGTTAAAATTGAAGTTTTGTCTAGCATTATAGACAAAGGATTTTGATTTTTGCACTTAATAGTTATAGGAAATATTTCACTTAAAATTATTAACCATTGATTCTCTTGAATCAATTGTACATTGTAATTTTCAATTGAAATTGTGACTATGTCACAAGTATTAGGTAAATGGGTTTTTACCTCTAATAATTGAGCTTCACAACTTGAATGTGAGTCAATAGGAGTAGGATATAAATCTTTGCACATTATTAAATCAAATGCTAGTTCTTTACAATTTTTTATATCATAGAGAATTACATAGAGAGTTGGGTCATCGCTTTTTGCTACAAATTTAGTATCAGTGGATACCATGTGATAAAATCCAGTTTTATTGTCGAAAATTGGAATAGGATAAATTCTATAAAGAGTATACCATTGAGGTTCTACTAAAGGAATGTCTAATATAAAAACAAGTCTATTTTCTGTTTGAAAAACCTTTAGTTCTATAAAATCAAGATAAGTTGCAACATTTAGAAGTTGAGGAGTTAAGGGCAAATTATTTTTGTTTAAAGTTTGAGCGATTATTTGCAAATGATGAACCAGGTCTTCAGGAGTTATAACTGACGTGTGAATGATATGTAACTTTGCAAAAGTAATTGAGTTTAGAATGTCATTTAAATTGCTTTCGATAAAGGTATAGGATTCTAGGAGTCTTTCGGCCATCTCTAAAACTTGTAATTTTGCAGTGTAATAATTAAAATTATCAGAAATGTTATAAATGTAATTTTCGATTTGTTTTATGTCATTATTAAAAGTAATTTCATCAATTTGTAATTTGTTGATAGAGTCGTTAAAGTTTTTGATAACTGAAGTAGTTACTAAAATTTGTTTTTTCATTAATTTTTCTAATTCGTGTTCGTCTCTGTTAATTTTGTCGATACAATCGTTATAATACTGTCCGTCTGAAGCGTCTAAATTTCCGGTAATAAATTTCCAAACTGACCCTAAACCATTAATTAAACCTCTTTTATATCTTCTTACATCAATAGCTAATTCTTCAAATTTGAGCGCAATGTTTTCGGAAAGTTGATTTAGTAAAGTGAGTTGTGACTTAACTTCGCTTAGAAAGGCGGCCATTCGTACGTCTTTTGGTTGAATTATAAATTGCATATTTTCTAAAATTTTATTATTATTTTCGAACGTTGTCTTTAGAGATGAAATGTCTTTATATACCAATAAACTCCACTTGTCATTAGAAATTTTGAGTCCGGATTGCTCTTGATAGAACACGCCTATGGTGTTATTAATTGGTCGCAGTGTATATTGTGCCATAGCGGTAGCGAACAAAGAAAATCTGTAACGAAGTTTCAGAATTAGGAACTTGGTTCGATATAACAAATTATTTTAATGTCAGTATTTTTGAAAATATATTTGATCATAGGGAGAACTGTGTCCCAATCTAATTTGTCTAATCCACAAGCTAACTTGGGTATAGCTATAATTTTATCTTTTTCATCAGTGCTCTCGAGACAATTTGTTCGTAATTCTTTTAAGCAATTAAATAAATTATCATAAGTTGGTTTATAATAGAAAAATTCTTTAGTTATTAAATAATAAATATTTCTTGTCGGAAATTGAAGTACTGCTATTTCACCAATTGACTTATTTTGATTTTTTAGTTCATCTACGTGTCCAAATTTATTCTTAAATTCTTTTGCTATTCCTGCATTCATTTCTAAATCTTTAGATACACAGTGAGCTAATGAAATATTTTCAGGGGCATCAAATAAATTGCCCAGTTCAATGGAAACGTTATTATTTTCAATAGGGATTTTTCGATCTAGAGTATAAAAGAATTCTTTAACCGTTAGTTCTTCTTCCTCCAATTCGTGACATTTCTTTAGCATATCAAAATTCATTTTTGTAGTTTGGTTAGTAATTGGGTTATGTAGCAAAGCTGAATTCGTATAAATTTCTTTAATTTTATAGGGTCCATTAAATTTGTTAGCTAGTTTATTTTTTATTTGGGACTCCTTGACATAAACCTTTTCTCCTACGCGAAATTGTCGCTGCTCCGAAACGTGTGTATCAAATCGCTGTTTCGCCTTTTGTTTGCGCATATCCGTACGCTTTCTTGCCACTTCATAATAATGCCTTATTTTATTGTTTAAATCGCGAACGTACTTAGAGATTAATTCTTGCTGATTATACAAAACTTCTGGAGGTCGAGACGAGGTGTGACCAAATAGCAATTCGTAAGGAGTAAAGCCGTGTGTTTTATTTATAGAATTGTTATATGCTATACAAGCGTAAGGAAGCATTTGAAATGGGTGTTCGTTAGGATTTTCTGTACTACATGCGCGTATCATTTCAGTTAAGGTGGCATGAAATCTTTCTAAGCATTTGATTGCGGATGACTAACACTAGAGAAAGTTAATTTTATATTGTATAATTTACAAAGATCTTTCAATAATTGATTATTAAATTCTTTACCTACATCGCAATGGATTCTTAAGGGAGTTCCAAAATGTTGAAAATAGAGTAACAGAGCGTCTACTACAGATCTCGCTGTTTTATTAGGAAGTGCATAAGAGTAGTTAAGTAAAGCGGATCCTGGCTCAAAGATGGCCGCCATATGTGAGCCAGCTTCCGCATAAGGGTTTTGAGCCTGAGCCAGGATCCGCATAGGGCTTTCGGGGTTCGGTTGGCAGGTATAAACGCCGCGGTTAGAATATTTTTTCCTTGATTTAACGTCCTGTTTCGGGTGACCTTATTTTATAAGTTTATGTGTATTGTGAATCAGTGGGATGTTGTCAGTTCACGGGGAAGGTTTACTAAATTCCTTAATCGACAAATTACCAGTTGAATTGCACCTTCCTAAATATCAGTTTTGTGGGCCTGGAACTAAGTTAGAGAAACGTCTGACGAGAGGAGATTCTGGTATAAATAAATTGGACGCAGCGTGTAGGACCCACGATATTTTGTATTCAAACAGCAAGTTATTAGAAGATCGACACAAGGCTGATTTAGAATTGGAAAATCGTGCTTGGGATCGAGTAAAATCCAAAGACGCTAAATTTAGTGAGAAGGCTGCTTCTTGGCTTGTAACAACTGCCATGAAAGTAAAAAGAAAATTGGGTATGGGAGTTAAAAAACGACGACCGATTTCTTTTAGAAGGGACATCGTAAAAAAAGTGGAAAAAAATCTCAGAAAATCTTTTACTCCTAAGGACTTGAATAACACTCAGAATTTGAAAAAATCGTCATTGGCTGCTGTAAGAGCTGCCCGTATGATTGTTAAAAAGATTGGAAAAAAGAATTTGAGGATACCGAGGTTGATTCCATTCGAAAGCAAAACTGGCGGATTTCTTCCTCTTATTCCTATTCTAGGAGCTCTAGGGGCATTGGGTTCTTTGGCAGGTGGAGCAAGTGCTGTAGCTAAAACCATTTTGGATGTAAATAATGCTAAAAAGAGTGTGACGAAACAGTCGATGGAACCTGTTGGCAAAAAAGGTTCGGGTCTTTATTTAAGAAGAAATAAACGCGGAGGATTCGGACTATTTTTGAAAAAAAACTCTCATTGAGGCTACCCAACAGACCTTTAACAGATAGAGATTTAATAAAGTTCGCGGCAAAGCTTAACATACCATTTTTTAAAGGCGTATTTATGAGAGACACGCTACCTAAAAAGGTGAGAAAAAACGAGTCGGTCATTTTAAATTTGGATGTTCAGCGAAATCCGGGAACTCACTGGGTAGCCTATCAGAAAAGAGGAAATATCGTCAAGTACTTTGACAGTTTTGGTAATTTGAAACCGCCCAAAGAATTGGTTCAGTATTTGGGAAAGAACGTAAAAATAATATATAATAACGATTCTTATCAGAATTTTGATGAAATAAATTGCGGGCATTTGTGTCTCGAGTTTCTGTATAAAGGTGACAGTTAAGACGAGAAGACGATGTCTATGCTTTTCACCTTACATGGATTTAGTTCAACGCTGTCTATTGACTTTACCAGTCCTATATATTTAGATGAGGATTATGAGTATGGCTTAGCATTGTTGGGATTTCATTCGTACAACAGCGTGCCGAATATCGAGAGTGAAGAAGACAAGCTATATCTTGTTGGTAAAAAGGGATACATAACTATACAAATTCCTACAGGATCGTATGAAATAGGAGCAATAGAAGAGTGTATAAATAACAGTTTAAAAATTAAATTTGGAAAAAACTTTGTCGAAAAAGATAGAATTATATTAAAACCTAATAACAGCACCTTAAAGTGTGAAATTTTTAGTGAAAATTTCGCTATCGATTTCCGAAAAGAAGGTTCTATTGGAAAACTGCTGGGATTCTCCGAGCGTTTGTTAGAATCGAACAAATTACACATCTCCGATTTGCCTGTGAATATAGTGAAAGTTAGAACGATACACATAGATTCTAACATAACATCTGGAGCATACTATAAAAATCAACCAACACATACCATTTATGAATTTGCTATTGTTGATGATCCTGGATATGCTATAGACGAAACGCCAAAAAATTTGCTATATATACCAGTGACAAAGCGAGAGATCTATAACATAACATTAAACATTCTCGATCAGAACTTCAGACCGGTAAATTTTAGAGGCGAGGAAATAATTGTGAGATTAGAATTGAAACGTTTAACTCATTAAAAATGGTTTTGATTTTTGGGGACGCATATAAGCCTTATAAATTGCAGTCATTTCTCTGTAAAAAGTCATTAACGAAGAAATCGTCGAAGCGTGCAGATCATTCTAAAAAGTCGTCAATTTTGAAAGGTGCTGGTCGCAACCGTGTACTTACTTTCGAAAATCTTCAGTTTTTAAAATCAATTGGTCAGAATGTCGTTAACTCCTCAGGTGTTCAATGTGCATCGCAGTCCAAACTATGATGAATCTATTCAACGCCTGGAAAAACGTACCTACTACCCATTTGTAAAATCTTTTCGAAACAACGATATTGTGGAAATAACTGTCAATCAGGGAGACGCATGGCTGTTGATGTATGATGCTGTGATTTATGTTAAAGGAAAATTAACCGACATGCAAGGGGACTGTAACTTTGTTAACAATGCACCTGCATTTTTCTTTGACTCTGTTTCCTACGAGCTAAATGGCAAAGAAATAGAAACAGTGCGAAATCCTGGAATTGTGAGCACAATTAGATCATACTTGTGTTATTCTCCTAATGAAGAAAAGTGCATGGCGACAGCCGGTTGGGCTGGAGTTAATAAACATTTTAATGCAAGCACCGATAGCTCATTTATTTCCAGAATCCCCTTGAATCATTTGTTTGGGATGTTCAATGATTATCAGTTGGCTGTTTGTGGTAAACAAACTGTGAGATTGATACGAGCTCGAAATGATAACAACGCTTTATTGCTACCTACTGCAAACGATTCTTGTGAAATATCAATTTCCGATATAGAATTAAAAGTTAAGCATATACAACCGAACGATTTAATTAGACTTAACCTTCTTCAGGCCATGAAAATTGATCGTCCAATTATATTTGCCTTTCGCAAATGGGAACTTCATGAATTGCCAGCTCTTACTACCGGTGCTCAAAGGGAGATATGGTCTGTAAAGTCATCAAGTGCATTAACCTCTCCTCGATACGTCATCGTGGCATTCCAGACTGACCGCAATGACAATCCTAAATCCAGTACTGCAGAATTTGATCACATAAATATAACCGATGTGAGATTAATTTTAAACGGCGAATGCTTTCCTTTTGAACGTCTAAGGTTAGATTTTGATAAAAATAATGTTCAGGAAGCCTATCACAATTACGTGGATTTTTATTCGAGTTATATGAATAAAGATAGACGACCCCTACTTGGCTATACGGAATATAAATCGTATGTACCTCTGTTTGTTATCGATTGTTCTCGAAGAAATGAGTCTATAAAAATAAACACTGTTGACGTTAAGTTAGACATAGAAAGCAATAAAGGATTTCCAGCCAAAACTCGAGCCTACTGCACAATTATACATGATTGTACTATGGAGTATTTACCACTAAGTGAAATTGTGAGAGATGTAATGTAAATTAAGAACAATTAGTCAAATCCAACAGTCCTGTCCAAGATGTTATTGAGAGCGGGTCACATTACATTGCTAGCAATAATTAATAATGTGTTCTATATTCACAATGAGCTAAATCAGACTAACATCTCTGTTTGTGGAAGCAATGATAAATGCTCACCATTTATTTCTATTGGAAGTGCAATTTCAATGGCTATCCTTCCGAAAAATTCAACGCAATTTAAATTTCATTTTAAATTTAAAAACCATACGATTGGTGAAACTAGATGGAGGAAAATTTCTGAAGTTACAAATACTACAAAAAGTACCCCGACTGCACCTAAATTAACCCCCGAACAAAAGGAATATAATATGGAAATTACTCTTGTTCCTCTGGTTTATTACATTACGGTGTGCTCATCGCTGTTAGTAACAAAACTCATGATTAAAATAGTACTTACACAAAGAGAGAGATGGGAGATATGGAACTGAAAATTTGGAGCACTCCAAAGGCAAATGATCTAAAGGCAAAGGCAAATGATTCAAAGGCAAAGGCAAATGATCGGAAGGCAAATGATTCGAAGGCAAAGGCAAATGATCCAAAGGCAAAGGCAAATGATCGGAAGGCAAAGGCAAATGATCCGAAGGCAAAGGCAAATGATCGGAAGGCAAAGGCAAATGATCCGAAGGCAAGTGATCCGAAGGCAAATGATCCAAAGGCAAATTAAAAATATAGTATGAATGTATTGTAACAATGTGTTAGTATATAATAAAGATAAAATTAAGTATAATTGTCAGTGTTTTATTCCCCACCTACGTGATGTATATGTGTGATATTTGCGGTACAACATTTTGTAGATCGGATAGTTTTACAAGACACAAGAATATTCACAGAACTATTATTTTTATGTGTGAATTCTGTAGTAAAACGTTTTCGAGAAAAGATAACTTAAAAAACTCATAAAAGAATCCACCAACTTCAAAACGACTTAGTTGTTAGCGAGGTCGTTGGATACAACGATTCGAAAGACGCGATGCAAATCCATCAGCAGACAGTTTCACTTCCAGTAGAAAACCTAGATATTGTGCAAGAAAGTAGTGCTAAATCTAAACACGGTGTACTGTTTCCAAACTCATTTAGGGCAATTTTTTGTGGACCTAGCGGATGTGGAAAAACCAACGCTTTACTTAGTTTAATATTTAATGAAAACGGACTAAAATTCGAGAATATTTACTTGTACAGTAAGTCACTGTACCAACCCAAGTATCAGTTATTGCAAGACGTGCTTAAACAAGTTAGTGGCGTTGGATATTTTCCCTTTAACTCAAACGATGATGTAATTGGTCCATCAGAGGCTAGAGAAAATTCGGTTTTCATATTTGATGACGTGGCTTGCGATAAACAAGATAAAATTAGAGAATTTTATTCAATGGGACGTCATAAATCTATAGATGTTGTCTATCTTTGTCAGACATATTCTAAAATTCCTAAGCAATTAATACGAGACAATTGTAACATGATTATTCTGTTCAAACAGGATGACGTTAATCTGAAGCATGTCTATGATGAACATGTGTCACCAGATATCACCTACGAGCAGTTTAAAAACCTTTGCTCATTTTGTTGGAATGGTAGTGTTTTTGGAACATTAGTGATAGCCAAAGACTTTAGTTTAGATAATGGGCGATACAGAAAAGGATTTGATAGCTATATAAAACTCTAGTGACTCGGTATCTTTATTAGTAGCCAACATGCCCTTGACATCACAAGAACAAATTCAGAGAGCACAGCGTGCTAAAAAAATTAAAGAGCTAACTAGATCTATTAGAAGAAAATATGCTGCGTTAAAAACGGGTAAATCTGAGATGGATGAGACTTTAGATAAGATATTCAAGCCCGTAAAAGATTCTCTAAGCGAAATAAAAAATAATATGAAAGTTAAGGTAGGATCAAAGCAACAAACTGCAATTCGGATAAAACCTAAGATAGAATTATTTACTAGTACGCCAAGTAAAAAGTTACCGTCTGAAATATCGGGAGAAAATACATTACCTACAACGGTCTTAGAATCATCTCAAGTAACTGAATACGATGATGATGTTGAAGATGACGCAGATTATGGTTATCCTGAAACGGCCTTACCATACATTCAAAATTTCATCTCAAAATCTGCTGATATTGATAATACTTATGGTCCTAAACTTGATCGCAGTACCTACACATGGACCTTAGGAAATAAACATATCGATTTTGATAAAGACACGGGAGATATAATAATCGATAACACTCCTTTCAAGAGCACCGACGGACTTTACCAACTCATTTTCTATGAATATCCAGAATACAGTCAGGCGGATTTGTTAAATTACAAGAAAATTTTAATGTTAACTGGTGTTCACCTTACATCGAATGGTAAATTGAGGGGTTCTCACAAGACCAAATACCTTAATATCATTAGACCTCTAATAAAAAGTAAAACTCAAGATGCGCAAGGTACAGGTATGCAGCTTACTTATAACACAAAACCCATAGAGTACGTATACTGGGATAATGTCAATGAATTAGTAGATAGGTTGAAGTTACTTGTAGCTTCTAAAGATGCCGGAAACACTTCTCACGACAACGAAATCGCAGCCATCTTAAATGAATTAAAGGAAGCTAAAGTTATTTACTAGAAGTATAATTACTGTCAATATACAGTTAGTTACAAAATGACTCTTAACAAGTTCGGACGCTCGTCGAAATACAAAAAGGCTAGCGGCATTGTGCACTCTCCTTTGTCCCAAAACCAAAAATTGAATAGCGATGCTTCAGCTATTTCATTTCAATATAATAAAGATAACGAAAAGCTTAGAAATATATTAGATGAGCGTCATAACTTTTTATTACGGTCAGTAAACGACTTTAAAAATAACGTTTCCCAGCAAATACAGGATTTTAAAGAGTTGTTAGAATTAAATACTGTTGCTTTGCAAACTGCCATAGAGAAAATAACACAAGAGCAGGATGTGATTAAAGAACAACTGAAATTGGATAAACAAAAGAGCGGTGTAAAGTAATTTCATTTTAAGTTGGAATTGAGCAGTTGAACAATGAATTTCGGTCATAGTGATGAAAAAGTTCGGTTAGTTAGGGAACTCCATAAACCAGCTCGAAAAAATTATCCTCGACGTCGAACTATTATCAAAGGCTTAGATGATCTTTGGCAAGCCGATCTTGCTCAGTTAGATCAATATGCTTACTGTAATAGAGGTAATAAATTCATATTAGTTGTAATTGACTCTTTCTCCAAATATGTCTGGTGTAGACCGCTACAATCCAAGTCTGGAGCAGATGTTACAAAGGCTTTTAAAGATATTTTAAAAAACAGTGGGGGACGCAAGCCTCACAATTTACAAACCGATCAGGGCAAAGAATTTTACAACTCTGAATTCCAGAAATTGATGAAAACTTTTCAAATTAATCACTACAGTACATTTACCGACAAAAAGGCAGCTATAGTGGAAAGAGTAATACGAACTTTGAAAGAAAAATTATTCAAGTATTTCAGTCTAAATGGAAAATATAGGTGGATTGATATTTTGCCTACTGTAGTAAATGAGTACAATAATAGGAAACATAGAACGATACAAATGAAGCCTGGTGAAGTTAACAAAAACAACGAGCAACATTTAGTCACCAATGTGTACAACAGTCACTTAAAAGTTTTCAAAACTCGTAAATTTAGGAAGGGTGACATTGTGAGAATAAGTAAAGCTAGACATGTATTTGACAAGGGATATCGACCTAATTGGACAACGGAGTTGTTCAAAATAATCAAAGTACAACACACCAATCCTCCCACATATTTGTTAGAAGATTTACGTGGAAGAGCTATAAAGGGTGGTTTTTATAATGAAGAATTGCAAAAAGTGGCAAATCCTGACATCTATTTGGTGGAAAAAGTGCTTCAAAGGAGGAGGGGGAAAGTTCTTGTGCGATGGCTCGGGTTAGATAAAAGCCACGACTCGTGGATAAGCGAAACAAACATTGTGTAGTTCTCTCGGTGAACGAACCGCCAAAATGTCTGACAGTGGTTACGAATCCGATGTAAGCAGCAGTGAAAATGATATTGTAGAAGATTCTTTGCTTTTGGCAGCATGTTTTCCGATCAAATCAACTAATGGATTATTCATTCATACAGGGTTGAGTCTCAAGAAATATTTTGAGCCAGCAGTAATCATCACATACCTTTGTCATGATCGGACAGTAATTTCCTTGAACTACTCTGAATGGAATAAATTATTGGAACATGTATGTGAATTTATTAATAATGGTGGAGCTCCAATGTTTGCCAGATTCGACTCACGTATGGTTCTAAGTACGGTGATTGACGCCGATGGAAATCAGCACGTGTCGCTTAGAAAAAATAATGTGTATGTTTATTTTACCGAGGCAGATATTTTTGAATTGTTAAACGTTAGCATAAGTGCATCTTTGAGATTTGGCTTTTTGCTCCGCTTTGATTTTTATGATTTCTATTGTAATTTCTTAGATAAAGTCAATCATCTAGTAGTAAGTAGTAACTTAAATGAAACAGACATTATATTAATATTATGTAATATTACATTTAGTATAGAAACCTTTTGTATTTTTGAACTCTTCTGTTTTTACAAAGAGTTTCTGTTGGCTGATTTGTATAGAAGAAGGTTGGTTTAATAAAACAACGTTCTACAAATATGGGTTTTTTATTTTTACATCCTTACATATTACATTCAATATGCCTTATAGCTTTGTGTCCCCAAGGAAGAGTTACAATACTATTAACTAAATATCGCTTATCATCGAAAGGATTCAAGCCAATTTTAGACTGTTCGAGACTGAAAACATCATGAGCAAACGAACGTATAGAACGTTGGTTTATAATTTTTTGTTTCTTGTCAAACAAACAACTTACATAATCGTTGTACGTTATATGTCTCGATACAACGTTTTTCTTGACTCCTTTCGATTTCTTAATACAAATTTTTTTCCCCTCAATCAGATAAGCATACATCTTAGATCTAAGACCCGCAAAGTGAGTTATAATGCTACCATTAAGTTCATCTTTCATTAATCCCGGAACTTTTTTATTTACCAATGGAATACCATATTTATTATCTTGGGGGTAGTCACTAGTATCAAAACGTTCTATATTATCTTTAATAATGTCTTTAAAAACGTCATTACAGCGTATTTCATATACTAGGCTATCAGTATCGGTATACAAGAGCGTACAGTCAGATAATTTGCGTAGCATAAATTCATAATGAAATTCATAAACGCATGTTTTTGAGATATCGAGTATTGCCATTCCCACATAGAGGGGCTTATTGAAAATAATACTCGTCTTATTTAGTTCTACGCTAACTAAATTTTCATCAAATATGGTTCTGCTCTTAAAACGTGGGCTAGAAATATAATGTTTTGCTCCAAACCTACCAGCCCATTTGCGTAATAGTTTAACAACCCTGTGTTTCCTTATGTTCTCCATTGTTTTACCATAAACTGCGTTGTTCATGAGTTTGATTATAGTTTTTTCAAATTCTAACGATGCTTGCTGTCTCAAGCGTGTATTAAACTGTATGTAAGGAGCTAGCCAGGGGGCCTGTTTAAACTTCAGAATTCTGTGGATTTTGGTCAAAACTAGACCGTTTCTCAAAGCCTGTTTAAGCGCTCTGTAATGAATTATGTAATTCTTCTTGTCATGAAGTGTGGGCATAAGCTTGGAAAATTTCGATCCTGGTGGTTTTCGCTGCTCTGCTGCAAACGGGAGGTCTTTATGCACATCATGCAGATGATCTGGGTACGACAAATCCACCTCCAAGACATAGCCTTCGTCTGCATCGTCGGCAATCTTGGTAACGTCAAACTCTGAGTCCTCAATCCATTCAAATCCGCCATAAGGGAGATGCTCACACATCGCCCAGCCATATAAGTTGTTAACGTCGAAATAGGCAATAAATTTGGAAGGTTTGGTGGAGTCATAGCTTCGCATATATTTATTATTCGCTTCGGAAAAGCGATGGCTACACTGACTTATTCCACCTCTTACAGCTTTTTCGAAAAATAATAAAATATCGATGTCTTGGAATGTCTCCAGTTTGCAGTTGGTATATTTGAGCATACAGTCCCAAGTGTATCCCGGTAATGTGTAATACCAAGCAGGATCTAATCCATAGTTTTTGTAACACGATTTTCTAAAATTCTCAAACACATCTGTAAGCAGCATCACATCGGTTTTTAAATACAGATCGGAGTATTCGCCCAAGTTAGTTATATTGAACTTTTCCCATACTAATTGTGCGTGTCTGTAGTCTTTTTCGTCGATTTCAACATCGTTTAGTTTGTTATAGAATTGATCGATTGAAGGTAATGAGGTTTCCTCTAATTTTTTAAACGAGTCTATGTAATCATAGCAAAAAACGCCCTTCCTGGTTAACAATGTAAACTTTTCAGGTGACAAATGGTGAAATTCTTTTTTAGCATTTACGAAATCGTCACTTTTTAGAGAGGAAACGAGAGTATCAAGCGAAAAACCTAGAAATCTAAAAGAGTCGATAAAGCGAAACTTGATATTTGTCTCATTATCAAACATAGTAAAACTAATATATTTTTCTTTGTTTATCGGAAGCAGAGTAATGTGATTTCTTTTGGCAAGGTCCCTTATTATAAAATGGCTGTCGTATCCACTTAGATTGTGAAATACTACGGGAATCATAAAAGAGTTCTTATAATTGAAATTACAATTTTGGTGGGCGTAGCCGCGAAATTTGCCGGTTAAGTGACAATGATCGCGCACAATTATGTCAGTGTCTATGAATTTTTTCTCGCAAATATGACAGTTTTCGCTAGCATCCTTAAGGCTAATGGTTTCGTCCATAGGCTCCACAATTTTTAATTTAGAGGCTACAAATTTCGCGGTCTCATCCAGCTGATCTGCAAACCAAGATAAACATTGGGGTCCACGATAGCTGTTGTAGAAAGATAATGAGTCATCGAATGTACATTTGAAATAGTATGCAGCACTATAGGCCACATGTTTTTGATATTTTTTAGTTTTCGTCTCGGTTTGCAGATCGTGGACGGGTGTTAGCATCGCCTCCACGTCTGAGTAGATTATGAAAGGTACATGTTCTTTATGTGCAAAATTTTTAAACTCAATAAATTTTTCCTTGGGAAATTCAATTTTGCATTGATTTATTTGTTCACAGCTAGTAGCATGCTCGTTCAATTTATCTTGAGATGTAAAATAATTTAAGCATCTGTCACATATAAATACACGTCTTTTATGGTTGTTTAATTGTTTTGAGACTAATTTAGAAAGATCCTTTATCCAACAAAAATGATATTTTATATTATCCATCGACTCGTCTTGAGGGGGAGCTTCGAATTCCCCGATATTTGGCGAATATTCATTTTGAATAAGAAGTAAATTCACATGTCTATCAAGTTTATTTTTTGTTAATCTGACAGGTACAGTCATAAATCTAGATGTTTTTTCTTTGCCCACTAACTCCAGAACATACACGTTTACAGATATTTTATTTAACTGCTCAAATTTTGTAATCTGTGGCAATGTCATCGGGAAATCTATCCCCTCCAAATTTAAAACTGTGGAGTAATGAGGGTATGAACTTACTCGATGCGCATTAGAATGTGTTGGATAAAGCGCTGAAACGATAGCCCACGCGAAACAAGCCTCATCCTGATTTTGGACGTTAATGCACGCTTTTTTACTTGAAATTTCGTAGGGCAGAGCTATGTATGACGTTCCACCGTTTCCAAATCCAACTTTGTTTATATTAACCTCTAAACTTAATATTTTATGTAAGCTCCAATTGGACCCTTCATTTTCAAAATCGTCAAGTTTTCTCAAAATAATAGCGCTAACATTGTCATTAAACCATTGCTTTATATCAACGCCACGATCGATTGCAGCATTTTTTGTATTAAAATACTTGTTACTAAAGATTTCACCATCGCCAGATATTTTCACAAATTCACCACAGAAGACAGTATTTACTTTAACTACATTTAGAGAACGTAAAATTTGATTTATACGATTTTTAAAAGGAAAAAATGCATCATTTAAAAACTTTACTATATCTATGTGAAGTATGTTTACTATAATACCTGACCTTATTCTATTTTGAAAGGCGGACTGAGTGTCTTCCCACTTCAATCGATCAGATCTCTTTTCACGTTTTTGACCAGCCCCCGTATGTTTCCATGATTTAAAGTATACGCCGATCCTTTTCAGATGACCCAAATTTGTCTGAAGTTTCATCAGCGTACCGTGATTATAGTCTCCTTTCTTTATTGCAGTATTATGTAATTTAATATTTGCTTGTAATTTTTTTGTCCATTGCTCTAAAACTCTTTCCTGCGTGCTGTCCCTTAATAAATCCAATGCTTTTTCGAAAGTTTGAACAATTTTGTCACTTTCAACAAATGACATAATGAAAACTTAGCAATAAATTATTCTTAGCTTTAGCTGTTTCGAAACGTTTTGAAAATCTATATGCGTTGCATGCCTTTTTAATCTATTTTTCCCCACTGTTTTCTCATAGGATCTGTTTCGGCACGAAAGGGGAGGGGATAGGGAGCTGGCAATATAAGATGTTGAAATTGCCTACCATACGTATCAAAATGGTGCAGCTTACAGTTGAATTCAGAGCTTTCAGAGCCGCGCTATACGAAATGAAACGTTCGTGTTACGGTAAAAATTTAATTTCTCTCCTGAATAAACCGAATTTTTTAATATTTGATAAGTGCTTCAAAACAATTGCCGAAAGTAAAGAGTGCGACGAGGCCGATTATTGTTTGATGCTGGAGAGCAAGCGAAGAATGGATAACTTTATACGGATACTTGGTGATATTTTCGAGCGAGAAGGCATTAATGAAATCAATGTCGTTGACCTTGGTAAGCTTTTGAGGGATCATTGTTTAAAAGATACTTTTGCACACCAATTGTACGTCCTTAATTTACTTTACGATGCTGATGGTGTGGAGTTACCGTATAATCCGAAAATAGAAGCCTATCAAGTGAAAAATATGAAAAAAAATTACAACGATATATATAAATGTATTGACGATTTCATATGTGCGGCTGCATATATGGCAATTCCAAAGAATATAGAAAATTTTAAGGCTGCATTAACTAAGTTGAAACTAAATTACAAATTTCAACCGTCTGAAAACAAAGTGCATTTAATTATGGAATGGTTAAATAAAAACGTAAAAAAGTACGAAGAAAATCCTGACGCTATACTGGGTTGGCAAGATGGTCCTTGTTGTTCTCCATGGCCCTCAGAAGATGTGGACGATTATAGAAAGACAATTGCACTATTAAATACCTTCATATTGTAACTAATATACTTGTAAAAAATAAAACTTTTACTAATATTTTGAATTTTATTTCATATTTGTATTTTAAAAGTGACAACGCTATACTGGGTTGGCAAGATGGTCCCTTCTCCAAGCACACAATACAATCATGCAACAAAAATTGTAAAATTCATAGAGAATGCCCGCAGCCAGGTAAACCCAGTTGACTGCGCAGCCGCCGCGTTCCTGAGACTCATAGCGCGCCCTCGACGGCGGGGCCTTCGAACCACCCAGCGGTATCTTTCGAACCCCCTTGCGCATACCTGTTGCAAGGGTAAAGTATTCGGCGAAATATCGATCAATTGGTAGTACTTTTGAAGCACGACTGTAGTTGTTTCCCTACAGAAATAGAGGGCACGACCTGTATTAAAAATCTAATATTTTCATTGTATTGATCACACGTCAATTCATAAAAGAAAATCAGTAGTTGCAATCTTTATGAAATTTGGAATAACTCAAATATGCAGATTAGTTGTTCCATTTATTTCAAAATAAAAAACAGCAAAAAATACAGTTTTCTGAAATGGAGGAATTAAAATTTAAAAAAAATGTATCACTTTTTATAGCATATATTTAAATAGGACATAAAACACAAAAGATATGTTAAAATATTTATTTGTATGTACAGGATAATATAAAAAACGTATTAAAAAAAACTATTACTAACTAAATATATTACAAACACTTATAAATGTATTCTGCAAAAACACATAACTCTACCTGAGGACAGTGCACGGGTTTTCGTAAATTTTGCAAATGTCTTTTACATTGATTTTTTTTAACCTGATTATATAATTCAGGATTTTCCCCGACTATAATATCAAATTTGGGACATCCCAGTTGTTCTATATTATAGGCTAAATGTCCAAATCCTGCTGCCTTTAAGAGATCCAACTCCACATGTCCGCCTTTATAACCAATGTTTTGATCACCTGAATTGAAGCCCAGACGCCGAAATTCTTTGATGATGTCGTCTTGCGGTTGGTCGCCTTTCTGATCCTCATATCTCAATCCATGAAGATTGTTAGTGACCCACCTTGCGGTTCTGGCGTCTTTTGAATTGAGAGCGTAATAGCTTCCAACAGAATAATATTTGGAGGTGGACTACCATTTCATATCAAATATTCCAAGTTCCTTAACTAAAAATTTTCCGTTGACGTGGAAACCATCAACATCTACCAAGTATCTTATGGATGGAGTCATTTTCTTGAATAGACTTAGACGATTACATTGGTTCACTTAGCTAAAGTGTGCCTTTTATACCCCTCTTTTAATACGAAAACAGTTTGGCATCATCAGAAAGGGGGGGGGGGGATCCCCTCCTAGACATCTCGTACAGGTTGATGTTTTAGACTATAAAAACTCTGGAGATATCTCAATAGACATCAGTTACAGTTTTTCTCCAAACAAATTAAATTTAATAACAATGGCTGCCTCCATACATAATTCCCTATACCAACTTGCGTTAGAAGAAAAAGAAGAGATTGAGAAAACGGTGCCTGCAGAATTGAGAAGAGACATCGACGACATTGACGACGATGATGCTAGTGACGAAGATGAAGGGGTAGACGTTGGCCGCGATGACTCCGTCGTGGCGAAAAGTGTACCCATTAACCCGACCGAGGGTTATAATAACTGGACAGTGGGGGGCCTCTGTGTATCTGCCGCATATGTAAAGGTAACAGAAAGGGCGCGTTTGTGCCTAAATTGTTACCGTGCGTATGTGGTAGATTTTACAGAGGTTTCCCTGAATGGTTTCACCGACAATGCGAAGCATCGGCATGAAACTTTACATTTTTCTTTGACAGAAATGCCTTTGCAAAGATTCATGCGGTGTAGTGCCTGTAAAGAAAAGCTTTACATAGCTTTTCGGCAAGACACCTGCTTGATGTGTAAAGCAGGTGCAAAAATTATACCATTATTGTAAATAAAATGTATTATTGTAAATAAAATGTATTATTGGATAATTCTGTTCTTATTATTATTATTTAAATTAAATTCCTGACTATAAGAAAATAAACGTGAAATAAAATATTTTATTAAAAACTACAGTTTGATACCTACAAATGTTCTGGGATTTTAGGTAGTCGCATGCTACTGCTTGTCCGTGTGAGGATGATCGCTATGTAAAATCCCCTGGCTGTATTTTTTACCTTTCTTACATCGCTCAGCCGGAAGTGTGCACGTACGGTTATGCTAAAGCATAGCTTTTCGGCAAGATACATGCTTAATATGTAAAACAGGTGCAAAAACTAGACCATTGGTATTATTGTAAATGAAATGTATTATTGGATAATTGTTTTATTATTATTATTTAAATTAAATTCTCGAATATAAGAAAATAAACGTTTAATAAAATATTTACTTAAAAACTACAGTTTGATACTACAAATGTTCTGGGATTTTAGGTATCCGCTTGCTACCGCTTGTCCGTGCGAGTTCGAGCGAGGACGATCGCTATGTAAAATCCCCTGACTATATTTTTTACCTTTCTTACATCTCCCTCAGCCGGAAGTGTGCACGTACGCTTATGCTAAAGTATGGTCTGCTTAGGAGAAAAATATTACTTTTGTATTTAGCTACCGAGCGACTCTGTATTGCACGTAATAAAATTTTATTGCTTGCTGTTTATAATGGTATTGGGTGAGAAATGAATAACAAAGCGTTGGTTTAAAACTATGTGTAATATTATATATATATGATTCAACTTATGCTTACTTATAACTAGTTAATATTTTATTCACACGCGCTTCATCTATTTCTATTATACTAATCCTATTTACTAAAATTTTTCTTAATTTATCTAACCTATCTATTTTATTTTTTAAACCAGCCTTGTTTTTGGCCAGCTTATTACTTTGAAGCTGTAAGACGACAACATTATCTTCCAGCACTTTATTAAGTTCCAAATTGTGACGTCCTCCAGCTGTTGGATCTTCAAAATCGAAGCTGTCATCCGGAAACCTGTTTGTGCGGCGCCCCCTGTTATAAACCGCTCTCAACGTCTCCATATTTTTCCCAACAGTCCTCACAGGACTGGAGACGTTCTGCCGGTGGGTTTGCTCAGACTGAGCAGGCGACGCATGCCCTGCAGGTTGCGCGGGTTGCTCATATTCAGGTGCGGGTTGTTCAGGCTGTACATATGTCAATTGCGCAGGCTGCACATGTGCCGATTCGGCAGGTTGTGCAGGCTGTACATATGCCGAATATTCAGGTGCGGGTTGTTCAGGCTGTACATATGTCAATTGCGCAGGCTGCACATGTGCCGAATATTCAGGTGCGGGTTGTTCAGGCTGTACATATGTCAATTGCGCAGGCTGCACATGTGCCGATTCGGTAGGTTGTGCAGGCTGTACATATGCCGATTGTTCATGTGCCAGCTCACGCTCGATCTGCGACACAGCAAACGATGTTGCGCTTCTAATGCTTTCATCGTCCACTTCGGAATACTATAAGTATAAGATAAACATTTATTATTTGTTAGAATTCATAAACATGTCTACTTACATGCTCAACATTGTTTTCTTCAGATGAATTTTCAACTGACCCCTCTGCCGCAAGCGTCTCGATGAGATTATAAGCAGATGGTGACTATAATAATTATTGAATGTTAGTATATCGCAAATAAAAAAATATTTTTCGCATAAGAAAATCTCCAACTTGCGGCTAACAAGAAAAAAGTTGGCTAAAAATTTTCTGATGCGAAAAAGCAAAATAGTTTCTCGAAGCAAATTGAAATAACGTATTTAATAATTATAAAAAAATAAGTTTTGACTTACCCTCACAACAGCATTGTAGTGGACAATCGCCTTAGTTTGGAACACACTCATAATTATAAGCAAAGTAATAAATTTAAAAATAACACACGACAAAACTCGAACACAATTCAACAAAATTTAGAAAACTGATGCTTTTGCTGAATTTCTACACCCTTTTGTAGATTTTAAAATGAATGCGTTGGTGGGGATGGCTCTCAACGTTGCTACTTTTTAATTTAGGTGTTAACTTTGCTCTGGTGGGAGTGGGGGTAACTCCACCCCTTCGGCGTTGCCAAAAAATTTTCTACTTCAAATTGCTCTATTTTCTAATTAGACGACAACGCTGTTGAGTGGGGATAGGCAATGCTTACGTTAAATATAAAAGGCAGCCACATCCTTAACAAAATTCACTAAATTCAATTCAATACAAAGAATTAAATATTGCTTCAGTTAGATAATTGTGGCAAAAGTTTATAACACTCGTTGAGATGTATTCTCAGAATAAAAGAAAAGTGACAGATGATGGATACAGTGCAGGATGGAGTTCGTATAGTCAGTGGAAAACGGAAGAAAACGCAAATCCAATTAGGCGATTAAGGGACACTCATGTGAGGCACTATAATGAAGGTTTATACGCGGGATGGTTTGATCATCAGGCTGGTAAGAATAGGCGTTTTCTGGAGGGTGACGTGAAAATGGATAAAGTTCAATATGGTGCAGGATATCAAGATGGATGGATCAGATACGGTCAGTGTTTTGCGAACGCTAATGACATTTACATGGCTAAATCTGATATCATTGCATATAATAAGGCGTACTACGCAGGGTGGTTTAATCATCAGCGTCAAATCGAATACGAATCTGGCTATGTGGCAGGGTATTTTCGATTTGCGAATAATGAGGACATAATACGAAATCGAACGACTTATAATTATGCATATTATGAAGGCTGGTTCGACCGTCTACGCAGACAACGACAGTGCTAATATTTGTATATAAGTTTATTGTAACAAAATATATGAATTATTTTAATAAAACAAAACATTAATTAATTTTAGTTTGTTTTATTTATATACTGGTTTCTTGTTTAGTTTTGTTTACCTATTCCTTACTAACCCACTTTAAAGCAATATTTTTATCGAGGAATTTTAAGTGGAATATTAATAATGTACACAGTTTTTTTTATCAAAATAACAATAACAGCAAAATATTCTCATTTAAGTTTTAACATTGAAAGCCTTTTTTTATTAAAATCTCAGGTAGGGTCGCACGAGAAGATTTACAAGCAGGTGAAAATCTAAATAATTTGAACAGTCTGCTATAAAACTACCAGGCAGTAAATTTTTATAACATGCCATTTACAGGACTATAAAAAAAAAGTCTGACAAAAAACATTTAAAAGTGGATCATTGTTATGTAAGATTATCCCTTGAAGGAAGGGTCGCGCAAGAAGATTTAGAAACAGGTGAAAGTCTAAAGAATGTGAACAGCCTGCTATAAAAGTAAAAGGGGGCAAACTTGTCTGCATTTTTGTTGACTCGGCACAAAAAGATTCAAGGTACTAAAACCAGGTGAAGGTGTAACTAATTTGAACGGTCGGGTGTAAAACTCTGAAAGGGTTAACTTTCTCTGGAATTATGCCAAAAATGGTTCGAGTCACTATCTGCGCTGGATTGGCTGTTTATAGAATTGTAGGTGGGAACTGAAAAGCTTCCTCCTACTTAGTAGATCCTTATAAAAGTACTGCATCCAACTGAGACGTTGGCGTCGAAAGTTGGCGTCGAAAGTTGGCGTCTAAAGTGGGCGGCTTAAGTGGGACTTAAAATGGGGACTTTACATGGGGAATTTGCATGGGGACTATGTATGGACTTCCTTAGAGGGCACAGAAATTATTATTTTTGTTAGAATTTTTATCATTAGGCATTATTATTTTTTGTTTGGAGCTACATCAAGCTGCAAGAAAAAATTGTGTTTGGTTTTAATTCAAGTTTCAGTTTTGCACTTTTTTTATACTATTACTTTGTTGTACACCTGCTGGGTAGTTTGTTATTTTATTAATTTACTATGGGTAGAAGAAATGAAACATCTCTTATGCTATATATATTTTATTTTTAATTGTTTAAAGTTCTTATTAATTTCATATATATCAATTTCATATTTTAGTTTCTGTAATTTTCGAATGTGAGACTCCAAAGTATTTTTATAGCTGTTCCGGTTCTTGGACGGAAAATTGAATATTAGTTGTTTTCCCGACAGGTCCATAACTAATAAGATAATACTTTCGCCCGTTGAAAATGTCCTTGTTTACTTGCTCAATTCGTTCTTCTGTAAATTCTACCGTGAACCTTTGCGGTAAAATTGTTTTGAAATCGTCGAATTCCAAGGATATCTTCTCGCCGAACTTGGTGTTTATTTTCGTAAATGCATGTACCTCAAACTTTCGGTTGACTTCCAAATCTTGGACCCTAATGAATTTCTTCAGGAACAAACTGTTATTTAAATGGGTCACAAACGATGCCATACTTTTAATCTTATTTAGTTAAGTTAAAAGTGAGAACTGTGTACTTTACCAATCAACCATCGAAATATATACTAAAAAAAGTGGAGGGGATCCCCCCACACAAATCCCCCCCACCGCTAGATTTTATCCCCGAAAACCCTATGCGGATCCTGGCTCAGGCTCAAAACCCTTATGCGGAAGCTGGCTCACATATGGCGGCCATCTTTGAGCCAGGATCCGCTTTACTTAACTACTCATAAGCTTGGGTAAATTTTGTTAGTTCGTCTCTTATGGTAAGGATATTATTTTTTACTGGGATTTCTAGGATATCGATATTTATTCTTTCGAAAGGAGTTTTAGGAGTTTCGGTAATAACTAAGGGACTGTCCAAGTTTTGTCTACAAATTTTTGTCTTTTGGCAGATTTCGCACTGCCGAATAAATGTTTCGACGTCTTTAGTTAGTCCTGTCCAATTATATTTTTGTTTAATACGTCTAATTGTTTCGTTTATTCCTCGATGTAAGTTTGTCTTGCCTGAATGAAATTGATCTATTATTATAGGTATTTGGTCTTCGTCTGGTATAGTCACAATGTTCTGACAAATTGTTAGTTGGAAATTTTTATCTGAGAACAAAAAATTAAACATTTCTAAAATTGGAAAATCTGGATTGTTTTCAATGTAATAAGTTTTATTTTCTTCGAATATATCTTTACTGTAATAAAGAGATATGAAGAGTACTTGTATTGCGGTTTCAAAATTAAAAGGAACAGGAATTATATAATATTTTCTTTTAGCTACGGTTTGACTGGAAAGAACATTTGCTTTATTATAGTTAAAATCAGGATTTAGCTCAAGTAAATCATCAATAACTTTTTCGTGAAGGTCTGTTAATTTGTCTTGTTGAAAAATTAGTACAATGTCCTTGTGTGTTTTGTCTAAAAGTTGATTATTTGTATATTGGATTTTAGAATAGTCGATCATTGAAGTCGTCTTGTATAGATCAAAAAATCTGTCAAATTCATTACAGATTATAGCAATTTCGTCAGTCTCATTATTGTCAATAGGCGGGTCAATGTCTTGAGGATTATCATGGGAAGTAGATGGTTCGTCTAGGGAAGTATGAAAGGAAACAGCTTCTTTTATATGATTGATTTTGATTCGAGATAAAGCGTCGGCATTTCGATTAATTTTTCCAGGTTTATAAATTATTTGATAATTATATTCTTCTAATTTAAGTCGCCAACGTGCTAAACGACTACCGGGATCTTTTATTGAGAAAAGCCAGGTTAAAGGTCTATGATCTGTAACCAATAAGAATTTTCGTCCGAAAAGATAAGGTCTATAGTTTTTTACGGCAGCAATTATTGCCAAAAGTTCTTTCTCTATAACGCTATATTTCATTTCTGCTGGACTTAAGGTTCTTGAAAAGTATGTTATGGGAAGATCATTTCCAACAGGTCCTTGCGAAAGTACCGCGCCTACAGCAAAAGCGCTTGCATCTGTAGTTAAAACAAATTCTTTTTCAAAATTAGGATATATTAGAATTGGTGAAGTTATTAATGCATTTTTAAGTTGTTCGAAAGATTCACGACAATCTTTATCAAAAATAAATGGTACGTCTTTTCTTAAAAGTCGAGTTAAAGGCTTTGTCATTTTTGCGAAGTTTGGAATAAACTTCCTGTAGTAACCAGTAAGACCCAAAAATTGTTTAATTTGTTTAGTATTGGCAGGTTGAGGAAAATCGATAACAGCTTGTACTTTTTGTGGATTTGGTTTGACCCCTTCAGGTGTAATAACATGTCCTAAATAAATTACTTCTTTTCGTAAGAATTCACACTTATCTGGCTGTATTTTTAGATTTGAATTTCTTAATCTTTGAAAAACTTCAGTAATACGAGAGATATGTTCATTAATTGTGGAAGAATAAATAATAATGTCGTCCATGTAAACTAAGCACTTTTCGTTTTGTATCCCCATTAGTATATTATCCATAACCCTCTGAAAGGTTGAGGGCGCATTACGAAGGCCAAAGGGCATACGTAAATATTCGAAATGTCCATTTTCAATGGAAAAAGCAGTTTTCGAAATGTCTTCTGGATTCATTTCAATTTGTTGAAAACCAGAAGCCAAATCTAAAGTAGTAAAATAATGGCAATTACCCAACTGATCTAATATATCTGAAATATTAGGCAGTGGATACCTGTCATTAACTGTTAATTCATTTAATTTCCGATAATCAATTACGATTCTCCATTTTTGTTTGCCTGAAGCGTCTAATTTTTTTGGAACGACCCATACTGGGGACGACCATGGTGAAACAGAAGGTCTAATTATTCCTTGAGAAAGCATTTTATTAATTTGTGTTTTTACTTCTTCCTTGTGAACTTGTGGATATCGATAAGATTTAGTAAAAATTGGCTTAGCGTCGCCTGTATCGATAGTATGTTTTATTTCATTAGTGAAACTTAGGAAATCTCCGTCAAAGTAAAATATATCTTCAAAATTCAAGCATAAATTAGTAATTAATTCTTTTTCTTCTTCGTTTAAATGTTCTAGCCTTAATGATTCTTTTATTTCTTCTACTCTGCTTTTCGTTTTATTAAAATTACAAATAATATTAGCACTAGCGTTCGTTTCTTTAATGTAAGGCTCAAATTCAAATTCTTCGAAACAAATATCCTTTGTTATGGCATTAGCGTTTAATATTGTCGTATAAAAATTACCGTCTTCGTTTATTTTTACTATAGCATTTGGCACGTATACCTTTTCTACTCGTTGTGCGCATAAAATCATTTCTTTATTCGTATATCTATTCATATGAAACTTGCATATTTTTTCGCAACGCGGTTCTATCGTAACCTGATTTATATTATAACTCGTATTTTCGCTTTCAAAATTATTTATATTTTCCGTGTAATCATTATTATTATTATTATTTCGTTCATAAGCGTTTATATGAAGGCTATCGTATCTTTCGTCAACATTAACTTGTCTTTTATAAACAACTCGATTATTAATATCATTATTATTTGTTAACTCGTTTAATTCATCTCCGTCTTTAAATAATTCGTGTACCTTATAGTACGTAATTAATTGTTTATTCCTAAAATCTACTATTGCACCGTACCTTTCTAAAAAGTCAGCGCCTAAAATTCCGTCAAATCCTATATCTAGATCGCAAATATAAACTTTATGGGGAGAAAGAGGACCCGTAAAAGAAACAAATACCGCTTCAGTAATAGGAATTGATTGGCCAGAAATACCTTTAATTTGAAAATTTTCTGGACATCGATTTAAAAATTGCTGAACCGTCTCTGGTTTGAAAATTGAAATACCAGCTCCTGTGTCAATTAAAATTTTGTACTTATCGGTATTATCTTTAATATAATATAGATTGCTATTGTCAACGGTATTTATGCAAACGTTTGGTCCGTATTGGTCATACCAAGATTCTTGAAGTTGGGAATAGGATTCTGGTCCGAGGCTGTTAATTGAAAATTTTCGCTTTGGCCCAGATAATGTTGTTGGGGAGTTCTATTTTGGTTATTTGGATTTGAATTTGGGAATCTAGGAGTAAAATTTTGATTAGAAGGCTGGAAACCTGAATTATTATTAAAAGTTCTTGGGAAATTGTTTCTAGGAATATTATTAGAAAAATTTCTAGGAGGTTGATTTCTTGGTTGGAAGTTTTGAGGGTGATTCCTAGGTTGGAAAGAAGGAGTTTGAAAATTATTTTGCTGAGGAAAAGATGGTCTTTGATGGAACCTATTTTGGGAGAAATTATTCCTTTGGGAGTTATTTTGGAAATTGTTAGAGTAGCTAGAAGGATTTGGACCATTTCTGTAATAATTATTTTGATTTTTAGTTCGACATTCATTGATAGTATGTCCATTTCTTTTGCAATAATTACAAAATTTTGGAAAATTATTACTGGTTCTTTTGATATTATTATTGAAGACTGGTACACGATTTTGCCTCTGAAATTTTTGATTTTCAAAATAAGAAAGTTGCAATTCTCTCTTAATTAAAGCTATAGCATCCATCATGTTGGGTGGATTGCTAGCACGAATTAGTTGCCCTATTCTTGGTTCTAAACCTGTCAAAACTGTATTTAAACACATGCTATCGATTAATGTAGCTTGCGATTCTTTTTGTTCCCTAGGGGAAGGCTTTGTTTTCCTATTGCGGCATACATTTTCGAGCAGTGAGTTTGAACTCTGCCTACAAAAGTCAAAGCATTTTCATTTTGGGATTGACACATTCTTTGTAAATCTTGAATTAATGAAGTTAGATCGCGAGGATCTCCGAAATGAACGTTAAGTAATTGTTTGATTTCGCGCCAGGTACTCAAATCTCTTGAATTAATGAGTTGGGCTGCACGTCCCTTTAATTGATTTTTAATTTTTATAACAAGTAGAATGGCTTGGTCGCCAACAGTCATTTGCATGGCCCTATCACATGCAATGATAAAAGTATTTAAATTGATTTGATCCCCATCGTATTCAGGGATGATAGAAAATATTTCGCTTAATTTAAATGGTACTTCGTCGTTATTTGAAGCGTTTGCTTCATTGTTTACATTAGAGTTTATAGCTTCGTTATTCGGCATGTTGAAATGAAAAGGTAATATCGTTATAACGTAGAAAGTTCAATAATAGCAACGTAGAGAGTTCAAAAAAAAATCACAAATAAAATTCACTTCAAGTTTTTCACTTACAATAGAAGTAACTTCATGCTCGCTGGATGTCGTTGATGCTGCTGTTGTTGCTGGATGCTGGCCTCAGGAGACTGTCCTTCTTAGTGCCTCCGGATCTTCCTGTCGAAGACCCTTTTCAGCTGGCTCCAATCGTAGTGGTGTGGTGACCCCCGAGGAGACTGTCCTTCTAAGTGCCTCCGGATCTCCCTCGTTGAAGACCCTTTTATCGAGGATCCCACTTCTGACACCAAATTGTTACGGGCGACGTGAAGACGAAGACTTTTTAAAAAACTTTTATTCGAGTAACGCGAGTTACAGAGTTTCGGCTTAGACTACAGACAAGACTAGAATTCTCACTCTTACTTTACTAGGTCCTATTTATACAGATCTGTTATGCTGAGGTGTTGTGGTTCTCATGGGAAAAGAATATAAAGACAAAGGGAAGATCAAATTCTGCAATTCTTGCAGTAAGCAAGTTTTAACAATACTCAAAAGGAATATGATATGTTCTAGTAATCATTCTAGAACAATATACAATGGAAAATGATATCTTTGTAGTAAGCATCTTGAACAATAGAGAATGAGAACATAATATCCAACAGTAAACAGAATCAAGGGTAAAAACAAGGTTATGATCAAGGTGATGCTTGAGGTCGGATATAACATCTATGATGAAATATCACGGTCTTATTGGCATGGACTTATTGAAAAGACTACGATCAAATATAGATCTCAACAATAAATTACTAAAGACTCCCAAAGTTCAAATACCTCTACTTTCGGAAAACTCCAATTCAAAACAACTTTTCAAAAATGTTATCACTCTTTAATTATACCACCTCGAACTCAAAAAGTAGTTAAAGTTCCAGTATGCCATAAAAATGGCCTCGGTATTTTAGATTACAATAATTTTGACAACAATTTAGAATCCCCTCGTGCTGTAGTTGATATTCAAAATTATTTCGCGACAACAACAATTATAAATCCAAATTTAGAACCCTTTGAAGTCATAATTACTGAACCTTTAGACGTTGAAATTTTAAACCCTAATGAGATTAATTTTATCGACAAAATCGAAGATAATTCAGAACTCTCAGAAACTCAAGATAATCTACTAAAACAAAATTTAAAAAATATTAGACTTGATCATTGCAATTACGAAGAAAAGTCCGCTTTACGTAACTTTTTTATTCATACAGGGACATCTTTTACTGTGAAAAAATAACTTTAAACTTTACAAATAAAGTCAAACATAAAATTAATCTCACAGAAGAAAAACCTATTTTTACTAAATCATATAGATTTCCCGAAATCCATCGACAAGAAGTAAAATCCCAAATAGATAAAATGTTACAACAAAAAATTATTGAACCATTCACATCCCCGTGGAGCAGTCCAATCTGGATCGTTCCAAAGAAACTCGACGCTAGTAAAAAAAGGAAATGGCGAGTAGTCATCGACTATCGTAAGTTAAATGACAAAACTATTAGTGACAAATATCCCCTTCCAAACATAACGGACATATTAGACAGACTAGGACGTGCGAATTACTTTACAACACTCGATTTGGCCTCCGGTTATCATCAAATTGAAGTTGACGAAAATGATGTACCCAAAACTGCATTTTCTACTGATTCTGGACATTATCAATTCTTACGAATGCCATTCGGCCTTAAAAATGCACCCAGTACATTTCAGAGATTAATAGATAATATTTTACGTGGTTTAACAAACAAAATTTGTCTCGTATATTTAAATGATATAATAGTTTTCAGTACATCTCTCCAAGAACATATAATTAATCTCAAAAAAGTTTTCGACAGACTACGTGACGCAAATTTTAAAGTACAACTTGACAAATGCGACTTTCTACAAAAAACTGTTGCTTACCTCGGACACATTATTACATCAGAAGGAGTGAAACCCAATCCCGAAAAAATTTCCTGTATTCAAAAATTCCCCATTCCTAAAACTTAAAAAGAAATAAAATCATTCCTTGGATTACTTGGATATTACCGCCGCTTTATTAAAGATTTCGCAAAAATAACTAAACCTTTAACTCCCTGTTTAAAGAAGAAAGCTCAAGTTACTCATAGTCAAAAATTCATAGAAGCTTTCAACACATGTAAGAAAATTTTGTGTAATGATCCGATGTTACAGTATCCTGACTTTTCCAAAGAATTCATTCTAACTACTGCCTCACGCACCCTAAATGACAAAATTACAGTACTATTGAGAAAGAGTTACTGAGCATTGTTTGGGCTTGTAAGTACTTCCGTCCCTACCTATATGGTCGAAAATTTACAATAGTTACCGATCATCGCCCCCTCACGTGGCTTTTTAATTTAAAAGAACCCAATTCAAAATTGGTTCGTTGGCGTCTCAAATTAGAAGAGTATGATTACAAAATTGTTTATAAAAAGGGTAAGTTAAACTCCAATGCCGATGCATTCTCTCGTATAAATTTGAATATTCATGAAACCCAATCTGTTATCAATAATCCAGGAGATATAAATCAAGAAACTTTCGAATTTTTAAGAAACTATGTAGAAAACCCAGAAAATTTTGAACTACCCAGTACAAGCCAAGAAATTTCTAACAGTAATGTAAACAATACCCAAGCAAGTTCATTAACGCCAGACACTCACACAGCTGACCCCGTCCCGCGAACGAAACCTAAGATAATAATTCACTTCGACATACAAATCCGACCTCCTGATAAAAGTAGACCGACAATATTAAATGACGCACCTATAGAAATTAGCGATGACGAAACTGCCCATTCCCTCTCAAAAGAAATATGTAATGAAAGTTTACCTATTTTGGACGAAATTATCAATAATAAAACGAATCAAATACATATTTTCAAAAATAATGTCGATAAACTTTCAGTAGAACAAGAAAACTATTTGCACCAAAAAATTATGACAGTCAAAATTCCTTTAATTTCAAATAAGCAATTAATCCTAGATTTTCTAAAGCAATATCTGAGACCAAACACTACGTATCACATTTATTTTATCATTCGCAATTTATAACACAATTTTCAAATATTTACTCAGAGCATTTCAATCGATTAGGTCCCAAACTGATAATATGTACAAAATTAATTAATACCGTAAAAGACAAAGAGGAACAGTTATTACTAATAAAAAATCATCATTTAGGAAAAACGAATCATCGCGGAATACAAGAAACACTAAATTATTTAAAGAGAAACTATTTTTGGATAAATATGAAATCCGATATTACTGCATATATAAATGCATGCGAAATTTGTCAGAGAACCAAATACGGTAGAAACCCTCCATATGTACCTCAAGTATTAACTGAAACTCCTTGTAAACCATTCCAGTTAGTTCATGTCGATGTGTTCTATTATGACACCAGAAACTATTTAACTTTCGTTGACGCTTTCTTGAAATTCGCGCAAGCTACATTAATTCCCGGAAAATTCGCTACAACCATATGTGATGCTCTTGTAAAATATTTTTGTTCTTTCGGTACTCCTCAACAGATCATTTTAGACAATGGACGTGAATTCAATAATGAAACGGTTAAGGAATTATTGAAATTACATAAAATAGATATTCATTTCACTACACCAGGCCAACACGAGTCAAACAGTATAGTAGAACGTTTCCATTCCACAATAATAGAACACCTGCGAATTTTAAAAGAATCTTTCCCTAACGAAACCTACTTAATAAATTACGCCGTTTTAGGTTATAATTGCTCAATACACAGTTCGACGACATTCACGCCTTTTGAATTAGTATACGGTCATACGGACTTAAGAAAGACATTTCAGAATAAAATAGAAATATCCAAAATCAACTCTCCCGGAATTCTCCCTTTTGAATTAGGCCAAGCTTGCGTTATAAAAAGTAAACATGTTTTCTTATATGATATAAATTTACCAGACATAAAAACTCGAATTGATGGGATAACAAACATTTTCCAAAACATTAATTCCTCACTCAACTTTGGAAGTTGGAATTTTCTACTTAGAAATTCTCGTAATATTTCAGAACACTTATATCCTTTAATTATCGAACTTATAAATACAGGGCTTCTGTTACACGATGCCAAAAATTAGTTTTGAAATTTCGCGGTTTCCTCGTATACATTGCTAATTGACTTTAGGTCTGCACCTGTAATTTTTTTCGGAAAAATGCAAATATCTCAAAAACGGTTGGGTTTAGACATAGGATATGTTGCATGTTTGTGTTCCAAAATGATGTCCAGAATCCAAAAATGCAATAATATACAGTGTGTTCCATTTGAGATAAGAAAGTTGATATCGACTTCCGGTATAACCGGAAGTGCTAGATTCACCAAGATATTTTAGTTGAGCAGCACCCATCGGCATTGGTGAGGTGCCAAATTTTCAGAATTTTCCTACTTTTAGTTTTCCATATATAGATCGATGCAGTTCGTGGTGGGCCACCAGGTAGTTTAAGCTATATACGTCTGTGGCTATACCTACGTATCTACGCAGGAAACCAAAAAGTTAAAGGCTGATAAGTTTGTCACGTGATTTTTGTTAACTATAACATCGGTTTTTATTCAAGGCAAAAATGTATATTATATTATATAATATGAACTAAGTTCTACATTCGTTAAGAAAGTTGGACTTCAGCGCCTTAGTGCATAAATGTTTTTTTAAATCGGCACTAAAGAATCTCAAAATCACCATTAAAAGCTCATAAATCTGCACTAGAGTAGACCATCATTGTGTGATTTTTTCTATAAGTTGGTATTAGCAAAATTTAGCGACTAATCTAGCAAGACAAAGGCATAGTTAGTTGGATTATGTTTTCACATTTTGTATAATGTGGAACTTTGCAAAACTTTTCCAAATTCCGAACTGAAAGTTCATACTGCATAGTTACGCCGTTTTTCATATAATAAAACTTCTTGTATCCCGATTTATATATATTATATATATACTCCTGGACAAAATTAACGCACCACTTTAATTAATATCAATATTTACAATAAAAACACAAAATAAAAGTAAGTTAAATCCAAATGTAGACACTCTAAGTGGTTCATATTAAATACGTAGAAATAAGATCCTCCAATTCTAGAGAACCACAATATAATAAATAAATATACAATAAAATAGTTGTAACTAGTTTCTGCTCTACTGAGCTATCATGATACTAGTAATTCAAAAGTTTTTAGAAATTATATAATATTGTCAAAAAATTTTTTTATAGGTGGAGGATCTTATTTCTACGTAAAAGTAAGTTACATTGAAATGATAACGAAATGACCTTAACATGACTTTAATTTGCGTTAAAGTTTCATTAAAAATGTGTTCTTGCTGAAAATGCATAAATAAGCTCGCATAAATCCAAATTAATTAAGAAAAAAAAACAGAATAAATATTTTGGCCAACATTAATACCGTGCATTTATGCGTCGGGGCATGCTTGATATCAAATGTTCAACAAAAGCTTGCAAAATATATAGCGACCTCTATAAGTTGGTTGTGATTAGCACGGGGTCTACGATTTCGAATCTTTTTTTTTTGAGATAGTCCCATAGATGCTCTATAGCTACATGGGGATGAGCGTTGTTCTGCTTGAATAAAAAATTAGGTCCAACAAACGGAGCAAAAGGCATTATATCTTCGACAATAATGTTGTCTAAGTAATATTCTAATATAGTTTCCCGGTCTTCAATGCAACTTTATATAAACTTTCCCAAAAATAAGACCATATTTTGTAAAGTTTATATTAACAAATCATGTAATATAACTCGACGTTTCGCTCCTGATTTGGAGCTTTTTCAAGAGTAAAGCCTATAAAAAAATTTTAATATTATATACTACCTAATTAAATTTTATACAAATAGAACAAATCTATGAAATAAATATATTAGAAAATTGCCTACCTTAACATGACCTCAAATATTTTTAAAAAGATGAATTAGTCAAAATATTCTTTGGTATAGTGATAAATAATTGTTTCGAAATATAAATTTAAAAATGATGTAAAAAAGAATGACAGACATTAAATTAGAATCCTATCATATTGACAAATAAGTAATATATATATACAAGGTTCTGTGTTACAAAGAAAAACAGTGGATACTGTAATAAAAGAAATACAGTTGTTATTGATTGGCTTATTAGGAATTCAAATTAGGAAAAAACATATTTATAGAATTGTACAAAATTGTTGATATCTGTTTTGTTGTTAAAATTATTACCTATAGAATTAATATAACAAGATTCAAGGAAAAGTCTTTTCCAGTAATTTCTTTCACCATGTAATATTTCAGTGTTGTCATAATCAAATGAATGTCCCTGTTTTTAACGTATGGTCAGATAATCCAGAATGTTGATCATTGTTAATTCTTATATTATATTTATGTTGGTAGATTCTTTTTCGTAAATATTGTGAAGTTTGGCCAATGTAACATTTTTATTGTCTTGACATTGTAAACAATTTATTTTATAAATAATATTAGATCTAAGTTTAATATCTGTCTTATCTTTTAGTGAATTGCATAAGAAATTAATACAATTCGTGGGTTGCCAAGCTGGTTTTAATCCAAAAGGTTTAAGTAAATCTTGTATGTTCTCTAGAATTGCATGTTAAGGTAACTTGACAAATTTCAAAGTGTTATTATTCGTATTTAAAGAGTTTTGTAATGTTGTTTCAATAGAAGGAAACCGTACATGATTAAGACCTTTATTAATAATAAAATTGACAAAAGTTCTAGAATAACAGTTATTTTTGTTATATTTATATTTGTTAATATAAACTTTAAAAAATTTCTAAGTAATGTTGTGCATTCATAGACCTCGTACGTATAGGGACCAACTCCGTATGAGCATCGAAACAAATTTCCCACCAAAACATTTTAGAGCCACCACCAAGAGGTACTTTAGGAGAAATATTGCAACTGGCAAACCTTTTCCTTGTCTTTGCCAGGCACGCTCACGTTCATCTGGAACTTTAAGGCTAACTCTAGTTTCATCGGAGAACAGAACTTGTTCCAATCTCTGAACTTTGTGTTCTCTGCGGTAAGCAATGGTTTTGTCCGGTGCGCCAACGTGGCCACCTACTTAGATAGAAAAGATATAATATATCAAACTACCCTTATTGAATTTATCAAAGATTATAGTATCATTTTGAGATCTATTTATGTAATATATATTGTTTTAAAATTTGTGTGAAATATTGATAATATGTATATACTTAAAAAAAGGCGGTTCTATTGGCACCGTTTTTTTTAAGTATTTTTTTATTTGATATAATAATTTTGGCTTCTTTTTAACAAAACAGCAGGCATTTTGGCCAAAAATGGAAATACAATGTTCTTATTTTGCAGACGTCCAACATTGCTCTTGTAAAAATCTATGGAAAATAGCTATTTGTCAGGAAATACTTTTTTAATGGCTTCCAATTTCTGTTCAGTCAATTAGCAAAAATGTTC
Organism: Pseudeuparius sepicola; assembly: GCA_963920635.1. Taxonomy (NCBI): domain Eukaryota; kingdom Metazoa; phylum Arthropoda; class Insecta; order Coleoptera; family Anthribidae; genus Pseudeuparius; species Pseudeuparius sepicola. Next base: position 13,534,364 of record OY987306.1, read on the forward strand.
GGAATTAACCAGGACATTGTGTTCAGACTTTGCCAGTTATTTATAGCGGAGATTTCGTTGTCGAGACGGGCGATTTTTTCGGCTTCGGAAAATAAATCTTCTGGGATCTCCATTTCAATTTAAACGAGCCTTTCCACTAAATTAATTTCTTCGCACTGGGTTTCGTTGTTCTTTCAAAACATTTTTAGTGAATTAGAGTTATTCTGCTAAGGCGAAGTAAAAGTAATTCGTTCCTTCATTTTTTGCATACACAATACATTCAAGAATTTTAATTATTAGACATTATTATTTGAAAACTTTTTTGAAAAAAAAGGCGTCGTATGATCGACTGTCATAAGCTTATAATTCCATAAATAAAACGTAGAACAAAAATGGATATCGACGAAGATATATAACCAACCAGAAGAAAACACTGTAAACGTAGCATCCTCTCATTCCGTTCCGTTTACTGCCAGAACCAGAGAACTTGCATGATTAATACGTACAAAATCGTTTTTTAGTTGTTTTTCAACTTAATTTACTTACAATTATTTACATATAATTACTTATTAGCACCATAGATTATTTGTCAATGGTAGAACACAACACTCCCTCGATCACCGGTGCAGCAAGGACTGTGGTAGACTCCACCTCACCTTTGTTATTACTTGTGGCAGTAATAAATATACACCATATTATTGCTTTTGGTAGCAATAATATCAACCTCAACCACTGCTTTTGGCGATAATGATTACAACATTCCTGAGCATTCAAGAACACAATACACCCTCAATCAGTGGCGCAGTATGGTGGACTATATCACACATTTTTATTAAGTACTTGTTGGGGCAGTAATAAATGCACGCCACATTATTGATTTTGGTATTAATGATATGAACTTCCATTATTACTCCTGCCGGTATATAATGATTACAACATTCCTTGGATGAATAATAATTTTAATATGGAAAACGCAAATAGAAATGTGACTGAAATATCAATTTCAAATTTTAATTTTGGAGCGAAAACAAATTAAAACAGCTAAATTATAATGTCTTACAATACAATTCTTAGGACTCTATAAGTTCAGGTATAGGTAATTTAGTTATTAGTTTTCTTTTCCTATCACACTTTATGCAAACATATTTGGTGTAGCGTGCGGAAATTTCAACAATGGTTCTGACAGTACATGTGTAGCTTTGTCTATGCTGAAACAGATCCATGGAGTTATTATGTGAGGCCCCTCACCTTACTGATGGAAATCACTGATACTGATAGATAGTAAGTTTGAAAAAACTTATTGGATTATTTACCCAAGAATTTACCCTTAAGCAAATAGGTTAAACTATCAAAATAGCCTTAATAATTACTGAGTGCATTTTTGGGAACAAAGTATAATTAGTACTAAATTAATAATTTATATAAATCGCACTTTTCAGACATCTGAGGAGGCACCTCTCTATATGCCAATTTTATTTGTTTTTCGAGCAAAAGTTTTATAATGAGTATAAATGTTTCATCTATAGCAGCACAAATTTGTGTAAAAAATAGAAAGGATCAGTAAAGAAAATGAAGCTATTTCTTGTAGTGTTCAAGGATCGGAGGCGTTGGAGTTATAGCCTCGCAAAAGTCAGTAGGCACAGCTTACCCTAACATAGGGTAAGCTGTGCCTGTAATATCAGAAATGGAATTTCTGTTGTTGCCCAGCTACACCCCCCCCCCTAAACTTATACTAAAATTAAATTCAATTTATTTAAAAAGATAATACGTATATTTCATGATTTCTAAATCAGAATATGATAAATTAAGGACTAGTAATATGCGACTTAAAGTTAAATTAATTGAAGTGTGATGTATTCTGTTAGTGTATTGAATTGTCTGACATAAAGTCTGTGTATGTGGTCCGGGTCTTATGGGATCCTTAGTATTTTCTGTAATTTACAAAAATGAATTAGAAAATAAGGTTATTTAAAGGGTCAGAAAGGTAATTAAAGTGGGGTGTAACACTGCTACCCCCTATTAAAAAAAGATGATGCCAAGCATTAGCTTTTACAAAATTAAAGTAATAAGATATTGAATATTATCATAAAAATGGTAAAGTACCTAGTAAATTAAAATTATTATAATATTAAAGTTATATATAAAATTCTAAATAAAGTATAAGATATATATAATTATTATTTAAGTAAAGATATATAAAACTAGAATTAGATTTGATATTTTAATTTAATTGTTCTTCTATGTCAGAAAGTATTTATACTTCTGCCTATAAACTGGTTACCAAGTTTTTATTTGACTTTCTTAGCTAATTTTTTCTCTGTTAAAGTTATGTTGAATATTATTTCTTTTATATAATCTTTCTTTCGCCTTTTGTTTTCTTAAATCTGTATTTTTCTGGCCATGTTATAAGTGTTTAATTTTTGCATACAATTCTCATATATTTCGATATTATTTGTTCTATATTGTATAATGTTTCAGCACATTTACTTGAGGTAGGTATGTCCGAAGACAAGTTCATAGGGAGTGAAACCGCGTGTGTGATTTACAGAAAGTAGCAAGTACAAGCGTAAAAGGGAGGAGTTGCAAGGGGTGTTCACCTGGTTGTTCTATAACGTCATTGATCGTATCATTTCTAAGAGGGATGCGTGAAAAAGTTCTAGACTACCATTCAATTGTGGATGACTACTGATGAGAAAGCACATTTTATATTGTATGATTAAATTGCATAATTCGTTTGATAACACTCTAATAGTAGATACTTTTGGAAACGTTAAATCTTGCAGTTAGCCATCATTATTGAAATTCTTGCTTTTTAATATTAGTTAGAGGCATCATTTTTCAAATTAAAACTTTGGGCAGTTTTTGAAATGCGGCGTAAAGTAGGTACAACAATTTATATGGGCCGAAAATGCTGCCCGTAATTTTCGGCCCGCAACGGTATACATTATCAACTATATCAAAGATATATTAATTTTATAGCTACTGGAGTAGCTACTAAATAGGTTAGATACTAATAAATTATAACATATATTTTCTATAAAAACCATTAAAATGACTATTCATATTGCCAACAAGAGGTCAATCTAATCGTGAGGTCAAAAGCCAACTATAACTTATTTTCTTCATATATTCACTTGAAATCGTAAAAGTATGTATTATTTAAAGATACAAATAGGCTGGGGCAGGCGGCTTTAAAGAAATCATTAAAGAAGTTTATCTTCAGGTTCCTTAGAAAACTGGAATTTTTAACGACCCAAAATTCTATCACTTTACATGTGCGATGGACTCTTTAAACAACAACCTATTATCATTGCTCAAACAAGAAATTAATGTGTAAGTATAAGTAAAACTAGCGGTTTGAAAGAAAAATAAACATTTTAATTGCCAATCCCCGAGTTGACTGGAGGGCAACTCTGGCTTTTCAGCGAGCCAAATTAGAAATCGCTCCTTCAAGATAGACGGTTGGATGCCGCAGTCAAACATGTGAAAAGCCTTTCACATTCTCGGTCTCCAAAACATATTTTATAAAACAAAGTCAGTGTAACCCTTCCAATTAATGTATAAATTTATCTCCTTAAACTGATACCTACACTATCAGTTTTGAAAAGTGCTTTAATATTTGCTTTATTTAATTTGTACATTATTAAGAAGGAGAAAATAAAGTTTTGGATTCAAAAATTGATATATGATTGCTAATTCTCTTATAGTCAAATTGGCAACGTTCTGGATTTCATCAACACTATTTGCCCCGAGTATAGCTCAAGTTTCACGAGAATATGGTTTCGATCCAATAATCCTGATAATTTGGCCTAGTTCGATTTTTTTTTAATATTCTTAGCATGGGTAATGCAAATGGGTAAAATCTTATATTGCATGAGTTACAGGGTGCTAAAAGTGAACTGTTCAAATATTTTATTGCGTATAGTTTTAAACAAGACAACATATTCAAACATATAATAAGTGAAAGTTATAGGGAATACAATGATGTACCTAAAAGTGGAAAAATAGGGAATGCTTCTAGACCAATCATTTAGAGGTGCGTTGCGACTCTGAGCGTCGCATGATAATTTTCGTTGTCAAAAAATCTTCCCTATATCGGCGCATGTAAGTACATACTATCACAATGAAGCAGAGTTTTTTATTTTCTTGTTTGCCTCGTAAGTGCCTCATAAGTGCCTCATAAGTGTTTCCACTGGGCATAAGAAATGAGCAAGAAATCAAGAATTTCGGGTAAGTGTAGCAACGTTGCGCCAATTCTATGGCTTCTCAAATCAAAAACTTCCACTACATTCCTTTGCACCACCCCGCTCCTCCCCGTACCGTATAGATAGAAAATAGCACTGACTGACTTTAATCGTCGATGGAGGTCAATCAACGCTTTAATTTAATACGTCAGTCAACGAAAATAGGTTAACTCGCTGCATTATTATTATTATAATTTATAATTATTAGCGGATTTAAAGTTTAATATTATTTCTTGGCTTTTGAGATTCACGTAACGTGAAATTATGCGGATTTCTTTGATTGTCAAAGTAGTATTAGTTAATTAAGTTATAAAGCGGGGACGCATTTAAAAGATACTTTCGGTCTGAGGAGCAAAGGGGGCCTGTGGGAGGAGTTCGAATCTCATAAACAAGGAGAGCACGTGTGGCTAGCATCCGATGGCAGACATCGGGGCAGATCCTGGGCATGCAGCGTTGCCACGCACTCAGATTGCAACGCCGCGGCGGTTACCACATATTTTTAAAAGCGCTGGAGATATCCGCTATAAAATAAACCCCTCATCCGGCATCGCAGCAAATATAGGAGTTCGTTAATATCCAATAGGCTTTCAGAGAGGAAGGGGGACTGCATTCTTCGCATTCCTGCCAAGTACCACCTTATTGCGGCTCAGCTTTATCTAAGTATGATTGTGTTATTATAGAAGAATCTCTTAGTGGTTTTTTACATTGGTTTATTAACTTATTTATCTTAACCGTAAACCTAAACTTTGATTTAATTTAATTTTAAAGCTTCCCCGGAGTCTTCGGGTGAGGTTCTGATGCTTCCCGGGCCCCCGAAAAATTGAGAAATAAGAAAAAACACGCAATTTTCAAAAGTGGTTTCATCCTTGCCGTTTCTCGAAAGTGGTTAATCGTGAATCGGAAGGCTCTTTTTGGTAGATACTTACTGGAAGAAAGTACGACACCGAATTACGAGATTTACCACCTCCTTCGATTTTTAGAACGGCTCTATTCGAGTTTGTCGAAAGACTTTTGTGAAAAAAGCCGCCAATATCCGTGGGTAGGATTGTAAGATTTTCCACTAGTATTCAGGCAATCTAAGGCCAACCTAAGAACGCCGAATTTACTTCTTGTGTAAGGCAATGTCGCGTAGTAAGATGTTAGATTTGCCGCCACTTAACGCCTTTGAGGTTATGGCTGGCTATCAAACCGCGAGAGAAGTGAGGGGTAATTGCAACGTTGTCAGTTGAACTCGTTTGCGACCGCACGTATTGAAACGATTTCAAGGGCCGCGCCAGTACATATGACCAAGATTTTATTCCATTTACCAAAAATTAAATATCTGCAATATACTCCAATAATGTTGTTCATTGCAGTAAGTAACCTATAAACACTGATGACCTCTAGATTTAAACACTAGTTAATATGTAGGTACCTATATAGTTTAAAGTAAATAATATAATATGATTAATTTCTAGGCGGGTTCTGAAATATATTTTGTACCGCCTTCTGCGAAAGTAGGCAGTTCCTAACTACATAAGAGCCGACTTATGTAAATCTCCAGGGGGGCTCACCACATCTTGAATTTACCGTATCTACAGGGTGGTCCATATGAAATGGAATCAACTCCGTAAAATTTTTATTTTTCAACCGATTTTAGCCGCTTTTTTTCTAAAGATAGGTCACAAAAACTCTTTTTTTTTACTTTGGTGCAAAATATCAGGTCTTAATTTCAATTTTCAAGGCCTACTACGATTTTTTTTTAGTAAAAAACGACGAAAACCATTTAGCGATTTTTTTATTTAAAATCTAAGACCTGGAGTGTCCTGATTAACGCTGTGGTATCAGATTTTAAATAAAAAAATCGCTAAATGCTTTTCGTCACCTTTTACTAGAAAAAAAAAATCGTAGTAGGCCTTAAATATTGAGATTAAGACTTGAAATTTTGCACCAAAGTAAAAAAAAGTTTTTTTTGCGACCCATCTTCAGAAAAAAAAACGCAAAAATCGGATGAAAAACAAAAAAAAAATACGAGGGTGCTTCTATTTCAAATGGACCACCCTGTATATACGAGTAGGTATTTGCTAAATAAAGATATTAAAATCTAAAAACAGATTTTATTATAAAGTTTCCCACGAATTCTCAAAAATAAAAAATATATACTGTATATTTCTTCTAAAAAATTTACAAACATAAGAATCACCAGTCTATCACAGCATGTATACGCATACCACATACCAGTTTTACAAAATAACAAAATTAAAGTTTGTACGGAGTTCCATTACAGAAATAAGATAATATGAAAATGCACACGAAGTAATGAGTCAATTCTGCATAGATCTGTGGCCTGTGGCTCACAAAAAGTCTAAAATTCCGTAGTTAAAAACCTATTTATGAATGAACGGTCGGGTCTCCCCTCCCCCTTTCTTATTAATTTTGTTAATTAGTAGTGATGTAAAAATTTCTTGTTCTTGTCTTGCTCTTTCTTGTTCTTGTCTTGTTCTTGCTGCATGAACAAGACAAGAGGTAGTGGAGCAAGAAGCAAGACAAGACAAGAGTAGCTCCAGCAAGAAGACAATATTTTTGTCAAGAAATTTGCAAGAAACAAGATTTCTTGCTTTCTACCGATGGCAAGTAAATGAGACAAATAAGCAAGGGAAACGTGATTTATTTAAATCATATTAATAAGAAACAAAGTAGGTAATTCTTTTATACAAAAAAAAAACTGAAACTACAGTTTGTTCAGCGAATGTTCGGCCCTACGTCACAACTCCCGTCCTTGTCTTACTCATGAATATACGATGGATATCGGTCGTATATTCACGAGTTAGACAAGGACGAGAGTTGTGACGTAGGGCCGAACATTCGCTGAACAAACTATAGGTACCAAGGTAGCTAACTACTTAAATCTTAAACGTGAACATGACACTACTGACATTACTAGTAACTAGTTATCTGTATTTCTTACACTGCCCCATGAATTTAGACAGAGAAGGCATGATTCAGAATTTAGCCTATTTCGGTGTTTTCTTATAACCAATGATGCCTTCTAAAAAAGTCTTTCGGCAGGAACTGATGTTGCCATAGTACTTAGAATATCCCTGGCCATTTTAGATAAAATAGGGTGGCTCGCTCGGCGCCGGCGAGCGCGCAGAAGGCGTAAAATAAAGGGAATCCCCGAAAAAGAGTTGGGGAATCCCCTAAAAAGCAAGAACAAGAAGTAAGCAAGAGTCTTGCTAGCAAGAAAAGAAATAACAAGAAGTAGTTTTACATCTTGCCTTGCTTAGCAAGACAAGACAAGAAGTTGCCGAGCAAGACAAGAAATCTTGTTTTTTACATCACTATTAATTAGCGATTATCATTTGTAATTTAAACAATTCCAGGGGGGCTAAGGCTAAGCCCCTCCGGAAATTTCTCCAGGGGGGGCCGAGCCCCCGAGCCCCACCTGCTTTCGGCGCCTATGCCTAACTAACTTCATTATAATAATTCAGCAATATTAAAATTTCAGCCAAATCCATATTAGATACAAAGGCAACTTCTGTACTACTATTCAAGCTGAAAACATGTTTCTGATTTAGGAATAACTTCTAAAAGAGGGATGTACCTACAATGATATTATTAAAATACACAAAGGTTCACCAAACGCACAGAATTCATCTAATAAGAAATCCATCCTTCTATAATTATCATTATTACTATTATTTAGTAAGCATTTAATTAAATTTATAACTCCCAGTCCCTGGGACCATAATAAAGGCCATCCGTGCCTATTCGTTGCTAAATTAATTCGGCTAAATTCCCACCTCTAAAATCAGCAGCGAGGCGGCGTTTTGTCACTGATAATATTATAATATATAAGCAGAGACCTAATATTTTATATAAAACACACACCGAGGGAGCCATTATTGGTCGATATAGGACATAGGTTTTTGAAATATATACAGGACCCACCAGTTAAGCTCCCCAGGCTTGTAACTTTTTAATTTTTTGAGCAATTTAATTGACCTTGGTGTGAAAATTAAAGCTAGAAATTATCTCGAATTAAGTGTAAATGTTCCAAAAGGCTACATAACTATTATGAGGGTTAGGCGGCAGCATACTCTGTAGCTCCATTATATTGATTAGCACAGATGAAACAGGATATGAGAAATATTACTTTTTTACCAACCCGCAACCCGCCCATTTTTAAGACGCTTTTTTGGAAACTAATGAATACATAAAACATTACAAGCTGCTTTCAAAATAATATTTCTTTAACACTATTTTAAAAACTACACATTCCACAACTAAAAATTGTGTGGGAAATTTCGACAAATATCAGACACTGTTTAGCCGCACATAAATTAGCGCATTATTAGGATGCTAATCATTACGTCTGAAAAATAAGGCATTAATTTCATCTTCTGGGTTCACCAAATTAAATTTTTAAATTTTCATATGTTTCAAAAGTTTTTTTATAGAAACACTTTTGGAGTAGCATATTCCAACTTTTCACTCATGGTAATATGAGCCATTCTGCGATGGAAACGGCTATCCTTCCTACTCCTAGTAGGTATGTCTCATTGTTTTGAGATCGGACACGGTGGTGCATGGTGCTTCCATACTTCGTGGTGATTATTTACATCGCGTTTTAAAAGATATAAGACGCGTTTGATAGTTTTTAATGCTAATCCCTAAATTTCACGATAATTATTATTAATCTAAATCGGTTGGAGTTGGAGACTAGGTGGTACGTTATAGGTTATTAGGTTACACCTGAAATTTGTTCTTATTGTCGTGATTGGGTGCAATCACCATTACAATCGATTTTTCTACGCAGAGCAAAGACAGATATATCAAGCTAAGCTTCTTGCAAGGGCTTCCTTTGCTCGGTAATGATGAAACACCCATTGTAAAACCCAACCTAAGCTTTATATTTTGTGCGTGAACCAGAAAGGTCATTCAGCCATATTTATGCACTCTCCACCCCGGTCGCATGTTAATCCCAAACACGCTTCTTTCTGAGGTTTTTATTTAAAGGTTTAGATCAAACAACTGTATAGCTTTGTGGTCTCCATGCTTATGGAAAAAAATGAAAACTGATATAGTATATTTCCTTACGAGTCCAATAAGAATTTTTCCGTGCGCGTGTCACAAATTCTCCTGAACATGGGAAGACATGCAAGCACGGAAAAATCTATTTCTGGACGTGTAAATGAACGATATTTTTTATTATACTTCTTTGAAAACAAATACATAAAAACGAAAGAAATTTTAAACAAAATTATTGATTAAATCGACCATTTTCCACACTTACAATAAATGAGTCTAACCCAACTCAACTATAATTTTAAATTACATTGTAACGTCAATTTCTATGAAAATAAATTTCCGAGGTAAAATGAAACATTTTGGGTCTATATTCGTGGCAAATTTCCGGCTGGGTTAAGCTCGAGGCACTTTTTGCCACCCCTTCCGGCAAAACACAATAAGCCAGTTATTTCACCCCTTCGTCGTTTATTTTAGGGTTACACCATTGTTTTCCCTCTAAAAAGGGGGGACCAAGTTTTGGGATATGAGCAGGTCAACTTCTGGCAGAATCGGGCTCAAAAAACATTAGCGTGAAACTTTACGTTAAATTTGTGTATACGTAATGCGGGGGTTTACATGGAAAATTCATTAGGATAAGTTGACTCGATTAGTCTGTAAGACAAGAATAATCAATATACTTAAGCATAAAAACAGATAATAGTGGGCCAGTATTTTTTTAGAGAGATTTCTTCGATTATAAACTATAGACCTATGTTCACTGCTCGCCATGTACATAGCTTAGTTAATAAGAATTGGGTAATTTAACAAACATTATGTTTAGTTTGGACTTTGATCTTATGGGTAGAATTTACCATGTATTTTTACTTTTGTTCTTCGCGTTAAATTTAAATTTCTTGAATCTTGGAACCGAGAACCAATTGCGGTTGAGGCTCCACTATTGACATGCGCACTCAGCGCACCGTTGACTGGACGGAAATTAGACATTAGTTCAGATTAGACGACAGAGTGAGCTCGAAATCGGATCGCGCGCGCGCCGCTACCGAAAAATGTCCTAATAGAAGCTTCACGCCAAGCTGCAGCTGCCGACCACGACGCCACGAACGAAACTACTAGGTAAGTGGTCTCTCAACCCGCATTCGCTATAAAATAATTTTCTCCGCAATCTTTGTTTGTTCTCTCGCGCTGGAACAAATACAACCTACCTATATATCAATCATATCAAATTTTCTAAAAGTTTTTGAGATTTTATTACATGGCCATATCTTTTTTTCGATTAGTCAGATATCAACTCGACAACACGGTTTTTTAAGGGTCGGCCAACGGTCACAAATCTCACCATTATTACTCAGATCAGTGCAGAGGCGATTGATTCTGAGAATCAGTTGGACGTCGTTTATACTTCGACCAGCTGGATCATCGGATTCTCTCGTCAAAGCTTGGTGATTTTGGATTGGTTGACCGGTTGGTTCAATTATTCTGATTCTCTCTAAGACGAATAGACGTCAACATGTTGTTGTTAACAGTTTTAAGTCGAATGTCTATGCAGCAACATCGGGGGTAACACAGGGGTCCGTGTTGGGTCCTCTCTTTTTTAATATTTTTATTAATGATGTTGGTGATGGTATCACAGTTGATTATTTGCTCTACGCTGATGACTTGAAGCTACATTGTGTCATTAAAGATCTGTCAGACTGCCTAATCCTTCAAAGGAATACAAATTTAATTAACAATTTGTGTATTACGAACAAACTATCTCTGAATGTTGATAAATGCAAAGTTATGGCTTTTGCTACAAAGAATACTTTACTTTTTGAGAGACCTGAAAATTTCTGCGACCTTGGTATAACATTTGACCAGAGAATGTCTTTTGTTAACCACGTCGAAAACTTAGTTAGCAGTGCATCTTTACTGCTCACTGCAGTCGAGAATTTCGAAACGCGATGTCTTTAAAGACTTTGTATTATGCGTTTGTCAGGAGTAAACTCGAATATGCCTGTACTGTTTGGTCAACAGGTTATAACTTACATGTGGAGACTCTTGAGAAGGTTCAGCGTAGATTTTTTAAGTACCTAACTTATAGAATTACAGGCGTTTATCCAAGGATTGGTACGCCCGAATCAGAATTGCTTAACACATTTGGCATGCAGTCATTACAGGGACGGCCCTGGTATCTTTCGCAGGTGATGCTTTGGAAGATTGTCTCATGCGTGATTGATTGTCCAGACCTGCTTGGCAGGCTTAATTTTCAAGTGCCACGTTAATGATTTTGCCAACAATCTAAGTTTTACTTGCCTCCCCACGCACGAATATCCTGAGATTCTCTCCATTTTTTCGGATGTGTGATACCTGCAATAAATTGATTGATTTTGACATTTTTCGTCCAAATGCTATTAAAGATGTTTTTCTAAACTATAATATAGGTATTGGTTTCGGGATTGTGATTATTTAACATTGTCAGTGGTCTTTATTATTATCTTGAGTTAAATTTTTATCGTATTAGATCTTAAGTTAAATCTAATTCTTTATTTTACATTCTTTTTAATTTTAGTCTTTGCATTGTACGTACTACTACGGCTGTTTTGTAATTGGGATTTTTCTTCCTGTAAAACAGTTTCTCTCATAAATAAATAAATAAATAAATACAACCGCTGTTTTCTCACCTGGGAATGGCAAGTCTATCTCTAATCTAATATCTTCATTTAATCAAAATTATTTTCTTCCTGGCTATTTTAAACTATTTCATTACATACAAAGGCAGGAAGCTTTTCATTAAATAATATATTTTTTAACAACTTTTTTGATATTTCCAAGGCAAGCCCTATTTTTCCCAATATTTTAAATGTCGAATTTGACAGGTATAGGCTGAGAGGTCATGATTTTCAACAAGATCTTATAATGAAAAAATAAGCCATTGAATATAAGAAATAGGCTCAATGCTAAACTAGTCTATGGGCCATGCCAACAATGAACAACAACAAAGAACAACGCAAGGATAGCACCGTTCCCATGGTGACGATGGCCTATATATTAGTTCGCATAGTCCCGTCGGGGAGTTGGCATTTGTGGTAGACTATATAAACTTTTAGACTATATAAACCTTTAAAACCAATATAAACCTTTAAAAACATAATTTAAACAGAAAGGCTGATAATATCGAAATTTTATTACTTGAAGTCACCTGAAAATGTTATACCGCAGTCTCATTTGTCATTATATGGTGGGTTAGGCTGGGGAGGGGTGGTCGACCGCCACTTAAAGGAACTCAAGGCACATATATTTCACAAAATGTTTTTTAAACCGTTCACTGCATTGCATTGATAAGTAGATAGAGAGACAAACTGGCAGCCAAACTTGAGGAAGTGAGATAGTAAATAAATCAGCTGATTCCGGCAAAAACCACATAACACAAAATAGGTAAAACGTCAAACTGCTTGTCTCAACCACCGATCTCAATTATTGTCCGAACTTCTATTTTTTGTGTCCTGTGCTTCAAACCAGTCCCGTTGTCAAACGTCATTTTCCCAATAATTATTATATTTATATTTGAATTCAGTTCGTGTCGTGGTGGTAGTTTCGTATAAAAAGGCGTTGAGTTTTCATAGTTGGTGTTTGGTTTAATATTTTTAGATCAGAGAGAAAATTTAATTTAGTTACGTGGCTATATTCTCTCTGTTGTATAGTTGTAGATTGCAAAAAAATATGGTCAACTCCTCTTGTGTATTTGGATGTACCAAACGGGGCGGAAAGAATAAGAATAGTGGGGTTTATTTTCATTCCTAAGTCTTATTATTAAATATACATAATACATTGCATAGATCAATGTTTTCTCCTTTACCAACGTAACGTCAAAGATACTGCTATCTTTGTTGGGACATGTCCTGACATGCTGCAGGCACACTGATCCCAGCCAGCCCATTACCGGTTTCATCCTCTTTGGGAATCATCAGATGGACGTAGGCAAAATCTGGAGTGCAGAAGGATTCAAAAGATAGAACCAACAGAAACAACTACTCCGAGGGCTAATACTCCTACCGGCATTGAACTACACCATTGATTCTCGATTTTCGTTGGGAATAAACATTGCATAGATAAAAGTTTTCTCCTTTTTTTTTCTACGTCCATCTGATGATTCCCAAAGAGGATGAAACCGGTAATGGGCTGGCTGGGATTATTGTGCCTGGAGCATGTCATGACATGTCCCAACAAAGATAGCAGTATCTTTGACGTTACGTTGGTAAAGGAGAAAACTTTGATCTATGCAAAGTTTATTCTCAACGAAAATCGAGAATCAATGGTGTAGTTCAATGCCGGTAGGGGTATTAGCCCTCGGAGTAGTTGTTTCTGTTGGTTCTATCTTTTGAATACATAATACAGTTTTAAAAATCTTTGCTAATAACTTTGCAGTTTTCCAAGAGAAAGAGATAAGATGATATTAGAGATAAGTGGATTCCGGCAATAAAAAGGAAAAATTTGTAGGTCTACAAGTATTTACTTGCATTTTTTGTAGTCAACATTTTATTGAGAGCGATTTCATAGAGTATGTATGTATGTATGTATGTATGTATGTATGTATGTATGTATGTAGGTATGTAGGTATGTAATTAATACAGTTTTTTATTTTTCAAGTCACCTTATGATATAAACTCTATCAAGGGAAAACTGGCAAAATATTGTGCTAATGAACCAGCTCTTTGTCGCCAAAGATGGAAATTGACATTCTAGTCCCTTTAATAAAAGGTACTTTTGTAATTCTTTTTGCTAGATGCCTAAACATTAAAAATTATTACTTAGTCAACAATTTAATCTACTGTTTGTATCGAGTGCTCGAAAGGCATTTGATTTTTGATTATATTATATATATTATATAATATTTCGCGACAAAATTCGCGCCGCGTTGGTGGGGGTATCCTTAATAATGCACATTGTAGAGCAAAAAAGACCTGCCAGGTAATCTCATGAACTATAAAGACTGAACTTTAAATTTGGCAGGTTCCTTATACGACGTAAGCATTCGTTAAGTGAAGATTTTCCAAAATTAAATTCATAAGGGGATCAAGGGGTGGGTTCCATAAACAACGATGTAGGCAGTCCCTAACAAAAGATTTTTCAAAATTCAACCCCTAATTAATCACCCGACTACTCACCCTTATTTTCGATTTAGTTTTTTATTGGAAAGGGGACCTTTTTAGTCATTATGTAATGGCAACTAATTCCTTCCTACATCTCCCACCACTCTCAATTTAAAATATATTAAATGGGACTATCATTCTTTTCATACCTCATTTTAAAGGTAATTTTAGGAATGCAGGACCGACAGGACCGTTTAGTTAAAAAAATCTGCACAAAGACCAGCTTCAGTACTCGGTCCGAAATAATTCTAATATTGTTGTTGGAAACGGAAAAACAAAGTAAATAATAATACATAATATAATAATAACATAATAACACGAGATATTACAAGCATGGAAGTCCCATATTTAATTTCAAATTTTAAAGTTGAAAGAGGTGAGGGATTGAGGAGTGAGTGAATTGTCATTACATACCGACTAAAAGAGAAGATTTGCCATTTGAGATAGAAAGTTGATATCGACTTCCGGTATAACCGGAAGTGCCAGATTCACCAAAATATTTTAGTTGAGCAGCGCCCATCCGCATTGGTGAGGTGTCAAATTTTCAGAATTTTCCTACTTTTAGTTTTCCATATATAGATCGATGCAGTTCGTGGTGGGCCACCCTGTATTAAATGCAGAGTGGTTATTGCATCGAAAATAGTAGTTTTTGCAAGTAAAATGCACTTTTCCCCATGCTTACGCAAAAGGGACCAAAAACAATTTAGAAAACAAAAACTGGAATAATTGCTTGCTACAAGAAATGCTCGAAATGGAGGAAACTGAATATACTGAATATCAAACAATAAGCGAATATTGTGTTTTCACAGGTAACTTGAATACTACTGCGACTACCGAACTGGCAGTTATAGCTATTGTGTTGAATGAAGAAGAGAATGAAAAAGGAAGAAGTCAACTGAAAAACGAAGAAACATTGTATTCTGAATTTTTATATTTTTCATCTGTCTGATCATATAAAACGAAATACTTCCGTACTTCTTCAATTAGCCTTTCCATGTCTATTTTTGTTTCTTTTCCTTCCATGATGAAAATTGACGATGAACGTGCACCAAGAGTCCTCCGTCTCCGTCAAAAATTCAAACAAAACTAATCTCACACGGTGCGGGCACGGTGCGGTCTCCGCGCTCGGACTCGGTGCGGGGATGTGAAGACTACGGCGTATGATTACATGATCATGATACTATTCACCTCCGTGACACAGCCGTGCTACGGAACAAACTCGGCACGGACTCGGCTCGGACTCGGCTCGGACTCGGTGCGGAAATGTGTGTCCCCGACCTTTAGTTGTTGCGTTAACACGTTTGTTAACATTAACTTTCGATAAATGGAATGAATATATTTGAGCCAATTTGGGTACACAATGTGAAACCCATATAGCGATCAGTATCGGAGGCATGGTTATCAGTGTTATCAAAGGAAGAAAACTATACAACATTGTATAAAATTAAAATTAATTCCAGTTTGAGTTACTCATTTAAAATTTTAAAGAAAAAAGTTAATCTTGAGATATTTAAGCAAGTTCGTCAAAGAATTTTAGGGTAATATGTCCGTTATGGTTATCAGTTCTATCAAGGGAAGAAAATTATACAACCTTGTATAAAATTAAAATTAATTCCAGTTTGAGTTACAGTAGATAGGCTATGTCGGTTCTGGCCCACTTTCCCCATGTATTTCTTATGGGGGCTAAAACGTGGTCAAAACGTGACCAAATTTCTCCGGCCCGACTTTCTCCGACGCGACCGAAGGTGCCCGAGCTCGCCGACCGTTGACCTTCGCTCTCAACCCCGGGGTGCCCGTCATTATCCCTCCGACCGTTGACCCAGCCGCGACGCCGCGACATGTCACGACTCGCAACTAATAAAAACCCTAAATCATAATTAAACCATGACGTCCCCCTGTCGACCTTTAGCCGCGGCCATGCATGGATTTTTGCTACCACCTCTGCCTGCGTATTTTTGCGTCCGCGACGCCGAGACATGTCGAGACTCGCAACTAATAAAAACCTAACACCTATAGAAAAAATACCAGCTTGCAATATGTACGTGATGTAATTCCTCGGAAAAAAGTACTTTCTCTTTGTCGGAATAAGCGCCTATGAAACGAGCACGCTGATCTCATCGGTACTGGCGATAAAAAATTTGTAGGAAAAGTGTAATAAAGAATAGATATGAGATACATATGAGTGTATACATTTTCTTGACTACATTACCTAAGGATGTATCAAAAATCTATCTTCCTATATTTAGAGACTGCTTCTCAAAAGAAAGTGGATATTAAATTTGGGGCATAAATTAACCATTTTTAGTTGAGTTTATAACCATCTAGGTAAGTAAATTTCTTTAATTCCGAGAAAGCCAGGCCTTGTTTTAAATTACTTGACTAAAATATAATAGGTGCAAAGTTCACCAGTTTTTAAAAATATCCCGTCACACGATTATCAAGTTGAAAGACTAGCTGCAAAATCGGATTTTGTACAACGCGTTTCCTGTTTAAAATTTCACCCAGAAAAAAAAAGGTACTAATTCTCACTTATGCCATGTTCACCGTATGATTTTTATACTATTCCGACTTCGAAAACCCAAAGGTATAAGTGTAGCGTGTGGAAAAAGGGTTTAAAACCCTTAAACGGTCTATATATGGAATAAAATGAGGGCATGCAACATGTTCTTCAATAATGAAAATTAAAACAATGTTCATTTTTGACTGTCCATTATCCTACCAAGAAAAAGCTTATAGCGTCTAAGCGACTATAAAAACGACTCTAAAAACGTCTAAACGACTCTAAAAAACGACTAGACGACTCGTAAAAACGACTAGACGATTCGAAAAACGACTAGACGATTCGGAAAAAACGACTAAACGACTCTGAAAACGACTAAACGATTCTGGAAAACGACTAGACGATTCTGAAAAACGACTAGACGACTTGAAAAAGCGACATACCATTGAATACCATCGAGTACCATGGAATACCATCGAATACCATGAAATACCATCAAAGACCATGGAATACTATCGAAAACCACGGAATACCATAAATGGTCTTGGATATCCCTGTGAAAAAATTTGCCTCGGGGAGAGCATAAAAGGAAATTATCCGTGATCGATGCTCTGTGATCGAAAGATCGTCTTTGATAATACAATCACTCTCAGTTAAAGACATGTTTTTGTCACTTGAGATTGAACCTAGGAGTTATGGTATCCAACACACCAATGACGGATTAGTCATGGGACAAATACCAGTAACTGTTGAAGATAACGTATTATGTATTGGAGATCAAAATTACCCTTACACCAGGTCTGTCTCAACTGCTTTTGAAGAACAAACCACAAGGTATTAATGAGAGTGACCTAAAAATATACAAACAATTGTTGATTACTAATTTTCGATAGGTTCAACAAATCAGGTTTTAAAAGTATTTGTGTTTAGGTGCCTATGGTTTCATCTGGTATATGTTCCATACAGGATTCGAACCTTAGCCCACATTCCAAAGCCAAACACTCGGCATTTAAGTAAAATTCTAGGAAATGCTTGGCAGTGTGGTAATAATCTCGACGCGCTGTTGTAGCAGGGCTCCGCTGGCTCCCGCAGGCCTCGCCGGTCTCTGTAGACTCAGCAGGTCCCTTTAATGATGTGTACCGCAGGCTCCGATTAAATTAAAAAAATTACTATTAACACTAAAATACCCGGAGAATAACCATCATTCCAACGCCAAAACACCCAACAGTAGTATTTCTGCGAATGCATCGCAGCCGGGCGCAAGGTGGATGACTCACATCCGCTAGCCGGAACTTGTCAGGACAGGTTGACGACCTAAAAACAATTCTCTCTACTTAGATAAAAATAGAATGTCCAATAAGATTTTTTTCACACACTTTTATATATAAGCACAGATAACGTAACCATATAAGTATATATTAGAATATTATAAAATATTTAAGCCCCATATAGTTCGAATTTGAATGGGATATTATGTTACATGGGTAATATATCTCAACACTTCGTACACAAACAAAACTCGCTCGTTCTTTACAGTTTTATTACTGTGAATTCGGTACCTACTAAAGCGGCAGACTTGGGATGCCGCAGTAGCAAATACAATATGAAGCGCAGCTCTGATGTATACTAAAAATGTTATTATCAAACTTGAGACGCACACATATTTAAAAATATAAATACCGCCGGATGAATGCAAGGCCAATTTACGGAATATAACAAAACAATTAGATTATGGACATGGATATTAATTTCTTTAGGTAAAGGTAATAAACATTTGATACTATCGACAGGAGTCTACGCAAAATAATTGTATCCGTATTCAGCAAATAAAAAAGTTATGGGTACCCGTCACCGATGAAAAAGTATACAAAACTGATAAAATGTTCGTGGGATCTTGTTTATTAAAATATTTATTCGCGTATCTAAGTTGTTATTTTATTCATTGCCTATCCCACAAATTTGGATTTTAGCTCTTGTAATCGCTCGATCACGATTGAAACTACACTCATAAAATGTTTAAAAAATGCCCATCCCACGTGATCGCTCGACAAAAACAAAACGTGCAAAGTGGCTACTGCTCGAGGTTTGACCTTGGTCCTTAGGGACACGTGTGACCCAGTTGATGTAGAATCTAAAAAAACCCTGTAAATCATACTTCCATAGCATAGAATCTAAAATCCCCCGGTACAGTACGGATGAAAATTTCAAACCAGGCATAATCAACATGTACGTTCAAAGTAAAAAAAACTTGTCGGTCAACTGTTTAACCCCGAAATTTTGTTGATTTCTAGGAATAAAAAGAAATACTGCAATTGTAAGTCCAAAGCTATTTACGCTATCAAATTCGTTTAAAATGCGAATGATAATTTGCCGCATTAAAACCAGGCGTGAAAAATTCAACATACGTCCCTAAGAAGTTCAACCAATTTTACCCTGGAAATACAACATTTTTAATGAATAAAATATCGAACATACAACAACCCCCTTCTAAATATAGTATAAATCATGGTTTTTTTTTTTTGATAATGTAGAAAGCTAAACTGAAAATTGTTGCTAGAGGTTCTAAAAACCGGGGTGCCAAAAATCAACTATTATTAGAAAATACGCTGATGTCATAATATAGCCGTCGATGTCACCGTTAGCGTGTCCTATGAAAAATGCGTTCTGCTTAATAAGGTGTAAAAAAATCCATGACGGGGCTTAGATGAATAAATAAAGTTTGATGTATGTGAAAGTATAGACTAAATTTTCGTATAGCCCGCGTGATCGCTCGAGGTGGCGGTATCCTCTGGACTAGAAAATATCATATCGGCTCAATCTCCTAACATTTTCATTTTGAATTATACGTTTTCATTGATGATAGATCTAGCAAGAAAATTGGACTGGACTCGATATGAGAGACATTAATCTAACTTTCACTAAACTGCACGTACTACTTAGAGGGTTGTAAGCCGTTTTAATAAAAGCACCAGACTTGCTTAAAATTCATGGCTAAACGTTAACATAATGTCATACAAACATGCGGCACGCAAAATATTAAGAATAGATAATGAGCTCAAACATGTTGATCAAAAAATATATTTATTTCTGGCGATTTAGTTTACCAGTTATCATTTAAAAACAAAACCTGGTCCCAATATTCAGTGAAAATAATAATTGAAAACTTTGTACCTTATAAACCACCACTAAATAGCGAGTCGGAAATAAGTAAAAAAATATATATAAATATATTATTTTGATATTATAGCCGAAACTGAATTTATTGGGGTGAAGATGTAAGGAAATATTTTTAGCTAGGAAAAAGTAATGCAATTATCATAGATACTGGTTGCAGAACCCGTTGTCAGTTTTGCAAGGATTTTTGATACAAATATAATTGCTAACGTTTAATTTGTTTACCCCATTTACGAAAATGATAACAAAATTGGATCAGACAAGATGTTTTTTCGAAGTATAGTTTTTAAACACAGGGTGCCACCACCGGTTTTACGATATAGGTTTAAAAATGCGACGCAAATACATAAAAAAATACCCTAGAGATAAGAAAACAAAATACAACTCACCGAAAGATTCTTGGTGATGTATAAAAAGAAATCAGGTTACATCTAATGCCCCAGACAGTGGAATAAACATCCCCGAGCGATGAGATATAACCAAACATCATTTTTCCAACGGCACAGTCATTTTCACGGGAAAAACAACCAGTAACCGTTCAAATTCCATAGATAGATACTGCCGTAATCCAAAATTTCACTGAACTACGCGTATCTATTATACTGAAGTAGGTACTGATACACTTCCATCTTTCCAAAGAAAAACAAACACGAAACTCAGACTTTTCATATATTACAACGCCTCGATAGAGTCTTTGTGGCCACGACCGAGAATCTACTGAAGCAAGTGCGACGCATAGGACGTGAAAAGTGCCGAGTTGGTTTTATTAAACAATGAAACTTATACCTACGTATATATATAAAATAAATGAGAAATATGCCAGAGATTTGAAACCTAATTGTGTTGCAAGTTTGAGGTCCAAAAAAATATTGGTTTTAATTTTTTAAGGTGAGAAACACATCTAACAGCCAGTTTGGAAATATACAAGGCAAAAAAAGTAGTGATGTGGCTGCCCCATTTTATGTTTTATACAGGTTGGATTATTTTAGAATAGTTGTTCAATAGACCGAGACAACATCATAAACGCTTCCCGTTAGAACAGAATCTGATGAAAAGAAAAATTCCATCTGGGTCAAGCTACTAGATAACCAAAATAAAAAATACTGAACGTTATAAAATTTAAAAAATCATATTTTCAACGGATTTTTATCCTCTGAAAATGGCGTAAAATTCAGTTTCACTGGGTCAAGCTAGGTGGTAACTATATAACCAAAATAAAAAAAATACTGAACGTTATAAAATTAAAAAAATCATATTTTCATGGGATTTTTGTCCTCTGAAAATGACGCAAATTCAGTTTCAATAAGTTACTAATTGGGGTAATAGAGGAAAAATCTTAAATAGGAATTCTGAGACAACGAGGCTGAGAGTAAATAACATACAAAAATCTTGTGCGTTGACTTTGAACTGAATTTAATAATTAGGTTTAATAACGACAATTTTCTCGATTATCTAGAATCAAAAATATTGCAAGTGACAATTCACTATTTTCTCGACATTATGTAAAGCCTTATTATTGCGTCGTAAATTAAAAGATCCAAAAATATTGGCATCAATTGTTTAGTAAATGTGGTTAAAATATGTCTACTTTATCAACAGTTATTTGTAACAGCTTATTATCTTGGAAGCGTAAACTCTTTGAATTTTTTAGACAAAAAGTTGTAGTTTAATAATGGTCAGTTGGATTCCTTTTTGAATCATGTTTGCGTATTACCTACAAGGATTTACAACCTCCAAACATAGAAATCGCTCATTTTAACCCGATTTAATAAAAATTTCACCAAAAACAATACTTTCAGTCATATAATACACTTCTGATTAATAAAAAAGGCACTATAGTAATAATGAGATTTTCAATGGAATTTTTATAGACTGTTTGCCCATTTTGAGAGTCTGTTTGCTAGCTTTTGGGGGTATTCCTTGATATTTTAGACGGATAAAAATGAATAACATTGGGTTTCCTAACTAAAATACAAAACGCACTGTTGACTTTACTTCCGTGGATAGTAAGCCTATAATACGTATCGAAAACAGAGAAATATTCAGGTCAAGAAAAAAGTAGCCTAATTTACAAGTTTGGGATACAAAAACTACCTTTTGTCTTTTAATTTTGATGAGAAAATACGTCTAATTCGTAAGTCAAATAAATGGGACATCATGAAAGATATACTAATAATTGAACAAATGCTATCTCAGTTCTATAGGCACAAAGGTACTATGGGTAGTAATAGTTTTGGGATCAAAAGACAAGCTTTTAAATTTGTTAAGAAAATACGTCTAATGAAATTGAAAGTAGTAACTAGATTTTGGTTAACATTTCGTTAACGCGTTGATGAATGTTTGATGCAAGTGAAAAGTAGATCGAATTTTCCAAAAAACGGTGACTGACCAAACAAGTTATTATAAAAAGTTGCTCAGGAGACCGATGTAACCTAGAAAACGCCTTTCCTTCGAATAGAAAGTGACATAAATAGTTACAAAATGGGACTTAGACGGATATTCGATGCAAGTGAAAAGTAGGCAGAATTTTTGAAAATCGGGACGGACCAAAAATTATTAAGTTGATCGGGAGGTTGAGATAACCTATGAAACGCCTTTCATTCGAATAGAATCTGACAAAAAAAATCCGAGACGTGACTTAGACGAATGTTTGCAAGTGAAAAAAAAACAAAAAAATTATTAGAAAAGTTGATCGGAAGGTTTAACCCAGGAAACGCCTTTCAATCGAATAGAATATGACAAAAAAATCCGAGACGTGACTTAGACGAATATTTGCAAGTGAAAAAGAAACAAAAAATTATTAGAAAAGTTGATTGGGAGGCCGAGGTAACCTAGGAAACACCTTTCATTCGAATAGAATGTAACAAAAAAAAAATTCCAAGACGTGACTTAGACGAATGTTTGCAAGTGAAAAGCATACAGATTTTTTTTTTCGAAAAACGGCGGCTGACTAAAAATTATTAGAAAAGTTGTTCGGGGCCGTGGTACCTAGGAAACGCCTTTCATTCAAACAAAATGCGACAAAAAAAATTTAGACATAGATGAATAAGAATGCAAGGACGATTGGAGTGATCTATAACCCTAAACAGAAGGGAGAAAATGCCCCTCAATAAGTCGAAATTTGTGTGTTTTCCATATGATTCAATGAGATTTTTACAAATTATTGGAAACTTAATGACGTGAGAAAAATAAAACGTCCATTGTCTGCTCACATTTTAGGAAATTTATCACAATTTATTCTAATTAATAATACCCTTTGTTTATGGAATCCCTAGTTAGCCAATGTGTCATGAGTAAGTATATGACAGGTCAAATACGTATATAATGTAAAGTAAAAATATAGTTAACAAGGCGTTAACGAGCATTGACAACATGTTAACGAACGAGGTGCTAACAACGCGATAACTTAACTTTGACAACTCGTTAACGAAGCGTTGACGAGTGTGGACCCTCCAAATCTTAGGAGATACATTCGCAACCTTACACCGGATCACGCGTCACAAAGATGCTACCTTAAATTAATGCGTTGACAACTCGTTAATCCCAGGAGATACAATCGCAACTTACACCAGATCAAACTCAACTGTGGAATCCTGTGACGTCGCAGAGATGCTACCTTACATTTCTTTTAGGTAGATAACCTAACCTAACATTATTGTCGCGGTGTCCAAGAGGTTAGCGACTGGTGAACCGATTGCTATTGAGCAAAACTGACTTAATCCGCCTCTGATACACCTCTCCCAAATCCAATTGCAATCGGTTCACCAGTCGCTAACCTCTTGGACACCGCGACAATAATGTTAGGTTAGGTTATCTACCTAAAAGAAATGTAAGGTAGCATCTCTGTGACGTCACAGGATTCCACAGTTGAGTTTGATCTGGTGTAAGTTGCGATTGTATCTCCTGGGATTAACGAGTTGTCAACGCATTAATTTAAGGTAGCATCTTTGTGACGCGTGATCCGGTGTAAGGTTGCGAATGTATCTCCTAAGATTTGGAGGGTCCACACTCGTCAACGCTTCGTTAACGAGTTGTCAAAGTTAAGTTATCGCGTTGTTAGCACCTCGTTCGTTAACATGTTGTCAATGCTCGTTAACGCCTTGTTAACTATATTTTTACTTTACATTATATACGTATTTGACCTGTCATATACTTACTCATGACACATTGGCTAACTAGGGATTCCATAAACAAAGGGTATTATTAATTAGAATAAATTGTGATAAATTTCCTAAAATGTGAGCAGACAATGGACGTTTTATTTTTCTCACGTCATTAAGTTTCCAATAATTTGTAAAAATCTCATTGAATCATATGGAAAACACACAAATTTCGACTTATTGAGGGGCATTTTCTCCCTTCTGTTTAGGGTTATAGATCACTCCAATCGTCCTTGCATTCTTATTCATCTATGTCTAAATTTTTTTTTGTCGCATTTTGTTTGAATGAAAGGCGTTTCCTAGGTACCACGGCCCCGAACAACTTTTCTAATAATTTTTAGTCAGCCGTTTTTCGAAAAAAAAAATCTGTATGCTTTTCACTTGCAAACATTCGTCTAAGTCACGTCTTGGAATTTTTTTTTTGTTACATTCTATTCGAATGAAAGGTGTTTCCTAGGTTACCTCGGCCTCCCAATCAACTTTTCTAATAATTTTTTGTTTCTTTTTCACTTGCAAATATTCGTCTAAGTCACGTCTCGGATTTTTTTGTCATATTCTATTTGATTGAAAGGCGTTTCCTAGGTTAAACCTTCCGATCAACTTTTCTAATAATTTTTTTGTTTTTTTTTCCACTTGCAAACATTCGTCTAAGTCACGTCTCGGATTTTTTTTTGTCATATTCTATTCGAATGAAAGGCGTTTCCTAGGTTAAACCTTCCGGTCAACTTTTCTAATAATTTTTTTGTTTTTTTTTTCACTTGCAAACATTCGTCTAAGTCACGTCTAGTTTTTTTTTCAGATTTTGTTCAAACAAAATATCAATGTTATCTGGGGGCCTTCCGACTAACTATTTTTATCAGTCACTCGAAAAAATCTATCTATACTTTTCCACTTGCATCAAATATTCGTCTAATAAGTCCCGTTCCTTATTCGATTTTTTTATTATATTCAAACGAATGGCGTTTTTTTCGGGAATTCGGTCTATACTATTCACTTGCATCAAACATTCGCCTAAGTCCCCATCATGGAATTTTATTTCAGATTATATTCGGACGAGAGGCGTTTTCTAGGTTACCTCGGTCTCCCGAGCAAAATTTTCTAATAAGTATATTTTTTTTGTCAGTCGCCGGTTTTCGAAAAAAATCTTTATACTTTTCACTTGCAAACAGTCGTCTAAAATTTTCTTGGATTTTTTTTGTCAGATTCTATTCGAATGAAAGGCGTTTCATAGGTTATCTCAACCTCCCGATCAACTTAATAATTTTTGGTCCGTCCCGATTTTCAAAAATTCTGCCTACTTTTCACTTGCATCGAATATCCGTCTAAGTCCCATTTTGTAACTATTTATGTCACTTTCTATTCGAAGGAAAGGCGTTTTCTAGGTTACATCGGTCTCCTGAGCAACTTTTTATAATAACTTGTTTGGTCAGTCACCGTTTTTTGGAAAATTCGATCTACTTTTCACTTGCATCAAACATTCATCAACGCGTTAACGAAATGTTAACCAAAATCTAGTTACTACTTTCAATTTCATTAGACGTATTTTCTTAACAAATTTAAAAGCTTGTCTTTTGATCCCAAAACTATTACTACCCATAGTACCTTTGTGCCTATAGAACTGAGATAGCATTTGTTCAATTATTAGTATATCTTTCATGATGTCCCATTTATTTGACTTACGAATTAGACGTATTTTCTCATCAAAATTAAAAGACAAAAGGTAGTTTTTGTATCCCAAACTTGTAAATTAGGCTACTTTTTTCTTGACCTGAATATTTCTCTGTTTTCGATACGTATTATAGGCTTACTATCCACGGAAGTAAAGTCAACAGTGCGTTTTGTATTTTAGTTAGGAAACCCAATGTTATTCATTTTTATCCGTCTAAAATATCAAGGAATACCCCCAAAAGCTAGCAAACAGACTCTCAAAATGGGCAAACAGTCTATAAAAATTCCATTGAAAATCTCATTATTACTATAGTGCCTTTTTTATTAATCAGAAGTGTATTATATGACTGAAAGTATTGTTTTTGGTGAAATTTTTATTAAATCGGGTTAAAATGAGCGATTTCTATGTTTGGAGGTTGTAAATCCTTGTAGGTAATACGCAAACATGATTCAAAAAGGAATCCAACTGACCATTATTAAACTACAACTTTTTGTCTAAAAAATTCAAAGAGTTTACGCTTCCAAGATAATAAGCTGTTACAAATAACTGTTGATAAAGTAGACATATTTTAACCACATTTACTAAACAATTGATGCCAATATTTTTGGATCTTTTAATTTACGACGCAATAATAAGGCTTTACATAATGTCGAGAAAATAGTGAATTGTCACTTGCAATATTTTTGATTCTAGATAATCGAGAAAATTGTCGTTATTAAACCTAATTATTAAATTCAGTTCAAAGTCAACGCACAAGATTTTTGTATGTTATTTACTCTCAGCCTCGTTGTCTCAGAATTCCTATTTAAGATTTTTCCTCTATTACCCCAATTAGTAACTTATTGAAACTGAATTTGCGTCATTTTCAGAGGACAAAAATCCCATGAAAATATGATTTTTTTAATTTTATAACGTTCAGTATTTTTTTATTTTGGTTATATAGTTACCACCTAGCTTGACCCAGTGAAACTGAATTTTACGCCATTTTCAGAGGATAAAAATCCGTTGAAAATATGATTTTTTAAATTTTATAACGTTCAGTATTTTTTATTTTGGTTATCTAGTAGCTTGACCCAGATGGAATTTTTCTTTTCATCAGATTCTGTTCTAACGGGAAGCGTTTATGATGTTGTCTCGGTCTATTGAACAACTATTCTAAAATAATCCAACCTGTATAAAACATAAAATGGGGCAGCCACATCACTACTTTTTTTGCCTTGTATATTTCCAAACTGGCTGTTAGATGTGTTTCTCACCTTAAAAAATTAAAACCAATATTTTTTTGGACCTCAAACTTGCAACACAATTAGGTTTCAAATCTCTGGCATATTTCTCATTTATTTTATATATATACGTAGGTATAAGTTTCATTGTTTAATAAAACCAACTCGGCACTTTTCACGTCCTATGCGTCGCACTTGCTTCAGTAGATTCTCGGTCGTGGCCACAAAGACTCTATCGAGGCGTTGTAATATATGAAAAGTCTGAGTTTCGTGTTTGTTTTTCTTTGGAAAGATGGAAGTGTATCAGTACCTACTTCAGTATAATAGATACGCGTAGTTCAGTGAAATTTTGGATTACGGCAGTATCTACCTATGGAATTTGAACGGTTACTGGTTGTTTTTCCCGTGAAAATGACTGTGCCGTTGGAAAAATGATGTTTGGTTATATCTCATCGCTCGGGGATGTTTATTCTACTGTCTGGGGCATTAGATGTAACCTGATTTCTTTTTATACATCACCAAGAATCTTTTGGTGAGTTGTATTTTGTTTTCTTATCTCTAGGGTATTTTTTTATGTATTTGCGTCGCATTTTTAAACCTATATCGTAAAACCGGTGGTGGCACCCTGTGTTTAAAAACTATACTTCGAAAAAACATCTTGTCTGATCCAATTTTGTTATCATTTTCGTAAATGGGGTAAACAAATTAAACGTTAGCAGTTATATTTGTATCAAAAATCCTTGCAAAACTGACAACGGGTTCTGCAACCAGTATCTATGATAATTGCATTACTTTTTCCTAGCTAAAAATATTTCCTTACATCTTCACCCCAATAAATTCAGTTTCGGCTATAATATCAAAATAATATATTTATATATATTTTTTTACTTATTTCCGACTCGCTATTTAGTGGTGGTTTATAAGGTACAAAGTTTTCAATTATTATTTTCACTGAATATTGGGACCAGGTTTTGTTTTTAAATGATAACTGGTAAACTAAATCGCCAGAAATAAATATATTTTTTGATCAACATGTTTGAGCTCATTATCTATTCTTAATATTTTGCGTGCCGCATGTTTGTATGACATTATGTTAACGTTTAGCCATGAATTTTAAGCAAGTCTGGTGCTTTTATTAAAACGGCTTACAACCCTCTAAGTAGTACGTGCAGTTTAGTGAAAGTTAGATTAATGTCTCTCATATCGAGTCCAGTCCAATTTTCTTGCTAGATCTATCATCAATGAAAACGTATAATTCAAAATGAAAATGTTAGGAGATTGAGCCGATATGATATTTTCTAGTCCAGAGGATACCGCCACCTCGAGCGATCACGCGGGCTATACGAAAATTTAGTCTATACTTTCACATACATCAAACTTTATTTATTCATCTAAGCCCCGTCATGGATTTTTTTACACCTTATTAAGCAGAACGCATTTTTCATAGGACACGCTAACGGTGACATCGACGGCTATATTATGACATCAGCGTATTTTCTAATAATAGTTGATTTTTGGCACCCCGGTTTTTAGAACCTCTAGCAACAATTTTCAGTTTAGCTTTCTACATTATCAAAAAAAAAAAACCATGATTTATACTATATTTAGAAGGGGGTTGTTGTATGTTCGATATTTTATTCATTAAAAATGTTGTATTTCCAGGGTAAAATTGGTTGAACTTCTTAGGGACGTATGTTGAATTTTTCACGCCTGGTTTTAATGCGGCAAATTATCATTCGCATTTTAAACGAATTTGATAGCGTAAATAGCTTTGGACTTACAATTGCAGTATTTCTTTTTATTCCTAGAAATCAACAAAATTTCGGGGTTAAACAGTTGACCGACAAGTTTTTTTTACTTTGAACGTACATGTTGATTATGCCTGGTTTGAAATTTTCATCCGTACTGTACCGGGGGATTTTAGATTCTATGCTATGGAAGTATGATTTACAGGGTTTTTTTAGATTCTACATCAACTGGGTCACACGTGTCCCTAAGGACCAAGGTCAAACCTCGAGCAGTAGCCACTTTGCACGTTTTGTTTTTGTCGAGCGATCACGTGGGATGGGCATTTTTTAAACATTTTATGAGTGTAGTTTCAATCGTGATCGAGCGATTACAAGAGCTAAAATCCAAATTTGTGGGATAGGCAATGAATAAAATAACAACTTAGATACGCGAATAAATATTTTAATATACAAGATCCCACGAACATTTTATCAGTTTTGTATACTTTTTCATCGGTGACGGGTACCCATAACTTTTTTATTTGCTGAATACGGATACAATTATTTTGCGTAGACTCCTGTCGATAGTATCAAATGTTTATTACCTTTACCTAAAGAAATTAATATCCATGTCCATAATCTAATTGTTTTGTTATATTCCGTAAATTGGCCTTGCATTCATCCGGCGGTATTTATATTTTTAAATATGTGTGCGTCTCAAGTTTGATAATAACATTTTTAGTATACATCAGAGCTGCGCTTTATATTGTATTTGCTACTGCGGCATCCCAAGTCTGCCGCTTTGGTAGGTACCGAATTCACAGTAATAAAACTGTAAAGAACGAGCGAGTTTTGTTTGTGTACGAAGTGTTGAGATATATTACCCATGTAACATAATATCCCATTCAAATTCGAACTATATGGGGCTTAAATATTTTATAATATTCTAATATATACTTATATGGTTACGTTATCTGTGCTTATATATAAAAGTGTGTGAAAAAAATCTTATTGGACATTCTATTTTTATCTAAGTAGAGAGAATTGTTTTTAGGTCGTCAACCTGTCCTGACAAGTTCCGGCTAGCGGATGTGAGTCATCCACCTTGCGCCCGGCTGCGATGCATTCGCAGAAATACTACTGTTGGGTGTTTTGGCGTTGGAATGATGGTTATTCTCCGGGTATTTTAGTGTTAATAGTAATTTTTTTAATTTAATCGGAGCCTGCGGTACACATCATTAAAGGGACCTGCTGAGTCTACAGAGACCGGAGAGGCCTGCGGGAGCCAGCGGAGCCCTGCTACAACAGCGCGTCGAGATTATTACCACACTGCCAAGCATTTCCTAGAATTTTACTTAAATGCCGAGTGTTTGGCTTTGGAATGTGGGCTAAGGTTCGAATCCTGTATGGAACATATACCAGATGAAACCATAGGCACCTAAACACAAATACTTTTAAAACCTGATTTGTTGAACCTATCGAAAATTAGTAATCAACAATTGTTTGTATATTTTTAGGTCACTCTCATTAATACCTTGTGGTTTGTTCTTCAAAAGCAGTTGAGACAGACCTGGTGTAAGGGTAATTTTGATCTCCAATACATAATACGTTATCTTCAACAGTTACTGGTATTTGTCCCATGACTAATCCGTCATTGGTGTGTTGGATACCATAACTCCTAGGTTCAATCTCAAGTGACAAAAACATGTCTTTAACTGAGAGTGATTGTATTATCAAAGACGATCTTTCGATCACAGAGCATCGATCACGGATAATTTCCTTTTATGCTCTCCCCGAGGCAATTTTTTTCACAGGGATATCCAAGACCATTTATGGTATTCCGTGGTTTTCGATAGTATTCCATGGTCTTTGATGGTATTTCATGGTATTCGATGGTATTCCATGGTACTCGATGGTATTCAATGGTATGTCGCTTTTTCAAGTCGTCTAGTCGTTTTTCAGAATCGTCTAGTCGTTTTCCAGAATCGTTTAGTCGTTTTCAGAGTCGTTTAGTCGTTTTTTCCGAATCGTCTAGTCGTTTTTCGAATCGTCTAGTCGTTTTTACGAGTCGTCTAGTCGTTTTTTAGAGTCGTTTAGACGTTTTTAGAGTCGTTTTTATAGTCGCTTAGACGCTATAAGCTTTTTCTTGGTAGGATAATGGACAGTCAAAAATGAACATTGTTTTAATTTTCATTATTGAAGAACATGTTGCATGCCCTCATTTTATTCCATATATAGACCGTTTAAGGGTTTTAAACCCTTTTTCCACACGCTACACTTATACCTTTGGGTTTTCGAAGTCGGAATAGTATAAAAATCATACGGTGAACATGGCATAAGTGAGAATTAGTACCTTTTTTTTTCTGGGTGAAATTTTAAACAGGAAACGCGTTGTACAAAATCCGATTTTGCAGCTAGTCTTTCAACTTGATAATCGTGTGACGGGATATTTTTAAAAACTGGTGAACTTTGCACCTATTATATTTTAGTCAAGTAATTTAAAACAAGGCCTGGCTTTCTCGGAATTAAAGAAATTTACTTACCTAGATGGTTATAAACTCAACTAAAAATGGTTAATTTATGCCCCAAATTTAATATCCACTTTCCTTTGAGAAGCAGTCTCTAAATATAGGACGATAGATTTTTGATACATCCTTAGGTAATGTAGTCAAGAAAATGTATACACTCATATGTATCTCATATCTATTCTTTATTACACTTTTCCTACAAATTTTTTATCGCCAGTACCGATGAGATCAGCGTGCTCGTTTCATAGGCGCTTATTCCGACAAAGAGAAAGTACTTTTTTCCGAGGAATTACATCACGTACATATTGCAAGCTGGTATTTTTTCTATAGGTGTTAGGTTTTTATTAGTTGCGAGTCTCGACATGTCTCGGCGTCGCGGACGCAAAAATACGCAGGCAGAGGTGGTAGCAAAAATCCATGCATGGCCGCGGCTAAAGGTCGACAGGGGGACGTCATGGTTTAATTATGATTTAGGGTTTTTATTAGTTGCGAGTCGTGACATGTCGCGGCGTCGCGGCTGGGTCAACGGTCGGAGGGATAATGACGGGCACCCCGGGGTTGAGAGCGAAGGTCAACGGTCGGCGAGCTCGGGCACCTTCGGTCGCGTCGGAGAAAGTCGGGCCGGAGAAATTTGGTCACGTTTTGACCACGTTTTAGCCCCCATAAGAAATACATGGGGAAAGTGGGCCAGAACCGACATAGCCTATCTACTAGTTACTCATTTAAAATTTTAAAGAAAAAAGTTAATCTTGAGATATTTAAGCAAGTTCGTCAACGAATTTTAGGGTAATATGAAGTTTTTCAGGACTCATCTGCTATTCCGGACTCGGCTAACGCCTCGTCCGGGAACAGCAATGATTCGTCCTGAAAAACTTCATTTTAGGCACTTGTAACAAAAATAACTAGGTAAGTATTTGAATCAACTAACGTAGACTTTTTAATCGCAATTTTTTTCCACCGTATATGTTTGACATACAAAGGGTTTTGGGTAGCTAGAAATAATTGGCTTCAGTCCAAGAGCACCTCGTTTGCTTAAAAATAATTAGGTTCTTCCTTAAACGCAACATTTCAAAAATACTCAATATAAAGGATGGTGTAACAACTATTGTGATTCCTTTTATGTCAGTAGAACTGAAAGAAATTTCAAAACTAGACTCAAGAAACGGGCTCTAAGAGGTCACATTTTGCTAATCATCTCTTGTATATTGGCAACTTTTTTGATGAAACAACAGGTTTTAAAATTTTACACCCAGCCAATAAAAAACTCACAACGCACAAGTTATGTTTACACAACTTAGTTCTGCATCTAGTCAAACTATTACTAGGTCTTTATACTTGATTACATAAATTCATACAGGGTATCCCAATGACGTCAAAACCTATAGACGTGGTGCCCCATTGTTAAAATGCCCTTTATTTGACTCCAAGGTTAAATATATCCATACTACTCTAAAAACATGCTACAAACAAAGACAGAAAGTCAACCATCAACCAACTATACACCCGGTGATTCCCGGTTATAGTTCCTCCAGAATCACACTTAGATATCGCATGTTTTTTCTTGTTTGGGGGCGCCGGAAGCATCGGAACCTCACCTGAAGATTCGGGGGATGGTCTAACGACGCCAGCCTCCGAGCCCAGAGTCGAAATAAGTTCGCTACGGCTAGACAAAACGGGGCAATTTCTGACAATCTCGTGACATTTTCGGAATAATTTAATGGAGCGCTTAGATTGTGATTAGTTCTGGGCGTCAAACGTTTATCAAAACAAACCTGTCTAAAATTTAAATTAATATAAAGACAAAAGTTAATAGGTACCTTAAGAAATATGAAACTTAGGAAAAAATTATTAGGATCAATAGAGAAATAAAAAGTTGTCAACAAATTATTGTTGCGGGGAAACCATTTAAAAATGTATGCTGGCAAAACCTAAAATAGTGATTTTATACAAAACGGGACATCGGTATTTTTCCGACTGTTTGTATCATAATAAACTAAATGATATGCAGCAGGCGTCGGAAAGCCAGGTATAATCCTGTACTATTTTCCAACATTCTGAATAGTTTTCCAATCGAGTTCCCTTTTATCCCATGGCAAAATCGATAATCCTATCAACGACATAAATAAATGAAAGTGTATAGGTATAGCCAGACGCTGTAACACCCCACACTAGTTTATGACCAATTGGGCAAAGGGCCAAATTTAATTCCCAGATATAAATTAGTATAAATGTAGCGTAATGGGGTGGCAGCCTTATTTACTATGGAAATGGTATCCACAAAGTATAATCCCGATTTACAAGGCCTGTGTGAATTTATGTGTTGTTCAGTGCAAAGCAGGAAATTGAGATACTCGTAATAATGCCAAGCAGCGACTGCTTATTATTTTAATATACAAGTTCAAATTTCGTTCTAGTCTAAACTGATCACGCTTTGTTTTGTAGAAACGCCTCTTTCAGAGACCCATCACAGTTCTAGAATACGAGTTCAGAAAATGAATGTGATTTATGAATGTGTATTTAACTTGCCCTGTTAGTATGTATGTATGCATGTATGTATGTATGTATGTATGTATGTATGTCTGGGTAGAATTTTGCAAGCTGAATTAGAACCACTTCTTGACATCCGATGGAGCTGAAATTTTGCAAACACCTAGTTCTGGTGACAATACAATATGCAATATTCAATATTGTAATACTTTCAAAATGGCCGTCGCCACAAGTTGGCGGATGATGTATTTTTTGTCAACCCCTTTAATCAAATGAAAGGGCTTTAAGAGTAGAAAATGATAATAGTTGTTAATGACATCACATTACATTTTTTTACAACCCCTTAATATAGGTATCAAATGAAAGGGCTTGAAGAGTATAAAACGATAAAGTTAGTGACATCATACTAAATTTAATATGGACGCCGCTCCAAGAGGGCAGATTACATTTTCTTTTCAACCCCCTTAATATGGGTATTAAATGAAAGGACTTGAAGAGTAGCAAACGATAAAGTTAGTGACATTACACTAAATCCCATATGGCGGCCGTCCGAGTACAAAATAATAAACCTGATATGGGAATCAAATAGGTACTAAAAAGCGGTATTTTCTCAATTCGTCCGTCGCATTTCGGGCTTGCTCAAAAATCTACCTAAATCAGTCGCAACTCGGGCGTCTCGAAAAAGACTATACCTAATAGTTCGCAATTCGGGCGTAATATTGAAGGGTAACACTGTACCCTGAATTATGAAATAATTTTATGGTAAATGTACAGTCCTGACAATTATTGCCACCATGCACTTTTAAAATTAAATGCCAAAAATAAAAAAGAACTACTTATACCATGACGAATTAGGTGTACGTTTTTTTTTTTTTGAACAGGACTATATGTATGCCAACAATAGTCAGTAATCCAAAAATACCTACATGTTTTTGTATATATGTCGCAGCCAACTAGCTTAATCAGCCGTTCAGTTAACAGCCTAGCCGTTTCACTAAACGACATAAGACTGAGGAAATTCATTTTTATAATAATTTTGAGAAATAATTTTCTTTTATTGTAGGCGATTTTTTAGTTTTACTTTTTAAGATTAAATGTTAAATTTCAGTTTTTATTAAATAAAAATCGCCAACCCTGATTGATATAATCTTTCTTATTATAATATTTAAATATCATTTGTAAAACTAATTACCTGCTCATCCCTAACGACCTAACAGATATAAATGGCGGCAAAAAATCATTTTATCTTATTTTCGATCAAGATTTTGAAGTGAGAGTGTTGCCATTTGTATCTACAGCAATGGACGTCCAAGTAGTGGAAACTCAACGTGGTCAGCCCGCAGTTTTACATTCGGGATATAAATATTCGCTGAAGTGCGTAAACAAAAACACAACTCGACGTTGGATCTGCATAAAGCGACCGTGTCCAGGTTCCATCACAATAAGTGATTGCTACAAACTTTTGGGGCAAAAAGCTCATTCCTGTGTTCCTAGTGTTGCCAGAAATGAAGTTGAAGTAAGCTTATTTAAAGCAAAAAAGTGTGCCCGTGAAGAAATTACTCCAGTGCCACAAATTTTTAGACAAGAAGTAACGAACATTCAAGACGCAGGGCTCGATTTAATTGTTGAGATTCCAACATTCCTATCTTTTAAAGATACAATGTATAGACAGAGACACAAGGGCCTAGGAATTGCGAAATTACCTACATCTAGGAAAGAAATACCACTTCCCGATTCAGTCCAAGAGTACGTAGTGGCAGACGACCAAGAAGATGGAGAACGTATCATCGTTTTTGCCGATAAAGGACGACACCTCCTTACAGAAGGGACTGAATTTTTTGTGGATGGCACATTTAAAAGTTGCTGCCCACTCTTTGATCAACTATATACACTACACGTAGATCTAGGTAGCACTGACCAATCAACAGTAATTGTTCCTGCGGCGTATGCTTTGCTGCCAGATAGAAAGCAAAGAACTTACAGAAGGCTCTTCCGAATGATAAAGCAGCCATTAATACTATTAGAGAAGTGTTCCCAGAGACAACAATAAAGGGGTGCAACTTTCACTTTAATCAAGCTTTATGGCGAAAAGTACAAGAACTTGGACTGGTTACAGTAGGTATACCGAGAAAACCAAAATGTTAGAAACCACATTCGCATGTGTGCAGCCCTTGCACATTTGCCAGAAGGCGTGTTACCGGACGCGTGGCTGAACATAATGGAGACTGCACCAGATAACACACAAGTGGAAAAATTCAACGACTACTTTGTTGACCAATGGCTGGACAATGATTTATTATGGGTAGTCCACAAGGAGAGGCATAGAACCACTAATTCAGCAGAAGGCTGGCATAATAGATTTAATAGAAGATTTGTCAAAAGGGAAGATAAGCTTAAGAAGTACGCTAGAAAAGTTAAGGCATGTTATAAAATTTGATTAATTTAATTTAATTTTTCTGTCTTTGTATAGTAATAAATCATTTTAGTTTACAAATTGTTTATGTTGCTTGTAGCAGGACTTTAACAGTCGAAAGAAAGAAAAAAAAGACGAAAATTTCATATCAACGTAGGTCCGTAAATGCTTCGTTTTAAACAAACAAGGTGTTAAAAGTTAAAAAAAAAGATTATTTTTGATAGTGTCCCAACCACATTTTAACCAAAAAAAATAATGGAATGGAAACCCGACAACTCCGCCACTGGTTGTTTGTGGGCTTTCATTGCACGTTGTTTGTTTAACACGAAGCGTTTACGGACCTATGTTGCTCGTTTAAAATATACAGGATTCCAAAGTTGAAATTTATACCATAAAAATATCATACACATTTTGGGTGCATCTGAGCATGGATTTGCATCTTTAATGAAGGTGGCAACAGGTACCGATCTCTCTACGCCCCAATTGCGAAAGACAAATACCTACCTGGCAACCTTACGCCCGAGATGCGAAGGATAACTGATTGCGCCCGAGTTGCGAATCGCGAATAAATCTAAAAAGCGCAAAATAAAGTAAAAGGTAAAAAACCTTTTAAAAACAAGCTTTAATTTAAGCCATGAACTAAATCGAATAAAATAAAAATAATAAATGATAAAAAAAACCTTTATCTTCAAGCGGCCATAAATAGCATTCTTATGTTTCTGTCTAGAAACAGTTGAAGTTCGTATTTTCGATATCGGGAGAAAAAAAAACGCAAAAATGCCATGGAGTAGAAGTAAATCCGGGCGACTCGTCTGGCGTCAAAAAATAAGGATAATTATTGAAATATTTTGTTATACAGAAATCACGATTCATCTATCAACGTACTCACGACTCACGAAATATTTAATATTTAGTTCTTCATTCCGATTGGGAGAAGAAGCGAAATGATTAGTAAATATTATAGTTTTCTTAATAGTTGGTGCCGATGTTAGACGAGCCGCCTATGTCTATGTCATTTGAACGATAAATGTTAAAAGTCAAACGATCAATGTCAAACTGTCAAAACAGCAACAAGGTAATTTTGTGAGTCTTTGCCTCAATCTCTAGCTGATGTAGGTGATGTGAACTGTTGAATTATTTACATATTATAATTCCTGTTATTTTTAGGGAATAATCAAGTATAGGTATCAAAAATGTCTGAAGAATTAATGCAGTGCACTCCACCGGAATTGGCCCGAATTGCCAATTTGCCGCCTATGAAATCACTTTGTGTTCCATGGCCTTTTTGTGTTTTTTTTTCTGCCGGTATCCAAAAAATTGTTTTACAGGGAGAAATAATATGAATACAATACAGATGAATGTATTAATCACATATAACACTGGAATAATGTATAGTTAGTATTATAATTACTATTACATTGACTGCTAATTACTACTAATTATTACTCGTTCCGGGAAAGAGGAACCGTAATATTTTATTGGAAATATTTATGTTTGAGTAAGATCTAATAACCCTTGGAAATAAATAATACATTATGATGTTAAATTAGACATAATAAGCTTACAAATTTGAAAAAAAAATAAATAATAAAAAAATAATAATAATAAAGGCCATACTCTTAAACATTCATTTCTGTTATGAAAATAAATTTAAAATATTTTTGGGGCTAATATCATTAGTGGTGTACTTCCTTTGCTAAACTCCACACACCAAAACTTTGTTTTTTTTTGCACTCGACGCGCGCTTCACTAACCATGTTAGCATCATCAGAAGATGATTAAGTCTGGACTAGTGGTGTGCCTATTATCGAGAATTCAACGCCTGCCAATATGAACCAATGAAATGACATAATTTTTGAAATATTAATAAATGAGATGATGATTTTAGCGATTATTTCCCTCATACTGCTTGCATCCAATAAGGTAGCTCCTTCCATAAAAATCCAACCAATGATATGCCTCTGCTAGCGATAATTTGCACTAGTGCAATTACCGGTAATTGCACTTGTGCAAATTATCGCAACCAATGATATGCCTCTGCTAGCGATAATTTGCACTAGTGCAATTACCGGTAATTGCACTTGTGCAAATTATCACTTCGTTGCTTAGCAACCGCGAATCTGTTGGATACAAACACCTACCTACCTACTTCTTAAAGTTTGTGTGTTTCACACTGTTCTAAATTATGCAGCTTATAAATTATGTTGCGGTATTATTAAGCATTATATCAATGAATTTATATAACTTTTACATTGCTAAATTCTTGTTATTTAGACCTCCGCCTTCGTTTAAATTTAGATATGACACATTCAGAAAATAAACCAATGCCGACAGGGTGTAGGTATAATCGCATTTGCCTTGGATACCCAAGCGTCATGTTTGTTTACTCGAACGCTACAGTCGAAGCTGTCAATAAACTCGTTCAAAATGAGTCGTTTTGGAAATGTAAAAAATTATTAAATCGTATTCGTGAAATAATCTCGACAAATACCACTCGTGCCGAAAATTTTTCTAGATAATTTTATTCTCAAGCCCTATTTTGTCAATTAGCAAAACCACTCGTACAAATTGGGCTTTTATTTTCAGAGATAAAATCCCTCGAGCTTTGCTCTCGGGATTTTATCAGAAAGTAAAAAGCAATTTATACTCGTGATCTTTCTAGGCAAAATAGCGCTTTCGATACATACGATAATACCACTAGTGGTATTTTCCACTAGTGGTATTTTCCACTAGTGGTATTTTCGCTGAAGTCCTACTCTCTTAGCTACGTCCTAGTTACGCTAAACCAATATTGTGGCAGCTGAAACTGATAACCAGTTAACTTCTTCACGTTACCAAATTTAATATAGGACTAGCAGATATGTTCTCGGTTAACACATCGATCGTTAAATATCTATTAGCAGAAAAAACATATTCAGAACCGAAAGCTCAACCGAAATGACAGCTGTCAAATAGACTAACTTCTAAGCATGGTAATTAAATTTATATAGGGCTAGTTAAGTAAAACACTGATTTGACCTCAATGTTCAGGGGCATGATTCTCGCTTTACGTGCGAGAGGTCCATGGTTCAAATCCCGGTTGGGGCTCCCTTTTTTTAATTACATTTTCCAAGAGGGGAAATGTTTATAATTATTGTAGTTAATTTATTCCTAAGAAATTGGGTTGACAAATTATGGCGTCATACACACTGAATATTTGCAGTTGTTAAATTATCTTTTTAAATACAACTCGTGCGTGGTATGCCTAAATAATAGATAATACCTTTCGTTAATTTATCACTCATTATGATCCCAAGGCTAAGAAAATACCACTCCTGCTCGTGGTATTTTCAGCTTTGGGATTATAATTCGTAAAATTAACGACAGGTATTATCGATAATAGGCACACCACTTGTTATATTAGTATCCGTTAGTTTTACTAATTATAATCCCAAAGCTGAAAATCCCACGACTGTGTAGCAGGAGTGGTATTTTCTTAGCCTTTTGGATTATAATGAGTTAACTATTGTTAGACATACCACGACTTGTATATTTTAGGAAGAGAATTTGACCAAAGTCTAGAGATATTCTCTAGACTTTGATTTGACCACTGCAAATAATGTAATTATTCAGTTTGTACGCGTGATTTAAAAACTTTCTTAGGAATAAATTAACTGCAAAAATTATACTAAATATTTCACCTACAAGAGTAAATTTAATTATCATGCTTAAAACTTGTAGTATATTTGACAGCTGTCATTAAGGAGCCTTTAGCACAGATTACAGGACCTTTAGTTCCAAACACATATATTTTCTGCGCTAATAGATTACAATAATTACCAAATTGGGACAAGAGGTTGAAAGACTGAAAAATGAATACAATGTTTAGGAAAATATTTTCAATCCATCCCAAATTCGAAAAATAAAGCAACCTAAGAAACGTATGATGTGGACTATCAAAGACATATCAAAAGCTATTGTTATTCATTCTGCGGGTTCTCGAGCCTACAGATTGATGCTTAAAAAGGGCTATCCCTTTTCGGCACAGTCGACACTTAGGACCTGGTGCAAAAAAAAATACAATTGGAACCTGGGATTTAAAAAAAATTAACCATATCATTTATAATATGTGAATGTTTCTATAGGTATCTATTACTTTTTGCAGGGTTTTATGATTGTTAAAAAGGTAGATTTGACAGAAGAACAGAAGCTACTTTAATTTGATGAAATAAAAATTAAAAATGTTTATCTTTATGACAAGTCAAACGATAAAACATTAAAGCCATATTCAAGTTGCAATTTTAAGAGGCCTAGGTGGCAACTGGAAGAAACCAATTTTTTGTTCCTATG
Source organism: Pseudeuparius sepicola (assembly GCA_963920635.1). NCBI lineage: Eukaryota > Metazoa > Arthropoda > Insecta > Coleoptera > Anthribidae > Pseudeuparius > Pseudeuparius sepicola. The sequence continues at coordinate 13,574,936 of OY987306.1, forward strand.
ATGTCAAAAGAAACACTTTTTAACATTGTAAAGTATGTAGAAAATGCTGGTTTCCCAGTTGTAGCACTCGTAAATGATTTGGGTGGAGGAAATCGGGTTTTACACAAAGAATTGGGCATAAATACAAGCCAAACATGGTTCTTTAACCCAGCTAGCAATAAATGAATTTATGCGTTTGCTGATGTCCAACATCATAGTAAATTAATAAGAAATCCCTTTGTTGATGATGGCTTTTTATTACTTAAATATCGGCCACAAAATTTCAATGGATTTTTTAAATGCGAGGGGGCCCCAACGACAAAAGTAAAATTGTCAACAAAACTATTTTCACATACGATTTCAAAAGCAATCACCCGATGTGGTATGATGCGGAAGTATAATGAAGACGTAAGTTGGAAGCAATGTGCAGTTTTTTCTAAAGATGTAAGTTTTAAATACTTTATATTACAAACAAGTAGGTATCCCAAAACTTTTTTTATTTAGGTAAATGAATGGTTCCAATGTTTTAACGTCAGATTTCCTGAAGAAAGGAAAATACTTTTGGCCTGTCACTCGACACGTAAATTACTATTTTCAATAAAATGACTAGTGTTATACATTGCCTTAGAGTAAAAGAAAAATAAGTTTGCTACATTTCCAGAAAGGAATAATAATTAGCAATACATCACTAAAGTACATTTTAACATACAGATTGAACCAAGATGTGCTGGAAAACCTTTTCGGATTTCTTCGATCAAATATAAAAAATGTATTCTGCAAAATTACAATTTTCTACCACTACCCTCTACCAAAAAATACAGTGATTATGAAATTTTATATTGTTGCCTTAAAAATTTACTTAAATTTACTAAAATATTTTCTAAATTTCTATATTTTATTTATTTATTTTTTCAGTAATTAACAAACTATATTATCATCGGTATTTATTTTTTACTTATATGGCGACTGCAGCTGCTATTCTGGTATTATCTTGAAATCCTTGGCAATTTTCGTTGTTATCGATTATTTTTATTTATTTCGTAAGAAGAAATAAACTTTGAGTTATTTACCTGCACTAAGAAAGTCCTTACAGTACATATATCGTTGCATTACCTTTGTGTTAAAAAATACAAATGCTTACCCTATTGAGAATGTTCTTAGCTTATTATTATGTTATTTCAAATTAGTCGTATGTTCTAAATCGTGCTAACTCATACAACATTAATTTACGGATACATAACGCAACATTCCATTAGAAATACCCGCTTCCCGCCTTAAAATTCAAATCATCCGCTCCGCGTGACGTGATGCGCAGAGCCGGACGAAATTGTGACACCGATCTATCATATCTTTAAATTATTTGTATAGGCGACTGGATTTAAGATGCCAACGCCCCGACGGGCACTATGCAACTAATATATGGGCCATCGTCACCAAGTGATTGGTGCTAGCCTTGGGTCTACACTGCGTTGTTCTTTGATTTTGAGCAAATCAGAAAATATAATATACGGTATTATAACAAAACAACAAAATGGCATGGCCCATAGACTAGTTTAGCATTGAGCTTATAGGATAGTATTTCTTATATTCAATGGCGTATTATGACCAGAAATATTACCAATATTTTTCCTTAAATATTTGCATTGTGGGTATCACCAATGATGATACCTACGTCACAATGGTCGACAATGGAAATTACATTGTCGACCATATTGTGACGCAGGGATCATCCTTCGTGATATCAATTATACTAAATACATGACAAATAGTGACACATCAAACTAAATGGCACATTTTGCTTTACAAAACACACATAATTAAACATTTTTCCAGACAATTTGATTTTCGAACCCAAGGTAGTCCAAGTTTTACATACAATGTTATACATATAAATTCTGTCAGTTCTTTCAAACAATTTTCATCATGTTAAACTTTTTTTCGTATAAAATATTTTTATACGATTTTTTGCAACAGTTTTGGTAGATAGCTATGGACAGCCACTTTCATCGTGACAAATAAAGGTCTCCCAAAAGAGCTATTGATCGCATCCTCCACTTATATAAGCCACCCTGTATACTATGTCTTTTAAAATAAAGCATGGGGGCTTAAAAAGGAGACTTTCATTTTAACGAGGGGGGGTTTTGTGGGATTCTATGATTACAACAGAGATGGATTAGAAGGATTTGTCTCCGCAGGGACATATTTAGGTTTGCTGAAGGGGTAAAAGGACGTTCTTAGCTTAGATAATACCTACAATAAATTTGTACTGGATTGTAGAGACTGTATAATGCTTGTGGCGTGCGTCTAAATAACAGCGTAAAAGCATTTTTAGTAAAGGCGAAAGTAATTACATAGGTTTAAATCATTCACTACTCTTGTCACTGTGAAAATCATTTAGATATCAAATTAAACGACAGCAAAGATTTTACTATATATTTCTTATTTCTCGCAGTACTAAGTACCTACTGCTTTTTGAGTAAGAATAAAAATTAACAAAAATCGTTAACTTTAATTTTGATAGCCATATCATACAACTTATAACCGTTGTAGTTATATAATACAAAAGAAATATTGCTAATTGTGAGGATAATCTTAATCTGTATGCTTTAAGGATATAGGAGGGTCAATTTCTGTCATACTTATACAGGGTGGCTTATAAAATTCGCTCACTCAAAATATCTCTGCTACTTTCAAGTTGCTGTCCATAGACACCTAGGAAAACTAAGTACCTAAGTATAGCCAAAAATCAAAAAAATTCTAAATTTTTAAACCGCTGTAATTTTTTTTATTTCTATAGAGGTAGGTACCTACCTCCAAAAATGTTAGGCTAACTTGGGATCAAAAATTAAATTATCTAGAAAAAATTGTAAGGACGCATTTTTATAAAGCGAAATATCGCATTTAATTTGAAGTGTCATACTTGGCAATTTGTTCTGTATTTACTATAAAAATTTCAGAACCATTAATGGTAAAATTTGTGATTGGTATAAGATCTAGTTACCCATGGAAATAAAGAACCGATTATGTCGTTAAATTAAAGTCGACATAGTAGGCTTTGAAAATTGAAAGTAAAGTGGTTTACATGCACTTAATCGGGTGTCGAATATGTTATTTTAAATAATAAAAAAAAATACTGAACTCGTAGACATGCGTTTATTTTATGAAAATAAATTTAAAATACTTAATATGTTCAATTTAACGTAACATATGAAATATATAGCAGGTATTCTAGCAATTAAAAATGAAAATAACAGAATATTGTACTATTACAATAAATTCTCAGTGAACACCTAGTATTTACAGTTACATATACTTTTTACAACAAATAACACCACATTCTTCATTCTTCAATATTTCATTATTTTCAGCTTAAGAGGGAGTTGCCGACAGCGAAAGTGACGTTGGATTTCGTATTTTTTAAGTTGTATAGCATAAAATCTAATAACATTTTACCTGGCAAAAATTTAGTACAGCTCTGTCTTCATTTTAATCATAAAGTCTTAAAAGCATATGCACTGGAATTATTATTTTTCCCAAGGTTTTCATAACAAAACAAAACCCTGCTTGTAAGACCTTAGATCTTATGATCTTATGATTAAAATGAAGAGAGAGATGTTTGTACCAAATTTTTGCCAGGTAAAATGTTATTAGATTTTATGATATACAACTTTAAAAAATACGAAATCTAACGTCACTTTCGTTGTCGGCGTTGTAAGCATTACAGCTGCTACTTGCTTAAAGTATTTTCATTTTTTAATGTTACACATTTTGTGGAGCTGTTGAGTAAACTTTTCTGTTTAGGTAATCTCATACGAAAAGTTCCATTGAGGAGGCATTATTAACGTCGTAACGCTACCATAATTCCTTCCATGGGTAACTACTAAGCTCTAATGTCAACCACAAATATGAGTACCAATATTTTTTCTTAAATTACATGCAGGCGAGACACATCAAATTGAAAGGGATATTTTGTATTATTAAGTACACATAATTAAATATTTTTCCAAATAATTTAATTTTTAAGCCCAAGAGGGTCTAATTTTCGAGCCCAAAACCCCATAATATACCAGATTTGAACAAAAAAATATACATGAAGTTCCATTCTGCAAATTGTCAGATTTGCGTAATAACAAATTTAAAGCCATCTGGCGAGTCAAGTGTGCCATGGAATCCTCTCAAAACAGTTGAATGGTCAACAGGACCACTACCTAGTTCGTTTATAATGTCTGTGCGGTTTTGATATAAAAATATGTATATTGTTTCAAAAAAATTATCGTTTTGAGATGGTACCCACAAAAACAACCTGTATATTTTGAAGCAATTCCATGACACACTAAACTCGCCAGATTCCTTTAAAATTCCTATTTTACTCAACCGTGAAACCCTGCCGAATGGAACTCTGTATATTTTTTGTTCAAATTTAGAATGTATATTATTGTATATTATTATGTATTTTCATTGAAGAAATAGGATTAAAGTAGGAAGGTCAAAAGAAGCGTTTTTTTGAAGGCTTTTCGAACAAAAAAAATGCAGGCGAATATCTCCAAAAATAGTGTTTTATGGATTTACATACACACCCTGTATGTATACTAAACACTACAAAAATAAACTCTGCGTACCAAACTAATTTGTAGAAACCTGAAAGGAGAGTACCTATTTTATTACGTTTACCAAGGATATGGTTGTATATATCTATGCGTTTACTGTATATGCGTGTTTGCTTTGATGCACACGCTATTTTTCGACAAATTTTTATTTCAGATTGAGGCGTTTCCTACAATAGTTTAGGCATTTTAGCTCATATGGTAGTCTTTCCAGTATTTGGACTAGGATCGGCGGTAATTAAACACACGCGTGCAGGAAAACTATATATATTCTTGAACTTCACAGCGCAGCGGTCTATTATCGATTGACTCATGAATTCGTATTCTTACACAACACACAAAAAGTACGAATAAGAAATAAACTGTTCGAATGACTGTGATCTATAGGGTGATGCATTAGTGTCTGAAAACGTGATACTCTGTGGATTGAGAGTATAGTCCACAATATGTTCTGTAAACCAGAACATTTAGAATTATTAAATGGGACTTTTTGCATCGTGTTCGGATACCTGTCAGGAGCACCAGAAAAAAATCCCCGCGCTTCTCGAGTGGGATGGCTGAGAAATCCAAGAAAACCTGGAAAAACTTTAACATTTCTTGTAAAAAATACTAAAATCGGTCCAAGTGGACCTAACGAGCTTTTTTGTAGATTTTTGCGCGTACAATGCAAATATACACACTAAAATTGTGTAAGTTCAATATTATCAAGGAAATCCCGGAAAATTTGAATTTTCCTGGACGGAACTAAGTTTCGTTAAAATGAAGGTTGATACAATGACTGTTCTTTCTGTGGATAATTGGGCTTGATTCATTAATCACAGTAATGCAACAGTATGGTGCAGGCTCGTCATTTTTTGCTTACTGTGTTGGTTTAAAAAGTACTGATTTTTTGTTTGGAAATGGTGAAAATGGGTAGAGATACCCATTTTGGCCACATTAAGGATTTTCCACACTTCAACCAGCATAAAAAAATAGTAAATATTTAAATTTAAATTTAAGACTTCACTTATTTTTTGTTCCCAGTTGAGTTGTCTATGAGGGGGTATTTATTTATTTATTTATTTATTTATTTAAATAACCAACAGGCATTTGCCCAATTACAGGATGTCACAACTTTGAAAGAAAAACAAGTAAGTACAGTAAATAATACATTAATAGGTATTATACAAACAAAGAGGAATTGTATTTTCGATAATCTGTTAGTGAATCCACTTTCAAACAGTTAAAATAGTCAAGGTTCTCGGCTTGGTTATACCGTTTGCACATTCTGTAAATAGGGGAGTTCTGTGTAGGGAGATACAATAGACAACTTTGTCGTGTTGTTATTGCTGGCATATAAAATTTTATCATTTGGAGCAACCTAGGGCAGTCAATTAAGTTGTTTAGAATTTTGCATAGAATGGTTTACTCAGAGACGTGAGAGTCCTGCGGAAACCCCCGTTCGGGATAGACCCCAGTTTGTTTAAAAGTAAGATATTTTAAGAATTTTCTTTGTATGTTTTCGATGGCACAGATATGCACTTCAATTAGAGGCGACCACACGGCAGACGAATACTCCAACCCTGATCTGACACGTATGTAGTAGAGAACTTTGATAGTATCTAAATCCTTGAAGTCACGCGTGCAGCGCACAATGAATCCATATGGCTTAGAAGCCCTGGAAGTCACATTTTCAATGTGCTTCACAAAGGAAAGTTTACTGTCAAATGTGATGCCCAAGTCGCAGAACGTGTCTTGTCTCTGTAAGGTCACATTGTCAATGTGATAATCGTGCTTTATGTAAGTAGACTTGTTGGTAAATGACATAACGTTACATTTAGACACGTTCAGGGTAAGTCGATTTTTTATGCACCAAGCGTGTACCCTCTCTAAATTTCGCTGCAGCTGATAGCTATCCTTAACCGACTGCCATTTATGGCCACTTATTACCCAAATATGCCAAATTTTTTGGCCAGTTATGGCCACATGGTATATTCTGATACTATAAAGGAAAAAGAAAGTATAATGTAGGTTTCTAGATTGTTTTTATTTGGAACAAAACTATAAATTTATGAAATAAAACTATGGTGCTTGTCAAGATATTATTTTTCGAATATATCAACTGGTCTTGAAGAAACATAACATCTCCACCTTGTCTTTTAAGCTTTGGGCCTGGGAGTTTGCCTAATTTGTCTGTCACACAGATGACAGAAACCAAAGTGTGGAAAACCTCGGTTAACCAGAAGCTGATTTTTTGTTCGGCTACAGAGCTCTCTGCCTTTTTCTGGGATATTACAGGATAGGATGCCTATTTAGTTCCTGGCTTACCATTTGAAAATGATGTTTTTAATTTTAACACTCTTACAATAATTGCGGCCACCGATGTTAATAAACCATCTTTATTGACAGCAAATTCCATTTCAGCACTTTTTATTATCCAAGGTTAGAAGATTTTCTTCAATCTCTCTTACTAAAATAGACTCTGGTCCACAGTGATAAACTTGATCTTCTATGGTGATTTACCGGTCAATTTATTTCTTACTGTGCTTCTTGAACTTATATAGTTAACATGCCATTGAAACATCCAACTCATATCCCTGCTTTTAGTGCATTTTTTAATTTGGTGGGCGAGTATTGAAAACGAAAACCTTTTTTTTTTGTTGGCGCTTTAGTACACCCTGGCAGAAAATATCCTATTTTTAAACGTATGTAAGTATGCCCTTAAATGGCTCGGTACATTTCCAGTTATGGTCATAACATGGCCATAAATAGCAAATTAACAAAAAATGTTTGACACTTATGGCCACCTTGGTTTTGATGTAATTTTGAAATTAGGGATTGTTTTAATGTCTGAAAACATAACTGGAAACATCGTACAAGCTTGGCACATTAAAAAAACTAAGAATACAATTCCATGTTACTGAATTTTTACATTGAGAAACACAATTCTTTTAAAAGACTGAAGAAAGATGCGGATCTTTATCTCATTTATCTCATCACAATATCACCAAACCGGAAGTTTACCTTTTAGAGTATACCTTTAGGTAGGAAACAGTTAAAAGTATTTTGTTTAAACAGAACAGAAAAAAATCAACACCTAGTAATTATATATTTTAACCTTTCCAGGTTCCAGAGTGGAGAAGAAATCAGCTAGATCCACTTAAATAGGGCTGGGTCAAGCAGAATGGTCGTTTCAGGAGAGTAATAAACGCAAAACTGTCAGATTTATCAATTCTTATAGAACTTATATCCTGCAACTGTGTCGCGGGGTGCGAAACTGCACATTGTAGTTGCAGGTCATACCATACGAACTGTTGTACGAATAATGTATGAACACTCTGCTAGCCATGGGTGCAGCAACAGTCCATCGGTGGAACAGGATGCAGATCTGGATGAAAAAACCCACTTATTTTGACGTTTTCTATAGATTCCTAAAGTTTTGTCACTAAAAGTTGGACCCCGTATTAAGAACAAACAGGAACAAATATGTACAGAAGTTTTTTGAGCACGACTAACTAAACCACACTTTAAGAGGTTTGCGGGTGTTAAGTACCTATAGCATTATGGCCCCGGGCGCTATAATTAACGTCGGGTTCTACGGTATATTATTAAAGCCCAATATCGACTGACGTATTAATAAAGACTGCTCACGGCTGTCATGTTTGGCAGTTCTCTGTCTACCATGCGCTTCCCGGAGATAAAATACAATGCAAAATACATTGTTGACCATAGGCGCCATCTACTTTCCAGGACATGACACTATAGCCGTGAGAAGTCTTCTTAATACGTCAGTCAGCGCCAATATTATCAATGCCTGATGCCTGACAGCGCGTCAGAAAACGACTGCGTAGAATGCGTTCATTTTCGTTGGTTACTATAGAAAATCGAGGTGACGCGATGCAAGCTGACGGGCAGGCGGTGATTCTGATCGATACAAGCGTATAGCATCGATGTAAATATTGTAGCGTTTAGAAAAAATACAGCAGGGGAAATCCTCAGAATCGAGATAATAAAACAAAGGAGAATAAACTTCGAAGACTCACAAGAGCTGTTCATTACCTCCTTAATTCCGATCTGCGAGCACAACGCAGCCGCCAGCTAATACTGGAAACGGGCTGGGTCAACAGTATGGCCGTTGAGGGAATTATTTCTTGACTCATCGGTATGACAATCTGTAAAAAATATACGGGCGCCACTTGTTTTATTTTCTCAGATTTATTTCATTTATTCTACAAAGTGGTTCATGAAGTAACGGTTTATTTATTTTTACTCCCCTACTATATCTTTAGTCGATAAGCAAATTTGAAGTTACACACCTTCGCGGTGGAGCGTACTATCCCTACGCACAGTATTAAAACATAAGCAAAATTGTAATGGTTCTTGCAAGCCGGTTTAAATCATAATTTTTTATTTAAAATTTAAAATATATAAAAAACGGTTAGACTTAGGTTATAGCTCGGGTTATAGCGCATTATATGAAATGTGTTCAGAATTTTACGTGGAATCTAAAAATGAAATAATATATAGGGTGTCCCACTTAAAATAAGCAAGTTGGCATCAACTATTTTAGCGGAATTGCCCTTATCGACATTAGTAAACTGCAAGATTTTCAAAATTTTCCAAAGCCTATTTTCCGAGAAATCGATCGCGGCAATTCCTCATGGGACACCCTGTATATTATTGGACTCTCAATTTCGTCCAGGATTCAAATATCCAATAATATTCTGGGTGATCCATTAACAAAACATATGTTTTGTCTAATTCGACTTTCAATTGTTTTTATATTAAGATCTTAAGGAATTTCCTAGAACTTCCTTGTTTATCATTTTTTTCTAGATCTGGAATTTAAAAATTAAGGGGTGAGCAATCTTTAAATAATACCCCTGTAATAAATTTAGCTAACTAGTTAGGGTACGGCAAAAAGTAAAAGTAAAATATAGTAAGACTTAGCTGTCGGTAAATCTTCTAAAACACGACGACCTCGAATAGTGGTCCATAACCCACAGACCAGTCAGAAGGTGTGGAATTTTCACTTCATATTGTTACCGGAAACTTCGGGGGAGTGGCAACCACAAGGGGAATTCAGTAATAAAAAACTGTACGGAAAGCCGTTTGAGTTTTACGGTTTTACCCTCTGGAATCCATCTCTATGGAAAGCATTTTGCGAGTTTTTTAATCAATAAGAGAAAGATTTTTCCGAAAAATTACTTTCCGCTAGCTACTTGGCAAAAATAAGATTTTATCTGGGTATACACTAAAAATAACTACCTATTACGTATATATAGTATGCAATATCCATACTTATACAGAACTTAATTGAAAATATATCTTGGCCGATAGCTTCCATTCTGTAGTTTTAATCCCTAAAACAATCACCTGAAATTGAATTTACACAATGGGTATAGCGTAGCAGCAAATTAATAGATGGATCTGCCGTAGCTAGGTACTTTAATCTTGCGCTGCTTCACTTCTCGAAAGGGTGCGTTAGGTTTTTATCAGGGACCCTTTAAAGCATAGCTTAAGGAATAACAGCTGCGACACTCTCTTTTTTTTACATGCTTTCTGTGGGAGCATTTTAGGCGGAGCCAGTTTTGGCGGCGGTGGGGCAGACGGCTGGGGGGGACCCAGTATTATACTTTCCAAAGTGAGGCCGTTTCTTTCCCCATTCTAATGGTCTCAATGATGCCAAGTATGCCATTTTATTGGAGAATCTATATGAATATAACAGGTACTTTGATTGTTAGTAAAAATTAATAATGGTTTCAATGATTTCTAAAAATTAGACTTGACAATGTTATGTCAACAAACACAGAATATGGCAAGTGCCAAATGAATCAAATTTATTTTATATCTGAATTTGGTATGGTAAGTCAGTGCCGATTTTGCTTATTTGAGAATTTATCGCTATTGCACCTTGTTACCAGGTTCCTGAATCCATTTGTGATATGTGTACTTGAACTTTCTTCCCTTGTTATAAACGCCTAGGCCGGCCCTGTCGGACCTCCTATGTGTGTGTGTATGTGTGTACGCCTAGGACCACTTCCCCGGCCTATACAGGGCGCAGTTTTCGATATTTCGAGTCGAAATTTCGCGTATGGCGGCGCATGCCTACGAACTCCAGTCCTATGAAAGGGCGCCCGAATCGGAAAAGCCGTTTGGCCCCTGGAATTTTTTAAAGGAGCCGGCGTTTTGAACCTAGGTCGTCGATCGAGTTCCACTTTGGCGTGAGGCCCTGCACCCGTACGGGCCTCTCCCGTGCCGAAGGGCGCCCCGATCGGAAAGGCGGTTCGGCCGTTTTGGACATTTTTCCGATTTTCTGTTTCGCTTCTTTTTTTCGACGGGCTAGCGTTTCGAACCTAGATCGTCGATCGAGTTCAACTTTCGCGCGGGGGGCCGGACGGATATTGGCTTCACTCGTGCCGAAGGGCGCCCCGATCGGAAAAGCTATTCGGCCGTTTGGACCATTTTTCCGACTCTGGGCTTTGCGTATATACACAACCCCGTTCGTAGTTCGTCATTCGGAAAGGTTCGGTTTCTCTTTCGGTTGCTGTCGATCGGCTCCTCCTCCTCCGGCAGAGGGCAATGATGGTGGCTGGCGGCATGCAAAGTCCAAAGCACAGTGACTGTCAGTGACAGTGTAAATGAGGAAACGAAATGACTAAAGTTTAAAGTGAGATTCTATTGGATAATGCGGACTGTGGTAGTTTCTAGTGACAAGTTTTTCAGAATTTCAGGTTATTTTTGTTTGAAATTCCTCCGTTTTGGACACAGAACACCCACGAGCCACGGTTAAGTGGCGATCAGCTGTTCGATCGATTCTTTGGATTTTTTTTTGTAAATCAATATCAGTCTCGAAGATATGTTTAGGGAACACGTATAGGGGACGTAGGAGTAGGTATAGAAAAAACCTGTAGGGGTGCCGTAACTGCCGTGAGTAACGACAGTGGCGTCACAAAAAATCCAAGGATAAAATCTAATTTTTTTTGTGTAAATAAATCTTAATCTCAATGATATTTTTGGGAGATGCATAGGGGATGTGGTAATATAGAAAAAAAAGTTGTAGGGGTGCCATGAGTAATGACAGTGGCGTCGCAAAAAATTTTTGGGAGATGCATAGGGGATGTGGTAATATAGAAAAAAAGCCTGTAATTTTTTTATTTTTGTGTAAATCAATCTTAATCTCAACGATATTTTTGGGAGACGCATAAGGGATGTAGTAACAAATATGTAGGGGGTGCCGTGACAAACGAGAGTCGCAAAAAAAAACAAAAAAAATCTGATTCTTTTTGTGTAAATCAATGTCAGTCTCAAAGATATTTTTAGGGGATGTAGGAGTAGGTATAGAAAAAACCTGTAGGGGCACCGTGAGTAACGACAGTAGCGTCGCAAAAAATCCAAGAATAAAATCTTATTTTTGTGTAAATCAATCTTAATCTCAACGATATTTTCGGGAGACGCATAAGGGATGTAGTAACAAATATGTAGGGGTGCCTTGTCAAACACAGTGGCGTCGCAAAAATCACAAAAAATCTGATTCTTTTTGTGTAAATCAATGTCGGTCTCAAAAATATTTTCGAGTGACGCATAGGTGATGTAGGGGTGGTGTAACACACAACAGTGGCGTCACAAAAAAATCCAAATGAATTTTTTTGTGTTAATTAATCTGGACCTCAAAGATATTTGTGGGAAAACCGAAGTGGATGTAGGAGTAGAAAAAACCTGTAATGGTGCAGTGATAAAAGATATTGGCTTTGCAAAAAAGCACATAGAAGAAAATTCTGAAATTGTTGTGCGAATCAATCTCAAAGATTTGTGGGGGACAGGTAGGGGATACAGGAGTGGAGAAAAAACTTGTAGGGGTGCTATGCTGTGATAAGCGACATTGGCATCGCCAAAAAAAAAATTCTGAAATTTCGTACGCGATATACGTGTGATATTTGATATTCACAGAGGTAGAGAGATAGTTTGGCATTCTTCATCACAGGTGTCCCAAATAGGGGGTTAATTTTTGATGTTTTGATCCAGAGGTATGTAATATTTTACGTCATGCAATACACCGGTGTGAAGACAGCCACCATTTTCAGCCAGCCACCAATATGCTAGGCGATTCCAACTTAAAAATAAAATTCGGTGTAAAAACTTTATTCCTGGGTTTCCGGCCACAATATTGGGCAGAAATGACTAGAAACACGTTCCAGACAAGATAGTGGCGTCTGAACATTTTGCCTCCTCCGGCCTTTCTCCCCACACCCCCAAATAGGAAAATGAAACGTAAAAACTTTGTTTTTTGGTCGCTGGCACTAATATTCGGCACAAGTGACTAGACAACCGTTCCGGAGAAGATAGTGCCGTCCCGATAATTTTCCATCCTCTGGGTCACCCCCCACAACCCCCCATTCAAGAAAAGTGGCCGTAAAACTTTGTTTTTTGGTCGCCGGCGCTCATATTCCGCACAAGTGACTAGATGTCCGTTTCGGAGAAGATAGTGCCGTCCCTATAATTTGCCTCCCTCTGGGTCACCCCCACACCCCCTATTCCAGAAAAGTGGCCGTAAAAACTTTGTTTCTTGGTCGCTGGCGCTCATATTCCGCACAAGTGACTAGATGACCGTTTCGTAGAAGATAGTGCCGTCCCTATAATTTTGATTTGAATGAAATCGTATTTTGTAAAAAGGGATATATTCCTAACATATTTGTACAAGAGTGTGCGATACTTGTGTTGTATTGCGTAAAAGTCCAAAGTTATAGGCCATATACAGGGTGTAATGGTCATCAGCTGCAATTAAAAATTTTCTAAAGTGCATATTAACGTCAGAAATCATTTTTTAAAAAACGCTAATAAAACCCGTAATTACGACGCCACTGCCAGGCGTCTATCGCCTTGCCGGGTATCAACACGAAGCTCTACCGCTTCCCCGCCATTCCCCATGTGCAGCGTTGCCAGACGTATCGCTTTTCCACAGTATTTGAGGGATCGTATTTCAACAAATTTTTGGATAACTCCCTAATAGTTCTTTTAGCGAATATAATGCAAAAAGGCTACCTTTGAGATGTATCGATGATATTCCTTGCGGATGTAGTACTCCTTTCTTGTGTTTAAAATCCTCAAAAATCACAAAAGCACTAGGTAACTAGTTTTTTCACGATGGCCGCGAACGTATTAAACCGCGTTTTTTTATGGAAATACGAACAGAACACCCATTATTTCACCGCACACGTTTCAGAATTTAAAACTAAACATGAGGATACTGATTTTTTTTATATTTTAATAATACAGTACTTAGTAAATGGAAATTGTAATTTGTGACATTCCAAAATAACTTAATATTGCTAGAAAATTAATGTTTACTCTCGTTTTCTCCATATTGTAATAATAATTATTAACACTAACTAATGCCACTTGTAAAGAAAACAAAAGTTATTTAAACGTATTGTCAAATATCAAAAGATAGCTTATTAAAATTAAATAAATGAAGTAAATAAAGTAAATTTAAAAAATGATAAAAAAACGTTTAATGAACAAATTATGAAATAGGTGGTATTTTAAAAAATTAAAAATAATTTAAGTACCCACCTACAACTTAAAAATGCCGCATCGTGTGAAACATTACTCGCCGCTTCACAGAATTTTGCTGGAAAAAGGAGAATCTGCTACCGGATTGATTTAAAAACTAGTTGCAAAATTCTTATCGAGCAGGAAAATTGCCTGGTTCCCATGCGTGAACATTTTGAATGTGGTAAGGATAAAAGGATTTATCCTTAAATATTCTCCAAGAAATCGTGTGTGTAACTTGGTAACTGGTAGTAGTCACCACCAAATTGTCTGTGTGTTAATTGCAGGCTCGTTTTCATCATCTTCGACCAGTACCAAATCGTCGAAGCCTTTGAACTACGCGGACGAACGTTCCCGAATTGATTGCCGCCGATATTCGATCGGCAGCGTTGTTTGCATTCCACAAACACTCCCTTAATAATATCTTCGGTGCTCGACCTCGGCGTCGACTAATATCATCTGATAGGTGATCCCGCTTCTACATAATTTGTGTGCGAAATGCGTCCGCGCGGGCGCGCAATCCCTACCTCAAAGTCCTGGGGCCGCACAATGTTGCCAGGTTTGGTGACAATTCACTACATTTGGTGATTTTTGGGCCGATCTGGTGATTTGGTGAAAATTTCTTTAAATATCCTTGTTTTTTGTGATTTTTTAACACTGATCTATTTATAAATGTATATATTAAAAAAACGATTATTATGTTTTCTTATCTCTAACCCTACGTGTTTTTAGATGCATTTTATTTAAGAATGTTGTCAGTGTCGCCACTCGCCAGCAATTATTGAGTTCAAAAAGTCAGAGAGATGCAGGGATTCACAGAATTTAGTCATCCCGCCGAATAGCGAGAACGTTCACGGTTCGTTTGACATTTACCAAACTCTCTAGATTACCTGGAATGCCAGGAAAAATCAGGGATGTATTAGGGCGTATTTGGGTAAGTTGAATTTTCGGACGTTTACGAAAGTCTAATCTGAATAAAATCGATCTATTTTTGCATTGTTTCTGTCTAGACGCCCAGACAAACAATTTTGAAAGAAGCAGCAATACATTTCTTCGTTTTATGGTGTAAACAATAAATTGTTAACAAAAAATGAAATACGACCCTGGCATCCCTAATATGTCGGTTGGAATTAACTACTAATGTATCAATTCTGGGGTCCCAATCATTCTGTAAGACGAGTATACTACTTACAGGTGCTCTCCACGTGACGTGAAAACTCTGAATACAAAGCATTCGTTATAAGAAAGTTTTCTGTTTTCGATAATCTAAACAAAGATATTTCCAACAGTGACGTAGCGTCGGGGGAGGGGAGCGGCTCTAGTCCCCTAGAAATTTCTGGAGAGAACTTTATTATTTGTGCTTCACAATTTAAACTAGCCACGTCAATTCTATTTGTTACAATAGGATTTAATTATTTTTTTAACTTGTAGTGGAAGTGGTTTAAAATTATTAAAAATGAGACTGGGAAGCATTTAAGTCTATTTTTACATTTTGATATTTTAGTTTGTATAAAATTATAAAATTTGCTTTTGCAAGACTTTTAATTTAAAGATCCCTACAAAATAAAAAAATCATATTCTTAGGAGCATGCAACACAGAATATTTAAGTATTATGGGTTGCTTACTATTTTTACAACTGCCATGTAATGTGACGACAAATTGGCAACCTTTCACACCAGGATGTGGCGACTTTTCGTTTTGCCAGTCCGGTACTGGCAAAATTGCCGCTATAATAGTGAACAACTTTAAAGAAGAAATTTATTTTAATTAAAACTAATTGGATTGGAATATGATTTAAAGTTGTCAGGGTTTCTAAGGAATAGTTATTTTTGTTACAAGTATCTAAAATGAAGTTTTTCAGGACGAATCATTGCTGTTTCCTGACGAGGCGTTAGCCGAGTCCGGAATAGCAGATGAGTCCTGAAAAACTTCATTTAGGTACCTACGTGTGACAAACACAATTTTTTGTCATACACTTCCAAAATTTTGTTATACGCTTTTTACAATTCTTCAGAATGCTTAAATTTGCAAATTTTCCATAATTTTTGAAATCATAGCAACAAGTTTGTTTATTTGATAATTTTGTCATGTCATTCGAAATTTGTCAGAAAGTGACATACATTTTAAAATGTTCCGAAATCCCGTATATATTGCTAATAAGGTCAAAGAAATTGTGTTGGATTTACTTCCTGTGAAGTCTCGTGCCATTTACTATAAAGAATATTATAAGGAATTTTGGAAGTCTGTAAAGGTTGCCATGGCGACTTTTAAGGACTAGGCTGAAAAATAAGCATTTTACGGACTCAAATGAGTCAAAATAGCTATGTTACGGACTCAAATGAGTCCGTAAAATAGCTACTTTTGGGAGCGTATAAAAAAATATTTTTATGTCTGCGCTTGGGACAGTTTTTTTTATCGTAGAGTGGCAACAGCAACACTGTTTGGGAGGCGGCGCAGTGGTCTTTCGGTCAGCGCCGTCAGCTGCTGTCAAGCTGGTCCGCGACTAGGTTCTCTTCCCGGCCCGTCAAATAATTTGTATTTATCGCAGTATTTTGAAATGCCACATTCGTTTTAAAACTCAAAGTGCTATTCCTAATTAATTCTCAACATGATTACTAAAAGAACTTTAGTCTGTGGAAAGAACTGATGGACGTGAAACAGCCAACAATATATATACAGCGAGCACGTAAAGGTTGGAATAAATTCGGTAAAATGTTGTACTGTTCGATTAAAAATTAAGCCTGCTTAAAATGGAACTGAAATTTAAAATTTTTGACAAAATTTTTTTATGTAATATATTATTATTATTATTTGGGTACCGATAAAAGAAAAGTGCGTTCTTTTAAATGACGTCATCAAAAATACTGGTTGCCATTTAAAAAATATATAGATGACGTCATAGCTTGGTTAGTAATGACGTCACAAGAACGACAAATATGTCAAAATATGCACCTTTCAAAATTATGTTGGGCGTGTCGAAGCGTTTTTTTTTTAATCACATAGTACAACATTTTACCGAATTTATTCCAACCTTTACGTGCTCACTGTATAGGTGCTTTTTGATGGCAAAGCAATAAGTTATTTTTAAACTTTATAAAGTATTTTCATTTATTTTCATTTCCTTTCTTAGCTTTCTTGAGACAAAAAGTATTGCGTAGATCAACAGTGTAAACTCCACTTCATCAAAATAATTAATTGTGCAAGAAGACCTTAAAATAACAGGCCCCAGTTGTTAAGCATAAGGTAGTCACTTCAGTCAATTCGAAAAAAAACAAAGCGAAGACGAAGAATTTAAATCAGATTTGTGTCGGTTTATGGTTGAATCGAATATTTCTCTTATAAATTAAGTAATCTTAGTTTTAAAATGTTCATCGCAAAATGGTTTAAAAAAACAAGCTCCTGGCGAAAGTAGAGGTACCTTGAGAAAGAACATTATAACAATAATGCTGTCATGACACTATTTCAAAAATTAAGGCTTGTATACGAAATAATGTCATATATATATTATATAGTTGTAGATGAAACAACGGATATATGCAGTCGTTACATTGCTAATTTATGAATAATTGGCCTTTTATCTGACGATGTCGCAAGCATACCATTTTTAGTTGCCGTGAAAGAATTATAGAAAACAAGGATTTGACAAATAGGTATATCTTTGCCGAATGCCGTACCAGTTGACAAAATTGTATTAATATAACCGTGGCTACATGCTAAGAGCTGCAGTTAATTTAAAGGTGTTTTAACCCAATTTAATTCATCGCACTTGCTAGGCGCACGGAACAAACAGAGTGGCGGAAGAAATTCGGAATCAATTTCCACTTGCGATTGACTTAATTAATAGCATTCTTACATTTTCGCTGATAATGTAAGAATTATTTTATTATATTATTTACTGTGTTACTTATTAATTGGAACTAATTGACTTTACTGCGTATATGTCCAATACAATCCATGAAACGTAATTGAGAAGAATAATTCATCAAAAAACACCAGCCCCTCACGAATGTTAGTACCCAGGAGACATTATTTAGTTACGCTGCGCCGCTACGCTTGTATATCTGCGAGGGACATTACAGATAAAGTACACTATCTACTCCCTGGGGACAATATTAGGGAATGCATACTGTCGGCAAATAAAGCTTACTTCTCTGGGGGTGCGCCACCCTCCTGGATATTCCAGTCACCCTAATACAAGCCACCACGTATTAGCGCTATTAGACGTATCTGCTCGAACAGTCACACTTCAATTAAGGGTAATGTCGTGCGCAGTGGTCATTACAGCAATGGGTAATTGACATCTATATATGATACGTGGCAAGCCAAATAGAGCATCAGACGAAAATGTTTTCTTCGAACCTATTAGGGCAACGAAAACTACATCACTTGCTACATAAATTGGAAAACTCGGAATTGCCGTAGTTTTCGCTTGGTTACTGTTATGTGGAGAATTTGTAAGATCACTAACGTCATCTTATAACAACCCAAAAAAACATTTCGGGAGTAAATAAGCAAAATATTAATTAGAATAAAATGACTCTAAATATCTACTTAGTACCTGAAATTCCATATTTTTCTAACATATTATGGATTTTTTATGATGTTTCTATCTCAACTGGTTCTCGTAAAGGCCCAGCCTCTACTATTCAACAATATCGATACAAACGCCTTTAAGAAGAGTTAATGGGACGAAGTTTTAAGAGTATGGAGACAGTTGACACAGTTGACAGTTCGTCATCAGCGAGACACTGCACTTCTCAGGCGGTCGTAAACTTGATAGATGCTACGTACCTACTGGACACTCTGGAGAGCCTGACGTACCTACGTGGTTAGTAAAATTATTCACATGGAAGGCTTTTATTGCTCTCTGCTAGCTGAGTTCTTCACTATTTATAAGATTCCAATAATCAAAATCGAAACATGGTGTTTTCAAGAAAAACTGGCGATATTTTTGCAAATTTTTCTGTTGCGATTTTGTTTTGTTTCACTTTTCAACGACAATTCCCGGTGCAAGTAGGTAAAGATCAATGGATCTGTTTTCTGCAACTTTGCTTGTGCGATATGGTCATTTGTTTTTTGTCGCAGCTTAACACCCACTAAAGACGCGCCCACATGAATAAACATTTATATTGTACGTTGTATTAAAAAAAAAACAGCAAAAATCTTTCCGGCGCAAATCAAGTTGTGTGCGTCGTTATATAGGTAATTAAAACACGTATCGAAAGCACTTGGTATTTATAATTTTTGTAGTAGTATAGTTTTTTTAGTAGTAGTAGTAGTTTTTTTAATAATACCTAAGTAGTAAAATACAATAAAATATGGAATGAATCAATGAGGATTAATTACACCTCATTCCCTGAAAAGAAGGTAATGCTCGTACTGAAAACATGACTTGGCTTAGAATCCAGCAAGGCGCTCTCCGCATTTCAATAAAATAAAAATCTGATGCGTGGGATATCTAAAGCATGTAGTCAGTATTGAATTGAAAGAAGCAAAGAAAAAAATGTCAGCTCGTTGGGGTCTCATCAGCAGCTATAGTATTCGTAGTATTCTTTGTCCACCACTTTGTCTTCTACACGGTGATTGATTGGGAATATGTGTTATACAAATATTTTAAGTATATTTACGATACAGGGCGTCGCAGTTCTTTACTTGAAAGTGAATTATGGCTACATCTGTTCTATCGGGAAAAAGTCGGCCCTAGCCGCAAATGGCACTGAAGCCAAATAAGAGTAATTGCCACCCTCTCCTCGGCACAAGCATGTGGTTGCTTCTAGAGTACTACTAGTTTGGAGTACTGTGAGGGTGGCAATTATTATTATTATTGTCTACCAAATAGTCAAACAGATTAACTAAAATTTGGCACTTCTGTGTTTTTGGGATATAGTTTTGTTTTCTTTATTTAATGAAACCATATAGAGATCATACATACAGGGTGTCCAACTTTATTACTGTACAAATCAGTAAAATCTTTATTTTTGAAGATAATCGCCTAAACTTTTTTTTGTTTGAAAGGCCTCAAAAACTGCTTCTTTTGACGTTTCTGCCATTTTCAAAATGCAAATACAGGGCCGGCTGCGATTTTTTTATACCCACGATTTTCACGAAAACCATTTAGCGATTTTTTTATTTAAAATCTGACCCCACAGCGTTAATCAGAACATCCCAAAACCCTTATATACCAAATTTGAATAAAAAATATACAGGGAGTTCCACTATGAAGGGTGTCAAAGTTGAGCAAATTAGGAATTTTAAAGGCATCTGCCAAGTCAAGTATGCCATGGAATCCCCTCAAAACAGGTGAATGGTCGATAGGACCACTCAAGGTGTTGGTGTGCAAAGGTACAATACAAAATATACAGAGTGTTCTTTTCTGTGCCATCTCAAATTACTGAATTTTTGGAACTTTGTAGGGGTAAAAAATCGTGTATAACAAAACCGCTCACTATAAACGAACTAAATCTAAAAAATACAGAAGCCTGCCAGTCAGTAAGTCCGTATCAGTTAAGGTAGCTGGTGTGCCATAATAGGAAACACACAGAAAATCTATCATCTTAGACAGTGACTTTGTTGAGAAAGGTCCAATAATTTAAATTATTTTTATTTGTTGGTTGGCATTTTGTAAAGAAATAAATTACTTTTGTGTTTATTAATATTTTTTCAATGATTCCAGAGCACTCCTGACCAGTATAAAGTTTAATAAAATTTCAGAATTTTGAGATAGCTCGGAGAAAAATACCCTGTATATTTTTGTTATAAATCTTTTCACATTAACATTTTGAGTGGTCCTGTTGACCATTCAACTGTTTTGAAGGGATTCCATGGCACATTTGACTGGCCAGATGTCTTTAAATTTTCTATTTTGCTCAACTTTGAAACGCTACAGCATGGAACTCCCTGTATATTTTTTGTTCAGATTTGGTGTATGGGGGTTTTGGGGTGTTCTGATTAACGCTGTGGGGTCAGATTTTAAATAAAAAAAATCAATAAATGGTTTTCGTGAAAATCTGGGGTATAAAAAAATCGCAGCCGGCCCTGGATTTGCATTTTGAAAATGGCAGAAAGGTCAAAAGGTTTTTACGGTTTTTGAAGGCCTTTCAAACAAAAAAAAGTATAGGCGATTATCTCCAAAAATGAAGATTTTACCGATTTGTACAGTAATAAAGTTGGACACCCTGTATAAGTAGAGTGCTGGACAGACCTTGTCATTCAGAGCAGTCCGAATAATTGCAACTGCCTCATCAAAAACACATTTGCCCGTGTTTATATAAACAAAATATGTATAAAAAAATAGTTCTATGGCTTTTGTAGTCACCAATATAACACAAAAAATGAACTTATGAAACGAATTATAAACACGAACTATTAAACACAAATAAAATTCATAATATGATGACAAAGCTACGAAGCTTTTAGTTCGGTCTAAAACTGCCCTAAAGCAGTTACCTAGGTATAATATTGCATAATGATCTCTATGGATGAAGCGCAGGTTGTACCTCACGCACACGAGACTGTCTCCTCCACGTTCTCTTCCTAAATACAACTCGTGATATGTTTAATAGATAAACACCTTTGATTAATTTATTAAGATAATTCAACGCCTGCCAATATGCACCAATGAAATGACATGCTTTTTGAAATATTAACCAATCGGGTGATGATTTCAGCGATTATTTCCCTCATATTGCTTGCATCCAATAAGGTAGCTCCTTCCATAAAAATCCAACCAATGATATGCCTCTGCTAGCGATAATTTGCACTAGTGCAATTACCGTTGGCATCTGCGGTTGAACCTGGTTGCTGGAACCTCTGGTAGCAATACCATTGGTATCTTCCATCAGAACTGACGAGGTCTATGACCTGAGAGATCCTCAGAAGCACCTCTTCCCCCCAGTAGTCTTGCCTGTTTGCTGCTGCAACTCGAACATTTTCAACAACACAAATTTTCTCGACTAAACTCCATTATTCTTGGGCTGGGTTCCTGCACTTAGAGGTATCCATACAGTTGCGACCACACAGAAAACATATGGATTTGAAATCAAATGATAAGCGGGGTACCTTTGTAGGAACATCCGCTTCCTGTTTAGGTGGCTTTGGGCGTAATATATAGGACTGTCGATATTTCTGATGCACTAGCAGCGAAGCATCATTCATAAATTTTTCTTTCACTCCATCTTGTCGAATTTCGCTGCACTGTATTATTTTTTCAATCGCCTTTCTGGTCAGAGGAATGAGTTCACCACATTGGTCCCTACGTTTGCGCTAAACCTCATAGTTTACTAGATATTCACGCAAAACTGGGAAAAATAAGAATTTCCTGCCCTTTTCACCCCCTCCCCTCGAAACCCGACGCTGATGGTGGTGTAACTTTTTAGTACTAACTCTTAGGAGGGTATGAAACTATTTCGCGCTAGAAAGGACTTTTTTTATGTTTCGGTTTGGCCTAATTTTGTGTTAATTTTACTGTACATACTAATATAGCGTTCGGGTATGAACGGCACACAAGCAAAACGGAGTCTCAAACACACAGAGCTTGACACATCATACCCGAAAGCGCCTAAGATCTTATAAGCAGTGTTTTGTTTTATAGGTTATGAAAACCTTGGGGAAAATAATAATTCCAGTGCAAATATCCTTTTAAGATCTTATGATTAAAATGAAGACAGAAATGTTTTGAAATGTACTACATTTTTGCCAGGTAAAATGTTGTTAGATTTACAACTTAAAAAAATACGAAATCTAACCTCACTTTCTCTGTGGGCAACTCCCCCTTAACTAATTTATTGAAACAGCTATAAAAAAATGAAAGACAATTTTTTCTGCCTCATTATCATCCACTGCAACAACGGCGGTTATTTCGTTACAGCATTCTTCGTTTGCTCTACATGCGCAAAACAAAAAGTGACGGGGTCTGCGACGGGACGTAACTCCGCAGGGATTCCCAAAATGAGTCTCTGTTTTTGGTTTTGCGGTTAGACTTCAGTCACCGTAAAAACAATATTACCTATATATAAAATTAAACCTGAAAAAATTAAGATCAAAATATTATACATTTGTTTTTTTTCTTATCCATAACCGTTTTCGACTTTTAAACCATTGAAAACTGCTATTTTTAAGTATTTTCACACCAGATCATGGTTCTAAACCGTTATACTTAAGCTGAGCAAAAGTGCTCAGAAACGGAGTTGCAGAAGATAAAATTATCTTCAAAATTGTATGTGGAAAAGATAAATACGCCTACTAAGTCAAAAGGTATATCTATTTCCAAAATTAATAACAATATTTTCTTATTTTAAGATTGATTTGGGGCGTACTATTATTATTATTATCTGCCTTTCGGCAAGTGACCACCTTGCAGTTGCCGAAGTGTGGTTAATTTAGTGGCATTCAGTGGTCTCACAACATCAGTTTGGTGAAGTAAAGTAGTTTCAAATTATTTTAAAGGCCTAAATTCCCTAAATCCCTAAGTTCAAACAATGTGCAGAAAAATCTACACCATATAGTGCCAACTATATTCAAGCTCATTCTATTCGAACTTTGTAAATCATCAGATTTAAAAACTTGTAAATATTAATTTCATTTTCTTTGTAAATAATTAATTGGTTGGCGGAAGAAAGGTCGCAAATCAAAAGATCGAAAACAAAGGGTCGAAACACAAAAGGTCGAAAAAAATATATACAGTTTTTGTAGACAAACTGACTCTTGGTACAAAAGGTCACTTTTAGGCAAAAAGTTGCCACAAACATGCTCATACTTATATCAAAATTAAATAACTCTGACGCCTGATGTAAACAAGAGCACCTGGTGTTGAAATATTCGCCAGAGCCACACTCCGGCACAACCTTCGTTTAATTTTAATTTTACAAATTGTTTACCTGAAAATATTTCCGAGAAGAAATTATTAGCTTCATTAAAATGGTTCAAAACATCGATAAAATTATTGGAAGCAGTGTTTAAATAGCTTATACGCATGTAAAAACAACAAGATAAAACCCCATAAATACCTGCGATCGAGTACATCCCTGTTGTTAGGTGCTCGTGATTCGTGATGCCTTATTTCGCGGAACGTCTTCGAACACGTGCTTTTATTTACGCCAGGAGTCAGAGTTACTTCATTCGAGTATAATTATTAGTTAGTTTTCGTTATTTTTCCTATTTTTTATCTCTAGAACGAAAGGAGATATCGACTTAAAACTTCGTCTTCAATGATACATTTTGATACATGTTGCCCAAAAAAAGGCAAACTGCAGCTAGGTAATGCCGATGCCGAAAGCTTATTATTTTATTATATAAACGAAAATTATTATCAGTATTTGACCAGTTTTTTGAGACACCTTGTATATTTTGCAGGCAAATGATATTTAAAAAAAATGAGTTTTGCATAATGCATATAGGATTAAATTTACTCCTTACCTCCTCCCCTATCACATCTCCAAATGAATGTATCGAATTACCAATAACCCTGTAAAATGTTTATAAAATACACAGAGCGAATAAAATGGCCGGACATACATCATCCTGGATGAAACTTCGAAATGCAATAAATTAAATTAAAACAACGAAAAGGGACAGCAAAACATTCGAGCTGGATGTAGATAATCTGGTAATAGCCCTATTAGGCGTTAAACTGAGTTATGTTGATAAAAATAAGAAGTATCTACTGGAGGAGCTTCTGAAGCTAATTTCAAAACTAAGAAAAATAATTAAAATATTTTTTTGACAATTCTGCCTATTAATTACGAAATTTGACAAAATGTCCATTATTTGAAGTAAATATGAAATTAATTTTAACTGATGCAAAAGGATTAAGTCGTCACTTGCGTCGAAGTTTTGTACAATAAGCTTTAGTTTGTTTTTTAAATCGCGATATTTACTCTTTTTTAGGTGATTCTCCTGTCAGTTCTTTTAGAATTTTTAAGTCCGATACGGACTGTTATTTTTTTAAAGCCT